>JARQOD010000010.1:102306905-102419147 GCA_033576555.1 Oophaga sylvatica
TGCTTTTTATTGTGTAGTTGTTTATTTATTTTTTCGGTGCACAGGGCATCTTTATTTGAGGTATTTTTCTACACAATTGCATACATATATTATTATATGCACATAATTTTTGTTGCACACTGTATCTTATTTTCTTTATTATATATAGTTGTTCACATCAACAGCAGATATTGCAGGTTATCACACATCGCCAGCTTTATATATAGGATTCATTACCTGGTATTGTATTGAGCAATCTAGTTTCCACATGTGCATATGTCACTACACCTGCCATATATTATAAGTTTCTGCAGGAATCATCAAAGTATATATGGTTACATACTAAGGTGCTCACTTTATATTTTATAGCTGTTCCGTTAATAGGTCATTGCCTCTTGTTTTTATCAAATAAATAATTCATGTACGAATTTTATTGCATATACAATTCTGTAGTGTATTAATTTTGTATATTTGATTCAATAAAATTATATTTTATTATTCACATTGTGTCACCTTTGATTTTCTGTTGTTGCCTTGCCACTGGGTGTCTTCCTTCATTCCTGGATATTTCCTTATATATTACCGGATGGTCTGCCATCCACACATTGGGTGATATAGTCACTATATATCCACATATATTTTATCTTTTGATAAATTTATTATTTTTATTATTGTGATATATATATCATCTTTTTTCTTTTTTTATTTACCTGAGTGCCAAGTTTTCTACAAGATTTACATGGGATAGGATCCTACTTGGGCACCATCCACAGGAGTGCCGTAATTACCATTTTTGATTAAAAAAAAGTAACACTCTAACCCCTCCTTGGAATGTATTTAACTCCTTTCAAGCTCTTTAACACAATCACAATATTGTTAATGTCAAACTCACTTCACCATATCAACAGAAGATAACTCAGTAGTAATGAGTTGTAATAACACAGCACATTGACATATGTTTCATGTTTTTTATAATTAAAATTGATCCAAAAATTATCCTTTTTTTATTTTTGATTAAGCAAACCATCTTTGCAGAACTGTGACTCAAACTGATGATGTTGCTGTCAGAGGTAACAATATAGACTGTGGCTGAAAGCAGTGATGTGACACTTATTCCATATTGCTCTCTGATTCCTTCCCACTAACCTGTTTAATGCAGGCAAAGCAAGTCAATTGTGGTCTTCGTCTGAGAATACTACTTCTGCCCGGATGGCCGGTGCCAGTTGTGGTGGTGCTTATGGTAGTGGCACCTACTTTTTTATCCCTGGTGTTGCTTTTTTTTCTTTTAAATGAACACGTTGACTGCTATAGCTGCTTTTCTATTACCATACTTTTTCTGAAAATTATTTTTACCCCAATTATTCAACATTTGTCACAATTTATGTAACAAGGAATGCTAATAAGTTAGATACATATACAGAAAGCAAAATGTGGCAGCAGAATTAGTAAAACATGAGCAAAAGCAGACATGCACAATTAAATGTCTACATTTTTTTAAATATTTGTTTCCTTTTTCCAAAAATGCTGTAATAAGTGCTAGGTAGTTATATGTCCAAAAAGTCAAAGTTATACAGTCCCCTAATTTTAAAAAGTTCAGACTCCAAACCACAGTATAAACATAGCTCAAACATCTAAACAAACAGGTGGTTCACATAACTGTATTGAGACCATATTTTCTTGTTCGTATTGTAGCTTACCTCGATCAATGGTCTCATGAAAATAATATCACAGTATGGTTGACTCAAACCCCGGATCACACCCCTTTGTTAAAAATATGTCAAAGCAGACTTCTCACAGTTCTCTTACACCTCCCCTGTTAAGCTTGGGTGCAGGACCTTGAAAAGTTAGTCTAGCTCTACTCACTTCTGCATTCAAAGGTGAAAGGGTCAGGTGTCGTCACATCTAGTAATACCTTCCTGGATGTATGCACAATAGATGCAAGTGCAAGTGAGTAGAGCAGGACTAACTATTTATTCATGGGATCATAGACTATGGAGAATTTCATAATTAACTTTATTTAAACTATTTAATCCAAAAGTAAATATATAAAGTAAATATAATATAGTAAATATATAAAGTGAATCAATCAATACAAAATTAGAAAAACTTACAGGGTATAGCTTGTGCCAGCTAAGAGCAAAGAGAAGTGCCTTTTACTGGAGAAATTAATAGGCCACTAATCTTAGTACAACATGAGAAGATACCACGTGTTATTGTCCTAACAATCCTAAAGCCTTGTTTTTAGGAGTCTCTACATCAGTCCATGTACCTCAGTACGCTTTGTACAAAGTCCTAAATAAGAGAGTTCGTATTGAAGTGTATACAGGGAAAATATTTCATGGGTTCCAATTGTAGGAAACTTAATTACAAGCACTAACACAGTACAGACAGTAATGAACTATTGGGACAGGCCGTCCTAAACATGACAATTGACATTTGCTTCTCTACTAAAGATGAGCAGATCTTTTGAAATTCAAAGTTACTGACTTTGCAGAATTTTATCAAAACATTTGATTTGCGGTGAATAAATTTTGGAAAATCTCAAAACTGGAAAGCTTGTAATTGCTGAGAAAATTTTCATGGTGGAGAGAAGAGGGACAAAGTCCCGCTGACCATAAGAGCTGGAGAGAGAGGACCATGTTGACTATATGCTTACACTCTACTGGGGAGAAAGAGAATCCTCTATGGAACATAAGAGCTTACATTCTACAGGAAAAAAAGAAAAGACTGTAAAATATAAGATCTTGCACTCTAAGTTAGAGAGAGACTTACAGTATATACTCGTGTATAAGCCAACCCGAGTATAAGCCGAGGCACCTAATTTTGCCACGAAAAACTGGCAAAATTTATTGACTAGAGTCTAAGTCGGGTATGCATTGTCCCATCATCCCTATCCTGGTATGAAAGGCTCCTCGTCCCTATCCTGGTATTTAATGGTTCCTCATCCCCATCCTTGTATGCATGGCTCCTCATCCCCATCCTTGTCTGCATGACTCCTTATCCCCATCCTTGTATGCATGGCCCCTTATCCCCATCCTTGTCTGCATGGCTCCTTATTCCCATCCTTGTATGCATGGCTCCTTATCCCCATCTTTGTCTGTGTGGCTCTTCATCTCTATCTTTTTATGCATGGTTCATCATCCCTATCCTTGTATGCATGTCCCCTCATGAGAAAAGCATAAAAAAATAAATTAACCATCCTACTTCCTGTCCCTGTGCGCCCTCGCTGCATCTTGTTCCGTTACTCGCAGCTCTAGCGCCCAGGCAATCACGTGTTCCCGGTCATTAAGGTAGTGAATATTCACTCCACTCCACACCTATGGGAGTGGAGAAAGGTGAATATTCATAACTCTTATGTAGCGCGCACCTGTGATCGCCTGGCAGCTGCTGGAAGTCGGCGGCTGTGACTGACACTGTGCGCGCTATAAGAAAAATGAATATTCACTGCCAGTGCAGTAAATATTCATTTCTCTGTAGCAGTGGGAACAGGCTTGAGTCGTGGCAGCCGGCTCCTGCCTCCTGTGACCCGATGCTCCGCCGCTCTCCTTCCCCCGCTGTCTTCTGGGATAATAACTCAAGGGGGGCGTTTTCAGCACAAGAAATGGACCAGAAAGACAGAGAGATGAGAGATATGGTTGTTTTTTATTTTTGTTTTATTACATGAACAAGGGCTTCAATGGTATGGGTGATAAGTGAGTAGAACTGTGTTTGAAAAGGAAAAGTGTCTTTTGTTTTTATTTCAAATAAAGGACTTTATTTTGGCTGTGTGTTTGTTTACAATAAAACTATAGAATTAGTAATTGATAGGTGTCTTATAGATGTCAGTCTTCCATTTTTGAAATACAAAATGCAAAAGGATTCAAACCCCTCCTAAAGGCATTAATATTGAGCTCGAGATACTCCTGCACCCTTCTCCCCAGTCGTTCACAATGTGTCAGACTTATACTCTGTTTTGCTGGTGCACGGGATGGTGTAAAAACTGTGTGAAACGACTCATGGAAATTGATACTACCACTTACACTGCCGCTGTTGCTAATGTTTTTGCAATGACAACTTAACATTATCGGGGTGGGAAGTCTAGAACTGCGATGCACACTGTGTGCCTCACTGATTTCTTGTTAGAAAACCATTCTTAAAGGGAATCTGTCACCCCAAAAATGCCATATCAAGTAAAGATATGGCTGAATAGAGCGTCCCATAACTAAGCTAACGGTGGGTATCATATATCATGATACCCCCGTTTTCATAGCAAAATACCTTTGTAAAGTTGGTGATTGAATGTGTCAATCACGGTGGTCAGGTCAGGAGGGCGGCGGTTTTCATGTCCTCCCCCGCCCACGCTCCTCGTCATCTATTTCGTATCGCCGTCTGTGAATACCACAGAGGCGTTAGTTTCCCGCAATTGCTCAATTCAAAATTCTGCCCTGCGCATGTGACACCTCCCCCTGTGACCTCATCACAGGTCCTGTGCGCACACAGCAGCCATATACTGTATGTGGTGTGTGTCATGTGACTCTGACTCCTCCCCCTGTGACCTCACCACAGGTCCTGTGTGCACAGAGCAGCCATATATGTGGAGTGCGGCACGTGACCCTGACTCCTCCCCCTGTGACCTCATCACAGGTCCTGTGCGCACAGAGTAGCCATATATGTGGTGTGCGGCACGTGACCCTGACTCCTCCCCCTGTGACCTCATCACAGGTCCTGTGCGCACAGAGCAGCCATATATGTGGTGTGGGGCACGTGACCCCCAGAATTTTGAATTGCGCAATTGCGGGAAACTACGCAGCGATACGCAACAGATTACGAGGAGCGGGGGCGGGGGGGACATGAAAACCGCCGCCCTCCTGACCTGATCACCGTGATTGACACTTTCAATCACCAACTTTACAAAGGTATTTTGCTATGAAAACGGGAGTATCATGATATATGATACCCACCGTTAGCTTAGTTATGGGACGCTCTATTCAGCCATATCTTTACTTGATATGGCATTTTTGGGGTGACAGATTCCCTTTAAGCGTGTTTTGATACCCCAGCATATGTTTGACCCTTTCCAGGGGCGAGCCACTGGCAAAATTTACTCTTGTACCATGGATATAACAGAGTGGCAACCCAGTAGTCAGCACTATTTCTAACTTTAACAATTTAGGGCATCAAGTTACAGATAGTGCAGCAAGAAGACTCTCATGAGTCGGATGCTTTCATGAGGTCCAAGTCCATGGTGTGTTGGTGGTGGGGTAACACTCAAGCTTGCTCCTCTGTCCCATCCCACAAACCATGGACAGATAGTGAATCATTATCCTCTTCAACTCCTGACTAGAGTTGAGCGATACTTTCCGATATCCTAAAGTATCGGAATCGGAATGGTATCGCCGATATCACTAAAATATCGGCGATACCCGATACCGATACCGGAAGTCCCATGTAAGTCTATGGGAACAAAATATCGCAACTAAAAAAACCCCATTCTTTCCTTGTAAACACTAAATATACACACATAGAATACATATATATATATATACATGTCATTGTGACATATATATATACATATACGTATAGTTTATACACTTCTACATAGTAAAATATCCTCTGATTCAATTGCCGGGTAAAGCCGGCTTCAGTGAAAAGACAGAAGCACCCGACATGAAATGACACTTGGTGTGCATAGGGTTAACCATGTCTTTTCATGTCGTTTGCTATCTGATTTGCACAAACAATTAAATCAGTCTATGTGTGCAAAATTTCACACCTGTAGGGGTTAATTAAAGGTGTAAATTCGTTGTAAAAAAAACAGACTTTTTTGCTACGAATTTACACCTTTAATTAACCCCTACAGGTGTGAAATTTTGCACACATAGTCTGATTTAATTGTTTGTGCAAATTAGATAGCAAAGGACATGAAAAGACATGGTTAACCCTATGTACACCAAGTGTCATTTCATGTCGGGTGACCCGACATGAAATGACAGTTGGTGTGCATAGGGTTAACCATGTCTTTTCATGTCCTTTGCTATCTAATTTGCACAAACAATTAAATCAGTCTATGTGTGCAAAATTTCACACCTGTAGGGGTTAATTAAAGGTGTAAATTCGTTGTAAAAAAAACGGACTTTTTTGCTACGAATTTACACCTTTAATTAACCCCTACAGGTGTGAAATTTTGCACACATAGTCTGATTTAATTGTTTGTGCAAATTAGATAGCAAAGGACATGAAAAGACATGGTTAACCTATGTACACCAAGTGTCATTTCATGTCGGGTTCTGCATTTTCACAAAAGCCGGCAATTGAATTAGCGGCTATTATACTATGTAGAAGTGTATGAACTACAAATATAAATATATATATATATGTGTCACAAATTCAATGACATGTATATATATATATGAGGTGTAAAATTGCTGAAAAAAAATGCGTATGCTCCCGCCCTATTTTCGCAACCAGACAGACAAAGCCAGTGAGTGGGGGCAGATAATAATAGCCCAGAGAGGGACCATTATTTTTGCCCCCCCCCGGCTACTAACATCTGCCCCAGACACCCCAGGAAAGACAAATCTATAATTAGATTCGCCCTTTCTGGCACTTTGCCCGTCTATTCCCATTGCCCTGTAGCGGTGGCGAATGGGTTAATATGGGGTTAAAGCCACCTTGCTATTGAAAGGTGACCTTAAGCCAGGTTAATAATTGAGAGCTGTCAATTAGACAACTATCAATTATTAATCCTATTGCATGAAATAAAAATAAAACACACACACTTTAATTAAAAATCATTTTAATGAAATAAAGACACATGTTTTTGACCATCTTTTATTTTACTGCAAAAACCATTTCCTGTAATAAAAATAAAATAAAAAAGCAAAATTATTCTTACCTATCCATGCACAGTCAGGTCCCACGGTGTAATCCTTCAGAAAGGGTTAATGTTTACTGCAGGGACCGCAGCTAATGCTGCAGCCTCACAGTAAACCCCAAATGAATGAGTTCCTCTCCTGCCTGACAGGAGAGTAAAGGCTGGGTGTCACATAACGATACACCAGCGATCCCGACAACGATATGCACTTGTCAGGATCGCTGGTGTATCGCTACATGATCGCTGCTGAGCTGCCAAACAGGCAGCTCAGGCAGCGATCTGGGACAGCGACACTGCGGGTAACATCGCTTAAGGGCCCGTCTCACATAGCGATATCGCTACCGAGATCGCTGCTGAGTCATTAGTTTTGTGACGCAGCAGCGAGCTCACCAGCGATATCGCTGTGTGTGACATTCAGCGACGATCAGCCCCCCTGCCGGGTATCGCTGATCGTCGCAGAAATGTCAGGACCTTTTTTTGATTGCTGGTTTCCCTCTGACAGGCACGCATCGCTGCGTGTGACAGGCGGGAGACCAGCGATCCGCTGGTAACCAAGGTACACAGCGGGTTTCCAGGCACCGCGCAGCGCTTGGAAACCCGCTGTGTACCTTGGATACCAGCTCCCTGCATCAGGGCGCTGGTATCCAAGGTACACAGCGGGTTTCTAGGCACAGCCCCGCGCCTGGAAACCCGCTGTGTACCTTGGTTACCAGCGGATCGCTGGTCTCCCGCCTGTCACACGCAGCGATGTGTGCCTGTCAGCGGGAAACCAGCGATCAAAAAAAGGTCCTGACATTTCAGCGACGATCAGCGATACCCGGCAGGGGGGCTGATCGTCGCTGAATGTCACACACAGCGATATCGCTGGTGAGCTCGCTGCTGCGTCACAAAACTAGTGACTCAGCAGCGATCTTGGTAGCGATATCGCTATGTGAGACGGGCCCTTAAGTGGAAAGCTTAATTGATTGCTTTCCACTTTCACTTCAGGTCAGCCAGGGACACCATCAGTGACGTCAGAGGGAACTGATTAACAAAAATAGGGGTTCCCTTCGAAAAAAAATGGCGTGGGGTCCCCCCTATTTTTTTTAACCAGCCAGATGAAGCAGACCGCTGAGGCCTGGATTTTCAGGCTGTTAAGGAGCCAAGATCCATGGACCTTGCCAGCCTGATAATACCAGGCCACAGCAGTCTGCATATCTTGGCTGATTAACAAAAATAGGGGATCCCCTCGAAAAAAATTGGCGTGGGGTCCCCCCTATTTTTGTTAACCAGCCAGATGAAGCAGACCGCTGAGGCCTGGATTTTCAGGCTGTTAAGGAGCCAAGATCCATGGACCTTGCCAGCCTGATAATACCAGGCCACAGCAGTCTGCATATCTTGGCTGATTACAAAAATAGGGGATCCCCTCGAAAAAAATTGGCGTGGGGTCCCCCTATTTTTGTTAACCAGCCAGATGAAGCAGACCGCTGAGGCCTGGATTTTCAGGCTGTTAAGGAGCCAAGATCCATGGACCTTGCCAGCCTGATAATACCAGGCCACAGCAGTCTGCATATCTTGGCTGATTAACAAAAATAGGGGATCCCCTCGAAAAAAATTGGCGTGGGGTCCCCCCTATTTTTGTTAACCAGCCAGATGAAGCAGACCGCTGAGGCCTGGATTTTCAGGCTGTTAAGGAGCCAAGATCCATGGACCTTGCCAGCCTGATAATACCAGGCCACAGCAGTCTGCATATCTTGGCTGATTAACAAAAATAGGGGATCCCCTCGAAAAAAATTGGCGTGGGGTCCCCCCTATTTTTGTTAACCAGCCAGATGAAGCAGACCGCTGAGGCCTGGATTTTCAGGCTGTTAAGGAGCCAAGATCCATGGACCTTGCCAGCCTGATAATACCAGGCCACAGCAGTCTGCATATCTTGGCTGATTAACAAAAATAGGGGATCCCCTCGAAAAAAATTGGCGTGGGGTCCCCCCTATTTTTGTTAACCAGCCAGATGAAGCAGACCGCTGAGGCCTGGATTTTCAGGCTGTTAAGGAGCCAAGATCCATGGACCTTGCCAGCCTGATAATACCAGGCCACAGCAGTCTGCATATCTTGGCTGATTAACAAAAATAGGGGATCCCCTCGAAAAAAATTGGCGTGGGGTCCCCCCTATTTTTGTTAACCAGCCAGATGAAGCAGACCGCTGAGGCCTGGTTTTTCAGGCTGGTAAGGATCCAATATCCATGGACCTTGCCAGCCTGATAATACCAGGCCACAGCAGTCTGCTTAGCTTGGCTGGTTAACAAAAATAGGGGATCCCCTCGAAAAAAAAAACGGCGTGGGGATCCCCCCTATTTTTGTTAACCAGCCAAGTAAAATGCAGACTGCTGCGGCCTGGTATTAAAAGACTGTCAAGGCCATGGATTTTGGCCCTCAACAGCCTGATAATACCAGGCTACAGCAGCCCCACATTTGGCGCATCAAAAGATGTGCCAATTGTGGCACTTTACCCGGCTCTTCCCACTTGCCCTGTAGCGGTGGCAAGTGGGGTAATAAGGGGTTAATGTCACTGTTGATTGCACGGTGACAATAAGCCCGGTTTATAATGGAGAGGCGTCAATAAGACACCGATCCATTATTAATCCCAAAGTTATTAAATGTTTAAAAAAAAGACAAAGCAAGAAAAAAGTCTTTTAATGAAATAAAAGAGACAACACAGTTTTCATTAATTTTATTGTACTCTCATTCCTGCGACGCCATCGATCTCCTGTAAAAAAAGAAAAAAAACAAACCAACAGTATACCACCTGTCCGACGCAGTCCATAACGACAGTCCCACGACGATCCAACTCTGCTACATCGCAATGACAGGCAGAGCCTGTCATTGCGACGCAGCACAGCTGATTACCTGCTTCCCCGGCGGTGACGTCATCGGACTGACTGCTTTACGGCCGGGATTACCCAGCAGTCACTGCAGTTATCGCGAGAAACTGCATGTGACCGCCGGGGAAAGAAGATTGCGGCCATCAAGCAGTCCAGGACGTGACCGCCGGAGATCTTCTGCCAGGTAAGTGCCGCTGACTCCTGACAGACCCGACCGACGGACACTGACAGTGACAGTGACAATCCCGATTCCGGTATCCGATAAGACGAAAATATCAGAACTCGGAATCGGAATTCCGATACAGCCAATATCGGCCGATACCCGATATTTGCAGTATCGGAATGCTCAACCCTACTCCTGACTGCTGTGCGCCCGTCACCTCTTCCAATCCATCCTCCTCCATTTGTTCCTCAGCTCCTGCACCTTCACTGACAGTTTGTCTAGTACCATGATCCTCCCTCGATCACTGTAATCCACCTTCCCATGGCACTCACCTGTGTGACGACAGTCCGGAACTTGAAGACATTGTTATCCCTTCCGAATCCTCCTCTGCTTCCAGCTCTTCCTCTGGAACCACCACCTCCTCCCGCAGACTATTCAAAGTGTGCCCTAGCATGTAGATGACCAGAATAGTGATGCTGATGATGGCAACATCAGCGGTAACCATCTTAGTAGCCATTTAAAAATAGCTAGCTGTCCACAACTCTTGAGCTGTATGACTGCAGTCTCCAATGCATAGTAATTTAAACACTGCCTGACTGCAGTGGGCCCTGACTGTGCAGAAAGGAGTTGAGTGGTTTCTCTCTGCACTGTTGGAATGAGTGTATAAAGGAGAGGTTGAGGGATCAGATGGAGGCCCTAGAGGAGGTGGAGGAGGCATAAGCAGTGGAGGAAGTGTCATAAACAGAGGTTCGTTGCACAAGCCTTGGGGATTTCAAGACTTATGGCGCAGCCCCTACCCCAAGATGTAAGACCCCTGTCAATGCTTGCTTATCCAGGTGTCACTGGTGAAATGCACCCTGTCAGACATAGAAGATTTTTGTAAGGAATGGGTGATGTTGTCTGTGACATGTGTAGCACATAGGAGTCAGTGATAGGTGGTCATGAAGGAGCTGGTGTAGCGCAGGCACAGCTCTCTTAGAGAAGTAATGGCAAATGGGCAACTGATACTGGGGGACTGCGATGGTCATGAGCTTTTGGAAACTGTCTGTATCCACCAGACGGAAAGGCAGCATTTTCATGGCCAATAGATTGGAGATGGTGAAGTTCAAGCTCTTGGCTTTGGCATGTGTAGGAAAAAATGGCTGGCTGCTGTGCAGAGAGAAAGTGGAGTAGAGTGTACACGACAACTGCTAGACCGTAAGTGAGGTGCAGGTGGAGGTGTTATGGTGGATTGAGAAAGATGTAGTGTGCTCGGTGTCTGAGATCAGTCAAAAACAATAGGCATGTCTAATTTCATAACAGCTGATGGGCTCTCACTCTCCCCAAATCTAACAGGTAAACAAGTGGAGGTTCTTCAGCCTGAGACCTGTGTGAGAACACTTGACATGGTGATGGAGTAGGAAAATGCAGCAGATGTGGTTGATGGTGCAGTCGGTAGTTGGTGAGGCCCGCTAGTCCACAACTATAATCACATTATTATTATTATTATATGGGGGAACTACAATACCCAGAGAAATTAGCAAAATTAGGATTATTTAGTGTAGAAAAAAGACGACTGAGGGGCAATCTAATAACCATGTATAATTATATAAGGGGACAATACAGATATCTCATCGAGGATCTGTTTATACCAAGGAATGTTGATTGTAATACTATTGTAGGAACTCGAGGATTCTGATAGCGTGGGGCAATGAACAATCAGAGACAGGTTTCTTTGAATGCAAATAATGTATTTGTGAAACAGCAAAACACCCAAAAACAATATTCAAACAACCCGTAGTGACATGCAATGAGTCCATATATATATACACAAGTCCAGTTATATGAATCCGGATATATAAGTCTTTGAACCTCTATAGCGAGGGTGGTAAAGTTCTTACGACGGAGTCCTCACACAAATGTGACCACAAGGTAAGTCTGATGCACAGATAACGTGGCTGGATTTACACACTGCTGGTGTGTGAAGAGTCAGATCCAGGTATGCAGAAAACACAGGGAGGTCCAGGAACAAGTTAATCTCAGTTGTGGCTTAATTCAGTGAAGTCCAACAACAAGTTCATATGTCAGTAAGGTTCCAGTAACAGTTCCAACAGCTCTCACCAGAGGTAATGCACAAAGGGTTAAACAGCAACAGTTCAGAAACACAGTTCTTATCAGATGGAGTGAACCAAGGGTTAAATTCCAAAGTCAACAGTTTAGTGATAAAGGGTATGCCACACTAAACAATATCGCTAACGGGATCGCTAAAAAACGTCACTATTTAGCGATCCCGTTAGCGATATTGTTCAGTGCGGCAGCTTCCAGCGACGAGCTTCCTGCTGTGATCTCGCTCGTCGCTGGAATCGTTCCGGACCCTATTTCATCGCTGGCGCTCCCACTGGGTAAGTATCTAATCGCTGTGTGGCACCTTTTCTTAGCGATTTAGCGGTACTTTTGTACCGCTAAAGTCGTTAAGAAGATCGCTAACGGCGATAGCGTCGTTAACTATATCGCTAAATGTGGCCGCATTTAGCGATATAGAAACGATCCCGCTAGCGATCTCATTAGTATGCAACGCTAACGAGATCGCTAGCGGGATTGTTTAGTGTGGCAGTACCTTAACACAGTACTTTGTGCAACTTACATATGCAGAGAATGTCCAGAGCCATGGGTAGAAGCTGCTGTGGCTGAGAAACACCTGAAGATAAGGCTATGCACTTTCCTGGTAAACACACAAAAGATCTGTGAGGAACAAAGCAGCTGGGTTGCAGGGAAACGGAAGCAGAATATTCCAGCAGTGAAGCCAACACCTGAGCCAGGCTTTAAACAAACGAACAGGAAGTAGGGCACACAAAACAGCAAACTCCATTTTAACAAAGGGCAAAATCATTGACAAAGTTACCTAGAAAACCCGGAATACTGACATTACTCCCCCCTAAAGACGGCCTCCGGACGGTCCTGGACCAGGCCTGTCCGGGTATCTCCGATGAAACTGAGCAATCTTCAGAGGCGCATTGATGTTACTTACTGGTTCCCAAGAATCATTTTCAGGAGAGTAACCTTGCCATCTAACTAGATACTGAAGCCGGTTTCTATGAAGTCTCGAATTAACAATATCCTGTACCACGAATTGTTCTTCGCCATCAACCAACACTGGTGGAGGGGGAGGTACGATACGTCCCTGAAACGTGTTAGGAGAGACTGGTTTTAATAAGGAAACATGAAATACTGGGTGTACCTTTAAAGTCCGTGGTAGCTTCAACCGACAGGCAACAGAGCTCACAATCCCAGTGATCTTGAATGGACCGATGAATTTCTGTCCCAGTTTCTGCGAAGGAACACCCAATTTTAGATTCTTGGTGGACAACCAAACTGAGTCTCCTACCTTATACATAGGTGCTGGTTTCCGGAATCTATCGGCCGACTTCTTGTAACGCTCCTGTGCTGTGGTCAGGGAGTCCTTCAAAACTTCAAGATTACGTTGCAACGCCGTCACTCTGTCTTCAACCGCTGGTACCGAAATCGTAACCGGAGACCTAGGCAAAATACTTGGATGATAACCCAGGTTGGCAAAAAAAGGCGTTACCTTCGTGGAACTGCTTTGGGAGTTGTTGTACGAAAATTCCGCTAGAGGAAGTAGCTTCAGCCAATCGTCCTGCAAATGACTGACGTAACAGCGTAGATATTGCTCCAAGGTTTGATTTGTCCGTTCGGTCTGCCCGTTGGTCTGAGGATGGTATGCAGAAGACAAGCAAACATTAATGTGGAGCGCAGAACAAAATCCTTTCCAAAATCTAGAGGTAAATTGTATTCCCCGGTCAGAAATGATGTCATCTGGTACCCCATGCAGCCGGAAAATGTTCTGGATAACTAGATCTACTGTCTCTGTAGCTGAGGGAAGACCAGCACACGGAATGAAATGAGCAGCTTTCGTTAAACGATCTACTACCACCAAAATAGTATTTTTACCACCAGAGGTGGGTAACTCCACAATAAAGTCCATCGAAATAGACCCCCAAGGGCGAGACGGTACAGGTAGCGGTTTAAGAAGACCAGTAGGTGAAACGCGAGGAACCTTGTACCGGGCACAAACTTCACAAGAGCGGACATAGTCATTCACATCCTTCAAGCAGGTAGGCCACCAAAAAAAACGAGTTAACAATTCCTGCGTCTTCTGTACCCCCTATGACCAGCCAATTTAGAGTCGTGGACCAATTTGAGAACTCGAAGTCTTACAGCCTCTGGGACATAAATACATCGATCTCTAAGCCACACACCATTCCGAAGGACAAGATTCACATTGTCAGGTGGAGCTGCAAGAAATACGTCACCGTCATAGGCCAGCTTGATCTCCTGCCACAAGTCCCGGTTCCGGAGCACTCCAACGAAATTGGCCTCCGACAAGATGGTCTTCGACGGGGTCCCAGGCACGGAATCCACGGTATGGATTCGGGATAATGCGTCAGCTTTCCCATTACGTGAACCTGGGCGGTACGAAATAATAAAATTAAACTGGTTCAAGAACAAACTCCACCTAGCTTGTCGAGGAGAAAGACACCTGGCAGACTTAAGGAATTCCAAATTGCGATGATCCGTGAGTACTACTACCTGCTGAGTTGCCCCCTGCAAAGGGTTTGTCTCCATTCCTTAAAGGCAGAAATAATTGCCAAAAGTTCCTTATCTGTCACATCATAGTTAAGTTCTGCAGAAGATAACCTACGAGAGAAGAAGGCACACGGGTGCAGCAAACCTTTGTCTCCGGTACGTTGTGAGAGGATAGCTCCCAATGCACAGTCAGACGCGTCCACCTCCACGATAAAAGGCTGTGCAGGATCCGGATGCATCAATATTGGAGCCGTGGTAAAACAACCCTTCAGGCGATCAAAGGCTTCCTGAGCTTGCGAAGACCATTCAAACTTCTTCCCCTTCTTGGTGAGGAGAGTGATGGGACGGACAATTTCTGAAAAATTTCGGATAAAACCGTCTATAAAAGTTAGCAAAGCCAATGAATCGTTGTACCTCCTTAATGTTTCCTGGTACCGGCCAGTCCAAGATTGCCTGGATCTTGCTGGACTCCATATTCAATCCCTGAGGCGAGATAACATAGCCTAAAAATTGAATTTCAGAACAATGGAACTCACACTTTTCGAGTTTGATGTACAAATGATTATCTCTCAAACGTCTAAGTACGGTCTTGACATGTTCCTGATGTTCCTGTAAGGAGTCAGAAAAGATTAAGATGTCATCAAGGTAAATTACCACATATTGGTCCAATAAATCCCTGAAAATGTCGTTGGCTAAATGTTGAAAAGCAGCAGGAGCGTTACAGAGTCCGAATGGCATCACCAAATATTCAAAATGTCCATACCGGCATCTAAAAGCTGTCTTCCATTCGTCTCCGGGCCGTATACGGAGTAAATTATATGCCCCACGAAGATCTAATTTGGTAAATACCTTGGCCTGGCGAACTCTTTCCAACAATTCTGGAATTAGGGGCAACGGGTACCTGTTACGAATGGTTACCTTATTTAACTCCCGGTAGTCAATGCAGGGTCTTAGAGTACCATCCTTCTTCTTTACAAAGAATATTGGAGCTCCCGCTGGTGAAGAAGATGGTCGGATAAACCCCTTGGCTAAATTCTCATCTATATACTCTCGTAAAGATTTTAATTCCGGAGCCGCCAACGGGTAAACATGGCCGAAAGGAATCGCTGCTCCAGGAAGCAATTCTATGGGGCAGTCATACGGTCTATGTGGGGGAAGTTGATCTGCCTTCCTTTTATCACAAATGTCTGAGAATTCCTGATATATCAGAGGGAGAGTAGGTACCTGTATCACCTCTTCCAAGTTCTGGGTAACTGGAGCCGCTACAGTTGGACTGATGGTAGAACTGCACTTCGGGAGAAAGGTTATCTCCTTGGTTTCCCAATTGATGATTGGATTTTGTGACCGTAACCAGGGAATTCCTAAAATTACAGGAAAATGAGGAGAAGATATTAACATGAATGAAAGTGTTTCTTGATGGTCTGGTTCCATCTTACACTCCAGAAGCACTGTCTCCCGATCTACTGGTCCAGAAACTAATGGGGAACCATCCACCGTTTCCATAGTGATTGGTGAAGCTCTTAGTTGTGTCTTTATACCATGTTCCTTTGCAAAAGAAGAATCCATGAAATTCCCACCTGCTCCAGAGTCTATCATGGCAGAACTTGATATCCACTGTTCCTCCCACTGAATCTGTATAGGAAGAGAACAATGTGAATATTTCTCCCCTTGATCTTTAGGGGAAGTCGGCATCAGTATTGGGGGAAAAAACCGCATCTAGATGTAGACTGGTTTCCG
This sequence comes from Oophaga sylvatica, assembly GCA_033576555.1. NCBI lineage: Eukaryota > Metazoa > Chordata > Amphibia > Anura > Dendrobatidae > Oophaga > Oophaga sylvatica. Next base: position 102,323,083 of record JARQOD010000010.1, read on the forward strand.
AAACTTCAGACTCAGCGTCTGTGTTATCATAATCCCCTACTACCGCCAACACCTTGTTGGGTCGCCTAGGACATTTAGGACAATTGATGAGGAAATGGTCCGATTGACCACAATAGAAACATAAGCGCTCACGGAGACGGTGTTCGCGGCGTTCATTATTCTCACGTCTCTGCAGTGAGTCCACCTGCATAGGCACCTCCTCAGCCTCTCGCGGGTTTTTGCCTGTGGTTTCCCTGGACGGAAGAGAGTAATTAGTAATGCGATTTACAGCGGCCCATTTTTCTTGTCTGCGTTCAGTTAAACGGATATCAATACGTACACAGTGCTGTATAAACAATTCAAACTCCTGTGGAGACTCTGAACGAGCTAGCTCATCCTTGATTGCATTTGACAAACCTTTTCTAAAGATTGGTAATAAAGCATTGTTTTCCCACTGGGTGTCCACCACTAACCTTTTAAATTCAGTAACATATTCTATGACTGACCGTTTCCCCTGGCGTAAGGAAAGCAAGGCAGATTCAGCGGTAGCACGGCGGTTGGGATCGTCGAACATTTGCGCCATGGCTGCCAGAAAATTGTCCAAATTATTTAGACGGGTATCATGACTTTCAACCATAGGATTTGCCCAAGCCAGTGCACGTGATGTCAACAACATAATAATACATAGAACCTTAGATCTATCAGACCGGTAGTAGGAGGCATGTACATCAAAAAATAATATACATTGATTAACAAACCCACGGAATTGACTTCGGTCACCATTAAAACGGAATGGAGGCAATTTGGGCATACTGGTGGATGAGGTAGGCTCAGTAGGTAAGGCCTCCAGGACTCCTAACCTAGAACGTAGATCTTGGAGAGCCTGACCAAACCCCTGTGCATTGTGGTTAACCCGAGACTCCAAGTCTCTAATCTGATTGAGTGCAGCCGCCACCTCCTGCTGCAAGGAGTTAACTATGGTGAACAATTTGTCTGCCCGTGTCTCCGTCATTGCCCCAGCAGAATCCTCTTTTTTAGGCTGGAATATCCTGTAATACTATTGTAGGAACTCGAGGATTCTGATAGCGTGGGGCAATGAACAATCAGAGACGGGTTTCTTTGAATGCAAATAATGTATTTGTGAAACAGCAAAACACCCAAAAACAATATTCAAACAACCCGTAGTGACATGCAATGAGTCCATATATATATACACAAGTCCAGTTATATGAATCCGGATATATAAGTCTTTGAACCTCTATAGCGAGGGTGGTAAAGTTCTTACGACGGAGTCCTCACACAAATGTGACCACAAGGTAAGTCTGATGCACAGATAACGTGGCTGGATTTACACACTGCTGGTGTGTGAAGAGTCAGATCCAGGTATGCAGAAAAACAGGGAGGTCCAGGAACAAGTTAATCTCAGTTGTGGCTTAATTCAGTGAAGTCCAACAACAAGTTCATATGTCAGTAAGGTTCCAGTAACAGTTCCAACAGCTCTCACCAGAGGTAATGCACAAAGGGTTAAACAGCAACAGTTCAGAAACACAGTTCTTATCAGATGGAGTGAACCAAGGGTTAAATTCCCAAGTCAACAGTTTAGTGATAACACAGTACTTTGTGCAACTTACATATGCAGAGAATGTCCAGAGCCATGGGTAGAAGCTGCTGTGGCTGAGAAACACCTGAAGATAAGGCTATGCACTTTCCTGGTAAACACACAAAAGATCTGTGAGGAACAAAGCAGCTGGGTTGCAGGGAAACGGAAGCAGAATATTCCAGCAGTGAAGCCAACACCTGAGCCAGGCTTTAAACAAACGAACAGGAAGTAGGGCACACAAAACAGCAAACTCCATTTTAACAAAGGGCAAAATCATTGACAAAGTTACCTAGAAAACCCGGAATACTGACAGTTGATAGTCACAAGGGGGCATTCTCTGCGTCTGGAGGAGAGAAGGTTTTTCCACCAACAAAGAAGAGGATTCTTTACAGTTAGGGCAGTGAGAATCTGGAATTCCTTGCCTGAGGAGGTGGTGATGACGAACTCAGTCGAGGGGTTGAAAAGAGATCTGTGTTATGAATGTGCTAAAAATGGTTTCTGAACAGAGGCTCCCTCTGGTGGTTACTGACAGTACTGAACCTTTCAGTGAGGAATGAAAATCTGGTATCACGGACTGGTCTGAAATAAGGGAGGTTCCCTCCCATGATGGTTGCCGGTGATCAATTGTTCTTGTCTCAATTGTGGTTCCTGGTTCACTTGGAAGCTTGCTGAGTCTTGCCTGCATCTTCTGCTATAAGATAAGATATTTTCTGCTTTTATTTTTGTGCTTGCTTTTTGCATTGTTCCCTGCACTTCTGTGGAGGTCAGCCAGGTCCCCTCCGGGGGGCTTGTGCTCCTCTCAGTTTATCTGGAGCCACTGTTGTTAGTTCATTTGCTTTTTCCTGTTTTTTCAGTGGCTGCGGCTTAGTTTTGTTACACCAGAGAACTGATTTAGGTGGTAGAGGTCGTGTGATCTCAGATGTTTTTGCAATCAGTAGAGTTGGTATTTTTAGGGGTTTTTTTGGATTGCAGTGAGTATCCTTTCTTGTACTTTTCTGTCTAGACAGATTGGGCCCCAGCATTTGCTCATTCTATTTTCTGTCTGTGTCCGTGTTTCTTCTTGTCTAACCGCCATTACATGTTTGGTGGCTTCCTATTTTCTTTGGGATCTGCTCCGGGGCAGATAGCTTTCATCTTTCTGCCTTTAGGTGTAGTTATCTCTCAGGCTATGACGAGGCATCTAGGATCAACGTAGGAACGCTCCACGGCTACCTCGTTGTGTGGTTAGTTCAGGCTACTGCAATCCAATAGGTTCCAGCCTCTCTGGTGTATTGCCGTTTTTGCTTACGCTCCTCAGCTACACAAACATAACAGTATCACCGGCCAAAACTTAAAATTATATGGCGGGGGGGGCGTGGCTACCGCCTACAGAGCAAGACGTGCTAATTTGAGCGCTCTGTTCCCGGCCTCATAGCCGACTGTTTTCAGCTTTACTAAGCACGACTAGCCGGTCCCTTGTGACGAAGGGGAAATCAAGGCTTACCCAGATGTCCAAAAGGAAAGGATCGGGCAGCCAGCTGAAGCGCCTCACGGACTTTTACCCTGCTGGGCCTAGTGACGGGGGCTCTAACATGGCGCCGGGACGCGGACGATCTGCACACAAGATGACACCAGCAGCTGCAAATACCCGCGGCCGCATTGCAGCCCTGCGACATAGCTCCCCGACGTTGAGACCACCACACTCACGGCCAGCAACACCCGATCACTCCAGCCAGTCTCACCGCTCTTCCCAACACCCACCGCGTGTGCATAAGCTCATAGTTGCAACTGAGCAGGAAGAAGAGATGGCGTCGCAGGACACCTCAGACATAGCGACAGGTACCTCTCCTTCCTCCAGCCCTCAGAAACAAAAACCACGAAAGGAGGCTCCTGTGGGTGAGTCACAATCAGACCTTATTGCTGCATTTTCTGCTCCAGCTTCTAATCAGCCTGCCTCAGAAGCGTATATAAAGGAGCTAATCATTGCCTTGAGTGGATCAATACAAGGTAAACTGGATAAATTACAGGCTGCAGTGGATGCATCTGTGGACAATGTGTCATACAGGGTTAACACAGTAGAATATAAAATGGAGGAGGTTATAGGATCGCATAACGCCCTTATAGACTCCCACTATGCATTATATGACGAGGTGCAATACCTAAAATCCAAGATGGCGGATATTGAAGACAGACACCGCAGAAATAATATTAAAATAAGAGGGGTGCCAGAGTCTGTCCTCTCATCAGACCTTCAGGACTATGTGGTGGACTTGTTCCGCATTTTTGTCCCAGACGCCACCGACCGCGATCTTATTATCGATCGAATACATAGACTTCCTAGAGCCAAATTCTTGCCGCCAAATGTGCCGAGGGATGTATTGCTCAAAGTCCATTTTTCCATATTAAAGAGCGCATATTATTTGCAGCCAGGAAAATGAAGGAATTCCCTACGCCATACTCGGGATTACAGCTTTATACTGATTTATCTCAAGCCACCTTACAAGCGCGAAGAAACCTCCACCCTCTGACCTCCGCTCTCAGAGCAGCTTCTATACAATACAAATGGGGCTTTCCACTGAAACTCTTGGTGCGCCATGAGGATACCCTGCATATCATTCACTCACTGAAGGAAGGATGCGACTTGGCAAAAAGTTGGGGTGTGAAGATCGACCTGCAACTACAGACTATGAACCAGAAACCTTCTAAACCGACCCATGACTGGCAAACCCAAGGTTCCACGCGCTGATCTGGTCGAGCTAAAAATCGATGCAGTTCACTTTATAGTGGCTAGTTACCTGGGTCCATTCCGATATTACGGGCTAGCCTACTAGTTTTTGAGGCCTTAATTTGATGGCCTTTTGAACTCCTTCCCCCTGGAGATTTTCGGTCGAGGAGCATATTTGAGTATCGATATGTACCTTCGATTGATCCTTTATGATTCAGTTCAGCTATATTGCTATTGTTATGCCTTTATTTGTTGTGTCCCCTTCCTTGTGTTTCTATCCCCATTGTTATCCAAAGGTCTACTTCACGTTCCTGACCCTTTCTGTGCTGCCGAAATGGAACTACCCATCATATTCCGCCCTGAGATCGCCTTATCCAAACTTCATCTACTCCTGAGTTCAGCCTTGTGGTGTGGTAAGCAAATTGTGGTATCTCAATATGTCGCTTAATTTGGTATCCTTTAACGTTAAGGGATTGAATTCCCTTATAAGCGCTCTTACTTATGGAGAGAGGCGAGTAGACTTAAAGCAGACATACTTTTTCTGCAAGAAACTCACTTTTCTTGTACTAAAATGCCCCCCTTTAGCAGCACTAAATACACGCAGATTTTCCTAGCCTCTCAGGAGAAAAAAAAGGCAGGCGTTGCTATTTTGTTCTCCACTGACGTGTCATTTCACTGCGAGTCTTCCTACATTGACCCTGCAGGTCGTTTTATAGTACTGGTGGGACTGCTGCAGAATAAAATGGTCACCGTGGTTAACATATACGCACCGAATTTACGACAAATTTGTTTCTTAAATAGGGTAATGCGTAAAGTCCGAGGAATGGCGAGGGGAAGTCTGCTTATGGGAGGGGACTTCAACTTAATAGTTGATGGATCATTGGATTCTTCCAATCCTAGAACCCGGCATGATCCATGCCTCCAGCAATGGTTACGGTTACACTCCCTATATGATACATACAGATGCCTTAACTCCAGCACTAAGGCATACTCCTTCTACTCAGCTCGACATCGCACCTTTTCACGCATTGACATGTTTGTTGTGGATCGATGGGCATTGCCAGATGCTAAATCTGCTGCGGTGGGAACAGCCACGTGGTCGGACCACGCGCCGGTCATGTTGGAGTGGTCCCCACGAGCCTATTCATCAATGGCGGGGCACTGGCGAAATAACCTGGCACTGTACACCGATTCTTCATATGCGACACGTATACGACAGCAGATAGTAGACTACTTTAGTGTTAACACTACTCCTGACGTCACCCCCTCGACAATATGGCTAGCCCACAAGGCTGTCATGCGCGGACACCTCATCCAAATGGGTGCTCAGAGGAAAAAAGCCTTAACGAGTCAACTAGATAGCTTATTGCTGAAAGTCCAGACAGCTGAGAATGAAGTTACTTCACAACCAACTTTGAATAATCACCGCAGTCTAATGACCCATCGACATAATCTACAGCTTCACCAGTTCAGCCAACACGATAAATATATACGCACCATGCGTGCAACCCACTATGGGTCAATTAATAAAACCTCTCGATATATGGCATCCAAACTGAAACAAAGGCGAGTCCGCAGCACGGTGTTCTCACTAAAAAACTCCCAGCGCCCTCACTCGTCAATTACACACCCTATGGAAATAGCGGAGTCGTTCCGTAAATATTACGAACAGTTGTACAATCTCAAAAATTCCCCAGGAGTTATACAACCTACAGATCTAGCCATTAACTCTTTTTTATCCCAAATTGACCTCCCGAGGCTACCCCTTTGTCAGCCTCCATGCTAAATGCTCCAATTTCGATAGCCGAAACTTTGCAGTCCATCAACATGTCTAAACTGGGCAAAACACCTGGCCCTGACGGGTACTCAAACGAATATTTCCGAACCTTCCCTGAATTACTTGCGCCGCACTTGACTAATATGCTAAACTCAGTTCGTGAATGCGCTTCTTTCCGCCTGAGTTCCTAGAAGCTACGGTAACTGCGATCCCTAAAGCCGGGAAACCCCCTAATGAACCTGGAAACTTTAGACCCATATCGCTACTGAATTCAGATACTAAGATATACGCTAAAATACTAGCCAACAGGCTATATAACATTTTACCACTGTTGATCCATACTGACCAGGCAGGATTCGTAGCGGGCCGCCAAACATCTGACGCAACACGACGTGTCCTCAACTTGCTTCAATATGCTTCGAGGGGTCGGACGCCTTCTTTGCTTCTCTCGTTGGATGCGGAGAAGGCGAATTCATTGGGGATTTATGTTCCACACTTTGCGCGAGTTTGGATTTGAGAGCGATTTTCTACACTACATTGAAGCCTTATACTCCTGCCCATCCGCTAGGGTGCTCATCAACGGCACTTTATCGCAATCATTCTACATCACGAACGGCACACGTCAGGGCTGTCCCCTATCTCCCCTCCTCTTCGTTCTCATCATGGAACCATTGGCGGAGAAAGTCAGATTGGATCAGACTGTTAGAGGTATCCCACTTTCTGGTAGACAACACAAGATAAGTCTGTATGCAGATGATATAGTCCTTCTATTAACCGACCCGTTGACTTCTCTACGATCAGCTTGTACTACCCTTGACGAATTTGGACGGATATCTCACTACAAACTCAACTATACCAAATCACATCTCATGGGGCTACACATTGATTCCCAGCTTAAGGCTGCGATGCTTGCCGAGTTTCCCTTCAAGTGGCAGGATACTACGGTAACGTATCTAGGCATTAAGCTTACCTTGCCATTTCACAAGACAGTTTTACAAAATATGAACGGCCTAATACAGGATATTCAGGAGACTCTAGACACATACTCAAAAATAGACATATCATGGATGGGCCGGATCACATCATATAAGATGATGATCTTACCTAAAATCCTATATATTTATAGAACGCTCAATCTCCCGATACCAAAGAAATATATAAATAGGCTCTCATCACAAATGTTGGGGTTTATATGGGCAGGAAAAAAACCCAGGGTGGCCTCCTCCGTCTTAAGAATGTCTCGTTGCCATGGAGGGGCGGGCGTCCCCAATTTATATGCATACTACCACGCCACAATTATACGTCAAACTAGACATTGGTGGCTGCAATCCACGCACTCCTCTTGGCCGACCATAGAATTAGCTTTAAATCACTCACGACCACTACACTTGCATTTGTTAGCTTACACTGTAGATAAAACTCTTCCTCTACCGGCCTCACATGTAGTGACAACGTCTTTACGTAGCTGGGTCTTATTAACCTCCAAGTTGAGAAAAGATGCACAAGTCTCCGCGGCAGCATTACCGATTAAACTTCTCCATCAGTGTATACCAGACTTAGACACCCGGAAATGGGGAGAACTTGGCCTGCAAACTTGGGGAGATGTAGTCACAATGCAACTTACAGGTCATATACCACAATTGACTGTATTTCATATACAAAGGGCTAGATCCTATATCTTCTCTGGTAACAAGCTTGATATGCAGATTCCTCTGACCCTCTGGAACCTTATCTTGGGCACTAATCTCCAACCTCAATTTGCTACGACTAAGCATTTATATACAATATTTAATGACTCCACTCACTTTACTAAACGAGCCCACATTGTTAGCTGGGAAATTGACCTAGGAAGACCCTATCCTGAGGTTCAATGGGAACTTGCGTTTAAATGGGCTAAAAAAGCGTCGCTCTCCATGACGCTTCAGGAGTCACATATGAAGTGCACGTCACGCTGGTATTACACTCCTGAGAGGCTGGCCAAATTGTTTCCCGGAACCTCTGACCATTGTTGGAGGAACTGTGGAGAGACGGGCTCCTTATTCCACATATTTTGGAAATGCCCTAAGGTTTTGTGCTTCTGGAGAGAGGTCTTCAACTTATTAGATTTGGTGACATCTTTGAGACTACAGCGATCTCCACATATAGCACTATGCCTGCTGGAGATTGAAACTGTACCTCTTAAATTCCGCAGATTTGTGGCACACACTCTGATGATTGCTAAAGTAATGATAGCCCAACGCTGGAAAACTGCTTCCACCCCATCAATGCTTGAGCTGACCTCTCGACTTAAAGTACATCACGCTCTGGAATCCCTATATGCTATCCGCAATAATTGCGTACATCTCTGTAATAGCACGTGGTCCCCATGGTCCAAATATTGCAGAGATTCACTACATTCTTCCTCAACGAATCACCTTGAGTAATCTTTGAATAAAACATTAGAAATGGTTCTTCTCACTGCTACTTACCTTCCCTTCCCTCCCACTACCTAAAACCTTCCTTTAGTAGATTGTTTGTATACCCAGTTAGTCCATGTCTTGTCTTGATTATTATAACTGTTATATATCGTATGGTCTCATGGGCCTAGTTATATGCTTTCTTTGTATATGCATTCACCAAAACAAAAATTTTCAATAAAAAAAACTATTGAACGTAAAACTTAAAATTATATGGTACTCACAGAAGGGAAAAATAGTGTGGAAAGAAAAAAGATTGTCAGAGTTGTCAAAGATTTTTTATTTTTTTTATTTTCCCTGTTTGTTGCATTTTTTCCCTCTGTTTCTCTGGGTGCTGAGGAGGATTTTTTTTTCTCTCTCAATGGAGCTTGCACAGTTGTCTGGCCGTGTGGATCAGCTTGCCACTGAGGTTCGGAGTATTGCTGCCTATCTTGCTGGGTTGCCGGTTGTGGAACCTAGGATTCCCATGCCAGATTTGTTTTTGGGGGATCGGGCTAAATTTCTGAATTTCAAAAATAATTGTAAGTTGTTTTTTGCCTTAAAGCCTAAGTCCTCAGGGAACGCAGCACAGCAGGTTCAAATTGTCATCTCTCTCCTGCGCGGCGATCCTCAGGATTGGGCTTTTTCCCTGACACCTGGGGATCCTGTTTTGAATGATATTGATGCATTTTTTCTGGCTCTTGGGTTATTGTACGATGAACCTAATGTCGCTGATCAAGCTGAAAAAACCTTGTTGGCATTAAATCAGGGTCTTGAAGACGCTGAGTTGTACTGTCAGAAATTCCGAAAGTGGGCAGTCCTGACCAAATGGAATGATGATGCCTTGGCAGCACTTTTTCGGAAGGGGCTGTCAGAGAATGTAAAGGATGTTATGGTGGGATTCCCTGCTCTCTCTGGTCTCAATGATTCTATGTCATTGGCTATTCAAATTGACAGACGTTTGCGTGAGCGCAGAGGTATGCATGACATAGTGTTGCCTTGTGAGCCAGCTTCTGAGCCCATGCAGTGTAATAGAGTGACTTCTGGGGCACAGCATCATGAGTTTCGAAAGCGCAATGGGTTATGTTTCTACTGTGGTGACGCCTCTCATGCTATTTCAGTCTGCCCTAAACGGGAAGACGTTTTGCATGCTCAGTTGTCTTGGGTAGTGTTCAGACTAAATTTCTGTTGACTGTTACCCTGATTTGCTCCCTGTCCACATTTTCTGCTCAGGCTTTTGTTGATTCAGGAGCAGCTATTAACCTAATGGATTTTGACTTTGCCAAATGTTGTGGGTTTCCCATGATACCCCTGCGGAAGTCTATTCCCCTACTGGGCATTGATTCTACCCTTTGGCGGAGAATAAACCCCAGTTTTCTACTCAGGTGATAATGAGGGTTGAACCAGATCATCAGGAGAGTTGCAAATTTCTGGTGCTGTATAATCTGCATGACATTATTGTACTAGGTTTCCCTTGGTTACAGTCTCATAATCCTGTTTTGGATTGTAAATCTGTGTTTGTGACCAGTTGGGGCTGCCAATGTGTTAATGCCGACACTCCTGTTTTTTCTGCCTCTCCCCAGTCTCAAGATGTTCCTGACTTTTTGACAGATTTTTCTGATGTTTTTAGTGAAAGTAAATCTGCTTCCTTGCCCCCTCACAGGAGCTATGATTGCGCTATTGAATTAGTGCCTGGTGGTAAATTTCCTAAAGGTCGCCTTTTTAACTTGTCTGTACCTGAACACGATGCTATGCAATCTTATATCAAGGAGTCATTGGAGAAGGGTCATATCAGACCATCCTCTTCACCCTTGGCTGCTGGTTTTTTCTTTGTGGCCAAAAAGGATGGTTCATTGAGGCCGTGTATTGATTATCATCTCTTGAATAAGATCACTGTGAAGTATCAATATCCGTTACCCTTGATTTCTGACCTGTTTTCCAGGGTGAAAAGTGCTAATTGGTTTACCAAGCTTGACCTCAGGGGGGCGTATAACCTTATTCGCATTCAGCACGGGGATGAATGGAAGACGGCATTTAATACCCCAGAGGGGCATTTTGAGTACCTAATGATGGCCTTTGGGCTCACTAATGCTCCTTTCATCTTCCAATCCTTCATAAATGATATTTTCAGGGATTTTGTGGATAAATTTCTGATTGTTTATTTGGATGATATCTTGATTTTTTCCAATGACTGGGACTCTCATGTGAAACATGTTCGGACTGTGTTCCAGATTTTGAGAGAGAATGCACTGTATGTGAAGGGATTAAAGTGACTTTTTGGCATACAGAAGGTCTCATTTCTGGGATTCATTTTGTCTCCGTCTGTTATTGAAATGGACCCGGTCAAGGTTCAGGCCATCTGTGATTGGGTCCAAACTACTTCATTAAATACTCTTCAGAGATTTTTGGGTTTTGCCAATTTTTATCGTAAATTTATTGTTAATTTCTCCGGTATTGTTAAACCATTGACTGATTTGACCAAAAAGGGTTCTGATGTGGTGAATTGGCCTCCTGAGGCAGTCTCTGTGTTTAAGGAACTTAAGCAGAGATTCACTTCTGCTCCTGTTCTACGGCAGCCTGATGTTTCTCTACCATTTCAGGTGGAGGTTGATGCCTCTGAAATTGGGGCAGGTGCCGTTTTGTCCCAAAGAGATCCAGAGACCTCAAAGAGTAACCCTTGTGCCTTTTTCTCTCGAAAATTTTCTCCAACTGAACGTAATTATGACATGGGTAATCGTGAGTTATTGGCCATGAAGTGGGCCTTTGAAGAGTGGAGACATTGGCTGGAAGGAGCCAAACATCAGGTGGTGGTCCTCACGGACCATAAGAATCTGGTTTATCTCGAATCAGCCAAGCGACTTAATCCTAGACAGGCCAGGTGGGCCTTGTTTTTCACACGTTTTAATTTTGTGGTTTCTTTTCTTCCTGGCACTAAGAATGTTAAGGCGGATGCCCTCTCGAGGAGTTTCAATGCGGACTCTCCTGAGTTATTTGAACCTACTGTTATTTTGAAAGAGGGTGTAGTTCTTCTGCCATCTCGCCCAATTTGAGACTGACTCTGGAAGGGTGTCAGGAGGATAAACCTGAGCGCTGCCCTATTGGGAAATTGTTTGTCCCAGACCAGTGGAAGAAGAGTGTGATGTCTGAGATTCATTGTTCCGCGTTGGCTGGTCATCCCGGGATTTTTGGTACCAGAGACTTGGTGAGTCGGTCCTTTTGGTGGCCTACTTTGTCTCGTGACGTCAGGGAATTTGTGCAGTCCTGTGGGACTTGCTCTCGCTCCAAGCCTTGCTCTCGCTCTAGTGGTTTGTTAATGCCATTACCTGTGCCCAAGAGGCCATGGACCCATATCTCTATGGATTTTATTTCCGACCTCCCTGTTTCTCAGAGAATGACCGGTTTCTGGGTAATCTGTGATAGGTTTTCCAAGATGATACATCTTGTGCCATTACCTAAGTTACCTTCCTCCTCCGAATTGGTGCCTTTGTTCCTTCAGCACGCGGTTCGGTTACATGGCATTCCGGAGAACATTGTGTCTGACAGAGGAGTCTAGTTTGTTTCCAGATTTTGGAGGACATTTTGTTCTAAACTTGGTGTTCAGTTATCTTTCTCCTCTGCTTTTCATCCTCAGACCAATGGACAAACCGAGAGAACAAACCAGACCTTGGAGACTTATTTGAGATGTTTTGTGTCTGCTGATCAAGATGACTGGGTCTCTTTTTTGCCTTTGGCTGAGTTTGCTCTTAACAATAGGGCTAGCTCTGCCACCTTGATGTCTCCATTTTTCTGCAATTTTGGGTTTCACCCTCGATTTTCTTCGGGACAGGCGGAGGCTTCCGTCTGTCCGGGTGTTGACTCTGTTGTGGAGCGAATGCAGCAGATTTGGGACCAGGTAGTGGAGAAGTTGTCTCTCTCTCAGGCGAAGGCCCAACGGTTTGCCAACCGGCATAGGACTGATGGTCCTTGGTTTAAAGTGGGGGGCTTGGTTTGGTTGTCCTCAAGAAATATCCCTTTGTGGGTTGCATCTCCAAAGTTTAAGCCTAGGTTCATTGGACCTTATAAGATCATGGAGATTCTTAATCCTGTTTCCTTCCGATTGCTTCTTCCAGGGACATTTAAGATCCATCACGTGTTCCACAAGTCCTTATTGAAGAGGTTTGTCGAGCCAGTGGTTCCTATGGCTGCGCTTCCTGACCCTGTTTTGGTTGAGGACAATCTGGAGTATGTGGTTGAGAAAATATTGGATTCTCGTTTTTATAGACAGAAACTCCAGTATTTGGTTAAGTGGAGAGGTCATGGTCAGGAGGACAATTCTTGGGTGTTTGCTTCGGACATCCATGCTAGGAGACTGATCCGTGCCTATCATCGAGCTCATCCTAATCGACCTGGTTGCACAAGTGAGGGTTCGGTGACCCCTCCTCAAGGGGGGGTACTGTTGTGAACACATTGGAGGCGACTTCGGAGCTGGGGCTCCCTCCGGTGGTTGCTGAGGGTAATGAATCAATTGCTGATTGGCTTTCTGCTGGGTCCGAATGGTTTAATATAAGTGACCTGAACTCCCATCTGCCTTGCCGGTTAATCAATTGTTCTTCCAGGTCTTGGTTCGAGCTCAGCTTGCATTTCTGCTTTCACTCAGATAAGTGACTAGCTGTTTTTTTTCTCTGGTTGGATTTTCCTCGCTGGTTTGCTGCCTTGCAGTAGACTTCTGTGTATAATAAGACTGGGCACACTCGTAGTAGTGTATAAAGTGAAGATTTTTTAATAAATGCAGTGGTCACTTAACTAAAGCAAACGTTTCGGTCAGAAGACCTTCATCAGTGTGCTAGTTACAGTGTTGCTAATAGATACGGCAGGATTTGCATGCATAACTGTATGAAGTCGCAAGTAATCATAGAATTCCGTTTTGTGATTCCAGTGATCGCGGTCTCACAGAATCTCCGGATCTGAAAATAGACTGCTGGCTGCTGGTACCAACAACGTGGTGAGTAGAATGGCCAGGACCTAGGACGCGGAATCCACCGCTAGTCACAAGGTCACCTTGTGAGACCGCGATCACTGGAATCACAAAACGGAATTCTATGATTACTTGCGACTTCATACAGTTATGCATGCAAATCCTGCCGTATCTATTAGCAACACTGTAACTAGCACACTGATGAAGGTCTTCTGACCGAAACGTTTGCTTTAGTTAAGTGACCACTGCATTTATTAAAAAATCTTCACTTTATACACTACTACGAGTGTGCCCAGTCTTCTTATACACAGTATTCGGTTTGGGAACCTACTGTGGCACCTCCTCTGAAGCTGTGCTAGCATTTTCTTTTGCATTGCAGTAGACTTCAGCCTGGTCCCCTTTTGGGGCCTGGTGCTGCATTTGTGCTCAGTTTGTGTTTGCATTTTTGCTCTGTTCCTGTGTAACTTTTTATTTGCTGAATTGCTGTGTGTTACATCAGAGATCTGATTTAGGTGGTAGAGATCGTGTGGTCTCAGGTTTTTTGTTAATCAGAAGTGTTGGTATTTTTGTCAGGGTTTTTTGGGTTGCAGTCAGAATTCTTTCCTATACTTTTCTATCTAGACAGTATTGGGTCCCAGCGTTTGCTCATTCTATTTTCTGTCTGTGTTCGTATTTTCTTCTTGTCTAACCGCCATTACATGTTTGGGGGCTTCCTATTTCTTTGGGGGTTCTGCTACGGGGCAGTTAGCTTTCATCTTTCTACCTTTAGGTGTAGCTATCTCTCCGGCTGTGACTAGGCGTCTAGGATCACCGTAGGTACGCTCCACGGCTACTTCTATTGTTGCTGTTAGTTTAGCGTTCTGCAACCCATTAGTTTCCAGCCTCTCTGGTGTATTGCTACTTTGGCTATTTTTGCTATTTCTCCTCAGCTACCGATACATAACACAGTATCCTTTTTCTGCTTTTTAAATTCTTGTCTAATCCATACAGAGCCTGTGAGCGTCTGTGCCTGACTCCGGAAATGTATATGGAGATTTACAATTACCCCTACACTGTATACAGCTGTACGCTTGTGATACAGTACACTTTTTCTGTGTTTTATATTCTTGTCTAATCTATACTGAGCCTGTGAGCATCTGTGTCTGACTCCGGAAATATATACTGAGATTAACAATTACCCCTACACTGTATACAGCTGTACGCTTGTGATACAGTTCCCTTTTTCTGTGTTTTATATTCTGGTATAATCCATACTGAGCCTACGAGCGTCTGTTTCTGACTCCGGAAATACATACGGAAATTTCCAATTACCCCTACACTGCATACAGCTGTACGCTTCTGATACAGTACATTTTTTTCTGCCTTTTTTATTTCGGTCAAATCCATACTGAGAGAGCATTTGTGTGTGACTCCGGAAATGTATACGGAGATTTACAATTATCCCTACACTATATACAGCTGTACGCTTGTGATACAGTACCCTTTTTCTGCTTTTTATATTCTGGTCTAATTCATACTGAATCTGTGAGCGTCTGTGTCTGACTCAGAAAATATATACAGAGATTTCGAATTACCCCTACACTGTATACAGCTGTACGCTTCTGATACAGTATCTTTTTTCTGCCTTTTTTATTACTGTCAAATCCATACTGAGAGAGCGTTTGTGTGTGACTCCGGAAATATATACGGAGATTTATAATCAACCCCACACTGCATACAGCTGTACGCTTGTGATACAGTACCCTTTTATGCTTTTTATATTCTAGTCTAATCCATACTGAGCCTGTGAGCGTGTGTGTCTGACTCCGTAAATATATACGGAGATTTACAATTACGCCTAGACACTATACAGCTGTGCATTTGTGATACAGTAACATTTTTCTGCTTTTTGTATTCTGGTCTAATCCATACTGAGCCTGTGAGTGTCTATGTCTGACTCCGCAAATATATACTGAGATTTACAAATACCCCTACACTGTATACAGCTGTACGCTTGTGATACAGTACCCTTTTTCTGTTTTTTATATTCTGGTCTAATCCATACTGAGCCTGTGAGCATCTGTGTCTGACTCCGGAAATATATACGGAGATTTAAAATTACCCCTAGACTGTATACAGCTGTACGCTATTGATACAGTACCCTTTTTCTGCTTTTTATATTCTTGTCTAATCCATAATGAGCCTGTGAGCATCTGTGTCTGACTCCGGAAATATATACGGAGATTTACAATTACCCCTACACTGTATACACCAGGTATATTCTGATACAGTACCCTTTTTCAGCTTTTTATATTCTTGTCTAATCCTTACTGAGCCTGTGAGCGTCTGTGTCTGACTCCAGAAATATATACGAAGATTTACAATTACCTCTACGCTGTATACAGCTGTACGCTTCTGATGCAGTAACATATATCTGCTGGTATTTTGGGTACATTTTCCCAAACATGAGGAAGTATGTTGGAAGAGGCTGCGAACGTGGGCATGTGGGTCCAGCTGGTACTGATGGTGGTGGTGGTTCATCTGCTGGTAGTGCAAAAAGCACAATAGCACCTAATGCAGGAGGTGTTGAGCCTGCGTCATCGTCTGGCTCCAGAAGGCCTGGAAGGCTCCCTTTTCTGGGAGTAGGTAAACCACTTTTAAAGCCGGAGCATCAGAAACCGGTTTTGGCTTACATTGCCAAAACAGCCTCCAGCTTTTTCGCCTCCTCTTCTGTAGTTTCAAAGAATGCAAGCACTGAGTCGTCAGTGCAGGCTCCTGGTCAGGAACAACACCTTTCCTTGTGTCCTTCACCCCCACCAAAAGTGAAGGATGTGGCAAGCCACACTTCAGATTACTCCATGGAGCTCTTTTCACATACCATGCCTGGGTTATCAAGTCAAATCCTGAATTCCCCAGTCAAAGATGAATCTGACATGGAGTGCACTGATGCACAGCCACTGGTAGATGATTCTGCTGGTACATTCACCCAGAGCAGTACATTGTCCTTGCAGTCTACTGAGCCAGAATCTGACCCTGATGAAACTCAGGAGCCCCTTCCCGTGTACTATACCACCTTACACGGTGACACAGAGGAAGATGCAGATGAAACTGAAGAGGAAGTGATGGATGACCCAGTTGTTGACCCGGATTGGCATCCATTGGGTGAAGAGGGTTCCGCTGCCAATAGCTCAGAAGAGGAGAAGGATCAGAAGCAGGCATCGGCAGCGGTTATCTGGCAGGCCCATAGCAGTCAAAAAATGTGTTAAAAAAAACAAAAAGAGTTGCAGGACAGCTTGGCCAGACGGTCAAATTAGCACAGTGTGCAAGCCCTGAAAATTTATCCCATAGTAGGAAGAGTGCAGTGTGGCACTTTTTTGACCAAAATCCTATTGATGAGGCAAAGGTTATCTGTAAGAAGTGCGGAAGGACCTTTAGCCGAGGAAAAAATCTCAGAAATTTGAATACCAGTTGCATGCTTAGACATTTAAACACCATGCACTTGCAAGCGTGGAAGGACTACAAAATCTCAGGTAGCACATGTGCACCTGCTTCGACTGAAGTAGCCAGCAACGCTACATCGCTTCCCCCACTATAAGCCCACCGGTTAGCACACCACCAGCAAGAAATGTTGAAGTGTCGTCGCAAGGCCAAAGCAGTCAGGGAATCACAATGTTTTTGCAACGAAAGACTGAATCTAGGCCATCATCACCACCACCACCAAAATCACCATCACCAACCCCCTCTAAGTCCGTCATGTCCACCGCTAGTTCCCCCATATGCAGCTCTCAAGTCCAGCTCACCCTAGCAGACACTCTGGGTAGGACAAGAAAGTACTCATACTCCGCGTACACTGGCTTTGAATGCCTACATTGCCAAACTGATCTCATTAGAGATGATGCCCTTCCGTTTGGTTGAAAGCGCAGCGTTCTGAGAGCTCATGGCCTACGCTGTCCCACGCTATAACCTACCCAGTCGGCACTTCTTTTCTAGAAAAGCCATCCCTGCCCTCCACCTGCATGTGAAAGATCGCATTGTCCATGCACTCAAACAATCAGTGAGTGGAAAGGTGCACCTCACAACAGATACATGGGCCAGTAAGCATGGCCATTGCCGTTACATGTCCATCACTGAGCACTTGGTTAATGTGGTGGATACAGGATCCACAGGAGACAGCGGCGGTGGAACAGTACTGCCTAGCCCACGGTATAGGCAAAAGCTGGCTGTAGGTGTTCGATCCCCCCTCCTCCTCCAGAACTGAAAGCTCGTTGACAGAGCGCAGTCACACGAGCACTCCATCCGCAGCTACCGGTGTTGCACACGAGATGTCCCACAATCGAACAGCTAGTGGTAAGCGTCAGCAGGCTGTTTTAAAGATGATGTCTTTGGGCGCCAACAGACACACCGCGGAGGTACTGGTCGACTACTTGCAGCGAAAAACTGAGTCATGGCTGGGCAGTCTACATCTTGCGCCTGGCAAGGTAGTCAGTGATAACGAACGTAATTTTGTGGCGGCCATAGCCCTGGCAAAACTCAGACACATACCTTGCCTGGCTCACACCTTGAACCTGGTGGTGCAGTGCTTCATAAATAATTATCCTGAGTTAACTGCCCTTTTCCATAAGGTGCGAAGACCATGCTCGCACAGCCGTTGCTCGCCCGTAGACTCCAGTCGTATGCAGAGGCTGCAGCGATCGCTCCACCTCCCCAAGCACCGCCTAATCATAGACGTTGCAACAAGGTGGAACTCCAACATGCACATGGTGGAGAGGCTGTGCGAGCAGAGGCAGGCTGTAATGCATTTATGGGGGGATACATGGGCAGGCAGTTTGAGGGCAGACATGGAGTTGTCGGGTGTGCAGTGGTCAAAGCTGAAAGACCTCGGTAAAGTCCTTCAGTGTTTTGAGGAATGCACACGGCTGGTAAGCACAGACGACACCAACATAAGCATGAGCATCCCACTTATGCGTCTGCTCATGCAAACTTTGACGCACATTAAGTATCAGGTGACTGCAGCAGAGGTGGAAGAGGAGAAGGAGGAGTGAAGCCTTGATGACAGTCAGCCATTGTCTGCTCTGGGAACTGTCTTGGACGAGGTGGAGGAAGAAGAGGAGGAGGAGGATGAGGGGGATGATTATTTTGGGGAGGAGGATGCTTCTCAGAATGCAAGAGAAAATGTTGGCTTGCCAAGGTCAGGTACAGGGTTTGTGCGTGACTGGAGGGATGTGGATTTGGCAGAAAGTGCTCCTCCATCCACCACTGTCAGTGCATCATTGACACCTGGAACATTGGCCCACATGTGTGATTATGTGTTGCGGATCCTAAAAAGGGACCCCCGCATTGCGAAAATGATGAAGGATGACGACTACTGGTTGGCCAGCATCCTCGATCCACGCTACAAAGGCAAATTACAGAACATCATTCCACAGGAGAACCTCGAGCTAATATTGGCAAACAAACAAGCAACTCTGGTAACCCGTTTGTTAGAGGAATTCCCAGCACACAGCAGTGGTGCAGGTTCTACCACGAGCCGTACTGGGCAACATGGAAGAGGTGTTCGTGGTGCACACAGCTGAAATTGCAATGGAGACAGGGTTTTCATGACCGTGTTGTGGACTGATTTCTCGAGTACCGCTCACACGACTGGTAAGACTGAATCGATTGCAACAGACAGGAGACAGAAATTGTCAACTATGGTTCAAAATGACCTCTCCTCCCCTATCGATGTTCTTCCTCACAGTTCATCCCCTTTGACAACTGGGCCTGTAAACTGGACACCTGGCCTGAATTGGCACAATATGCCTTACAGGAGCTCGCTTGCCCTGCTGGTAGTGTGCTATCAGAAAGAGTCTTCAGTGCTGCTGGATCAATCCTGACAGAAAGAAGGACCCAGCTGTCAACCCAAAATGTTAGTGATCTCACCTTCAATAAAATGAACCATGCCTGGGTTTCAAAGGATTTTGTACCACCTTCCCCTGATGACACATAGGTTGCCTGCAAAATGGCTCGCTTTGTTCTCCTCTTCCTCCGACTTCTCCAATTCCTCCATTTGCAGCTGCTGAATGTCCAGTCTACACCTCAACATATGCCAGTTTTTCCACCTCCCTAACTGGGCTCTACCCCCCCCCAGGGCCGGCATCAGCACCTGGCGCACCCGGGCAAGTGCCGGTGCCCTGAGCAGGTGGGGGGGCCCACTCGTTGGCGACTGTTGGCACAGGGCCCCTCATAGTACGCCAGTGTCTCTGGCGGTGGGGGGGCCCACTTGCCGTCAGAGACACCGGCGTACTATGAGGGGCCCTGTGCCAGTGCAGTTGCCCATGAGTGGGCCCCCCCTACTTGCTCAGGGCCCCAGCACTTGCAATACTTACCTCTCCCTGCTCCACCGCTGTGACGTCTTCTGCATTTCCTGACAGTGACATTCAGGTGAGAGAGCGCGATGACGTCATGTCTGTACGCCCTCTGCCTGAACAATTCAAGTGCAGAGAGCTGGAAGATGGCGACGCTGAGGAGTCCAGAGTAGAGCAGTGCCCAGTGAGGAGAGACATTTCTTTTTTTTTATGTTTGGAGCAATATATATATATATTATACACTGGAGAATTATATATGGGGCCCATCATACACTTGAGCATCATAGATAGGGCCCATTATACACTGTAGCATTATAAATGGGGCCCATTATACATGGAGCATTATATAGGCCCATCATACACTGGAGCATCTTGCATGGAGCCCATCATACACTGGAGCATTATAAATGGGGCCCATTATATATGGAGCATTATATAGGCCCATCATACACTGGAGCATCATATATGGGGCCCATTATACACTGGAGCATCATATTGGGCCCATTATATATGGAGCATTATATAGGCCCATCATACACTTTAGCACCATCCATAGGGCCCATCATATACTGGAGCATCATATGGGGTTCATTATTTATGGGGCATCATATAAGGTATGGAGCATCATATGGAGCACATATGGGGCCTATTCTGTATGGAGCATTATGTTATTATTATTATTTATTATTATAGCGCCATTTAATGCATGGCGCTTTACATGTGAGGTGGGGTATACATAATAAATTCCAGTACAGTAATCTTAGACAATACAATTACGACTGGTACAGTAGGAGAGAGTACCTTGCCCGTGAGGGCTCACAATCTACAAGGGATGGGTGAGGATACAGTAGGCGAGGGTAGAGCTGGGCATGCAGCGGTTTGGTGGATCTGTGGTTACTGCAGGTTGTAGGTTTGTCGGAAGAGGTAGGTCTTCAGGTTCTTTTTGAAGGTTTCCATGGTAGGCGAGAGTCTGATATGTTGTGGCAGAGAGTTCCAGAGTAGGGGGGATGCACGGGAGAAATCTTGTATGTGATTGTGGGAAGAGGAGATAAGAGGGGAGTAGAGAAGGAGATCTTGTGAGGATCGGAGGTTGCGTGCAGGTAGGTACTGGGAGATGAGGTCACAGATGTATGGAGGACACAGGTTGTGGGTGGCTTTGTATGTCATGATTAGGGTTTTGAACTGGAGTCTTTGTGTAATGGGGAGCCAGTGCAGGGATAGACAGAGGGGAGAGGCCGGGGAATAGCGGGGGACAGGAGGATTAGTCAGGCAGCAGAGTTTAGAATAGATTGGAGTGGTGCAAGAGTGTTATAGGGGAGGCCACAGAGCAGGAGGTTGCAGTAGTAGAGCCGGGAGATGATGAGGGCATGGACTAGGGTTTTTGCAGATTCTAGGTTGAGAAATGTACGGATAGGTGAGATATTTTTGAGTTGAAGTCGGCAGGAGGTGGAGAGGGCTTGGATATGTGGTTTAAAAGAGAGATCAGTGTCAAGGATAACCCTGAGGCAGCGAGCTTGTGGGACTGGAGAGAGTGGACAGTCGTTTACATTAATTGATAGGTCCATTGGAGGGGTTGTGTGAGATGGGGGAAAGATGATGAATTCTGTTTTGTCCATTTTAAGCTTTAGGAATCTAGCGGAGAAAAAGGATGAAATAGCGGACAGACATTGAGGGATTCTGTTTAGTAGGGAGGTGATATCTGGTCCAGAGATGTAGATCTGTGTGTCATCAGCATAGAGGTGATATTCAAAGCCATGAGATTCTATGAGCTGTCCGAGGCCGAAGGTGTAGATGGAGAAGAGCAGGGGCCCTAGGACTAAACCTTGTGGGACTCCCACAGATAGAGGGTGCGGTGAGGAGGTGGTGTGTGAGTGGGAGACGCTGAATGTCCGGTCTGTTAGGTATAACGCGATCCAAGATAGGGTCAAGCCTGTGATACCAAGAGATGAGAGGGTCTGTAGTAATAGGGAATGATCCACTGTGTCAAAGACAGAGGACAGGTCCAGGAGGAGGAGGACAGAGTATTGTCGCTTGGCCTTGGCAGATAGTAGGTCATTGGTGACCTTAGTTAGGGCAGTTTCAGTGGAGTGGTGTGGCCGGAAGCCAGATTGTAGGTGGTCGAGGAGGGAGCAAGATGAGAGGTGGGAGGACAGTTCAAGATGGACATGTTGTTCCAGTAGTTTTGAGGCATAGGGGAGAAGTGATATAGGGCGATAGCTAGATACAGAGGATGGGTCAAGAGAGGGCTTTTTGAGGATAGGTGTGATTGAGGCATGTTTAAAGCTTGAGGGGAAAACACCAGTTGTTAGTGATAGGTTGAAGAGATGGGTTAGGGTTGGGATGAACACTGTGGTGAGGTTTGGGATGAAGTGGAATGGGATTGGGTCAAGTGCACAGGTAGTGAGATGTGATCTTGAGAGTAGGGTGGAGAGTCGATCTTCTGTAATGGTGGAGAAGTATTATTGGAGCCCATTTTGTATGGAGCAATATATGGGGCTCATCATATACTGTATGACGCTTTATATGCGACTCATTATATTGTATGGTGCAATATGTAGGGCTCATTATACTCTATGGGGACCGATCTATTCTGTATGGCACATTATATGGGGACCATCATATACTAAAGCATTATGTGGAGCTCATCATATACTGTATGGAACATTATATGGGACCAATTATTCTGTATGGAGCAATATATGGGGCTCATTATTCTGTATGGCGCACTATGTGGTGGCCATAATACCTTATGGAGGAATATACTGTCCGGCTTTTGAGCTATTGTAGAATTTAAATTGGATATCAGTCATGTAATGTAAGAAGTGAAGTATTTGTCATTGTACTATACCTATATTTCTGTGCCTTATCGGAGCATCATGAATTGTGGTATGTGTTAAAGGGGCCCACTGACACTCTTTCGTCCGGGGCACACGAAAACCTGGAGCCAGCACCCCCCCATAACTTTAGCCAAATAACCCCCAGTTTTCAATGCATAACTATTATTATAAAGTAAATTAAGTTTGCCAAGCTTAAGTGATAATAATTGATGTCGTTGGCATTGAAATGGGCACTGTAGGTGTGTTTACTGTCCTCCACTCCCTGTCGACTTTGCTTCCCCATTGACTTGCATTGGGTTTCGTGTTTCAGTCGGACCTACGACTTTTCCCGATAGTCGGCCGATTTCGTTCGACTCAACTTTTGAGAAAGTCGGGTTTCACGAAACCCAACTTGATCCTCCCGGAAGCAAAGTCACTCATCTCTACTTGCAACCATGTGATATTTCAGTTTTATTTTTTTAATAAATTTGCAAAAATTTCTACATTTCTGTTTTTTCAGTCAAAATGGGGTACAGAGTGTACATTAACCCCTTCACCCCCAAGGGTGGTTTGCACGTTAATGACCGGGCCAATTTTTACAATTCTGACCACTGTCTCTTTATGAGGTTATAACTCTGGAACGCTTCAACGGATCTTCGCGATTCTGAGATTGTTTTCTCGTGACATATTGTACTTCACGTTAGAAGTAAAATTTCTTCGATATAACTTGCGTTTATTTTTGAAAAAAACGCAAATATGGCGAAAATTTTGCAATTTTCAAACTTTGAATTTTTATTCCCTTAAAACAGAGAAATATATCACACAAAATAGTTAAGAAATAACATTTCCCACATGTCTACTTTACATCAGCACAATTTTGGAACCAAAATTTTTTTTTGTTAGGAAGTTATAAGGGTTAAAAGTTGACCAGCGATTTCTCATTTTTACAACAAAATTTACAAAGCCATTTTTTTTAGGGACCACCTCTCATTTGAAGTCACTTTGAGGGGTCTATATGGCAGAAAATACCCAAAAGTGACACCATTCTAAAAACTGCACCCCTCAAGGTACTCAAAACCACATTCAAGAAGATTATTAACCCTTCAGGTGCTTCACAGGAACTAAAGCAACGTGGAAGGAAAAAATGAATATTTAACTTTTTAGCCACAAAAATTATCTTTTACAAACTTTTTTTTTATTTTCACAAGGGTAAAAGGAGAAAATGGACAGATAAGGTTGTTATGCAATTTCTCCTGAGTACGCCAATACCCAATATGTGGGGGAAAACCACTGTTTGGGCACACGGCAGAGCTCGTAAGGGAAGGAGCGCCGTTTGACTTTTTCAAACTAAAATTGGCTGGAATTGAGATTGGACGCCATGTCGTGTTTGGAGAGCCCCTGATGCGCCTAAACAGTGGAAACCCCACAAGTGACACCATTTTGGAAACTAGACCCCCTAAGGTACTTATCTAGATCTGTTGTGAGCATTTTGAACCCCAAGTGTTTCACAAAAGCTTATAATGCCTGGGTGTGAAAAAAAAAAAAACAATTTTCCACAAAAATGATTTTTTAGTCCCAAATTTTTGAATTTTCCCAAGGAAATTGGACCCCAAAAGTTGTTGTCCAATTTGTCCTGAGTACGCTGATACCCCATATGTGGGGGGGGAAACTGTTTGGGTGCACGGCAGGGCTTGGAAAGGAAGTAGTAACGTTTTGGAATGCAGACGTTGATGGGGTCATGTTCCGTTTGCAGTGCCCCAGATGAGCCTAAACAGTGGAAACCCCCCACAAGTGACCCCATTTTGGAAACTATACCCCCTAAGGAACTTATCTAGATCTTTGGTGAGCACTTTGAACCCCCAAGTGCTTCACACAAGTTTATAATGCCCGGGCATGAAAATAAAAAATCCTATTTTTTTCCACAAAAATTATCTTTTAGTCACTAATTTTTTATTTTCTCAAGGGTAACAGGAGAAATTGGACCACATAAGTTGTTGTCCAATTTGTCCTGAGTAAGCTGATACCCCATATGTGGGTGGGAACCACTGTTTGGGCGCACGGCAGAGCTTGGAATGGAAGGAGCACCATTTGACTTTTTCCAACCAAAATTGGCTGGAATTGAGATTGGATGCCATGTTGCATTTGGAGAGCCCCTGATGTGCCTAAACAGTGGAAACCCCCCACAAATGACCCCATTTTGGAAACTAGACCCCTAAGGAACTTTTCTAGATCTTTGGTGAGCAATTTGAACCCCCAAGTGCTTCACACAAGTTTATAACGTAGAGCCGTAAAATTTAAAAATCATATTTTTTCCACAAAAATGATCTTTTCACCCCAATTTTTATTTTCCAAGGGTAACAAGACTCCAAAAGTTATTGTGCAATTTGTCCTGAGTGCGCTGATACCCCATATGTGGGGGTAAACCACTGTTTGGGTGCATGGCAGAGTTTGGAAGGGAAGGAGCGCCGTCTGACTTTTTCAACGCAGAATTGGCTGGACGCCATGTCGTGTTTGGAGAGCTCCTGATCTGCCTAAACAGTGGAAACCCCCATAAATTACACCATTTTGGAAACTAGACCCCTCAAGGAACTTATCTAGATGTGTGGTGAGAACTTTTAACCCCCAGGTGTTTCACTAAAGTTTATAACGTACAGCCGTAAAATAAAAAATCGTTTTTTTTTACAAAAATGATTTTTTCGTCCCCAATATTTTATTTTCACAAGGGTAACAGAAGAAATTGGAACCCAAAAGTTGTTGTCCAATTTGTTCTGAGTACGCTGATACCCAATATGTGGGAGAAAACTACTGTATGGGCGCACGTCAGGGCTCGGAAGGGAAGTAGTGACGTTTTGGATTGCAGACTTTGATGGAATGGACTGGGGGCGTCATGTCACATTTGGAGAGCCCCTGATGCACCTATACAGTGGAAACCCCCCACAAGTGACCCCATTTTGGCAAATAGACCCCACAAGGAACTTATCTAGATGTGTGGTGAGCACTTTGAACCCCGAAGTGCTTCACAGAAGTTTATAACGTACAGCCGTAAAAAAAAAAATATTTTTTTTTTTTACAAAAATGATTTTTTCGCCCCAATATTTTATTTTCACAAGGGTAACAGAAGAAATTGGAACCCAAAAGTTGTTGTCCAATTTGTCCTGAGTACGCTGATACCCAATATGTGGGAGAAAACTACTGTATGGGCGCACGTCAGGGCTCGGAAGGGAAGTAGTGACGTTTTGGATTGCAGACTTTGATGGAATGGTCTGGGGGCGTCATGTCACATTTGAAGAGCCCCTGATGCACCTATACAGTGGAAACCCCCCACAAGTGACCCCATTTTGGCAAATAGACCCCACAAGGAACTTATCTAGATGTGTGGTGAGCGCTATGAAGCCCCAAGTGCTTCACAGAAGTTTATAATGTACAGCCGTAAAAACAAAAAAATATTTTTTTTTGTACAAAAATGATATTTTCGCCCCCAGTTTTTTATTTTCCCAAGGGTAGCAGAAGAAATAGGACAAATTGCACAATAACCCTTGGGGTCCAGAGTACGCTGATACCCCATATGTGGGGATAACTACTGTTTGGACGCATGGCAGAGCTGAGAAGTGAAGGAGCACCGTTTGACTTTTTCAACGCAGAATTGGCTGGAATTGAGATCAGATGCCATGTCACATTTGGAGAGCCCCTGATATGCCTAAACAGCGGAAACCCCCCAATTCTAACTCCAACCCTAACCCCAACACACCCCTAACCCTAGTCCCAACCCTAACCACAAACCTAACCCTAACACACCCCTAATCCCAACCCTAACCCTAATCCTAACTTTAGCGCCAACCCTAACCCTAACTTTAGCCGCAACCCTAACCCTAACCCTAATGGGAAAATGGAAATAAATACTTTTTTTTAATTTTATTATTTTTCCCTTACTAAGGGGGTGATAAAGGGGGTTTGATTTACTATTTATAGCGGGTTTTTATGATTGGCAGCTGTCACGCTAAAAGACGCTTTTTATTGCAAAAATAGTTTTTGCATCATCACATTTTGAGAGCTATAATTTTTGCATATTTTGGCCCACAGAGTCATGTGAGGTCTTATTTTTTGCGGGACGAGTTGACGTTTTTATTGGTACCATTTTTGAGCACGTGACGTTGTTTGATCGCTTTTTATTTCGATTTTTGGAGGTTAGAATGAACAAAAATCAGCAATTCATGAATTTCTTTTGGGGGAGGCGTTTATACCGTTCCGCGTGTGGTAAAATTGATAAAGCAGTTTTATTCTTCGGGTCAGTACGATTATGACGATACCTCATTTATATCATTTTTTCATGTTTTGGCGCTTTTATAGAATAAAAACAATTTTATATTAAAAATAATTATTTTTGCATCGCTTTATTCTGCAAGCTATAACTTTTTTATTTTTTCGCTGATGATGCTGTATGACGGCTCGTTTTTTGCGGGACAAGATGACGTTTTCAGCAGTACCATGTTTTTTTATATCGGTCTTTTTGATCGCGTGTTATTCCACTTTTTGTTCGGCGGTATGATGATAAAGCATTGATTTTTTGCTTCGTTTTTTTTTTTTTTTAAGGGGTTCACTAAAGGGGTTAACTAGTGGGACAATTTTATAGGGGGGGTCGTTACGGACGCGGCGATACCAAATATGTGTACTTTTATTGCTTTGTTTTTTTTATTTACAGGAAGAAGTGAATTTATTGGGGAATATATATATATTTTTTTTATTTATTTTGGATTTTTTTTTAAAACATGTTTATTTTTATTTTTTTAACTTTTTTACTTTGTCCCAGGGTGGGACATCACAGTATTTTATCAGATCGCTGGTGTGACAGTGTGCACAGCACTCTGTCACACCAGCGATCGCTCAGGCAGTGAAGCAGGCTTCTCAGTGCCTGCTCTCGGCAGGCACTGAGGTAGCCGCCTCCCTCCAGGACCCCGGCGCCATCTTGGATCCGGGTCCTGGGAGGGAGGAAGCCCTCAGAACAGCGCGATCACATCGCGCTGCTCTGAGGGTCTCAGGGGGGCGCGCAGGGAGCCCCCACCCTGCGCGATCCTCCCCTGTGCCCCCAGTACACCGCGATCATGTTTGATCGCGGTGTGCAAGGGGTTAATGTGCCGGGAGCGGTCCGTGACCGCTCCTGACACACAGTCATGGGTGTCAGCTGTGATAATCAGCTGACACCCGGGCGCGATCGGCTGCGCTCCCTCCGGGAGCGCGTCCGATCGCACGAGACGTACTATCCCGTCCATGGTCATACAGGCCCAGGTACCATGGACGGGATAGTACGTCCAATGGCAGTAAGGGGTTAATGAGAAAAAATGAACGTTTTTGAATTTATCAAATGGCTGCAATGAAACAAGGAGAGAAAAATGTAAAGGGTCTGAATACTTTCCGTACCCACTGTACATGGAGAGATTAGCTTGTGTATACACCTAAACAGTTGCTGTAAACAATAATGGTTGCATTATTTCCTGAGGAAAGTTACTGCATATTTATAAGAAGTTTTGAAAACTACTTGGTCTGTCTTTCTTTATGCATACTTGCTTCCTGCTAATCCATCCTACACTGGAAATCAATCTAATCAAGTACTATAGATATTTCTGGAGGCGTGTGTTTTATAAAGCAATATAAAATAGCTCTAGGCTCAGCTATAGCGACACTAAAGCATCTTTTTACCCAATTCATTATATTTTCTACTTCTAGTCAAAAGGCATTAAAGGGGATTTCCTGTCCTACAATATGCTTCTCGAATAAGATTCCAGCAATAGTCTGCCAGCATTGACGTGCTCCACATTCCCTGGTAATTTTTCTCCATCAGCACAATGTCCTGGAGAAATCTTTCACAGTGTTCATCGCTAACGGCACCAAGATTGGCTGGAAAAAGTCCAAGTGAGAATGCAGAAAATGCATTTTTAGTGACATATTGCATTTCATCAAATGATATTCTGTGAGCATGTTGTCCACGAGTTGTTCAAAGTTCGGTGCCCTGCTGTTGCCAAGGAAGTTGAAGGTCACATCTTTAAAGGCTCTCCATGCTACTTATTCAACACCTTGCAAAGACCATCAAAGCTACTGTCATTCATTATAGCTCTGATCTGTTGGCCAATATAAATACCTCCTTTAATCTTTGCATCACTTATTGGAAATTTCTGTCACAAGAAAGAAAAGGTTTCCGATTCTTTGTTCATTGCTTTGACAAAATTCTTCATAAGCCCAAGTTTAATATGCAAAGGAGGGAGAAATATCTTTGCTGGATCAACGAGAGGATTATGTTTAACATTCTTCTGTCCAGCAACCAGGTTTTCGCGGAGTGGCCAGTCCTTTCTGAGAGTGCATTTCTCGTGCATGACTGTCCCACTCGCAAATAAAACAACAATACTTGGTATATCCAAGGCGCAGTAGAAGAAGAAGTGCAGCAACTTTTAGACCACCAAATATGTTCACCTTACAATTTCTATAATTACTGTGGGTCAACAGTAACTCCATATTCTCATATGTTCCTTTCATGTGTATGGCATGTCCAATAGGTATACAAGGATAGATATTTCCGTTGTGTAGTAAAACAGCCTTCAGACTTAAAACTTATGAGTCAATGAACATTCGCCATGCTTTCGGGTAATGTTCGCATCCAAGAGCACCAAACAACCCCAAGACGTCATTGCAAAAGGTTAAACTGTCGACATGGTTGAAAAATCGATTAAGGTCTTCTTGACAACCGCGAAAAACAGAAACTCTTGTTCCTGGTAATAAGAGATTCCATTTTTGTAGCCTTGATCGCAATAATTCTGCCTGCTTCTTTGACAATTTCAAATCTCTGACCAAGTCACTCAGATCAGCTTGACTGAACAGATGTGTATTAGATGTAAAAGGCTCAAAGTCTGGGTCTGCAGCAGTTTCATTTTCCACTGACACTGTTAGTTCATCTTCGTCATCCTCCATTGTCCATATTTTTGGTGGCTTTGGAACACAAAGACTTTCATTGTGTGGCACTGGTCTTATGGCTGTAGGGAGATTAGGATATTCTATTGATTTCTTGTTCTTTGCTGAAAATCCTGTTACATTTGTAAGGCAGAAGTAGCAATCTGTTGCATGATCTCTCTGCTCTCTCCATATTATTGGGACAGCGAACGGCATTGAAGGTCATGATCCATTCAGCCATACTCTAAGGCTTCTAGAACAAGATACACAGCATATATGAGGTGCTCACTGTTTGTTGTGATCTCCAATTGAACATTCAAAGTATAGTTCATATGCTTTCTTAACAAGTGGAGTCATTACATATTTTGTGCTTTCATTGTATATTCTCCGCATGTGTAGCAGAAAATATCACTGCTATTGAGACACCGATGCGACATTTTGAAATAAATCTTCAGTTTTTACAATGAAAAGTATTCAGATGAATCATATATATGATACTAACTAGATGGAGGACTAATTCTATCGCATCAGGAGGGCAGTAATGTTACTTTGGGGGCAGGCTTTGCAGTGTTAAGAATCTCTCCCCCCATGCGCTCACCCACCTATCCACTCTCTCTTTCCCCATGTGCTGACTTCTCCCATCTGTGCTCTCTTGAGATTGCAGAGGATACTTTTTGTGAGGTAAAATATTGTTTAAAAACAGTCAGTGAAATATTTTACCTCACAAAATGAATCCTCTGTGATCCCCTGCTGTAATGTCAGTATTGTCTTTTGATTCCTCCACTGCCCAGGAGATGTGGTATGCTCTGTACACGGTCAGCTGAATGATTAACTGCGCCTGCTCGTAATTCGCATAATAAGTGCTTGCATATGTGTAGATCAGCGATTTATGTTATGTCAGTGGAAAATTCAGAATATGCTGTTACAGAAAAAATTCATATGAGTTTTTAGAATTATAACAGAATATTATAATGTTTCGTATCATTTCTCAAAAACCTTACATGATAGGAAAAATCTGAAGTCATTTTTGAAATCAGCATGAAAAAATCTATCAGGAACACTAAAAATTATCCGAGGGACAAAACCTTGGTAACAGTGTTACTTGACATGTATTTAATTAATAAAACATTATTTATAGGAAAAAAATGGCATGGGGTCCCCCTATAATTAATGGCTATGCAGACAGCTGCAGGCTGATATTAATAGCCTAGGAAGGGGCCATGGATACTGCCCCCCGGCTAAAAACACTAGCTCTCAGCCGCCCCAGAAAAGGCGCATCTCTAAGATGCGCCAATTCTAGCACATAGCCTTGCTCTTCCCACTGCCCTGTAGTGATGGAAAGTGGAGTAATAGTTGGGGGTTGATGTCACCTTTGTGACATCAAGCCCTGAGGTTAGTAATGGAGAGGCATCAATAAGATGCCCCTATTACTAACCCCATAGTCAAATTGTAAATAAAACACAGACACCCTGAAAAAAATTATTTTATTGAAATAGACACAGACTACTTCAATATTCTAAATTAAACCATACTTACGACCTCACCTAATTCCCCGATGCCCTCGATCTCCTGTAATAAAAGTAAAATAATAAACCAACAATATATGATACCTGTCTGTTGTTCTGTCCCACGCCGTAACCCATATCTTGGGGATAAACAGTTTTCAACCAGGACAGTGACAAGATGCGACCGTCCCGCAGAAATCCACTGGTGAATGAGGAGATGCTTCCAGCGCAGCTTCAGTGATTAGCGGTGATGTCACTGAAGCTGCGCTCCCTCACAGACTGAACTGCAGTGACCTCTGGACCGTGGAAAAATGCCAGTGGTGAGGGCATCGCAGTTCAGGTTGTGAGGGAGCGCAGCTTCAGTGACATCATCGCTAGTCACTGAAGCAGCGCTGGCAGCATCTCCTCATTCATCAGTGGTTTTCAGCCGGGACAGTCGCATCTTGGCGCCGCCCTGGATGAAAAATGTTTATCCCCCAGATATGGATTATGGCGTGGGACAGAATGATGGACAGGTACGGTATATTGTTGGTTTATTATTTTACTATTATTACAGGAGATCGAGGGCATTGGGGAATTAGGTGAGGTCGTAACTATGGTTTATTTTAGAATATTAAAGGAGTCTGAGTCTGTGTCTTTATTTCAATAAAAGAAATGTTTTCAGGGGTCTGTGTTTTATTTACAATTTGAATATGAGGTTAGTAATAGGGGCATCTTATTGATGCCTCTCCGTTACAAACCTCAGTGCTTGATGTCACAAAGGTGACATCAACCCCCCAACTTTTACCCCACATTCTACCGCTACAGGGCAGTGGGAAGAGCAAGGTTATGTGTCAGAATTGGCGCATCTTAGAGATGCGCCTTTTCTGGGGTGGCTGAGAGCTGATGGTTTTAGCCAGGGGGGTCATTATCCATGGCCTCTTCCTAGGCTATTAATATCAGCCCGCAGCTGTTTGCATAGCCATTGCTGGCTATTAATTATAGGGGGGTCCCACGCCATTTTTTTCCTATAAATAATGTTTTACTAATGAAATACATGTCTAGTAATTTGCACACACACGGTACTAATTGTATTAGACACTGTTATCTATTTATCTACCTATTCTATATGGATTTACTGTATGCAATCCATCTCTTTTAACCTGTCGGCTCCTGCAATTTTTTTTACAGAACCCAGCAGATGTATTACCTGCTTTTCTTATATCTATCTCTCTATTCAATACAAATACATATACAGTGCAGACCAAAAATTTGAACACACCTTCTCAATCAAAGATTTTTCTGTATTTTCATGACTATGAAAATTTTACATTCACACTGAAGGCATCAAAACTATGAATTAACACTAGAGTTGAGCGATACTTTCCGATATCCAAAAGTATCGGAATCGGAATGGTATCGCCGATATCACTAAAATATCGGCGATACCCGATACCGATACCGGAAGTCCCATGTAAGTCTATGGGAACAAAATATCGCAACTAAAAAAACCTCTTTCTTTCCTTGTAAACACTAAATATACACACATAGAATACATATATATATATATATATATATATATGTACATGTCATTGTGACATGTATATATACATATATGTATAGTTTATACACTTCTACATAGTAAAATATCCTCTGATTCAATTGCCGGGTAAAGCCGGCATCTGTGAAAAGACAGAAGCACCCGACATGAAATGACACTTGGTGTACATAGGGTTAACCATGTCTTTTCATGTCCTTTGCTATCTAATTTGCACAAACAATTACATCAGTCTATGTGTGCAAAATTTCACACCTGTAGGGGTTAATTAAAGGTGTAAATTCGTTGTAAAAAAACGGACTTTTTTGCTACGAATTTACACCTTTAATTAACCCCTACAGGTGTGAAATTTTGCACACTTACACTCATGTAATTGTTTGTGCAAATCAGATATCAAACTACATGAAAAGACATGGTTAGCCCTATGTACACCAAGTGTCATTTCATGTCGGGTTCTGCATTTTCACAAAAGCCAGCAATTGAATTAGCGGCTATTATACTATGTAGAAGTGTATGAATTGCAATTGAAAGGTCACTTTAAGCCAGGTTAATAATTGAGAGCTGTCAATTAGACAACTATCAATTATTAATCCTATTGTATGAAAGAAAAATCAAACACACACACTTTAATAAAAAAGAAGTTTAATGAAATAATCACACAGTTTTTGACCATATTTTATTTACCTGCTAAAACCATTTCCTGTAATAAAAATAAAATAATAAAGCAAAATTAATCTTACCAATCCGATGCACAGTCAGGTCCCACGGTGTAATCCTTCAGAAAGGGTTAATGTTTACTGCAGGGACCGCAGCTAATGCTGCAGCCTCACAGTAAACCCCCAAATGAATGAGCTCCTCTCCTGGCTGACAGGAGAGGAAGTGGAAAGCTTAATTGATTGCTTTCCACTTTCACTTCAGGTCAGCCAGGGACACCATCAGTGACGTCAGAGGGAACTGATTAACAAAAATAGGGGTTCCCTTCGAAAAAAAAATGGCGTGGGGTCCCCCCTATTTTTGTTAACCAGCCAGATGAAGCAGACCGCTGAGGCCTGGATTTTCAGGCTGTTAAGGAGCCAAGATCCATGGACCTTGCCAGCCTGATAATACCAGGCCACAGCAGTCTGCATATCTTGGCTGGTTAACAAAAATAGGGGATCCCCTCGAAAAAAATTGGCGTGGGGTCCCCCCTATTTTTGTTAACCAGCCAGATGAAGCAGACCGCTGAGGCCTGGTTTTTCAGGCTGGTAAGGATCCAATATCCATGGACCTTGCAAGCCTGATAATACCAGGCCACAGCAGTCTGCTTAGCTTGGCTGGTTAACAAAAATAGGGGATCCCCTCGAAAAAAAAACGGCATAGGGGTCCCCCTATTTTTGTTAACCAGCCAAGTAAAATGCAGACTGCTGCGGCCTGGTATTAAAAGACTGTCAAGGCCCATGGATTTTGGCCCTCAACAGCCTGATAATACCAGGCTACAGCAGCCCCACATTTGGCGCATCAAAAGATGTGCCAATTGTGGCACTTTACCCGGCTCTTCCCACTTGCCCTGTAGCGGTGGCAAGCGGGGTAATAAGGGGTTAATGTCACCGTTGATTGCACGGTGACAATAAGCCCGGTTAATAATGGAGAGGTGTCAATAAGACACCGATCCATTATTAATCCCAAAGTTTTTAAATGTGTAAAAAAAAGACACAGCAAGAAAAAAGTCTTTTAATGAAATAAAAGAGACAACACAGTTTTCACTTTTTTTATTACTCTCTCATTCCTGCGACGCCATCGATCTCCTGTAAAAAAATAAAAAAAACAAACCAACAGTATACCACCTGTCCGACGCAGTCCATAACGACAGTCCCACTACGATCCAGCTCTGCTACATCGGAATGACAGGCAGAGCCTGACATCCCGGCGCAGCACAGCTGCTTACCAGCTTCCCCGGCGGTGACGTCATCGGACTGCTTTACGGCCGGGATTACCCAGCAGTCACTGCAGTTATCGCGAGAAACTGCATGTGACCGCCGGGGAGAAGAGGATGGCGGCCATTAAGCAGTCCGGGATGTGACCGCCGGAGATCTTCTGCCGGGTAAGTGCCGCTGACTCCTGACAGACCCGACCGACGGACACTGACAGTACCAGTGACAATTCCGATTCCGGTATCCAATATGACGAAAATATCGGTACTCTGAATCGGAATTCCGATACAGCCAATATCGGCCGATACCCGATATTTGCAGTATCGGAATGCTCAACCCTAATTAACACATGTGGAATTATATACTTAACAAAAAAGTCTGAAACAACTGAAAATATGTCTTATATTATAAGTTCTTCAAAGTAGCCACCTTTTGCTTTGATTACTGCTTTGCACACTCTTGGCATTCTCTTGATGAGCTTCAAGAGGTAATCACCGGAAATGGTCTTCCAACAATCTTGAAGGAGTTCCCAGAGATGCTTAGCACTTGTTGGCCCTTTTGCCTTCACTCTGAGGTCCAGCGCACCCCAAACCATCTCCATTGGGTTCAGGTCTGGTGACAGTGGAGGCCAGGTCATTTGGCGTAGCACCCCATCACTCTCCCTCATGGTCAAATAGCCCTTACACAGTCTGGAGGTGTGTTTGGGGTCATTGTCCTGTTGAAAAAAAAAATGATGGTCCAACTAAACGCATACCGGATGGAATAGCATGCAGCTGCAAGATGATGTGGTAGCCATGCTGGTTCAGTATGCCTTCAATTATGAATAAATCCCCAACATTGTCACCAGCAAAGCACACCCACACCATCACACCTCCAACTCCATGCTTCACGGTGGGAACCAGGCATGTAGAGTCCATCCGTTCACCTTTTCTGCGTCGCACAAAGACACGATGGTTGGAACCAAAGATCTTAAATTTGCACTCATCAGACCAAAGCCCAGATTTCCACTGGTCTAATGTCCATTCCTTGTGTTCTTTAGCCCAAACAAGTCTCTTCTTCTTGTTGCCTGTCGTTAGCAGTGGTTTCCTAGCAGCTATTTTACCATGAAGGCCTGCTGCACAAAGTCTCCTTTTAACAGGTGTTGTAGAGTTGTGTCTGCTGCTAGAACTCTGTGTGGCATTGACCTGGTCTCTAATCTGAGCTGCTGTAAACCTGCGATTTCTGAGACTGGTGACTTGGATAAACTTATCCTCAGAAGCAGAGGTGACTCTTGGTCTTCCTTTCCTGGGGCGGTCCTCATGTGAGACAGTTTCTTTGTAGCGCTTGATGGTTTTTGCAACTGCACTTGGGGACATTTTCAAAGTTTTCCCAATTTTTTTCGTACTGACTGACCTTCATTTCTTAAAGTAATGATGGCCACTCATTTTTCTTTACTTAGCTGCTTTTTTCTTGCCATAATACAAATTCTAACAGTCTATTCAGTAGGACTATCAGCTGTGTATCCACCAGACTTCTGCACAACACAACTGATTTTCCCAACCCCATTTACAAGGCCAGAAATCCCACTTATTAAACCTGACAGGGCACACCTGTAAAGTGAAAAACATTTTTGGTGACTATCTCTTGAAGCTCATCAAGAGAATGCCAAGAGTGTGCAAAGCAGTCATCAAAGCAAGAGGTGGCTACTTTGGCGAACCTAGAGTATAAGACATAATTTCAGTTGTTACACACTTTTTTGTTAAGTATGTAATTCTACATGTGTTAATTCATAGTTTTGATGCCTTCAGTGTGAATGTACAATTTTGAAAATACAGAAAAAACTTTAAATGAGGTGTGTCCAAACTTTTGGTCTGTACTGTATATATATATATATATATATATATATATATATACACTGCTCAAAAAAATAAAGTGAACACTTGAACAGCAGAATATAACTTCACGTAAATCAAACTTCTGTGAAATCAAACTGTCCACTTAGAAAGCAACACTGATTGACAATCAATTTCACATGCTCTTGTGCAAATGGAATAGACAACAGATGGAAATTATTGGCAATTATCAAGACACACTCAAAAAAGGATTGGTTCTGCAGGTGGGGACCACAGACCACGTCTCAGTACCAATGCTTTCTGGCTGATGTTTTGGTCACTTTTGAATGTTGGTTGTGCTTTCACACTCGTGGTAGCATGAGACGGACTCTACAACCCACACAAGCTCAGGTAGTGCAGCTCATCCAGGATGGCACATCAATGCGAGCTGTGGCAAGAAAGTTTGCTGTGTCTGTCAGAGTAGTGTCCAGAGGCTGAAGGCGCTACCAGGAGACAGGTCAGTACACCAGGAGAGAGACGTGGAGGGGGCCATAGTAGGGCAACAACCCAGCAGCAGGACCGCTACCTCCACCTTTGTGCAAGGAGGAACAGGAGGAGCACTGCCAGAGCCGGCAAAATGACCTCCAGCAGGCCACAAATGTGTATGTGTCTGCACAAATGGTTAGAAATCGACTTCATGAGGATGGTCTGAGTGCCCGATTGCCACAGATGGGGGTTGTGCTCACAGCCCAAC
Organism: Oophaga sylvatica; assembly: GCA_033576555.1. Taxonomy (NCBI): domain Eukaryota; kingdom Metazoa; phylum Chordata; class Amphibia; order Anura; family Dendrobatidae; genus Oophaga; species Oophaga sylvatica. The sequence continues at coordinate 102,360,124 of JARQOD010000010.1, forward strand.
ACTGTGCAGGACGCTTGGCATTTGCCACAGAACACCAGGATTGGCAAATTCGCCACTGATGCCCTGTGCTCTTCACAGATGAAAGCAGGTTCACACTGAGCACATGTGACAGAGTCTGGAGATGCAGTGGATAGCAATCTTCTGCCTGCAACATCCTTCAGCATGAACGGTTTTGCAGTGGGTCAGTAATGGGGTGGGGTGGCATTTCTTTGGAGGGCCGCACAGCCATCCGTGTTCTCCCAGAGGTAACCTGACTGTCGTTAGGTACCAAGATTAGATCCTCAGACCCTTGTGGGACCATATGCTGGTGTAGATGGCTCTGGGTTCCTCCTAATGCAGGACAATGCCAGACCTCATGTGGCTGGAGTGTGTCAGCAGTTCCTGCAAGATGAAGGCATTCAAGCTATGAACTGGCCCGCCTATTCCCCAGACCTGAATCTGACCCAACATTGCCAGTAAGAGAATGAACTGAAGTGACGTCATTCTCTCCCTGCGGCAGAGGGATACACACAGCGGAGGATTACCTCCACTGTCAGTTTATCGCGGTGGCCATGTAGAGCACTGACATCATCCAATGTCAGTGTTCTACATCGGAGATCATCGTGGGACACTCGTTAATCACTGGACTACGGCGGAAAGGTAAGTATAGGTTGGTTTATTATTTTATTTTTATTACAGGAGATCGATGGCTTTGGGGAATTAGGTGAGTAAGTTATGTGTTGTATGTTATGTGTATGCTCTGCATGTTATATGTTATGTGTATGTTCTGTATGTTATATGTATGTAATGTATGTTTTTTTTTTTTATATTCAACACATTAGCCGAATGATGGGACTACTACTGTTCCATCATTGGCTAATGTGTCACTGTCAGTGTAGGAGGCATAGCCGGATGGGACTTGCAGTCCCATCGGACGATGCCTGCATACACATACATACACACACACACACACAGGCCGCAGACCCCCGCACATACACGCACACAGCCACCGCCCACACACTTCCCACCTCCCGACCTGTAGCCAGGGGTGCTCAGCCGGCGTGGTGGGGGTTTTGAATCCCGCGCTGCTCAAAGCCGCGCGGCACCACTCATTAGCCAGACAGTTGGTACAGGTGTTCTTTTCCTACTGATGTCCTCCATCCTAAAAGTACAGCTCTGAGCCTCACATGTCCCCAATGCATGCACAGCCCACGCACATCCCGGAGTGCAGCCGCACTTCACGTCCCGGAGCGCAGCAGCACTGCACGCCATGGAGCACGGCAGCACCGCACATCCTGGAGTACAGCAACACTGCACGCCCCGGAGCGCGGCAGCACTGCATGCTCCGGAGTGCGGCAGCACCGCACACCCCAGAGCGCAGCACAGCACATCCTGGAACACAGAAACACTGCACGCCCCGGAGCACAGAACCACCGCACGTCCCAGAGCACGGCACGTCCCAGAGCTCAGCACAGCACGTACCGGAGCACAGAAGTACCAAACGTCCTGGAGCACAGACGCACCACACGTCCCGGAGCACAGCACAGCACGTCCCGGAGCACGGCAGCACCGCATGCCCCAGAGCGTGACAGCACCACACGTCCTGGAGTGCAGCAGCACAGTATGTTCCAGAGCACAGCACAGCACGTCCCAGAGCACAGAAGCATCACATGTCCCGGAGCACAGTAGCACCGCACGTCCCGGAGTGCAGCCACGTAAGTTCCAGAGCACAGCACCGCACGTCCAAAGCACAGCCACGTACATCACGGAACACAGCAGCACTGCACATCCCAGTAATGCTCCTCATCCTCACATGTCCCGAAATTGCTCCTGGTCCTTACACGTCCCAAAGCAGCGCGAGATTCAAATCCCCCGCCAAAGCCGCGCAGCACCACTCAGCCAATGAGCAGTGCAGCGTGCCTTGGCGGGGATTCAATCCCGCATGCACAGCTCTTGGCTCAGCCGGCATGGTGGGGGATTCAAATCCCGCATGGCACAGCTCATTGGCTCAGCCGGCATGGTGGGGGATTTGAATCCCGCGCCGCTAATTGGCTCAGCCGCCGGGGGGCTCTGCCAATGAGTGGTGCCGCTCGGCTTTGGGGTGGGATATGAATCCCGGCCGCCATATCGGAATACCCATAACTTGGGTGTTCCAATATGGCGGTTGGAGTAGTTACGGCCGCGGTGCATGGTGGAAGCGACACAAGCGCCGGAAGTTGTGACAGAGTCCATTGGTAATTATATATTAGATGTTTATATGTGTGTGTGTCACCGACATATATATATTCTATATATATATATATATTATATATATTCTATGTGTATATATCTATTCTTTTCTAACCTGTCAGTGTGATTTTACTGTACACTGCACATGAATTGCTGGCTTTTTCTAAGGACACTGGTGCGTAGAAATCGGTGCGCAAAATGAAATGCAAAAATTAAAAATTACTTTTTCCATTTGTTATATTAGCACCAAATATTTATTTTTCACAGTAAGGGCTCATACTCACATGCGTGGAAATCGTCCGATGCTCGCAAGTGAAATCCCAGCTCTGGCGCAGGCACTTGGGAGTGGAGTACGCGGCTGCATGTATTTCTATGCAGCCGCTCGCTCCACTCCCGAGTGCCTGCGCCAGAGCTGGGATTTCACTTGCGAGCATCGGACGATTTCCACGCATGTGAGTATGAGCCCTTATAGAAGAAAGAGGATACAGCTGTATCATCATTTAGCCTCAGCCATGAGTCTGACCAGACAAGTCTGACCTCCATCTTTCAACTTCCATCTTTCAAATTACAGATTTCTAATTACTATACTATGAATTAGACTAGAATTCTAGAATGCATTTGGCCATTCATCGCTCCTGCAATATCATCTGTACCACTCTAATCAAGCTGTTTCTCCTCTTCCTACAGGTATGCACCAAATTTCCTCAGCTTTGCCAAATTCCTGTGACTGTGTTTTGTGAACTGCATTAATTTTGCATGGTATGCACCAAATTTCCTCAGCTTTGCCAAATTCCTGTGACTGTGTTTTGTGAACTGCATTAATTTTGCATGGTATGCAATCATCTATATAGCTTTTTCTCTGTTTTTGACTGTTTATGAAGTGCATATAGTATCCCTGGCATTTCACTTACCCATCTTCCTGTATTCACAATGCATTCATTCCCCTTGTGTCTTCCATGCATACCTGAGTTGCCAGTCCCTTCCCCCTCTTTTATTAGCTTTGCTTAACTGTGACCATGTGGTCTGGGTAATCACGCCCACAACCCCCTTCACAGCTGCTTCCTCTCAAGTGCACATTTAGCCTCAGCCATGAGTCTGACCAGACGAGTCTGACCTCCATCTTTCAACTTCCATCTTTCAAATTACAGATTTCTAATTACTATACTATGAATTAGACTAGAATTGGACTGGAATTTGACTGTAAGTTGACAGAATATATAACCACTACCATGTTTCCTTTTCTTTTCACTTTCACCCCCACACTACTTACTTTTTTCCTATTCCCTGTAATCCCCCCACCTAGTAAGGAAGTAGTCATTTTCCCCTCCATTCTCCCCAGACATCTCACCTTCTCCTCAGAACTGTTCCTCCACGTACAATCCTTTTTCTCCAGAAACACACGGCCACACCATGTCTTTGTCATGTGTGCATCGCCACGAAGATCGTCGCGGTTGCACATTCTGACTTCTCACAGCTGAGTTGCTGTTTCTTTGTGTTTGGCAGTTAGGGAGTTAATTCTGTCTGTGCTCAGTTCTGGGACTGGGTGCAGTTTTCTCCCGGCTGCAATTAATTATTTGTTGATTGGTTTCCTTTAAATCTCTGGTTGTCTGTGTTGGGAGTTGCCAGTGAAATTCTTCATGCAGACCACAGATAGGATTGTATCTGTATAGACTTAAGTTAAAGAGCTCCTTAGTTGTTTTAAGCTCACCTTGCTTAGAGTTTAATATCCCAGATCATTTATGTTCCTTCTGTGTTTGAGTGTGTATGCAAGTCTGTGTTTTCTCCAGTCTGTCTTATATGTCTAATCTGTGTATTTAGCAGAGATCAGCCCATATCCCTTTGGTGGTAATCAGAATCCTTCTTAGGACTGATTACAGGGTTCAGGGACTGATAGGAGACAGGGTTAGGCTGGAGACTTGGACCTCTGAACCATTATCAGTACCTCCAAGGTGAGGGATTAGTTAGGACCCCAGTTTAGGGTCAGGTTAGACCCCCGGTCCTCCTCTTTCCTGTGACAGTGTATCAAGTCCTCAAGATTAACCCTGAGTTCAACGGATATCGTGTCAGGTAAATCTATTCTATATTTACATGCTGATGTTGCTAATCTATATGTTGTATAGAGTGTTGTTCTTTTAAGAATAGTTTACTGACATCGTACACATATCATAAGACCGCGTGACAGTCTTATCCTGTTCCCACCTTCTAACGCTCTGTCTGTTACTCCTCACTGCTGGTGACATATCCCCAAATCCTGGCCCTCCTCAACACATCCCCACACTCACTTCTATCACCCTGCCACGATCCTCTACACGTCTTCGCAACCATGATAACCTCATACCCATTCACCCAGCCCCCACTCCCCCGGTCCCCCTACCTGGAGCACTATGGAACGCACGCTCTGTCTGCAATAAACTGTCATTTATCCACGACCTCTTCATCACCAATAAACTCTCCTTCCTTGGCATCACCGAAACCTGGCTCACCCCCTCTGACTCAGCCTCACCAGCTGCACTCTCATACAGTGGATTCCACCTATCTCACACCCCCCGCCCCAGCAACAAACGTGGTGGAGGAGTTGGTTTGCTCCTATCTGATACCTGATCCTTTGCCCCAATTCCACTACCCCCCTCCGCTACTACTCCCTCATTTGAGGTGCACTCCGTCCGCATCTACTCCCCCTCAACCTCCAGCTGGCTGTCATCTACCGCCCCCCAGAACTTGCCATCTCCACCTTTCTCGACCACTTCACCATCTGGCTGCTTCATTTCCTCTCTGCTGACATCCCCACTATCATCATGGGTGACTTCAACATCCCCATTGATGCTTCCACCCCAGCGGCCTCTAAACTTTTATCGCTCACTGCCTCCTTTGGCCTCACTCAATGGTCCTCTGCGGCCACTCACAAAGATGGTCACACGCTCGACCTTATCTTCACCCGCCTCTGTTCCCTTACTAATCTCACTAACTCACCCCTTCCCCTGTCTGACCACAACCTACTGACGTTCTCTTCTCTCTCCTCTTCTAGTGCACAACCACCACTCCACAAACTCACTCACCCTCGCAGAAATCTCAAACACCTCAATTTACCAATGGTCTCTGAGTCCCTCCTCCCTCTTACTGACATATCTTCACTTCATGACACAGATTCTGCTGCCACCTTTTATAACACTGCAATAACAGCAGCACTTGATTCGGCTGCCCCCCTCACACATAGCAAAACTTGTACAATCAACAGGCAGCCCTGGCTGACCAGCCTCACCAAAGAACTGAGATGGGCTTCCAGGGTTGCTGAGCGGAGATGGAAAAAACGCATACAAGCAGTCCCTCACCAGCTTCAAGTCCACACTCACTGCTGCAAAGCAAACTTACTTCTCATCTCTCATATCCTCCCTGTCTCACAACCCTAAACAGCTCTTCAACACTTTCAATTCTCTACTCTGTCCCCCAGCACCTCCCCCTTCTCCTCTCATTTCTGCTGAAGACTTTGCTGTCATGTGTGCATTGCCACGAAGATCGTCGCGGTTGCACATTTTGACTTCTCACAGCTGAGCTGCTGTTTCTTTGTGTTTGGCAGCTAGGGAGTTAATTCTGTCTGTGCTCGGTGCTGGGACTGGGTGCAGTTTCTCCCGGCTGCAATTGATTATTTGTTGATTGGTTTCCTTTAAATTCCTGGTTGTCTGCTTGGGGAGTTGCCAGTGAAACCTTCATGCAGACCACAGATAGGAATGAATCTGTATAGACTTTAGTTGTGAGCTCCTTAGTTGTTCTAAGCTCAACTTGGTTAGAGTTTATTTCCCAGACCATTTATGTTCCTTTGGTGTTTGAGTGTGTATGCAAGCGAGTGTTATCCTGTCTGTCTTATATGTCTAATCTGTGTATTTAGCTAAGATCAGCCCATATCCCTTTGGTGGTAGTCAGGATCCTTCTTAGGACTGATTACAGGGTTCAGGGTCTGATAGGAGACAGGGTTAGGTTGGAGACTTGGACCTCTGAACCATTATCAGTACCTCCAAGGTGAGGGATTAGTTAGGACCCCAGTTTAGGGTCAGGTTAGATCCCGGTCCACCTCTTTCCTGTTTCAGCTCATCAAGTCCTCAAGATTAACCCTGAGTTCAGCAGATATCGTGTCAGGTAAATCTATTCTATACTTACATACTGATGTTGCTATACTGGTTGTTGTATAGAGTGTGGTTCCTGTATTAATAGTTTACTGACATTGTATACATATCATTAGACAGCGTGACATTTTCACTGGCCATAAAAATTATCTCCAGTTACCATGGATCCAGTAGCCCAGCTGGCTCTGCAGTTGCAGGGATTATCCATGGAGCTGACGGACATTAAGTCCAAAGTTTTGTCTCCCCTGGAGCAAACCAGAGTTGAAACTAAGGTTGCTCTCCCGGACAGGTTCACTGGTGGGCGAGACAAATTTTTCACCTTCCGGGAGGCATGTAAATTGTATTTTCGGCTTCGGCCTCGATCATCAGGGAGTGAGGAGCAGAGAGTGGGAATTGTTATCTCACTTCTGCAAGGGGACCCTCAATCCTGGGCATTTTCCCTTCCTCCGGGATCCCTGGCTCTACTGTCTGTAGATCAATTTTTTTCTGCCCTGGGATTGGTATATGATGACCCAGATCGGGTCTCTCTTGCTGAGACAAAATTACGTAAGATACAGCAGGGAGATCGTCCGGCAGAGGAATTTGCTTCTGAGTTTCGTAGATGGGCCACAGATACTCAGTGGAATGACCCAGCTCTTAGGAGCCAATTTTGTCATGGGCTTTCTGATAAATTAAAAGACGTTTTGGCTCAGTATGAGTCTCCTCCTTCTCTGGAGGCTGCTATGGCCTTAGCTATCCGTACTGATAGACGGCTTCGGGAGAGGGGTGAGGTAACCCCACTCCCTGTTGTTTCTCCACCTACCACTAAAGTCCCTTATGTTGAGGTTCCCCTTGTCTGTTCGGATGAGCCTATGCAGTTGGGAGGGACATCATTTCGTAGGAGGGGATTGGCGGTACGCCGCAGGACTAGAAGATGTTTTTTCTGCGGGAAAGAGGGACATTTTGTTGGAGAATGTCCATCCCGTGCCTTGTTGAGCCAAAAGTCGCCGGAAAACTGTTAATCCCAGGTTGTGTGGTGGACGACAACCTGGGAGTATGTATTTCATCCGCCAGTTCTTCTCAGTTCCTTGTACCAGTGGAGGTGGTAGTTGGTACGAGAGTGGAGAGATTGTCTGTTCTTCTTGATAGTGGTTCCGGGGCTAATCTGGTTGACGCTCAGTTTGCTCAGGCTCAAGGTATGCATCTGAGTGTATTGGTCAAACCGATCCCTATATTCCCCATTGACGCCAGGCCTCTCGGCCAAGGTAGCTTTGTTCATGAGGTTCATAACATTGACCTTCGGGTAGGGGCAATACATAGGGAACAATTATCTTGTTATGTGTTGGAGGGTCTACCTACTCCCATTGTGTTGGGACTTCCTTGGTTGGTTAAACATTACCCTGTGATTAATTGGCAGTCCAGAGAAATAAGCCAATGGGGTGAGTTTTGCAAAAGCAACTGCATGAACACAGTCATCAGTGCGGTCGTGCCTAGTACATTGCCTCCTTTTTTGGAGGATTTTGGGGATGTTTTCTCTGAGGAGGGGTGTCAGGAGTTGCCTCCTCATCGCGTGTATGACTGCTCTATTAATCTCCTTCCTGATGCTAAGTTGCCTAAAGCTAGGTTGTATAATCTTTCTGGTCCTGAGAGGCAGGCTATGAAAGATTATATTTCTGAAAGTCTGGCCAAAGGGCATATTAGACCTTCATCTTCCCCAGTAGCCGCGGGGTTCTTCTTTGTGAAGAAGAAAGATGGAGGCCTACGCCCTTGCTTGGATTTCCGCGAACTTAATCGGATTACTGTTCGAGATCCGTATCCACTCCCTCTTATTCCTGATCTCTTCAATCAAATTGTTGGCGCCAAATGGTTTTCTAAATTGGATCTCAGGGGGGCGTATAATCTGATTAGGATAAAAGAGGGGGATGAGTGGAAAACGGCGTTTAACACGCCGGAGGGACATTATGAGAACCTAGTCATGCCTTTTGGTCTGACTACTGCACCAGCAGTATTCCAACATTTTGTTAATGACATTTTTCGTCACCTTGTGGGGCTGTTTGTGGTTGTATATTTGGACGACATTTTAATTTACTCGCCAGATCTTGTGTCTCATCAGGAGCATGTGAGACAGGTGTTGCAGATCTTGCGAGACAATAAATTATACACCAAACTGGAGAAGTGTGTATTTGCCGTACAGGAACTTCAGTTTTTGGGTTTTTTGGTGTCAGCCTCCGGTTTCCGTATGGACCCTGAAAAGGTGAGAGCAGTGCTTGAATGGGATCAGCCAGGGGATCTTAAGGCTCTGCAGCGTTTTTTGGGGTTTGCTAACTACTACCGGAAATTTATTTGTAATTTCTCATCTGTCGTAAAACCTCTCCCTGACATGACAAGAAAAGGGACGGATTTTTCTAAATGGTCGGACAAAGCTTGCCAAGCCTTTTCCTCTTTGAAGAAATGTTTTGCTTCGGCACCCGTTCTCATCCAACCAGATGCATCTCAGCCGTTCATTGTGGAGGTGGATGCGTCTGACGTAGGGGTGGGTGCTATATTGTCCCAGGGTCCGTCCCCTGGTAAATGGCATCCGTGCGCTTTCTTTTCTAAGAAATTGACGTCCGCCGAAAGGAATTATGATATCGGCAATACGGAACTTTTGGCCATTAAGTTAGCTTTTGAAGAATGGCGTCACTTTTTGGAGGGGGCAGTCCACCCGGTTACCGTTATTACTGATCACAAGAACCTGTTGTATTTGGAATCCGCTAAGCGTCTGAATTCCAGACAAGCTCGATGGTCGTTGTTTTTTACCAGGTTTAATTTTGTCGTCACTTATCGCCCGGGGTCTAAGAATGTAAAGGCTGATGCCTTGTCTCGCAGTTTCCCAGGGGCCGGGAAAACGGATGACCCGAGTCCTATCCTTCAGGAGGGGGTGGTAGTGTCGGCTGTATTTTCTGAGCTTGAGGAGGAGGTGTTAGAGGCTCAGGGGGACGCCCCTGCAGGACCTCCAGGGAGACTGTTTGTCCCAAATCTGTTGAGACAAAAGGTTATTGAGGCACATCATAATTCTGCTCTAGCAGGACATCCAGGGAGTAAGGCTACTTTAGATCTCCTTTCTCGCCGGTTTTGGTGGCCTAATGCTAATAAAGATGTTATAACTTTTGTCGCGTCATGTGGGGTGTGTGCTCGCTCTAAAACCCCTCATACCCGTCCGTCTGGGACCCTTTTACCCTTGAAACTTCCGGAGCGTCCATGGACTCATTTATCTATGGACTTCATTACGGACCTTCCTCCGTCGTCAGGGAATACTGTCATACTGGTGGTTGTTGACAGGTTCAGTAAGATGGCACATTTCGTTGCTCTTCCTGCACTCCCTAATGCTAAAACTCTGGCGCAGGTGTTCATTAGGGAGATCGTTAGACTTCATGGGTTGCCTTCTGATGTGGTGTCAGATAGGGGGTCTCAGTTTGTGTCCAAATTTTGGAGGGCATTTTGTTTACGTCGGGGGATGCAATTGTCATTTTCCTCGGCTTTTCATCCGCAGACCAATGGTCAGACAGAGCGTCTGAATCAGAGCTTAGAGACATATCTCCGGTGTTTTGTCTCAGAGAACCAAGAGGACTGGTCTTCTTTCTTGCCTCTGGCAGAGTTCGCTCTTAACAACAGGCGGAGCGAGTCCACTGGTAAGTCCCCGTTTTTTGGGGCATATGGTTTTCATCCCCAGTTTTGTACTTTCAATGGGGGGGGCCCTTCTGGGGTTCCTGAGGAGGAGCGTTTCTCGTCGTCACTTGCTTCTGTGTGGAGAGGTGTATTGAATAATCTGAGTGCGATGGGGAACCGTTACAAACGTATGGCTGATAGGAGGAGAGTTTCTGGTCCAGATCTGAATGTGAACGATCTGGTATGGTTGTCTACCAGGAATATAAAACTTAAAGTGCCCTCCTGGAAACTGGGTCCCAGATTCATCGGGCCGTACAGGATCAGTTCCATAATTAATCCTGTGGCATTTCGTCTGGACCTCCCTCCTACGTTTAAAATTCATAATGTGTTCCACAAGTCATTACTTAAAAGGTATGTGGCACCAGTCATACCGTCACCTCTACCTCCTCCTCCTGTGTTGGTCAATGGTAACTTGGAATTTCAAGTATCAAAGATCATTGACTCACGTCTGAATCGCCGGTCCCTTCAGTACTTGGTGCATTGGAAGGGGTATGGTCCAGAGGAGAGGACGTGGGTCCCTGCGTCTGATGTTAACGCAGATCGTTTGGTTCGGACCTTCCACAGAACTCACCCGGGCAGGCCTGGCCCTGAGGGTCCGGAGGCCCCTCGTAGAAGGGGGGGTACTGTCATGTGTGCATTGCCACGAAGATCGTCGCGGTTGCACATTTTGACTTCTCACAGCTGAGCTGCTGTTTCTTTGTGTTTGGCAGCTAGGGAGTTAATTCTGTCTGTGCTCGGTGCTGGGACTGGGTGCAGTTTCTCCCGGCTGCAATTGATTATTTGTTGATTGGTTTCCTTTAAATTCCTGGTTGTCTGCTTGGGGAGTTGCCAGTGAAACCTTCATGCAGACCACAGATAGGAATGAATCTGTATAGACTTTAGTTGTGAGCTCCTTAGTTGTTCTAAGCTCAACTTGGTTAGAGTTTATTTCCCAGACCATTTATGTTCCTTTGGTGTTTGAGTGTGTATGCAAGCGAGTGTTATCCTGTCTGTCTTATATGTCTAATCTGTGTATTTAGCTAAGATCAGCCCATATCCCTTTGGTGGTAGTCAGGATCCTTCTTAGGACTGATTACAGGGTTCAGGGTCTGATAGGAGACAGGGTTAGGTTGGAGACTTGGACCTCTGAACCATTATCAGTACCTCCAAGGTGAGGGATTAGTTAGGACCCCAGTTTAGGGTCAGGTTAGATCCCGGTCCACCTCTTTCCTGTTTCAGCTCATCAAGTCCTCAAGATTAACCCTGAGTTCAGCAGATATCGTGTCAGGTAAATCTATTCTATACTTACATACTGATGTTGCTATACTGGTTGTTGTATAGAGTGTGATTCCTGTATTAATAGTTTACTGACATTGTATACATATCATTAGACAGCGTGACATTTGCCTCTTTCTTTAAGCAGAAGATCGATACGATCAGAGAAAGCTTTGGCCCACAGCCCCCACTGCCCCTCTTAGCTGCTCAACCCTCTTCCTCCAATGCCAACTTCTCCACCATGACAGAAGATCAGCTTTCCACCTTCCTATCAAGATCACACCTCACCACTTGCATGCTTGACCCGCTGCCATCCCACCTCATCCCTAGCCTCGCCACCGTCTTCACCCCTACTCTAACACACCTCTTCAACCTCTCACTTACAAATGGTGTCTTCCCCTCATCCTTCAAACATGCCTCGATCACACCCATTCTCAAAAAGACCTCCCTTGACCCATCCTCTGTGTCTAGCTATCGCCCGATATCTCTTCTCCCTTATGCCTCAAAACTACTGGAACAGCATGTCCATCTTGAACTGTCCTCCCACCTCTCCTCCTGCTCCCTCTTTGACCGCTTACAATCAGGCTTCCGACTGCATCACTCAACTGAAACTGCCCTAACTAAAGTCACCAGCAACCTACTAACCGCCAAGAGCAAGCGTCACTACTCTGTCCTCCTTCTCCTGGACCTGTCTTCTGCCTTCGACACTGTGGACCATTCCCTCCTGTTACAGATTCTCTCATCTCTTGGCATCACAGGCTTGGCCCTATCCTGGATCTCATCATATCTAACAAACCGAACATTCAGTGTCTCCCTCTCCCACACCACCTCCTCACCTCGCCCCCTGTCTGTCGGTGTTCCCCAAGGCTCAGTTCTTGGACCCCTACTCTTCTCCATCTACACCCTCGGCCTGGGACAGCTCATAGAATCCCATGGTCTTCAGTATCATCTCTATGCCGACGACACGCAGATCTACCTATCTGGACCTGACCTCACCTCCTTACTGACCAAAATCCCACAATGTCTGTCTGCTATTTCTGCTTTCTTCTCTGCTCGCTTTCTAAAACTGAACATGGACAAAACAGAATTCATCATCTTTCCCCCATCTCACTCTACCCCCCCACCAGACCTGTCCATTAACATCAATGGCTGCTCACTTTCCCCAGTCCCGCACGCTCGGTGCCTCGGAGTGATCCTCGACTCTGCCCTCTCTTTCAAGCCACATGTCCAAACCCTAGCCTCCTCCTGCCGTCTCAAACTCAAAAATATTTCCCGGATCCGTGCATTCCTTGACCATGAAAGTACAAAAACACTAGTGCATGCCCTCATCATCTCCCGCCTCGACTACTGCAACCTCCTACTCTCTGGCCTTCCCTCTAGCACTCTGGCACCACTCCAATCCATCCTGCACTCTGCTGCACGACTAATACACTTGTCTCCCCGCTATTCCCCAGCCTCTCCTCTCTGCCAAGCCCTTCATTGGCTTCCTATCGTTCAGAGGCTCCAGTTCAAAACCCTAACCATGACCTACAAAGCCATCCGCAATCTGTCTCCTCCATACATCTGTGACATGGTCTCCTGGTACATACCCACACGCAACCTTCGATCCTCTCAAGATCTCCTCCTCTACTCCCCTCTTATCTCTTCTTCCCACAACCGCATACAAAGCTTCTCCCGTGCCTCTCCCATACTCTGGAATTCTCTACCCCAACACATCAGACTCGCGCCTACCATGGAAACCTTCAAAAAGAACCTGAAGATCCACCTCTTCCGACAAGCCTACAACCTGCAGTGATCATCAGTCTACTGAACCACCGCACGATCAGCTCTTCCCTCTCCTAGTGTATCCTCACCCATCCCTGTAGACTGTGAGCCCTTGCGGGCAGGGTCCTCTCTCCTTCTGTACTTGTGTGTGCCTTGTATTGCTCATGTTTACTGTACTTGTCTATACTTGCCATGGAATAAATGGCGCTATAGAAATCTATAATAATAATAATCATCAAAGGGGTCATATACCACTGTTTGAGCACACGGTAGGGTTCCGAGTGAAAGATGTGGCATTTGGCTTCTGGAGCACAGATTCCCGCGAGCCTGTTTTCACCTTCATGACCAGTTCAAATTTTATAATTCTCAGCCAACATATCTCAGTGGTTCTGAGAATGTTTTTTTTACATTTTGTACTTCATGTCAGTGGTAAATTTAGGTTGATATTTATTTTTGCACTTATTTGGAAAAATATTGGGATTTTTACAAAAAAAAGTAAACATTTCCCAATTTTCAAAACTTTAATTTTTATGCCCTTAAACCAGATGTTATATCATACAAAATAGTCAATAAATATCTTTTACCACATGTCTATGTTATATCAGCATAATTTTTGAAACATATTTTTTGTTAGGAAGCTAGAAGGTTTAAAAGTTTATTAGCAATTTCTCATTTTTACAACAAAATTTACAAAATCAATTTTTGTAGGAACCACACCACATTTGAAGTGACTTTAATTGTCCTATATAACAGAAAATTCCAAAAAGTTGCATCATTTTAAAGACTGCACCCCTCTAAGTGCTCTAAACCATATTCAATAAGTTTATTAAGATATTTATTAACCCTTTCAATGCTTCATAGGTATTAACCCCTTTACGACCTATGACATATATTTACGTCATAGGTCGTGTCCTTGCACTCCATGATGGCTCAGGGCGGAGCCCGCATGTTTTCCGACACATGTCAGCTGATTTCATCAGCTGACATATGCCCCTAACAGCCAAGGGTGGAATCACTATCCATTCGCTGCTGTCAACATGTTAAATGCCGCTGTCAATCTCCAACAGCGGCATTTAACATGGCCGCACAGGAAGCGCGTCACAAACCCTGCCCATTAGCAACCGTGTTACATTGCAGATTGCTATGATCATTTCGATACACATAGCAGAACTGGAGCCTTGCTATGTCCAGCACAGATGATTCACAGCTTCCAGTCTCCCATGGAGACTATTGAAGCAAGTGAAAGGTAAAAAAATGTTTTTAAACATATTAAAAAAATGAAAAAATATAACAAGTTTAAATTACCCCCCTTCACCCCATTCAAAAAAAAAATCAAAAACACGCATATTTGGGATTGCCAAGTTCAGAAACACCCAATCTATCAAAACTTAAAAATAATTAATCGATAGAAGAGTGAATCCAGCTCTTGTTTCCTTAGAAATTCATCATTATTGGAGTAAAAAAATTTTTTTGGGGTCAAGCAATGATTAAGAGCCTTTCATCTCGAAACGCGTCTGCTTATGCATCCCTGGGGATGTTGGTGACACGATGCTGTAATTGTGAAGTTGGATTTTAAAAACATTTTTTACTCCAATAAAAGATGAATTTCTAAGGAACCAAGAGCTAGATTCACTCTTCTATCGACTTCCTATCCTGCTGCACTGCAGATCTTCCGCGCTCGGGCTCCTGGATGTCTGAGGGGTGAGCTGACCTTTTTTCTTTATTATCTAAAACAAATTAATCTGATCAGTAAAGGGCATAACGAGAAAAAAATTAAAAATGCCAGAATTACGTTTTTTGGATGCACAACATTGCAACATAATGCAATAACAGGTGATCAAAACAAATGTATCTACATCAAAATGGTATTAATAAAACAGGTCAGTTTTATTATTTAAGCCAAACAGACACAAAGCGATCTGCACTGCTCCATCACCTTTAAGTCAATATCAGAGCACAGTTACCGAAGAAAGCTACAGGCATATTTACCTGGACTCACGGGTGCTCATCCAGAATAAACAGTACTATTAGCCAAGTAGAAGCAAGAGAAGGATGGCACTCACCGTCTAAAATCCAAAGTGTTATTGTAATCCTTTAAAACATGTTCGGCAAGAAAATGGAGAGTGGAGCGTGAGGACGACTGCCGTTTCGCACAATTGCACTTCTACGGGTCCTATAGGTCAGAGGGAATGACGAGAGTACAAATACCTATTACAGGCTTAGTTCCTCCTATATTTCTTACTTCTCTACACAGAAAGTACAAAGTCATCCACCTAAAACAGTGTAACAAAATTATATAAAATACTATCAAATGAAATATACAACAATTAAAAAATAAATTAAAAATTCCAAACATATTGGAATTACAAAAAGACTGACATATCGATTCTATCATTGAAGCCAGAGGTATCTAAAGCACATGTGCGCATGATCCATCTTGCTTCTTCTCTCCTCAGAAGACGCTTGTAGAAATCACATCCCTGTAGAGGTAAGACAACCTTTTCCAATCCTGCAAACATTAAAACCCCCAGATTAACTTCATGATGCTCTCTTATATGGCTGATCAACCGAGGGACACCTTTAACTCTATGTATAGAATTGCAATGTTCCCTAAACCTAACAAATAAAGGTCTTATTGTCTTCCCGATGTAATAGAATTTGCAAGGGCAAAATATCACAAATACAGCATAGTTAGTTCTGCATGAAATAAAATCTCATATTTGATGTGTAATGGACCCAATATGAAAAAAACGTCCCATGACATGTTGGGGGCAAAAAGAGCAATGCCCACATTTGTAATTTCCCTTGGAGGTACCAGCCCCAACCAGTCATTTCGTTAATTTCTCATGTGATTGTGCACTAAAATATCTCTTTAACTGGAACTACGTTTAACATGAAATCTAAGGACCTCTCGATACTATTTCAGAGAGTTCTGTATTGTGTTCCAGAATATGCCAGTTTTTTTCTAATTGTTGAACGAATAAAACTATCCATAAGGCCATATTTGAAACAGAAAACAAATTGTTTATTATTATTATTATTTTTTCTTGCTTGAACACTACTATCTGAGTTGTCTTGTTTCGCCCTATCCAAAGCTGAATCTAAATTGAATAGGGATACTGTCACGAGCGCTTCAGAGGTGACAGGCTGTCATCCTGCATCAGGCCTCAGAAGGTCTGAGCATCTGTCTACTGTATACAGACTGCTCCCTGAACCATCTGCCTCTAGGACCCAGCGTCGACCTCCTCCTGCTCAGAGTAGTTTGGATCTATTTAGTTAGTGGCTCAGCTGTGACCCAGTGCGGGTAATAGATTCATTTCCACTTGTGCTTGCTATAGTTTGGACCTGTTTAGAATGCTCCAGTTTGGTGTCTGGAATCCCTCATCTGATATCCGTATCTGGCGATTCAGCTAAGTGTTCCCCTGTTTGTCTCACCTTACCATCTTTAGTTTAGCGGAGACTGCCTTGCGCGCATCTGCCCCCCATTCCCTATTCAGGACTTAGGCCTCAAGGAGATTCAGGGCCTGAGGTTCCTGCTCGGCGATTGGTGAGGAACCAATATAGGGAATTGGTAGGAGTTCTAGGGAGAGATTAGATCTAGCCTAGGGATCTCCAAATCCCTTCCCTAGTGTCTGGGCCTCCTTCCCCATTTTCCTTTATGTTACACTTGGTTTTCCCACACTATGTACGACATTATTACTGTCTGTCTCTGGAAGTGACTGATCTCCGTCGAGAAGTTTTGCAGCAGCAGCTGCAGATCGCCAGTGGGGCCTCTGCTGCTGGGCTGGGTCAACCTGAACCTAAGATCACTCTCCCTGACAGATTTTCAGGAGGCAGGAACAAGTTTTTTGTGTTTAAAGAGGCCTGCAAATTGTATTTCAAACTTCGTCCCTACTCATCAAGCAGTGAAGAGCAAAAAGTAGGGATTGTGATTTCTTTATTGCAGGGAGATCCACAATCCTAGGCTTTTTCCTTACCGCAGGACTCTGTTTGTCTCCAGTCTGTGGAGGGATTTTTTGGGGCCCTGGCCCTCATTTATGACGATCCTGACCGAGTCGCACTGGCGGAGTCTAGACTTCGCTGCCTCCAGCAGGGAAATCGGTCAGTAGAGTCATATTGCTCTGAATTTCGTAGGTGGGCAACTGACACAAAATGGAACGATGTGGCTCTAAAAAGCCAATTTTGTGAGGGTCTTTCTGAGAAACTAAAAGATTTTCTGGCTATGTATGAGGCTCCTGCGACATTGGAGGCAGCTATATCGCTTGCTAAACGTGTGGATAGACGCCTTCGGGATCGGTGGGTAAGACCACTTTCCCCAGGTCCCTCTGGTGGGAGTCGTTCCCCTGTGTCCGGGGACCAGCTTGGCGGTGAACCTGTGTTGGGAGAGGAGGTAAGAACCCATGCAGTTAGGAGGGGCTGCCACCCCGTACTTCAAGAAAAAAGGTGTTTGTTTTTTCTGCAGGAAAAGGGTCATTTTATTGGAGCCTGCCCTTTGGTACCAAAAGTGTACTCAGTTAACACTTGGTGGTCTGGAGTTAGATTAGCAGGTCGTACATTTTTTTTTGCTTGCAGTTCCCAATTTGTCCTGTCAGCGAGGTGGTGCTAGAGAGCAAAACCGAGAACATTTCTGTTTGTTGACAGTGGAGCTGGAGCCAGCATGGTGGACACCGAGTTTGTGAGAACTCATGGTCTTGCTTGCTGTACACTAGCTAAGCCTATTCCCATTTTCACCATTGATTCAGCTCCACTTGCACAGAAGGCTCTCACTCAAATTGTACATAATATAAAACTGAGGGTGGGGCCGACTCATTCTGAAATAATTCCATGCTATGTTTTAGAAGGGCTTCCCACTTCAATTGTGTTGGGCCTACCCTGGCTGGTCAGACATAATCCGGTGGTGGATAGGCAAGCCAGGGAAATCATTGAATGGGAGATTACTGTCAGATCTGTCTGAATGTTTCCCTTTCTGCAGTCTCTGCTGAAGTATTGCTGGGATTTCTGAAAGCCTTTAAGGATGTCTTTTCTGAGAGGGGGTGTCAGGAGCTACTCCCGCATCGTGCATACGATTGTCCCATTAACGTGATCCCCGGAGCTAATCTGCCCAAATCCAGACTGTATAATCTTTCTGGCCCTGAGAGACAGGCTATGAAGGAGTTCATTGCCGAAAGTCTGGAGAAGGGACACATCAGACCCTCATCTTCGCCCATTGCGGCTGGGTTCTTCTTTGTGAAGAAGAGAGATGGCGGCTTACGTCCCTGTGTAGATTTCCGGGAATTAAATCAAATCACCATCCGAGACCCATACCCTCTGCCTCTGATTCCAGATTTGTTCAGTCAGGTAGTGTGAGCTAAAGTGTTCTCCAAGTTGGACTTAAGGGGGGCTTACAATCTGGTTAGGATCAGAGAGGGGGACGAATAGAAAACTGCCTTCAACACCCCTGAGGGGAATTTTGAGAGCCTGGTCATGCCATTCAGAATTACTCTGCAATTGTTAAACCCCTTACTGACATGACAAGGAAGAGGCCGCTCTGAATGCTTTTTCCTCCCTAAAAAACTGTTTTGCCAAGGCACCCATACTTAGTCAACCCGATGCTTCTCAGCCATTTATTGTAGAGGTTGATGCATCGGAGGTGGGTGTAGGGGCTGTGTTATCTCAAGGTCCTTCCCCTGGTAAATGGCACCCATTTCGAAAAAATTGTCCTCGGCCGAGAGGAACTATAACGTGGGCAACAGGAAGCTGTTGGCAATTAAATTGGCATTGGAAGAATGGCGACATTGGCTGGAGGGGCTGCCCATCCTATTACAGTTATTACTGATCACAAAAACCTCGTATATCTGCAGTCAGCCAAGCGTCTGAACCCGAGACAAGCTAGGTGGTTGTTGTATTTTACGAGGTTCAATTTCGTGGTCACTTTTCGCCCCGGAGTCAAAAATGTCAAGGCGGATGCTCTGTCTAAGAGCTTCCCGGGTGGGGGAGACCAAGAGAGTCCAGTCCCGATATTGCAGGAGGGGGTAGTTGTTTCGGCGCTGTATCCTGAACTGGAGGCTGAGGTGTTGGAGGCACAGGGGGACACCCCTGCCTCCTGTCCTTCACTGGAGCTATTTGTACCACCCAATCTGCGCCGCAAGGTTATTAACGAACACCACAACTCGGTGCTAGCAGGGCATCGAGGGGGTAAAGCAACTGCGGACCTTATTTTTCGTCGTTTTTGGTGGCCGGGGTTGCAACGGGATGTGGTGGAACATGTGTCCATATGCAGTACTTGCGCTCGCTGTAAGATATCCCTTACTCACCGTCTGGTACTCTCCTCCCATTACCCATTCCCTCCAGGCCTTGGACACATCTATCCATGGATTTCATCACGGACCTACCAGTATCTGCGGGCAAAACAGTGGTGTTAGTGGTCGTGGATAGATTCAGTAAAATGGTCCGTTTCATCGCATTACCAGCACTTCCTAATTCCAAGACTCTGGCCCAGGTTTTCATTAATGAGATCGTAAAACTTCACGGGGTTCCTTCCGATGTGGTGTCTGATCGGGGAACCCAATTTGTTTCCAAGTTCTGGAGGGCATTCTGTTCTCGACTGGGGGTACAGCTGTCCTTCTCTTCGGCCTTTCATCCCCAGTCGAATGGGCAGAGAGAGCGTGTCAAGCAGAATTTGGAGACATACCTCAGATGTTTCATCTCCGAAAACCAAGAGGATTGGTCATCTTACTTACCATTAGCGGAATTTGCAATTAAAAATCAACGTCAAGAGTTCACTGGCAGGTCACCATTTTTCGGTGTGTATGGTTATCATCCACAGTTTGGTACCTTTAATGGGGGAGGGGATTCAGGAGTTCCTGAGGAAAAGCGTTTTGCGTCTTTGCTCTCTTCCCTGTGGCAAGGTGTCCTGAAGAAGTTCAGAATCATGGGAGACAGGTGCAAACGTATGGCTGACAGGAGACGTGTACAAGGTCCAGACCTGAATATGAATGACTTTGTGTGGTTGTCCACTAGGAATATTAAGTTGAAGATTCCTTCTTGGAAGTTGGGACCCAGGTTTATTGGTCCTACAGAATATCTGCTGTCATAAACCCAGCGGCGTTTCGTCAGGAGCTTCCTCAAGCTCTCAAAATCCACAATGTTTTTCATAAATCTCTTCTTAAGAAATGTGTGAACCCCATTGAGTCCTCTTCCCCACCACCCCCCCAATTTTGGTAGATGGCAATTTGGAGTTTGATATTTTGAGGATTGTTGATTCTCGTCTCCTTCGCCGTTCCTTGCAGTACTTAGTGCAGTGGAGGGGTTATGGTCCAGAGGAAAGGACATGGGTGTCAGCATCAGAGGTGAATGCCCCCAGGTTGGTTAGGGCATTCCATACCTCATATCATGAGAAACCGGGTCCTGAGTGTCTGGAGAACACTCGTAGGAAAGGGGGTACTGTCACAAGCGCTTCGGAGGTGACAGGCTGTCATCCTGCGTCTGGCGTCAGAAGGTCTGAGCACCTGTCCATACAGACTGCTCCCTGAACCATCTGCCTCTAGGACCCAGCGTCGACCTCCTCCTGCTCAGAGTAGTTTGAATCTATTTAGTTAGTGGCTCAGCTGTGACCCAGTGCGGGTAATAGCTTTATTTCCTCTTGTGCTTGCTAGAGTTTGGACCTATTCAGAGTGCTCCAGTTTGGTGTCTGGAATCCCTCATCTGATATCCGTATCTGGCAATTCAGCTAAGTGTTTCCCTGTTTGTCTCACCTTACCGTCTTTAGTTTAGCGAAGACTGCTTAGCGCGCATCTCCCCCCGTTTCCTATTCAGGACTTAAGCCTCAGGGAGATTCAGGGCCTGAGGTTCCTGCTCGGCGATTGTTGAGGTACCAATATAGGGAATTGGTAGGAGTTCTAGGGAGAGATTAGATCTAGCCTATAGGTCTCCAAATCCCTTCCCTAGTGTCTGGGCCCCTTCCCCATTTCCCTTTATGTTACACATTGGTTTTCCCACACTGTGCGTGACAGATACCCCCTTTCTTGAAATCTTCTGTACAAATCTGAAGATTGTTTTAAAAAGCCATAAGAATTGCTGTTAATACTTTTCAGTCTTAAAAACTGACTATACGGCAATGACCGTTTAGTGTAGGATGAATGGGCACTATTAAAATGTAACAAGGCATTCGTAGGGTACGGCTTACGTTATACTTTTGTGTTAACAACCCCATCGTTTACCCAAACATTTACATCAAGGATTTCTAAAGAAGCTCCACCGTATTTAGAAGGGAACTTCATATTCATGGTATTGGACTGGTTTAGGTACTCCACAAAACTGAGGAAAGTATCCTGGGAACCATCCCACATCATGAAGATGTCATCCATGTATCTGATATATAATTTGATGTGTTTCAAATAATTATTATTAGAGATGAGAGACTTTGCATCCGGGAGGGTCAAGTCGGGTTTCGGACCACCCGACTTTCACAAAAGTCGAGTCGAACGAAATCAGCCAACTATCGGAAAAAGTCGAAGGTCAGACTGAAACACGAAACCCAATGCAAGTCAATGGGGAAGAAAAGTCGGCAGGGAGTGGAGGACAGTAAACACACCTACAGTGCCCATTTCAATGCCAATGACATCAATTCTTATTACTTAAGCTTGTCAACCTGAATTTACTTTATAATAATAGTAAAGCATTGAAAACTGGGGGTTATTTGGCTAAAGTTGTGGGGGGGGGGCAGGGCTGGCTCCAGATTTTCGTGGGCCCCGGGACAAAGAGTCTCAGTGGGCCCCTTTAACACATACCACAATTCATGATGCTTCGATACGGCAGAGAAATATAGGTATAGTACAATGCCAAATACTTAACTTCTTACATTACGTGAGTGATATCTATTTTAAATTCTACAATAGCTCAAAAACCGGACAGTATAGTCCTCCATACCGTATTATGGCCACCACATAGTGTGCCATACAGAATAATGAGCCCCATATATTGCTCCATAAATAATTGGTCCCATATAATGTTGAAATTAGCAAAGAGAAAAGAAAGGGGGTATTAAGACTTAACATTTATTCTAAAAACGTTAAAATTGGACACATATAGTAAAGCACCATCCTCTATTTAGATATATTGAGGATATATGATAATGTCAGAGAGAGTAGTTAATTAATGGGGGACCGATACAGTAGAGTAGCAGCAAAAAAATTAATTTGTTCTGCACCGCTAGAACCAATGTTACAAAGACAATCTAGCACCGCTAGAATTGGCATTAATGCTGTCTACTATATCATGAGCAGCTATATTTAGACGCCATCAATAAGGAACGATCTCACCCGTTCAAAAGACGTCTTTTTAGGGGCCCATTCATAAATCATAGTCCCAGATATATAAAGCCTTTTCCCAACGCGTTTCCTCCATTAGGATTCATCAGGGGATATGGCAAATATGGATAAACATTGCTTTAATGCATCTCTCTAGGGGAATTCAAACAAATGACCCCCTTATATCAATTAAACAGACACTCCCACCACCGTGACTAGCCAATCAGTGAAATCATAAAAACAAAACAACCAGTGACCAACACCATTAGTGATTTAATGGTGCTCCTTATGATTGGGTAATTAAAGTTTAAATCACTAATGGTGTTGGTCACTGGTTGTTTTGTTTTTATGATTTCACTGATTGGCTAGTCACGATGGTGGGAGTGTCTGTTTAATTGATATAAGGGGGTCATTTGTTTGAATTCCCCTAGAGAGATGCATTAAAGCAATGTTTATCCATATTTGCCATATCCCCTGATGAATCCTAATGGAGGAAACGCGTTGGGAAAAGGCTTTATATATCTGGGACTATGATTTATGAATGGGCCCCTAAAAAGACGTCTTTTGAACGGGTGAGATCGTTCCTTATTGATGGCGTCTAAATATAGCTGCTCATGATATAGTAGACAGCATTAATGCCAATTCTAGCGGTGCTAGATTGTCTTTGTAACATTGGTTCTAGCGGTGCAGAACAAATTAATTTTTTTGCTGCTACTCTACTGTATCGGTCCCCCATTAATTAACTACTCTCTCTGACATATATCATATATCCTCAATATATCTAAATAGAGGATGGTGCTTTACTATATGTGTCCAATTTTAACGTTTTTAGAATAAATGTTAAGTCTTAATACCCCCTTTCTTTTCTCTTTGCTAATTTCAATATAATTAAAAGGGTTTATTTTTCTACTTAATTGTGCTTTTCCCATATAATGTTCCATACAGTATATGATGAGCTCCACATAATGCTCCAGTATATGATGGTCCCCATATAATGTGCCATACAGTATAGGACGGTCCCCATAGAGTATAATGAGCCCCACATATTGCTCCATACAGTATAATGAGTCGCATATACAGCTCCATACAGTATATGATGGGCCCCATATATTGCTCCATACAGAATGGGCTCCATTTAATGCTCCATACAGAATAGGCCCATATGTGCTCCATATGATGCTCCATATATAAAGGGCCCTATATGATGTCCATAAATAATGAACTCCATATGATGCTTTAGTATATGATGGGCCCCATATATGATGCTCCAGTGTATGAAGAGCCCCATATAATGTTCCAAATATAATGGTCCCCATATATAATGCTCCATATATAATAGGCTCCATGTGATGCTCCATATATAATGTGCCCCATATGATGCGCCATATATAATAGGCCCCATATGATGCTCCAGTATATGATGTGCCCCATGGATGATGCTCCAGTGTATGATGGGCATATATAATGCTCCATATATAATGAGCCCCATATGATGCTCCAGTGTATAATGGGCCCCGTATATGATGCTCCAGTGTATGATGGGCCCCATATATAATGCTCCAGTGTATAATGGGCTCCATGTGATGCTCCTATATAATGTGCCCCATATGATGCGCCATATATAATGGGCCCCATATGATGCTCCAGTATATGATGTGCCCATGAATGATGCTCCAGTGTATGATGGGCCTATATAATGCTCCATATATAATGGGCCCTATATGATACTCCAGTGTATAATGGGCCCCGTATATGATGCTCCAGTGTATGATGGGCCCCATTTATAATGCTTCAGTGTATTATGGGCCCCATATATAATGCTCCAGTGTATAATGGGCTCCATGTGATGCTCCATATATAATGTGCCCCATATGATGCACCATATATAATGGGCCCCATATGATGCTCCATTATATGATGTGCCGCATGGATGATGCTCCAGTGTATGATGGGCCAATATAATGCTCCATATATAATGGACCCCATATGATGCTCCAGTGTATAATGGGCCCCATATACTGCTCCATACAGAATGGGCTCCATATGCACTCCATAAGATGCTCCATACCCTATATGACCCCATAAAAATGAACCCCATATGATGCTCTAGTATATAATGAGCCCCATGGATGATGTTCCAGTATATGATTGGCCCCTTATATGATACTCCAGTGTATGTTGGGCCACATTTATAATGCTCCAGTGTATGTTGGGCCTATATATGCTCCATTTATAATGGGCCTCATATGATGCTCAAGTGTATAATGGGCCCCGTATATGATGCTCCAGTGTATGATGGGCCCCATTTATAATGCTCCAGTCTATGATGGCCCCATGGATGATGCTCCAGTGTATGATGGGCTTATATAATGCTTCATATATAATGGGCCCCATATGATGCTCCAGTATATGATGGCCCCATGGATGATGCTCCAATGTATGATGGGCCTATATAATGCTCCATATATAATGGGCCCCATATGATGCTCCAGTATATGATGGGTCCCATGACTGATGCTCCAGTGTTTGATGGGCCTATATAATGCTTCATATATAATGGGCCCCATATGATGCTCCAGTATATGATGGGTCCCATGGCTGATGCTCCAGTGTATGATGGGCCTATATAATGCTCCATATATAATGGGCCCCATATGATGCTCCAGTATATGATGGCCCCATGGATGATGCTCCAATGTATGATGGGCCTATATAATGCTCCATATATAATGGGCCCCAAATGATGCTCCAGTGTATAATGGGCCCCGTATATGATGCTCCAGTGTATGATGGGCCACATTTATAATGCTCCAGTGTATGATGGGCCCCATGTGATGCTCCAGTGTATAATGGATCCCGTATATGATGCTCCAGTGTATGATGGGCCCCATTTATATTGCTCCAGTGTATGATGGGCCTATTTATTGCTCCATATATAATGAGCCCCATATGATGCTCCAGTGTATAATGTGCCCTGTATATGATGCTCCAGTGTATGATGGGCCCCATTTATAATGCTCCAGTGTATGATGGTCCCCATGGATGATGCTCCAGTGTATGATGGGCCTATATAATGCTCCATATATAATGGACCCCATATCATGCTCCAGTATATGATGGGCCCCATGGCTGATGCTCCAATGTATGATGGGCCTATATAAAGCTCCATATAAAATGGGCCCCATATGATGCTCCAGTATATGATGGGCCCCATGGATGATGCTCCAGTGTATGATGGGCCCCATTTATAATGCTCCAGTGTATGATGGACCCCATATATAATTCTCCAGTGTATAATGCTCCCCATATATCGCTCCAAACATTTAAAAAAATGAAATACCTCTCCTCGCTGGTCACTGCTCTACTTTGGACTCCTTAGCGTCGCCATCTTCCAGCTCCCTGCACTGTGACTGTTCATGCAGAGGGCACACAGATGTGATGTCATCGCGCTCTCTGACCTGAATGTCACTGTCAGGAAATGCGGAAGACGTCACAGCGGTGGAGCAGGGAGAGGTAAGTATTGCAAGTGCTGGGGCCCTGAGCAAGCGGGGGGGCCCACTCGTGGGTGCCGGCACTGGCACAGGGCCCCTCATATTACGCCGGTGTCTCTGATGGTGAGTGGGCCCCCTCACCTGCTCAGAGCCCCGACACTTGCCTGGGTGCGCCAGGTGCTGACTAGTGTTGAGCCACCCCTGTAGTGTTTGAGTTAGGTTCGGTTCGCCGAACACCGTGTGTTCGACGAACTGTTCGTCGAACTGTTCGTCGAACACCATCGAACACCGTTAAAACCAATGGCAGGCAAACAAAAACACGTAGAAACACATAGAAAACACATAGAAAACACTTCAAAGGTGTCCAAAAGCTGACAAACTTCAGAAGACACAACTAACACATGGAAAAGTGACAAGTACATATAGTCATGTAAAAAGAAAAGAGTTGGAGGAGTAAAAGGAGGGGAAAACACAGATATAGGCATGTCATGCCCTTCTAAAACCAAAAAAGTGTGAAGTAGACACGGCCGTCCGTTCCTGCCCGTGCGACCTGCGTGTCGCCGGGTTTGTGCCAGAGCTCTCCCAATACTGGTGCCTGTCCGCTGGTGGGTCGAGCGAGCCCCTCTGCGGTGGAGGCAGGTCTAATCATTTTAATCTAAATTGTCTCTCTAATTTGAATGAGTAATCTTTAAATCCTTTTACAAGGATCTATTGGAGGGCAACTCTCATGCAAACAGCCGCGATAATTCCAGGTCCAGTAGCGTCCACTAAAGCTGCTGCAGTTAAAAAGCTTTTATAAGGATCGAGCTTGGTGGTCCACCGCAAGGCGTCCTACCTCCAGTCACAGCCCCTGTGCCTTGGGGTGCCTCCTTGATGTTCTTTACTGAGTGTCCCGGGGGCCCGAAGCATTTCCTTTGAAAAAATTAAGTGTCCAAACTACAGGTGCTGCCTAACAGCTGGGTTAATCCGCTGACTAGCAGACTCTGCTACTAGGCCCAAAATTCTTGTCTGGGCTAGATGCCGTTAAAAATTTGTAATTAGATACTCTCATTGGATGCTGAGAAAGCATTCCATAGAGTCTCCTGGCACACCATATATTATTCTCTTAAAAAGCTTGGGGTAGGGGACCCTATTATAGCCAAAATCATGGCCCTGTATCGCAATCCGTCAGCTAGGCTGAAGATAAATGGAACATTATCATCACCTTTCATAATCACCAATGGGACAAGGCAGGGATGTCCTCAATCCTCTCTCTTATACATCCTAGTGATGGAGCACCTGCTCTCATCAATTCACGATAACCCCAATATTAGGGGATTGAGGTGGGAGGCACCGAGTACAAGTGCTCTGCATTTGCTGATGAATGATGTCCTAGTATATATCACTCCACCACATATATCCATCACTGCTGTTATGGCTGAAATAGATCACTTTGGAACATGGTCAAATTTTAAAATCAATGCAGCGAAGTCTGAGGCCCTCGATGTTTCCCTCCCCAAATCCATACAGGATTCCATCCAGTCCAACTTTCCCTTTGCCTGGCCCTCACAGGGTATCAAATACTTAGGAATTTGTATTCATAGAGACCTCTCCTGTCTATTTTTTCTTAATTTTGGGCCCTTTATTGAACAACTCCATAGAGATCTTACTTCTTGGACGGTGAAGGATTTTTCCAGGTTCGGCATAATAAATATACTAAAAATGAACGTCCTATCTTAACTCTTATACCTCTTCCAAACCATTCCCGTGGTAATTCCCTCAAATTTTTGGAAAAGACTACGCATTACCTTTTGCAGATTTATCTGGGCAAGTGGGCATCCACGCATTCGGGGGGACGTTCTGATCAGACACAAACAAAAGGGGGGCCTTAGCCTTCCGGATTGTAGAAGGTATTACATGGCAGCAGCACACACTAGAATCCTCGACTTCTTCCATCATTCGGAGGGGAAATTGTGTGTCAAAATAGCTCAATCCATTTGTCCTAATGCTCTTAGCACTCTCCCATGGTGCGCCCATTTAATTGTCCCCTCTCTCGGCCTCATGTCATATAGTACTTATGCCACTGCTTTGGCTTTGAGACTCCCAAAAAAAAAGCTTATCCTCAATCGACCCCCAGGGCCCTTTGCTCCCGATTTCAGATAATCCAGATTTCCCACCAGGACTGTCTGCAAATAGATTTCTCGGTTCAAATAAATCCCATCCGATATTATTTTCTCATGTCATCTCCAATACTTCGCTGCTCCCCCTCAATGACTTGTTAGAGGGAAGAGCCACTTCCCAAAGTCAAATTTTGAATATAGCCAGTTACAGCACTTCTATTCAACTGTGAAGAAGCGCACACATCTTCATAGAGATCTCACAAACTTTGAAAAATTGAGCCAATCATTGTCACCCCCTACACACTCCATCTCCCTACTGTATAATCTCCTCATTGCCCAGGTAACTGACAATAGGCCAGGATTATGCGTTGCATGGGAAAGGGAACTGGGGAAGTCCTTCTGTGACTCACAATGGGATAAATGTTTCTTCATAACACATAAAACCTCAATAGGGTCCAAAGCTCAGGAAACCTCCTTCAAAAATATCTCTAGATGGTACTGGGTACCAGCAGTCCTTCATAGATGTTATCCAGTGGTCTCAGATAGATGTTGGAGATGTGGGGAGAGGGAAGGGACAATGTCACACATATGGTGGGCATGCTCTATAATAAATGCATTTTGGGCAAAGGTGGTTCCCATGATTAAGCAAATAACTGGTTGGACTATCCCTAATACGCCCGAAGCCCTCCTTTTATCAATGTTACCAATAAGTAAACGTAGTTATAAAAGCTCATCAATAGGCTACCTAATACAGGTGGCTAAGAATGTCATTCCACGACACTGGAAAAGCAGAGACCCACCCACAGTGGAGGAATGGTTTGCGCAGATCTTCCTCCTTAATAGGATGGAGCATATGATTGCCATCTCGCCGGCTGATGTTGATACATACTGTGTGATTTGGAGGAATTGTATTGATTTAAAAAACTTGGACGCCTACCGTCAAGGCCCCAACTAAAGTTATCCGTGATGTTGGCACAACAATGATCATAATCGCACTCTATTGATTGTTGGTCTGCCGTGGTCCACTCCCTCTCTCTCTATCTTTCATATTGAAAAATACATGCTTGAAAATCTCCTCCTCATTCCTTACCAGTTTGCAAAGCTCACTTAATCATTTTATTTGGGGTAGGATGAAAGCCAGAGTGGCTCAAAATGTTCTTTATAATCAAAAAATTTATGGTGGAGCTGGACTACCGAACATTTCGGCTTATTACTCTGCTAATCTGATCAAACAGAGCTGTTTTTAGTGGCCTCATAAAGACCCTCCAGCCTGGTACGATTTAGAACTCTTTTTAAACAACTACAAACCTCCCCATTTGTTAGTATTAGGTTTTCTCTTAAACAAGCAAATTCCTCATAGTTCCCACCCCATTCTCCATCCCTCCATTGAGGCCTGGAAAAGGCTTGCTAAACCAAAAAAGGGTTGCGATAAAATCCATATCCTCAAGAATATTCCATTATCTCTTATCCATGAATCTAGGGGATTGGTCTTGGACCCTCTCTGGCTCAAATTGGGTATTAAGAAACTGGGAGATATCTACGATGGTTCTAAATTCTATCCTTATTCTTTTATTAAAGAGCATTTCCATTCATCCTCCCTATCATTATTTCACTACATTATTCTCAAGGAACAAATTAATGTCTTCCTGCAAGTGCGCCCTCTGATTTCTGAACCGATTTTAAATTTACTTTGCAACTTAGATCATAAAATTTTTTGGTGTCTTAACTACGTTTACCAATAGTTTAACCACAGCATGCAGTTGGTCAAAACACAAAACATGGTTAAATGGGAGTCGGAACTTCATTTAACGTTTGACCACTCTGAATGGGAATATGCATGTACGCTTTCCTATGCATCTTCTCTCTCTATGGCCCTTCAAGAATCATACCACAAACTCCTCACAAGGTGGTATTTTACTCCTGCTAGATTATCTAAAATTAACAAAATTCATTCACCTAATTGCTGGAGAAGCTGTGGTCGTTATGGTAATCTCCTACACATTTTCTGGCAATGCCCGAAAATCCGTCCCCTCTGGAAGAAAGTTTGGGGTCTTATTAATGCCATCTCTTCTAAACAAATTCTACTAACACCTCAATTGGCCCTTCTCACACTAAATGCTTAAAAAATTGACCCACATTTGAGATTATTAATAGTCCACATCCTACTGGTAACCAAAAACAGCATTGCTCTCTACTGGAAAAAATCAGAGTCACCCTCTTTTCAAGACATTGTTGATAAAATCACACTTCATAAATCGCTTGAATATAAACTAGCATTGGTTAATAACCACTGCGATAAATTCTTCAAAAAATGGTCCAAATGGATGGAATTGTTTCCCTAATATACGAAATGTACTTGTCTGTTTTCTTTCTTATTAGTTCATTTTATGTTATAAACTTTGTCACTAATGTGCTATAGTTACAATTTCATATTGTTTCCTCCTTCACTGCCTTTCCTGCTTTTTCCTTTCCCTTTCCTTGTTTCTCCCTCTTTCCCTTCCTTATTCCCTATTGTTTTCCTTCCAGTCCTTGAAAATTTGAATAAAATTATTGGAAAAGAAAAATACATGCTTGATCTGGATATTGATGGAAAACCCTTCCTGTACCCCCAATGTACTGTCGTTATGCATACATTTATAGTTATACTACCCCTTTTACTATGTATGTTGTATTTTCTTGTACTTTTTCACCACAAAAAAAAAAAAAGCAATTTGCAAAAAAAAAATTTAATTAGATCTACAGCGGTGGCTACTCCACTGACTAGCAGACACTGAAGCTTTGCAGCAGACCTCTGATTCCCAGGCTATAGTATGAGTAAACAGCTCAGTCTTGACACTCAACCATCTGTGTTACCCCAAGCCATAGTGTATGTAGTTTCTTACGGTTAAAAGGGGGGGGACAGACCCAACCTACCTGTAATTGACGATGCCAACGTCACGTAAAACACAGCAAGGGGACTCCAAAAAGAGTCTCCATTTTTTCCAAAAATTTGGGGCACAGACAACACTTAAGTAGCATCAATTGCCCCAGAGTTGCTTAAAACGTTTGGTGAGGTGATTTTAACAAATCCTCAAGCTTTTACTCTCCCCAGGATGACACAGGGGTAGAAAAGTCCTTGCGGATCCATGATTTGTTCATCGTTATGAACGTGAGTCTGTCTACATTGTCAGTGGACAGCCGCGTGCGCTTATCTGTCAGCACACCACCAGCAGCGCTAAACACACATTCAGAGAGAACGCTGGCTGCGGGGCATGACAAGATCTCCAAGGCGTGAGTGGCGAGCTCCGGCCATTTATCCAGATTGGAAGCCCAGAAAGAGCAAGGGTCCAGTGACAGTCATGGCTTCCATGTTCAGTTGGAGATACTCCTGTACCATCGTCTCTAGGCGTTGACTATGTGTCTGACTTCTTGTCTTCTGTGGCCTTGCAAAGGATGGGCTAAAAAAGTGGTGAAAGGATTCCGCAAAATTGCTGTTAACACCAGCAGATACTGTGTTTCTGTTACGGTTTGAGTGCTGAAGACTCGACAGTCCCACGGTTGGCAAGTTAGAACTGTGAGATTCACTACGTGCACTACTGGTGTTTTGTGGAAAAGCACATGTAAGATTATGCAACAGTCTCTGCTGTTACTCCTGCATGCGTGAATCCCTTTCTATGGCAGGAATTATTTTGGCAAATTTACTTTTGTACGGGGATCTAACAGTTTGGCTACACAGTAGTCAGGATTATTTCGAATTCTGACAATTCGAGGGTCATGTTGCAGGTAGTGCAGCAAGTAGGCACTCATGTGTCTTGCGCATCCAGGAGCACCAAGTCCCTATTGTGTTGGTGGTGAGGTAAGAATCCTGCTTCCTTCCTCTGCCCTCTCCCCCCAACCTCGCACAACAGAAATGTGTTCAAGGTCTCCCTCATCTGATGAGTCTTCCATGCCCATCGCCAGTTCGTCCTCCACTTCTTCCTGGGTTCCTGCACCTTCCTCACTAGTGGAGCTTAGTATAGATGGCCTAATAGAATGAGTACCACACACTGCTACTATGCCCACAATTATTGTCCAGGCAAGATGCAGCTAAAAGTTCTTTTTTATTTGAACGCTGGTGGAGCTTTGTATAGATGGCATAATAGAATGAGTACCACACACTGCTACTATGCCCACAATTATTCTACAGGCAAGATGCAGATAAAAATTCTTTTTTATTTGAACGCTGGTGGAGCTTTGTATAGATGGCTTAATAGAATGAGTACCACACACTGCTATTATGCCCACAATTATTGTCCAGGCAAGATGCAGCTAAAAATTCTTTTTTATTTGAACGCTGGTGGAGCTTTGTATAGATGGCCTAATAGAATGAGTACCACACACTGCTACTATGCCCACAATTATTCTACAGGCAAGATGTAGATAAAAATTCCTTTTTATTTGAACGCTGGTGGAGCTTTGTATAGATGGTCTAATAGAATGAGTACCACACACTGCTACTATGCCCACAATTATTCTACAGACAAGATGCAGCTAAAAATTCTTTTTTATTTGAACGCTGGTGGAGCTTTGTATAGATGGCCTAATAGAATGAGTATCACACACTGCTACTATGACCACAATTATTGTCCAGGCAAGATGCAGCTAAAAATTCTTTTTTATTTGAACGCTGGTGGAGCTTTGTTTAGATGGCCTAATAGAATGAGTACCACACACTGCTACTATGCCCACAATTATTCTACAGACAAGATGCAGCTAAAATTCTTTTTTATTTGAACGCTGGTGGAGCTTTGTTTAGATGGCCTAATAGAATGAGTACCACACACTGCTACTATGCCCACAATTATTGTCCAGGCAAGATGCAGCTAAAAATTCTTTTTTATTTGAACGCTGGTGGAGCTTTGTTTAGATGGCCTAATAGAATGAGTACCACACACTGCTACTATGCCCACAATTATTGTCCAGGCAAGATGCAGCTAAAAATTCTTATTGATTTGAATGCTGGTGGAGCTTTGTATAGATGGCCTAATAGAATGAGTACCACACACTGCTACTATGCCCACAATTATTGTCCAGGCAAGATGCAGCTAAAAATTCTTTTTTATTTGAATGCTGGTGGAGCTTTGTATAGATGGCCTAATAGAATGAGCACTACACACTGCTACTATGCCCATAATTATTGTCCAGGCAAGATGCAGCTAAAAATTATTTTTTATTTGAACGCTGGTGGAGCTATGTATAGATGGCCTAATAGAATGAGTACCACACACTGCTACTATGACCACAGTTATTGTCCAGGCAAGATGCAGCTAAAAATTCTTTTTTATTTGAACGCTGGTGAAGCTTTTTATAGATGGCCTAATAGAATGAGTACCACACACTGCTACTATGCCCACAATTATTGTCCAGGCAAGATGCAGCTAAAAATTATTTTTTATTTGAATGCTGGTGGAGCTTTGTATAGATGGTCTAATAGAATGAGTACCACACACTGCTACTATGCCCACAATTATTCTACAGACAAGATGCAGCTAAAAATTCTTTTTTATTTGAACGCTGGTGGAGCTTTGTATAGATGGCCTAATATAATGAGTACCACACACTGCTACTATGACCACAATTATTGTCCAGGCAAGATGCAGCTAAAAATTCTTTTTTATTTGAACGCTGGTGGAGCTTTGTTTAGATGGCCTAATAGAATGAGTACCACACATTGCTACTATGCCCACAATTATTGTCCAGGCAAGATGCAGCTAAAAATTCTTTTTTATTTGAACGCTGGTGGAGCTTTGTTTAGATGGCCTAATAGAATGAGTACCACACACTGCTACTATGCCCACAATTATTGTCCAGGCAAGATGCAGCTAAAAATTCTTATTGATTTGAATGCTGGTGGAGCTTTGTATAGATGGCCTAATAGAATGAGTACCACACACTGCTACTATGCCCACAATTATTGTCCAGGCAAGATGCAGCTAAAAATTCTTTTTTATTTGAATGCTGGTGGAGCTTTGTATAGATGGCCTAATAGAATGAGCACTACACACTGCTACTATGCCCATAATTATTGTCCAGGCAAGATGCAGCTAAAAATTATTTTTTATTTGAACGCTGGTGGAGCTATGTATAGATGGCCTAATAGAATGAGTACCACACACTGCTACTATGACCACAGTTATTGTCCAGGCAAGATGCAGCTAAAAATTCTTTTTTATTTGAACGCTGGTGAAGCTTTTTATAGATGGCCTAATAGAATGAGTACCACACACTGCTACTATGCCCACAATTATTGTCCAGGCAAGATGCAGCTAAAAATTCTTTTTTATTTGAATGCTGGTGGAGCTTTGTATAGATGGTCTAATAGAATGAGTACCACACACTGCTACTTTGCCCACAATTATTGTCCAGGCAAGATGCAGCTAAAAATTCGTAGTTATTTGAACGCTGGTGGAGCTTTGTATATATGGCCTAATAGAATGAGTACCACACATTGCTACTATGCCCACAATTATTGTCCATACAAGATGCAGCTCAAAATTCGTAGTTATTTGAACGCTGGTGGAGCTGGCAAGAAGTGATAGGAACTGATGTAACCTAGCCCTCAAAAGGGCTGCAATTACAAATAGTCACTCACTACTCCCAAGTTGACCTAGCTTTCTATTTAAGAGCACAGACCTGCCTGCTAAAACTGCTAGGGACTGCTGTAACCTAGCCCTCAAAAGGGCTGCAATTACAAACTAGTCCCACTCCCTAAACATTTCTGTCGCTTTAAGTGAAATTTCGCTTCCAATATGCTGCTGCACAAGATAGCGCTCACATCAGCAGTGCCGTCTAACACTGAACTGCAGCAGTGAGAAAATGATGGCGATGAGGAAAATGGCTGGGTCTTATAGGGCAAGGACATGTGACATACACAGCCAATGACACATGCCCTTGCTTGTGTGAAAATTTTTTTTCGCTCCGTGTGTGCGCTACTGATAGGCTGACAGACTGCACCACCCACTGGAAATGCGGGAAAGAGGAAAAAAAATGGAGATCTTCATTATTTCTGCAGAGATCGATCCCATGCTCCTCCCTCGCCCCGCTGTACACTCAAACTGTGTATTAACATTGATTCTCAGCATTACTGAGAAAAAAATCCAGTTACGATTTTGGTGCATGAACAGTATCGAACATATCCTAGAACAGCCAGATTTTTTCCAAATCGTTCGGGTTCGTCGAACGGCTCGAACACTGTTAGGGTCTGCGGAACGCACCAAATATACGATGCAGGGAGTTGCGTTCGCAGCCCGGGGTCCACCGTGCAGGCAGAGCCTGCTGCTAGTAAGATGGCGTAAGTAGCGAACTCTGTTATCCCGCAGAGTCGCTAAAATAAACGCCGTAGCGCGCTGTGGCAGTTACTGCGAACTCTGTTAATACACACAGCCGCTAGCGGGAATGCCGCTGTGCTATATGGCGATATAAGCGAACTCTGTTACACCCCAGAGTCGCTGAGGTAAAGACGCAGAGATAGGTACTGTGTCCTGTTAACCCCACAGGGATACACAGATAACTGCTGTGCGGATAGCAGTCCGTGATCATGCAGACAGCAACGCAATCAAGCAATCTCCTCACCGGAGAAACCGGTATTCTAGGGGCTTATTTCAGCCAAGCCCTAACCACGTGCACCCAAATATCCTCACCGGAGGTGCCGGTATTCTAGGGGCTTATTTCAGCCGAGCCCTAACTACATGCGTGCATGATCACACTGGCGCAAAGCACATAATGCAATTGATCCTAGCGCACGGCCGTGCGGTAAGGACAGCCTTTTATAGCAGCCACGAGAAAAAGACCTTCCAGGAAGGACCAATGAGAAGCTGCTTCAGAACATCAACAGCCCGACGACCTTCTTGAAGGACCAAAAGGAGTGGCAGCTGTGTCTGAGCATGTGACCTCTGATCTCCAATGGGAGATCTTTCCCTGGGCATGCTCAGATGAATCAACAAAGGACTTAGACCTAAAGACGTCTGCTCGCCGCTGACCAGTACTGGCTACAATAGCAGAACCTGAAGTGGCAGCAGCAAGTCTCTGCACAGTATTAGACCGGGCGAGACGCTGGGACCGACGTCTTTGCTGAGCAGGCTCCACTGTGGCCGGAGATGGATGGGGGACCGGAGCAGGACTGGTTCGAGACTCCCCTTGTGCAGCAGCGGGAACTCGAACCCTAACATTACCCCCCTTCCTAGGGCCCCCCTTCTTTGGGTCTTGCTGCGCTCAAAGGCAGCGATCAGCTGCGGAGCGTGAAAATGCTCGGCAGGCTCCCAGGACCTATCCTCAGGCCCATAACCCCTCCAATCCACCAAATAAAATTTTTTGCCTCGTACCTTACACCCAACAATGGCGTTCACCTCATGATTGTCGGTAGATGAACCGACGTCCCGGCAGATGACTCTGAAAACCGAGAAATGGCCACGTGTTTCAGGAGGGACACGTGAAAAGTGTCAGTGATACCAAGGCGAGGCGGAAGGGCTAGGCGGTAAACCACTGGGTTCACCTGCTCAAGAACTTTAAAGGGACCCAAAAGGCGAGGAACCAACTTGGTGGACTCTACACATAGTCTGATTTTTCGGGCAGAGAGCCACACTAGGTAACCCGGAGCAAATGTAGGAGCGGGGCGCCGATGGGCATCGGTCGAAGACCTCATCCTCTCTTTGGAGGCCTGAAAGGCATCCTGGGTGCGGTCCCAAATGTCCCGTGCCTCCACAGCCCAGTCTGCCACCCTGGAATCGGCAGAAGACACGGCATGGGCACCGGTACCCGCGGATGCTGACCGTAGTTAAGGAGGAATGGAGTCTGTCCAGTGGAGTCAGCCACAGCATTATTTAGAGTGAACTCAGTCCACGGTAGCAAGAATGCCCAGTCATCCTGCCTGGCAGAGACAAAATGTCGCAAGTATGTGACCAAGGTCTGGTTGGCCCTCTCTACCAACCTATTTGTCTCGGGATGGTATGCAGAGGAGAGATTTAACTCAATGCTGTGTAAACGACACAGCTCTCTCCAGAACCGAGACGCAAACTGGGGACCTCGATCACTGACAATTTTGTCTGGCATACCGTGTAGGCGGAAAATATGCCTAATGAATAATGCTGCCAAGGCCCGTGCAGACGGTAACCGTGGTAATGGCACCAAGTGTACCATTTTGGAGAAGTGGTCGGTTATCACCCAGATGATGGTGCAGCCCCGAGGCTGGGGTAAACCCACCACAAAATCCATCCCGACCATCTCCCAAGGCCTGTCTGCCACCGGTAGAGGGAAAAGTAGCCCAGCAGGCCGTTGTCGAGGGGACTTATTCTTGGCGCAGGAGACGCACACCTGAACGTATTCCCTGACATCACGGACCATATGTGGCCACCAGTATGTCCTCGCCAGCAACTCAGATGTCCTCTTTGTCCCAAAATGTCCACCTACCCTGGACGAATGTGCCCAAGAGAGTACCTCCGGTCGCAAATTGGTGGGCACAAAAGTCTTGCCCGGAAGCACAGACTCAAGCGAAATCGGGGCCACCGTTCTTAGGCTCTCTGTGGGGACAATCAGCTGAGGCTCCTCCTCCAC
Source organism: Oophaga sylvatica (assembly GCA_033576555.1). Classification (NCBI taxonomy): domain Eukaryota; kingdom Metazoa; phylum Chordata; class Amphibia; order Anura; family Dendrobatidae; genus Oophaga; species Oophaga sylvatica. Next base: position 102,397,599 of record JARQOD010000010.1, read on the forward strand.
CTCTTCAGAGGACACCACTGAGCGAGACAGAGTGTCGGCACGAATGTTCTTCTCACCAGAGAGGAAATGGAGGGTGAAATGGAACCGGGAGAAAAACAAGGACCATCTGGCCTGGCGAGAATTTAGCCGCTGGGCAGTCTGTAAATAAACCAAGTTTTTGTGGTCAGTAAAAACTTGAAAGGGAAAACGAGCCCCTCCAGGAGATGTCTCCACTCGGAAAAGGCCAACTTCATGGCTAGTAACTCCTGTCCCCAATGGAATAATTCCTCTCCGCTGGTGTGAAGGTCTTGGAAAAGAAGAAGCAAGGATGCTTCCGACTTTGAGCATCCCTTTGGAAGAGGACTGCTCCAGCACCAATGGATGAGGCATCTACCTCCAATATAAAAGGCTTATCAACATCAGGGTGATGTAAGATGGGAGCGCTAGCAAAATGAGATTTAACTGTAGTAAAGGCCTTGGAGACCTCCTCTGACCATAACTTGGGATTAGCTCCCTTCTTGGTGAGGGCTACCAAGGGAGCTACCAAAGTAGAGAAGTGGGGAATGAATTGGCGATAGTAGTTGATGAACCCCATAAAGCGATGCACCGCTTTAAGGGAGTGGGATTCTTGCCAATCCATTACAGCTTGTAGTTTGGCAGGATCCATAGCCAATCCCTGGGTGGAGATGATATAGCCCAGGAAAGGTAGAGACTCCTGCTCAAACATGCACTTCTCCAACTTCGCATATAGGGAATTTGCTCGCAAGAGGTCGAAGACCTTGCAGACATCTCTCCGGTGGGAGGCCATATCTGGGAGAAAAGATGAGAATGTCATCCAGATAGATTACCACCGAGGTGGTCAACATATCCAGGAAGATGTCATTCACAAAGTCTTGGAAGACAGCTGGGGCATTGCAGAGCCCAAAGGGCATTACCAGATATTCGTAATGCCCATCACTGGTGTTAAATGCCATCTTTCATTCATCCCCCTCACGGATGCGAATCAGGTTATACGCACCCCGCAGGTCTAGCTTAGTAAATACCCTTGCTCCCCAAAGTCTGTCAAAGAGCTCAGAGATTAGCGGCAAAGGATACTTATTTTTCACGGTGATAGCGTTGAGACCCCTATAATCAATGCATGGACGTAATTCTCCGTTCTTCTTCTGCACAAAGAAGAACCCCGTCCCGCTGGTGACACCGACTTCCTAATGAATCCCCTTGCCAAGTTCTCCTGAATATATTGGGACATGGCCTCTGTCTCAGGAAGAGAGAGGGGATAAACCCTTCCTCTAGGAGGCTCAGCTCCAGGCAAGAGGTCGATAGGACAGTCATAGGGGTGATGAGGGGGAAGAGTCTCCGCAGCCTTCTTCGAGAAAACGTCAACATAGGACCAATAGACCTTGGGAAGAGGAGAGAGGTCTATGGGTATCTCAGTGGTAGTGACCTGCACGCTGTCCTTAATGCATCGGCCTTTACATAAATTACCCCAACCCAGAATACTCCTTGAAGACCACTCAATATGGGGAGAGTGGTGGCGGAGCCAGGGTAATCCCAACAAAACCTCATCTATACCCTCAGGGAGGATAAAAAATTATGTATTCTCCTGATGGGAAGGAGATATAGACAAGGTGAGTGGGACAGACTGATGGGTCATTTGTGTGGGCAGAATTGCTCCGTTCAACACCCGTACTGGTTCAGCCAGCATCACCAAAGGCATGGTGTGGCGAGAAGCAAAGGAGGACGACATAAACATCCCCTCTGCCCCAGAATCCACACACAGCTTGACGGGTAGGGTGGTAGAACCGTGGGTAATTATCCCCTTGAGAAGCACTTTAGGGGCAAAACTCATGGCGTCCAGTGACTCTGTTCCTACAGTTACTGTGCGCGACCTTTTATTCAACCGCTGTGGACATCAGTTGGCAAACTATCCCTGCTGCTGGCAAATATAACAAGTCGGGGAAGGACGAGTGACCCGAGATTTAGATCCCGTAGGAGCAACCTCCTGAAGGTCGGGTGCCTGGACGGGCGACTCCAGAGGGGTGGCGAAGGTAGGAGCCAACTGAACCCTCTGCCTACACTGGGCACGTTCCAGCCTCCGCTCGTGGAAAAGGAGGTCGACATGGGTGGAAATAGCGATAAGCATCTCCAGTGTGGCAGGAATCTCCCTGGTAGCCAAGGCGTCTTTCACATGACCCGCCAGTCCTCTCCAGAACACGGGAATGAGGACTTTATCTGGCCACTCTAATTCCGAGGCCAGAGTCCGAAATTGGACAGCAAAATGGCTGACCAAAGCCGAACCCTGGGTACTTGCCAAGAGATGGAGCGCCGTATCGTGGGTGACCTGAGTTCCTAGAAAAACCTTTTTCAGAGCCTCAAGAAAACGAGAAGCGCTCTGCACCACACGGTCGTCGCGCTCCCACAGCGGCATTGCCCACTCCAACGCTCTGCCCGACAGAAGAGCTATCACAAAGCCCACTTGTGCCCGATCCGTGGGGAAACGTGCAGCCAGAAGCTCGAGGTGTATGGAGCACTGAATCACGAATCCCCGACGTTGCTTGCTGTCACCAGCAAACTTGTCTGGAAGCGGGAGGTGGGACAATGTAGGGGCAGAGGTGGCAGAGGACAAACTGGCTGCAGCTATGCTAGCAGCCTGAACAGCGACTGCGGTAACATCCATAGCTGAGGTTGTGCGCTCAAGAGCTGCCAACCTACCCTCCAGCTGCTGGATGTACAGCTGTAAATGCTGTTCATCCGCCATTTTACTAGCCAGACCCTTGCACTAGAATTATGTTAGTGTCTGCGGAATGCACCAAATATAAGATGTAGAGAGGTGCGTTCGCAACCGCCCGGGGTCCAACGTAAGATGGCGTAAGTAGCGAACTCTGTTATCCCGCAGAGTCGCTAAAATAAACGCCATAGCGTGCTGTGGCAGTTACTGCGAACTCTGTTAATCCACAGAGCCGCTAGCGGGAATGTCCTAGCGCTATATGGCGATATAAGCTAACTCTGTTACACCACAGAGTCGCTGAGGTAAAGACGCAGAGATAGGTACTGTGTCCTGTTAACCCCACAGGGATACACAGATAACTGCTGTGCGGATAGCAGTCCGTGATCATGCAGACAGCAACGCAATCAAGCAATCTCCTCACCGGAGAAACCGGTATTCTAGGGGCTTATTTCAGCCAAGCCCTAACTACGTGCACCCAAATCTCCTCACCGGAGGTGCCGGTATTCTAGGGACTTATTTCAACCGAGCCCTAACCACATGCGTGCATGATCACACTGGCGCAAAGCACATAATGCAATTGATCCTAGCGCACGGCCGTGCGGTAAGGACAGCCTTTTATAGCAGCCACGAGAAAAAGACCTTCCAGGAAGGACCAATGGGAAGCTGCTTCAGAACATCAACAGCCAGAGTACCTTCCTGAAGGACCAATAGGAGTGGCAGCTGTGTCTGAGCATGTGACCTCTGATCTCCAATGGGAGATCTTGCCCTGGGCATGCTCAGATGAATCAACAAAGGAATTAGACCTAAAGACGTCTGTTCACAGCTGACCAGTATTGGCTACAATAGCAGAACCTGAAGAGGCAGCAGCAAGTCTCTGCACAGTATTAGACCGGGCGAGATGCTGGGACCGACGTCTTTGCTGAGCAGGCTCCACTGCGGCCGGAGATGGATGGGGGACCGCAGCGGGACTGGCTCGAGACTCTCCTTGTGCAGCAGCGGGAACTTGAACCCTAACAAACACAGCCCCAAAAATTTGAAATTGGCGAACAGTTCGATTCGAACACCGCTCATCTCTAGTGCTGATGCCAGCCCTGGGGTGGGGTACAGCCTAGTTAGGGAGGTGGAAAAACTGGCATATGTTGAGGTGCAGGCTGGACGTTCAGCAGCTGCAAATGGAGGAATAGGAGAAGTCGGAAGAAGAGGAGTACAAAGCGAGCCATTTTGCTGGCAACCTATGTGTCATCAGGTGAAGGTGGTACAAAATCCTTTGAAACCCAGGCATGGTTCATTTTAATGAAGGTGAGATCAGCAACATTTTGGGTTGACAGCCGGGTCTTTCTTTCTGTCAGGATTGATCCAGCAGCACTGAAGACTCTTTCTGATAGCACACTACCAGCAGGGCAAGCAAGCTCCTGTAAGGCACACTGTGCCAATTCAGGCCAGTTGTCCAGTTTACAATGCCCAGTAGTCAAAGGGGAATGACCTGTGAGGGAGAACATCGATAGGGGAGGAGAGGTAATTTTGAACCATAGTTGACAACTGCTGTCTCCTGTCTGTTGCAATTGATTCAGTATTAACAGTCTTGTGAGCGGTACTCGAGAAATCAGTCCACAACATGGTCATGAAATCCCTGTTTCCAAAGCCACTTTGGCTGTGTGCACCACGAACACCTCTTCCATGTTGCCCAGTATGGCTCGTGGTAGAACCTGCACCGCTGCTGTGTGCTGGGAATGCCTCTAAGAAACGGTTTACCAGAGTTGCTTGTTTGTTCGCCAATATTAGCTCTAGGTTGTCCTGTGGCATGATGTTCTGTAATTTGCCTTTATAGCATGGATCGAGGATGCTTGGCAACCAGTAGTCGTCATCCTTCATAATTTTGGCAATGCGGGGGTCCCTTTTTAGGATCCGCAAGAGATAATCACACATGTGGGCCAATGTTCCAGGTGTCAATGATGCACTGCAAGTGGTGGGTGGAGGAGCACTTTCTGCCAAATCCACATCCCTCCAGTCACACACAAACCCTGTACCTGACTTTGGCAAGCCAACATTTTCTCTTGCCCCTGAGAAGCATCACCCTCCACAAAATAATCATCCTCCTCATCCTCCTCCTCCCCTCTTCCTCTTCTTTCTCCACCTAGTCCAGGACAGTTCCCTGAGCAGGCAATGCCTAATTGTCATCAAGGCTCCCCTCTTCCTCCTCTTCAGATGCCTGATCCTTAATGTGCGTCAAAGATTGCATGAGCAGACGCATAAGGGGGATGCTCATGCTTATGATGGCGTCGTCTGCGCTTACTAGCCGTGTGCATTCCTCAAAACACTGAAGGACTTTACCGAGGTCTTTCAGCTTTGAACACTGCACACCCGACAACTCGATGTCTGCCCTCAAACTGCTTGCCCGTGTATCCCCCACAAATGCATTACAGCCTGCCTCTGTTCGCACAGCCTCCCAATCATGTGCATGGTGGAGTTCGACCTTGCTGCAACGTCTATGATTAGGCGGTGCTTGGGGAGATGGAGCGATCGCTGCATCCTCTGCATACGACTGGAGTCTACGGGCGAGCTACGGATGTGCTAGCACAGTCTTCACACCTTATGGAGCAGGGCTGGTAACTCCGGATAATTATTTATGAAGCACTGCACCACCAGGTTCAAGGTGTGAGCCAGGCAAGGTATGTGTCTGAGTTTTGCCAGGGCTTTGGCTGCCACAAAATGACGTCCATTATCACTGATTACCTTGCCTGGAGCAAGATGTAGACTGCCCAGCCATGACTAGAGTTGAGCATTCCGATACCGCAAGTATCGAGTATCGGCCGATATTCGCTGTATCGGAATTTCGATACTTAGTTCTGATATTTTTCATATATCGTATACCGGAATCGGAAGTTCCCATAATTCTTTGAGAGGCAATGTGATTTTAGTCAGCCAATGAGGAATCCTAAGAAGTGTGGGCACATCCTGTAATGCTGCGGTCATGTTAACTAATGGCATGGCTGTGATTGGATGCTGAAATGATGTCAGAATGCACTATAAAAGGCGCCGCAGCCACTTTAGCGTCACTGTGCTGTGAATTCAGTTAGGGACAGAACGCTGCTCTGCTGACTCTGAGGGACAGTTAGAGATTGCGATTTTGTGTACTGTGCTTTAGGCAGGCTAGTTTACCAACCGCTGTGTAAAGCTTCCTTTTGCCTTGCAGTGTTGTTTTAACAGCTCTGTGCAAGGTGTGTGTGTGAGAGTGCAGGTGACGCTGCAGTTTGTTCTGCATCCAACGCTGTTTGTAGGCATCTGCATGTGTCACTCACAGACTCTTTTTTTTTTCTTTAGTGTAATTCTTGCTGCTCCATTCAATAGAAATTATAGTGTGACGCGCTTCCATCCGTATACAATACATTGGTTGCAAACACTATAGAAGTACACAAAGGAGCCTTTCAGAGATAGTGAACAGTTGTGTGCAGTGTTCACTCTAGTCTGTGAGGTTTTTTTTTTTTTGAGTGCAGATCACGCTCCAGTTAGTTCTTGAACCACTGCTGCTTGTACTCTGCTGAGCGTGTGTCACTGCCTCATCCTTGACATTTTTCTCTAATTGGTGCTGCTCCATTCTATTTTAAAAAAAAGGAAATCTATTAGTGTGACGTGCTTCCATCCGTATCCAATACATTGGTTGCAAACACTATACAAGTACACAAAGGAGCCTTTCAGAGATAGTGAACAGTTGTGTGCAGTGTTCACTCTAGTCTGTGAGGTTTTTTTTTTTTTAAAGTGCAGATCACGCTCCAGTTAGTTCTTGAACCACTGCTGCTTGTACTCTGCTGAGCGTGTGTCACTGCCTCATCCTTGACATTTTTCTCTAATTGGTGCTGCTCCATTCTATTTAAAAAAATGAAATCTATTAGTGTGACGTGCTTCCATCCGTATCCAATACATTGGTTGCAAACACTATAGAAGTACAGAAAGGAGCCTTTCAGAGATAGTGAACAGTTGTGTGCAGTGTTCACTCTAGTCTGTGAGGTTTTTTTTTTTTTGAGTGCAGATCACGCTCCAGTTAGTTCTTGAACCACTGCTGATTGTACTCTGCTGAGCGTGTGTCACTGCCTCATCCTTGACATTTTTCTCTAATTGGTGCTGCTCCATTCTATTTAAAAAAAATTAAATCTATTAGTGTGACGTGCTTCCATCCGTATCCAATACATTGGTTGCAAACACTATAGAAGTACACAAAGGAGCCTTTCAGAGATAGTGAACAGTTGTGTGCAGTGTTCACTCTAGTCTGTGAGGTTTTTTTTTTTTGAGTGCAGATCACGCTCCAGTTAGTTCTTGAACCACTGCTGCTTGTACTCTGCTGAGCGTGTGTCACTGCCTCATCCTTGACATTTTTCTCTAATTGGTGCTGCTCCATTCTATTTAAAAAAAATGAAATCTATTAGTGTGACGTGCTTCCATCCGTATCCAATACATTGGTTGCAAACACTATAGAAGTACACAAAGGAGCCTTTCAGAGATAGTGAACAGTTGTGTGCAGTGTTCACTCTAGTCTATGAGGTTTTTTTTTTTTGAGTGCAGATCACGCTCCAGTTAGTTCTTCAACCACTGCTGCTTGTACTCTGCTGAGCGTGTCTCACTGCCACATCCTTGACATTTTTCTCTAATTGTTGCTGCTACATTCTATTTCAAATAATTCAAATCTATTAGTGTGACGTACGTCCATCCGTATCCAATACATTGGTTGCAAACAATATAGAAGTACACAAACGGGCCTTTCACAGCTACTGAACAGTTGTGTGCAGTGTTTACTGTAGTCAGAGGTTTTCATTTTTGGAGTGCAGATCCCGCTCCAGTTAGTTCTTCAACCACTGCTGCTTGTACTCTGCTGAGCGTGTCTCACTGCCTCATCCTTGACATTTTTCTCTAATTGTTGCTGCTACATTCTATTTCAAATAATTCAAATCTATTAGTGTGACGTGCTTCCATCCGTATCCAATACATTGGTTGCAAATAATATAGAAGTACACAAACGGGCCTTTCACAGCTACTGAACAGTTGTGTGCAGTGTTTACTGTAGTCAGAGGTTTTCATTTTTGGAGTGCAGATCCCGCTCCAGTTAGTTCTTCAACCACTGCTGCTTGTACTCTGCTGAGCGTGTCTCACTGCCTCATCCTTGACATTTTTCTCTAATTGTTGCTGCTACATTCTATTTCAAATAATTCAAATCTATTAGTGTGACGTGCTTCCATCCGTATCCAATACATTGGTTGCAACCAATATAGAAGTACACAAACGGGCCTTTCACAGCTACTGAACAGTTGTGTGCAGTGTTTACTGTAGTCAGAGGTTTTCATTTTTGGAGTGCAGATCCGCTCCAGTTAGTTATTCAACCACTGCTGCTTGTACTCTGCTGAGCGTGTCTCACTGCCTCATCCTTGACATTTTTCTCTAATTGTTGCTGCTACATTCTATTTCAAATAATTCAAATCTATTAGTGTGACGTGCTTCCATCCGTATCCAATACATTGGTTGCAAACAATATAGAAGCACACAAACGGGCCTTTCACAGCTACTGAACAGTTGTGTGCAGTGTTTACTGTAGTCAGAGGTTTTCATTTTTGGAGTGCAGATCCCGCTCCAGTTAGTTCTTCAACCACTGCTGCTTGTACTCTGCTGAGCGTGTCTCACTGCCTCATCCTTGACATTTTTCTCTAATTGGTGCTGCTCCATTCTATTTAAAAAAAATGAAATCTATTAGTGTGACGTGCTTCCATCCGTATCCAATACATTGGTTGCAAACACTATAGAAGTACACAAAGGAACCTTTCAGAGATAGTGAACAGTTGTGTGCAGTGTTCACTCTAGTCTATGAGGTTTTTTTTTTTTGAGTGCAGATCCCGCTTCAGTTAGTTCTTCAACCACTGCTGCTTGTACTCTGCTGAGCGTGTCTCACTGCCTCATCCTTGATATTTTTCTCTAATTGTTGCTGCTACATTCTATTTCAAATAATTCAAATCTGTTAGTGTGACGTGCTTCCATCCGTATCCAATACATTGGTTGCAAACAATATAGAAGTACACAAACGGGCCTTTCACAGCTACTGAACAGTTGTGTGCAGTGTTTACTGTAGTCAGAGGTTTTCATTTTTGGAGTGCAGATCCCGCTCCAGTTAGTTCTTCAACCACTGCTGCTTGTACTCTGCTGAGCGTGTCTCACTGCCTCATCCTTGACATTTTTCTCTAATTGGTGCTGCTCCATTCTATTTCAAATAACTCAAATCTATTAGTGTGATGCACTTCCATCCGTATATAATACTTTGGTTGCAAACAGCCTTTTTGTTAAGGTACAGTATTATATCGACATTGTACAGGTGTCGCTATTCAGTCTGATAACTAGATATCATTCACCTTTTCTATCAGTTGTCGTTGTTTCAGCAAAACTTGCAGGTATATATTTAGCTATTGTCACTATGCACTATTGACTTTAACAAGGTAATGCATGAGTTTTGTTACCGATTCTCATTTTTACATGATGGACCTTTATGATATGGGTTGTTAAATTTGTAATTAAATATGTATTTTTTGAAATGACACAAATATAAGTAATGTTGAAGAGGACTAGTCCTACATCCATTGTTTGCACAATATTACAGGTGTTCATCACGTCCCTTAATCAACAATGGATTATTAAATTTACTTGTAGGCTTTTATTTAAAAGCCAATAACACTGAAGGCTAACCTTCGCACTACAGCTGTTGTCAAAGTTCAACCCACATTATGCACTTCCAACATTGCAGCATTTGAGGCATGATGTGAGTTGGATTTGTCTAAGTTATGGAGTGACAAGGTTCACCATCAATACCCTATAGCATAAGTAGGCTTTTGTGTTAGCATTTGTGTTCGACATGTGGATATCTGCAGTAATATGTCACAATTATTTTGTTACAGATTTGTGACAAAGACTAATAATTTTATGGTTTCAAAGGTGACGTTTCACTTGTTTACAGCTTAGAAATAAGGGTGTAGCCTCTTATCTATGTGTAGCAGTAGCCACTTTAACATGTCATGTTTTTTTCAACATGTGTAGCTACCTAGCAGTAATTTTTGCCGGAAACACAGCAGGGGAACAGCAGGCGTTACTGAACCCCACAAACACATCAGCGATTGTTTTGATCTGTGCATCCAACACTTCTGAGCAGCAACTGGCAGTGTTGTAGCCCAGGCAGTAGAGTTCAGTTGGTAGAAAGATGAACATAACAGGAGACATGGATAACGTTGCCAACCAGTTATTTAATCTGAAACCGGACAGGCAAATTCATGCGAGATCCATGCCTTGTTCATTTTCTGAAAAGTAAGCCGGTCTACATTATCGGAGGATAGTCGCATGCTACGGTCTGTTAGTACACCACCTGCAGCACTAAAGAAGCGCTCCGATAATACACTGGCAGCAGGGCAAGCCAGCACCTCCAATGCATACTGGCTAAGCTCTGGCCATGTATCCAGCTTAGAGACCCAAAACTTGAATGGGGAAGAGCCATCTGGGAGTACACTGAGAGGCCAAGACATGTAGTCTGTCACCATCTTACGGAAACTTTGCCTCCTGCTGACTGGAGCCGTCTCGGATGGTGTAGACATTGGTGGCACTGCCACAAAACTTCGCCACATTTGGAACATACTGGTCTTGCTGTTGTGAATGTGCTAGAAATGAATTCTGAGCAGAAGCTCCCTCTGGTGGTTACAAACAGTACTGAATCCAATGAAGATTGTGAAGATTGGAGATCAGGTGTTACTGACTGGTGTTATATAAGGGAGGTTTCCTCCCATCAGGGTTGACGGTGATCAATTGTTCTGGTCTCATCTTTGATTCCTGTACACTTTGTAGCTTGCTGTTTCGTGCCTGCATCTTTTTCTAACAAATAAGACATTTTCTTCTTTTAGTTTTTTGTGGGTTTTTTGGCATTTTGTCCTGCACTTCTGTGGGGGTCTGCCGGGTCCCCTTGGGGGGCTTGTGCTCCTCTCAGTTTAGTTCAGCCACTGTTGTTTGTTCATTTTCCTTTTCCACTTTTTTCTGTGGCTGCTGTTTAGTTTTTGTTACACCAGAGAACTAATTTAGGTGCTAGAGGTCTTGTCATCTCAGGTGTTTTTGTAATTAGTAGAGTTGGTACTTTTCAGGGTTTTTTGTGATTGCATAAAGTGCCCTTCCTATCCTTTTCTATTTATGAAGTTTGAGCCCCAACGTTTGCTCATACTATTTTCTGTCTGTGTCAGTATTTCTTCTTGTCTAACCGCCATTACATGTTTGGGGGCTTTCTATGTTCTTTGTGGATCTGCTCCGGGGCAGATAGCTTTCCTCTTTCTATCTTTAGGTGTAGTTAGCTTCTCAGGCTGTGACGAGGCGTCTAGGACCAACGTAGGTACGCTCCACGGCTGCCTTTAGTTGTGGTGGTTAGTCAGGGTACTGCAATCCCATAGATTCCAACCTCTCTGGTGTATTGCCTTTTTTGCCTGCTCTCCTCAGCTACCAAATCATAACATCTTGCCCTGTGCAGAGGCGCTGCTTGTGCTCCCTCTTGTTGCAGAGCTGTCTCCACTGCCTCGACGCACAGAGCTGCTTTGTAAAGCAGTAGTAGCAGCAGTGCTCTCGGCTGAAATGGAGAACATTATGGATTGCACCAGTGTGTCTTGGTACTCCCGCATTTTACGCTCCCGGTTCAACTGTGTGATGAGGCTTTGTAAGTTGTCCCGGTAGCGAGGGTCTAGGAGGGTGGACACCCAATTAGCAGACGTGGTGAGAATGTGGGTGATGCGGCGGTCGTTTCTCAGGCACTGCAGCATGAAATCAACCATGTGCTGCAGACTCCCAACTGGCCAAGAAACGCTGTCCCCTGCAAGAGGCGTCATCTCTGCCTGCTCTGCATCACCCCACCCTCGCTATACATACTGACTAGAGCGTTGTGTACCTCCCTCTGGAGCGATGTCTTCCTCCTCCATTGACTCCTCCTCATCCTCCTCACAAAGTGAGCCCTGCCCAGCCCTTTGTGAGGAACCACGTTGCGCTGACTGTCAAGAAGGTGACGGAATTTGTGACTCCTCATCCTCCACCTCTTCCAAAACCTCATCCCTTAGTGCTTGCATTGTTTTTTGAAGCAGGCAGATAAGGGGGACAGTCAGGCTGACTAGTGCATCATCTGCACTCGCCATCCGCGTTGACTCATCAAACGCACGCAAAACGTGGCAGATGTCCTTCATAGAGTCCTTCGCCAGTCCTTACACTGGCTGCCCATTCATTATAGTATCCAATTCAAAGTACTGGTTGTCACCCACAAAGCTCTCCACAGTGCAGCACCCCCTACATCTCCTCCCTCATTTCTATCTATCGGCCTAACCGACTGCTGCGCTCTGCAAACGACCTTCGACTAACCTCTGCACTAATCCGTACCTCCCACTCCCGACTACAAGACTTCTCCCGTGCTGCGCCAATCCTCTGGAATGCTGTACCCCAAGAAATTAGGACTATCCGCAATTAGCATGGTTTCAGGCTCTCCCTCAAAACACATTTGTTCAGAGCGACCTATCACATTCACTAATCAAAGTCATTCTATGTGTAAGTCTGTGTGTGTAGCCCATTCACTATCTCCATCCATCCATCACTCCCTCAAAATGGCTGGACCATCATTGTAAATACACCATTGTATATAAACAACTGTACTTTGTTTCTCCCCACCTCATTGTAGATTGTAAGCTGTCACGAGCAGGGGCGGCTTATATTGCTTTAATTATTGTATTGTTAACGTTGTTACTTATGACTTGTGTTCTGAAACTGTTAAACTGTAAAGCGCTGCGGAATATGTTGGCGCTATATAAATAAAGATTATTATTATTATAGAGGCCCAGTCAGTAGTGGTGAAGTGTGAACGGCGCAAATTGCGAGTTGATTGCGCCTGATGCAGCTGATACTCCATTACTGTTGGCTGCTGCTCACACAACCGCTCCAACATATGTAACGTGAAATTCCACCTGGTGGGTAAGTCACATATGATGCGATGTTCAGGAAGGCGAAATCTGCGTTGCAGAGCTGCAATCAGCAATCTGGCCATGCTGGAACGTCGCAAGTGAGCGCACTCTAGGCGGACCTTGTGCAGCAGTGCATCAAGATCCGGATAGTCCCTCAAAAAACTCTGCACGACCAAGTTGAGCACATGTGACAGACATGGTATGTGAGTGAGGTTGCCAAGGCCCAGAGCTGCCACCAGATTTCGGCCATTGTCACACACTACCAAGCCTGGCTGGAGATTCGCTGCCAAAAACCACACGTCGCTCTCCTGCTTGATGGCATTCCAGAGCTCCTGCGCTGTGTGGCTTCGATTCCCCATGGAAATTAATTTCAGGACGGCCTGTTGACGTTTGGACACGGCTGTGCTCATATCGGTCGCAACAGGTAACCGTTCATGGGTCCATGTGGAGGTAGACCGTGACGGCTCCTGCAGCGATGATTCTGAGGAACTGGAGTAGGAGGAGGAGTCAATGTGTACAGACTTGATTCCTGCAATCTTTGGAGTTGGCAGAACACGTACAGCGCCACTCGCAAGATCAGTACCCGGCTCCACAACATTGACCCAATGGGCAGTGAGGGAAAGGTATTGTCCCTGCCCATGGGTGTTATAACCCTCTTGTTAGGTTTTGTTTCAGTTTGCTGGTCACATGACCTTTTTTCCCCTATTTAGTCTGGCTCCGCCCTTCTGGCTTTGCTTGACTTCATTGTATTATCTACTGTTAAGCTAGCCGGGTGCTTAGGTGCCTTACTCAGTCAGTTTTGCTTGATGTTAGGATCTCAAAGTATTTTGTTTTCTGTTTAATTATCCCTGCTACAATTTCTGTTAGGAGGTGTCCACCTTTTCTCCCAGTCCCTAGATCTTGTAGGATTCCTCCCTCGCAACTATAGGTCTTCGTTCAGACTAGCTGAGGACTTTAGCAGGTCTGGTCGCAGGATCAGGTTCCCCGTTACATCGTAGGGATTCAGCTTAGTTCTATTGTAGGGACAGAATTCCCTTCTTTCCTTAGTGGTTGTAGCAGATCATAACAATGGGTACTGGTCCACGCATCGGTGGTCAGGTGGACCTTGCTACTGAGGGCGTTTAGTAGCGCATGTTTAATTTTTCCCTCAACATGCTTTTGCAGACCAGGGACGGCTTGCCTGCTGAAATGAAATCGGCTTGGCACATTGTATTGTGGGACTGACAATGATATTAAGTTACGGAAACTGTCTGTCTCCACCAGCCTGAATGACAGAATTTCAAGGGACAGGAGTTTTGCAATGCCAGCATTCAGAGCCTGTGCTTGTGGATGGTTTGCCGAGTATGACCGTCTTTTATCCCATGCCTGTGCTACCGATGGCTGTTTTGTGCTCGGGAGTGTGAGGATGACAGGGAACTTGCTGCTGTGTGTGGAATAACACTTTATCTCTGGACAACAGTGACCGAGGTTCTTCCATGGCGATCCTGTGAGGAAGCAGAACCAGCTGTGTGTGAGCTCGATGAAGAGGCTTCAACATAACCTGAAGATGTAGGTGCTGTTGTAGGTTGGCCTACATCTCCAGTGTGTCTTTCTAACTCAACTATGTGCTTTGTCCCCACATGTTTCCACATATTAGTGGTATTGAGGTTACTGACACTTTTACCTATTTTTAATTTTTGATTACACAGCTTGCATTTGACATAGCAAATATCATCTGCAAGTGTGTCAAAAAAGGACCACGCAGTGCAAGTCCTGGGAGCGCACGTTTTGACTTTTGGAAGACAACTGCTCCGAACAGGTGCCAAACTGGAGGCTACAGGCAACCGAGTCTGCAGCCTAACTCTCCCTCCTGTTTGTGCCGTTGGGGCAATGTCTTCCTCTATCTTCCTTCTATCACTAACCACTTCTCTAGGCCTCTCACAGCTTTCAACCAAAGTACTGGTTCTCAGCCACAAAGCTATCCACAGTGCAGCACCCCCCTACATCTCCTCCTCATTTCTATCTATCGGCCTAACCGACTGCTGCGTTCTGCAAACGACTTTCGACTAACCTCGGCACTAATCCGTACCTCCCACTCCCGACTCCAAGACTTCTCCCGCGCTGCGCCAATCCTCTGGAATGCTGTACCCCAAGAAATTAGGACTATCCACAATTTGCATGGTTTCAGGCGCTCCCTCAAAACACATTTGTTCAGAGCGGCCTATCACATTCACTAATCAAAGTCATTCTATGTATTCTGTGTATGTGTGTGTGTGTGTGTGTGTGTGTCTAGCCCATTCACTATCTCCATCACTCACTCCCTTAAGATGGCTGGACCATCATTGTAAATGCACCATTGTATATAAACACCTATACTTTGTATCTCCCCACCTCATTGTAGATTGTAAGCTGTCACGAGCAGGGGCGACTTATTTTACTTAAATTATTGTATTGTTAACGTTGTTACTTATGACTTGTGTTCTGAAACTGCTAAACTGTAAAGCGCTGTGGAATATGATGGCGCTATATAAATTAATATTATTATTATTATTATTAGTATTCCTCTGAGCTGCTCCCACCACCTTCCTGTTCCTCACGCCATGTTGGGTCTTGGACCTCATCATCTCCACTACCCTCTTCCAACACCTGCTGCTGTTGTGTGGTCTGGCCAGCACCATGCTCAACAGAAACTGGCACCTGAGTCTCATCATCATCAGATGCGTTCTGCGGTGTGCTGACCATCGGCACTGGCTCACCCGCCTCTTCACATTCAGAGAGACACAGCTGTTGCGCATCACTGCACACTGCCTGTTCTTCACATTCCAGAATGCTGCTTGGCTGGGCCCCTGTTTGCAAGCCAACAGATTCTGAGAACAGAAGCAGAGACTCAGCTGGCTCCAGTTCAGAACTCTCTGACTGCCTGGGCAATTTGGCAGGCGGTGAAGAGACAGATGGTTGTTCAACAGTGCTGTAGTCCTGAGAGGAGGTGGAAGCAATTGAAGTCGATGCATTGGCTGCCATCCAACCAACAACGGCTTCAATTTGTTCTTCCCGCAGCAGGGGGGTACGCTGAGCTCCTACAAAAGTGCGCATAAAGGAACGCTCACGGGGAAAACTGGTGGATGCTGTGTCACTGGGTGCGGCAGCAGCCACAGAATCCCCACATCCTCTCCCTGCTGAAACTCCACAGCCACGACCATGTGCCTTACTCCCTGCCTTCTTCATCTTGGTAGATTGATAAAGAAAGTCAGAAAAGTTATAAGGCCTAAGTGTGGTTATTCCTCAGAGCTGCAGTGAACACTGCAGACAACTGTTCAGTAGCTGTGAAAGGCCCCTGTAATGTATGTAGTACAGTTCATATAGCGTCTTGTGCTTGGGTGCGATGAAAACACAGGAGTCACAGGTTTGATATAGAAAAGTCCTGTATTACTTCATACAAGTTGGCAGAAATAGTCACACAGTTTGCAGACACAGAAACAGGAGACACAGCAGGCCAGAGTAATCCAAGCTCAGCAATCACTCTTCAATACAGATTCAGGATCTTCTTCTCTGTTACCGTAAGTCCATGCAAACGTGGGTCTTTCAAAGAGCAGGGTTCAGAGTCCACAAGTGCTTCAGAGTTCCTCAGTAGGAATAGCTGGAGTACAAGGTCCAAGGCTTACAGGAGTCAAGTCACAGGTTCACTGCAGGCTAGATTCTGAAGCACTGATTGCTCAGCTGTGGCTGCTTAAGAAGCAAATGAGAGAATCAGGGCGGGAACATGCAAGCTGGAAACTCCATTTTGACTGAGGGCAAGATAGCTGCAGCAAGACAGAAAGTAAAATGGCTGACGAACAAACTGAGTTTCAGGAATATATACATAGAACCTTACATTACTCCCCCTTAAGGACAACCTCCGGATGACCTCAGACCAGGCTTGTGTGGGTACCTCTGATGAAACTGTCGGAGCAAGCGAGGAGCATTAACGTTATTGACCGGTTCCCATGAGTTGTCCTCCACTGGGTAGCCCTGCCATTTAATCAGATATTGTAACTGATTTCTATACAACCTGGAATCTAAAATCCTTTCCACCACAAATTCTTCCTGACCATCGACTAGCACTGGGTCAGGGCAAGGAGAGGAACGTCCAGGAAACGTATTGGGTGTCGCAGCCTTTAGTAGGGATACATGAAAGACAGGGTGGATTCTCATAGTTCTGGGCAGTTGAAGACGACAAGCAACGGCACTTATAATTTTACTGATTTTATAGGGTCCAATGTACTTATGTCCCAACTTAGACGATCGAATCCTTAACTTAAGATTTCTGGTTGACAGCCAGACCAAGTCTCCTACCTTGAAAGCTGGTGCAGGTTTACAAAATTTATCTGCTGCTTTCTTGTACCTTTCTTGAGCCGATTCCAGATTTTCCTTTAGAAGATCCATATTCTTCTGTAAAGACGTGATTCTTTCAGCCACTGCTGGTAAAGGCGTTTCTATGGGAAATCGTGGTAGAATGTTAGGATGATAACCTAGATTAGAGTAAAAAGGAGACTGTTTAGTGGAGGCACTCTGAGAGTTGTTATACGAGAACTCAGCTAATGGAAGTAGATCCACCCAATCATCCTGTAGGTGGCAGATAAAGCAGCGGAGATACTGCTCCAGGGTTTGATTGGTTCGTTCGGTCTGTCCATTAGTCTGGGGATGAAAAGCAGAAGAAAGGTTTACTTTAATGTCCAATGCTGCACAGAAATTTTGCCAAAACCTAGAAGTGAATTGCACCCCTCGATCCGAAATAACCTCATCCGGTACTCCATGTAAGCGAAACACATCTTTAATCATCAAATCTGATGTCTGTTTTGCAGTGGGTAAGCCGACACAAGGGATAAAATGAGCTGCCTTTGTTAGACGGTCAACCACCACTAGAATGGTGTTCTTCCCCCGAGAGGTTGGTAACTCCACAATGAAGTCCATAGAAATGGATCCCCACGGGCGGGACGGGGTGGGAAGAGGCTGTAACAGACCAGTTGGTGAGGAGCAAGGTGTTTTGCATCTTGCACAGACCTCACATGAAGTGACATAATTCAAAACATCCTTCCTGCAAGTGGGCCACCAAAAGAAACGAGAAAGAAATTCCTGTGTCTTTAGAATTCCTCTATGCCCAGCTATCTTGGAATCATGAATGAGTTGCAATACTCTTAATCTGACTGTTTCAGGAATATACAGACGTTGTCCCTGAATCCACACACCATTCTTAAAGACAAGACTTACGTCCCTTGGGGGTTGTGCCAAAAAGGAATCCGCATGGTATGCTTCTGTCACGCTGTATAGCAGATATATATATGTGATGTCAGTAATCTATATCAAAAGGGCAACATACTATATAACATGCGCATAGATATATGATAACATAGAATTACCTGACAGAATGTCCAGTGGGTCAATACTGAATCCGTTATACGCTGTCTCCGGCTAGAGGGTGACCGGGGTCTAAGCTGACCCTAAACTGGGGTCCTAACTAATCCCTCAACCTGGAGGTACTGTTAAAGGTACAGAGGTCCAGGCCACCAGCATAAACCCTGTCTCCTATCAATCCCTGCCAACTGTATTCTAGTCCTAAGAAGGACCCTGAATACCACCAAAGGGAATGAACAGGTAACGGTTAATGAACAGAAAGACAAACAACAAAGACAAGAAATAAAGTAAATAAAGTCTTACATACAACACTCACACACAGTAGGAACACCTAAGGTCTCAGAGAAAAACTATAAGCTGTAAGAGTAAAAACAACTAAGGAGCTCTTAGCTTAAATATTCTCAGAACCGATCCAGTCTGCTAAACTACATGAATGCTTTCACCGGCCTCTAACAAGCAGACTGGCAGGTATATGAAGGAATCTAATTAGAACATAATCAAAAGCAGCCGGGCGAGGCTGGACCTAGTCTTAGCAAAGAGCTAGGTAAAATTAACTCCCTCATTACCAAACACAAAGAAACAGCAACTCAGCTGTGAGAAGTCAGAGTGTGTAATCGCGACGATCCTCGTGGCGATACACCCATGACAGTACCCCCCCCTCTACGAGGGGACTCCGGACCCTCAGGGCCAGGTCTGCCCGGGTGAGTTGTGTGAAAGGTCCGAACCAATCGATCTGCGTTAACATCAGACGCAGGGACCCACGTCCTCTCCTCAGGACCATACCCCCTCCAATGAACCAAGTACTGAAGGGATCGGCGACTGAGACGTGAGTCAATGATTTTCGACCCATGAAATTCCACGTTATCATTGACCACCACTGAAGGAGGAGGTAGAGGTGACGGTATGACTGGTGCCACATACTTTTTAAGTAATGACTTGTGAAACACATTATGAATTTTAAACGTAGGAGGGAGGTCCAGACGAAATGCCACAGGATTAATTATGGAACTGATCCTGTACGGCCCGATGAATCTGGGACCCAACCTCCAGGAGGAAACTTTAAGTTTTATATTCCTGGTAGACAACCAAACCAGATCGTTCACCTTCAGATCTAGACCAGAAACTCTCCCCCTATCAGCCATCCGTTTGTAACGGTTCCCCGTAACCTTCAGTCTTAACCGATCTGGAACTATCAGTCTCCCTGGAAGTCCCACAGGGGCGTCCCCCTGAGCCCCAATACCCCCCTCAAGCTCAGAGCATACAGCTGACACTACAACTCCCTCCTGAGGAATAGGAACCGGATCATCCGTCTTCCCGGCCCCTGGGAAAGTACGAGATAAGGCATCAGGAAGCAACTTTATTGAGCAGTCATATGCGCGATGAGGAGGTAACTCTTTACACCCTCCTCTGAGAACATCTCCCCAAAGTCCTCCAGAAAAGGAGACAAAGTCCTAGGCACAACCGCACCGATGACCGTGCTCATGCAGTTATTCCTGCAAAATTCACCCCACTGGCTTATCTTTCTGGATTGCCAATCAATCACTGGGTTATGTTTAGACAACCAAGGAAGTCCCAACACAATAGGAGTAGGTAGACCCTCCAACACATAACAAGACAATTGCTCTTTATGTATTGCCCCTACTCGAAGATCTATGTTATGAACAGCTTGTACCAAGCTACCTTGACTGAGAGATCTAGAATCAATAGAGACTATAGGGACCGGTTTGGCCAATACACTCAGTTGCATACCATGCGCCTGGGCAAACCGAGCGTCCACCAGATTAGCCCCGGACCCACTATCAAGAAAAACAGAAATCCTCTCAGTTCTAGTACCAATCACCACCTCCGCAGGCACGAGAAACTGAGAGGGATTTGGGGACGAAATACACACTCCCAGGTTAACTCCTTTGCTCAAAGAGGCCCGGGATGGACACCCCCAACAAAATGTCCCTCTCTCCCGCAAAAGAAACACCTTCTAGTCTTGCGGCGCACCGCCAATTCCCTCCTACAAAAAGATGTCCCTCCCAACTGCATGGGTTCCTCAGAACAGACCAGGGGAACCTCAGTATAAGGGACTTTAGTAGTAGGTGGAGTCATCACGGGAGGCGGAGTTACCTCGCGTCTTCCCCGAATTCGTCTATCAATGCGAATAGCGAGGGCCATAGCAGCCTCCAGTGATGGAGGAGAATCATACTGAGCCAACACATCCTTTAATTTGTCAGACAACCCTTGACAAAACTGGCTCCTAAGAGCTGGGTCATTCCACTGAGTATCTGTTGCCCATCTACGGAACTCAGAAGAATATTCCTCCGCTGGACGATTTCCTTGCCTTTATTTACGTAACTTTGTTTCAGCAAGAGAAACTCGATCCGGATCATCATATACCAGACCCAGGGCAGTAAAAAATCGATCCACTGACTGGAGATCTGGGGAGCCTGGAGGAATAGAGAACGCCCAAGATTGAGGGTCCCCTTGTAAGAGTGAGATAACAATTCCCACCCTCTGCTCTTCACTCCCAGATGACCGAGGCCGCAGCCGAAAGTACAATTTACATGCCTCCCGGAAAGTAAAAAATTTGTCCCGCCCACCAGTGAACCTGTCAGGGAGAGCAACCTTAGGTTCAGATCTGGTTTGCTCCGGGGAGACAAAACCTTGGACTTAATGTCTGCAAACTCCATGGACAACCCCTGCAACTGCCGGGCCAGCTGGGCTACTGGATCCATGACAGCTGGGGAGAATCTTTAGTAGGGCCGGTGAAAATGTCACGCTGTATAGCAGATATATATATGTGATGTCAGTAATCTATATCAAAAGGGCAACATACTATATAACATGCGCATAGATATATGATAACATAGAATTACCTGACAGAATGTCCAGTGGGTCAATACTGAATCCGTTATACGCTGTCTCCGGCTAGAGGGTGACCGGGGTCTAAGCTGACCCTAAACTGGGGTCCTAACTAATCCCTCAACCTGGAGGTACTGTTAAAGGTACAGAGGTCCAGGCCACCAGCGTAAACCCTGTCTCCTATCAATCCCTGCCAACTGTATTCTAGTCCTAAGAAGGACCCTGAATACCACCAAAGGGAATGAACAGGTAACGGTTAATGAACAGAAAGACAAACAACAAAGACAAGAAATAAAGTAAATAAAGTCTTACATACAACACTCACACACAGTAGGAACACCTAAGGTCTCAGAGAAAAACTATAAGCTGTAAGAGTAAAAACAACTAAGGAGCTCTTAGCTTAAATATTCTCAGAACCGATCCAGTCTGCTAAACTACATGAATGCTTTCACCGGCCTCTAACAAGCAGACTGGCAGGTATATGAAGGAATCTAATTAGAACATAATCAAAAGCAGCCGGGCGAGGCTGGACCTAGTCTTAGCAAAGAGCTAGGTAAAATTAACTCCCTCATTACCAAACACAAAGAAACAGCAACTCAGCTGTGAGAAGTCAGAGTGTGTAATCGCGAC
>JARQOD010000010.1:102419247-102490711 GCA_033576555.1 Oophaga sylvatica
GATCACCATAGACTGTAAGACTATGACATTCCTTAATATTCAATACCCCATCACTAGTGTTGAGCATTCCGATACCGCAAGTATCGGGTATCGGCCGATATTCGCGTTATCGGAATTCCGATACTTAATTCCGATACTTTTTCAATATCGTATACCGGAATCGGAAGTTCCCATAATTCTTTGAGAGGCAATGTGATTTTAGTCAGCCAATGAGGAATCCTACGAAGTGTGGGCACATCCTGTAATGCTGCGGTCATCTTAACTAATGGCATGGCTGTGATTGGCTGCTGAAATGATGTCAGAATGCACTATAAAAGGCGCCGCCGCCATTTTAGCGTCACTGTGCTGTGAACTCAGTAAGGGACAGAATGCTACTCTGCTCACTCTGAGGGACAGTTAGATATTGCGATTTTGTGTACTACTGTGCTTGAGGCAGGCTAGTTTACCAACCGCTGTGTAAAGCTTCATTTTGCCAGTGTTGTTTTAACAGCTCTGTGCAAGGTGTGTGTGTGACAGTGCAGGTGACGCTGCAGTTTGCTCTGCATCCACCGCTGTTTGTAGGCATCTGCACGTGTCACTGACTCTTTTTTTTTTTTATTTTATTTTGTGGAATTGGTGCAGCTCCATTATATTAGAAAAAAATCAAATCTATTAGTGTGACGTGCTTCCATCCGTATACAATACATTGGTTGCAAACACTATAGAAGTATAGAAAGGAGCCTTTCACAGCTACTGAACAGTTGTCTGCAGGGTTTACTGTAGTCTGTGAGCTTTTAATTTTGTGAGTGCAGATTACGCTCCAGTTAGTTCTTCAACCACTGCCGGTTGTAGTCTGCTGAGCGTGTGTCACTGCCTCATCCTTCACATTTTTCTCTAATTGGTGCTGCTCCATTTTAGTGGAAAAAAATCTAATCTATTAGTGTGACGCGCTTCCATCCGTATACAATACATTGGTTGCAAACACTATAGAAGTACACAAAGGGGCCTTTAACAGCTACTGAACAGTTGTGTTTCAGTGTTCACTGTAGTCTGTGAGCTTTTAATTTTGTGAGTGCAGATTACGCTCCAGTTAGTTCTTCAACCACTGCCGGTTGTAGTCTGCTGAGCGTGTGTCACTGCCTCATCCTTCACATTTTTCTCTAATTGGTGCTGCTCCATTTTAGTGGAAAAAAATCTAATCTATTAGTGTGACGCGCTTCCATCCGTATACAATACATTGGTTGCAAACACTATAGAAGTACACAAAGGGGCCTTTAACAGATACTGAACAGTTGTCTGCAGGGTTTACTGTAGTCTGTGAGCTTTTAATTTTGTGAGTGCAGATTACGCTCCAGTTAGTTCTTCAACCACTGCCGGTTGTAGTCTGCTGAGCGTGTGTCACTGCCTCATCCTTCACATTTTTCTCTAATTGGTGCTGCTCCATTTTAGTGGAAAAAAATCTAATCTATTAGTGTGACGCGCTTCCATCCGTATACAATACATTGGTTGCAAACACTATAGAAGTACACAAAGGGGCCTTTAACAGCTACTGAACAGTTGTGTTTCAGTGTTCACTGTAGTCTGTGAGCTTTTAATTTTGTGAGTGCAGATTACGCTCCAGTTAGTTCTTCAACCACTGCCGGTTGTAG
Organism: Oophaga sylvatica; assembly: GCA_033576555.1. Lineage (NCBI taxonomy): Eukaryota > Metazoa > Chordata > Amphibia > Anura > Dendrobatidae > Oophaga > Oophaga sylvatica. Next base: position 102,420,876 of record JARQOD010000010.1, read on the forward strand.
TCTGCTGAGCGTGTGTCACTGCCTCATCCTTCACATTTTTCTCTAATTGGTGCTGCTCCATTTTAGTGGAAAAAAATCTAATCTATTAGTGTGACGCGCTTCCATCCGTATACAATACATTGGTTGCAAACACTATAGAAGTACACAAAGGGGCCTTTAACAGATACTGAACAGTTGTCTGCAGGGTTCACTGTAGTCTGTGAGCTTTTAATTTTGTGAGTGCAGATTACGCTCCAGTTTGTTCTTCAACCACTGCCGGTTGTAGTCTGCTGAGCGTGTGTCACTGCCTCATCCTTCACATTTTTCTCTAATTGGTGCTGCTCCATTTTAGTGGAAAAAAATCTAATTTATTAGTGTGACGCGCTTCCATCCGTATACAATACATTGGTTGCAAACACTATAGAAGTACACAAAGGGGCCTTTAACAGCTACTGAACAGTTGTGTTTCAGTGTTCACTGTAGTCTGTGAGCTTTTAATTTTGTGAGTGCAGATTACGCTCCAGTTAGTTCTTCAACCACTGCCGGTTGTAGTCTGCTGAGCGTGTGTCACTGCCTCATCCTTCACATTTTTCTCTAATTGGTGCTGCTCCATTTTAGTGGAAAAAAATCTAATCTATTAGTGTGACGCGCTTCCATCCGTATACAATACATTGGTTGCAAACACTATAGAAGTACACAAAGGGGCCTTTAACAGATACTGAACAGTTGTCTGCAGGGTTCACTGTAGTCTGTGAGGAATAACCACACTTAGGCCTTATAACTTTTCTGACTTTCTTTATCAATCTACCAAGATGAAGAAGTCAGTGAGTAAGGCACGTGGTCGTGGTCGTGGCCGTGGATTTGCAGCAGTGAGAGGACGTGGGGATTCTGTGGCTGCTGCCGCACCCAGTGACACAGCATCCACCAGTTTTCCCCGTGAGCGTTCCTTTATGCGCACTTTTGTAGGAGCTCAGCGTACCCCCCTGCTGCGTCAAGAACAAATTGAAGCCGTTGTTGGTTGGATGGCAGCCAATGCATCGACTTCAATACCTTCCACCTCCTCTCAGGACCACAGCACTGTTGAACAACCATCAGTCTCTTCACCGCCTGCCAAATTGCCCAGGCAGTCAGAGAGCTCTGTACAGGAGCCAGCTGAGTCTCTGCTTCTGTTCTCAGAATCTGTTGGCTTGCAAACAGGGGCCCAGCTAAGCAGCATTCTGGAATGTGAAGAAGAGGCAGTATGCAGTGATGCGCAACAGCTGTGTCTCTCTGAATCTGAAGAGGCGGGTGAGCCAGTGCCGATGGTCAGCACACCGCAGAACGCATCTGATGATGATGAGACTCAGTTGCCAGTTTCTGTTGAGCATGGTGCTGGCCAGACCACCCAACAACAGCAGGTGTTGGAAGAGGGTAGTGGTGGAGATGATGAGGTCCAAGACCCAACATGGCGTGAGGAACAGGAAGGTGGTGGGAGCAGCTCTGAGGAAGAGATTGCCCCAACGGTCCAAACAGTAGGGAGAGGTAGGCTGCAGACTCGCTTGCCTGTAGCCTCCAGTTTGGAACCCGTTCGGAGCAGTTCTCTTACAACAGCCAAACCGGGCGCTCCCAGGACTTGCTCTGCGTGGTCCTTTTTTGATACAGTTGCAGATGATATTTGCTATGTCAAATGCAAGCTGTGTAATCAAAAAAATAAAAGAGGTAAAAGTGTCAGTAACCTTAATACAACAAATATGTGGAAACATGTGCGGTCAAAGCACTTTGTTGAGTTACAAAGACACACTGGAGATGTAGGCCAACCTACAGCAGCACCTACATCTTCAGCTCGTGTTGGAGCCTCTTCCTCCAGTTCACACACAGCTGTTTCGGCTTCCTCACAGGATCGCCATGGAAGAACCTCTGTCACTGTTGTCCAGAGACACAGTGTTATTCCACGCACAGCTGCAAGTTCCCTGTCATCCTCACACACCCAGGCCACAAAACAGCCATCGGTAGCACAGGCATGGGATAAAAGACGGCCATACTCGGCAAACCATCCACGAGCACAGGCTCTGAATGCTGGCATTGCAAAACTCCTGTCCCTTGAAATGCTGTCATTCAGGCTGGTGGAGACTGACAGTTTCCGTGAATTAATGGCATTGGCAGCCCCACAATACAATGTGCCCAGCCGATTTTATTTCAGCAGGCAAGCCGTCCCTGGTCTGCAAAAGCATGTTGAGGCAAAAATTAAACATGCGCTACTAAACGCCGTCAGTAGCAAGGTCCACCTGACCACCGATGCGTGGACCAGTACCCATGGCCAGGGACGATACCTTTCACTCACTGCCCATTGGGTGAATGTTGTGGAGCCGGGTACAGATCTTGCGAGTGGCGCTGTACGTGTTCTGCCAACTCCAAGGATTGCCGGAATTAAGTCTGTCCACATTGACTCCTCCTCCTACTCCAGTTCCTCAGAATCATCGCTGCAGGAGCCGTCACGGTCTACCTCCACATGGACCCGTGGACGCTTACCTGATGCGACCGATATGAGCACAGCCGTGGCCAAACGGCAACAGGCCGTTCTGAAATTAATTTACATGGGGAATCGAAGCCACACAGCGCAGGAGGTCTGGAATGCCATCAAGCAGGAGAGCGAAGTGTGGTTTTTGCCAGCGAATCTCCAGCCAGGCTTGGTAGTGTGTGACAATGGCCGAAGTCTGGTGGCAGCTCTGGGCCTTGGCAAACTCACTCACATACCATGTCTGGCACATGTGCTCAACTTGGTCGTGCAGAGTTTTTTGAGGGACTATCCGGATCTTGATGCACTGCTGCACAAGGTCCGCCTAGAGTGCGCTCACTTGCGACGTTCCAGCATGGCCAGATCGCGCATTGCAGCTCTGCAACGCAGATTGCGCCTTCCTGAACATCGCATCATATGTGACGTATCCACCAGGTGGAATTCAACGTTACATATGTTGGAGCGGTTGTGTGAGCAGCAGCCAGCAGTAATGGAGTATCAGCTGCATCAGGAGCAAGCAACACGCAATTTGCGCCGTCCACACTTCACCATTAATGAGTGGGCCACTATGAAGGACATGTGCCACGTTTTGCGTGCGTTTGATGAGTCAACGCGGATGGCGAGTGCAGATGATGCACTAGTCAGCCTGACTGTCCCCCTTATCTGCCTGCTTCAAAAAACACTGCAAGCAATAAGGGATGAGGTTTTGGAAGAGGTGGAGGATGAGGAGTCACAAATTCCATCACCTTCTGGAAAGTCAGCGCAACGTGGTTCCTCACAAAGGGCTGGGCAGGGCTCACTTTGTGAGGAGGATGAGGAGGAGGAGTCAATGGAGGAGGAAGACATCGCTCCAGAGGGAGGTACACAACGCTCTAGTCAGTATGTAGAGCGAGGGTGGGGTGATGCAGAGCAGGCAGAGATGACGCCTCTTGCAGAGGACAGCGTTTCTTCTGCAGTTGGGAGTCTGCAGCACATGGTTGATTTCATGCTGCAGTGCCTAAGAAACGACCGCCGCATCGCCCACATTCTCACGACGTCTGATTATTGGGTGTACACCCTCCTAGACCCTCGCTACCGGGACAACGTCAAAACGCCTCATCACACCGTTGAACCGGAGCGTAAAATGCGGGAGTACCAAGACACACTGGTGCAATCCCTAATGTTCTACCTTACTGCCGAGAGCACTGCTGCTGCTACTGCTTTACAAAGCAGCTCTGTGCGTCGAGGCAGTGTAGAGAGCTCTGCAACAAGAGGGAGCACACGCAGTGCCTCTGCACAGGGAAAGACCAGTATGTTAAAAATGTGGCAAAGTTTTGTGGCAGCGCCACAAATGTCTACACCATCCGAGAGGGCTCCAGTCAGCGGGAGGCAACGTATCCGTCAGATGGTGACAGACTACTTGGCTTTGCCTCTCAGTGTACTCCCAGATGGCTCTTCCCCATTCAAGTTTTGGGTCTCTAAGCTGGATACATGGCCAGAGCTTAGCCAATATGCATTGGAGGTGCTGGCTTGCCCTGCTGCCAGTGTATTATCGGAGCGCGTCTTTAGTGCTGCAGGTGGTGTACTAACAGACCGTCGCATGCGACTATCCTCCGATAATGTAGACCGGCTTACTTTTCTGAAAATGAACAAGGCATGGATCTCGCCAGAATTTGTCTGTCCGTTTTCAGATTAAATTACTGGTTCGCAACGTTATCCATGTCTCCTGTTATGTTCATCTTTCTACCACCTGAACTCTACTCCCTGGGCTCCAACACTGCCAGTTGCTGCTCAGAAGTGTCGTGTCCACAGAACAAAACACAAGCTCTACTGTTAGTGGGGTTCAGTAACGCCAGCTGTTCCCCTGCTGTGTCAACGGCAAGAAGTCTCCTGTTCCCGACACATGGACAGAAAAACACATGACCAACATGCTCCAAATAGGGAAGAGCCGTCACCCTGCTTGTTATGCTGAAAACATGAAATTGTGAAGTTTTGCAGGCCTAGAATGATAAATTTTAATGACAAATATGGACAAATAATAATTTGTCATCACAGCGCATATCTGCACATGTCTATTAGAAATGGTAACAAAAAATAAAACATAGTCTACTCTTCACATTTTGAAATTAATGCATAAAAGTACATTTCATACTTATGAATTAATGCTTTTTAAGGAACTTTATCTGTACCTGTAAGATAATGCAGTCAATGGATGTACGAATCATTAAATCCTCATCATCATCATCACGAGTTTTATTTATGACAGACATTATAAAATACACATACTGATGCCAACTGTAACTTCAAACACCATATATGAAATGGCCAGCATGTAAACATGGTAATAATGTCCAATAATAAATTATTACATCTAGAAAGTGCATCATGCATACTGACAATAGGTAGTTATACCTGCAAGTGCTGTTGAAACAACCACAAGAGATATAAATTAATACTGGTATATAGGTATCACATTCACAGTGCATAGTTACTCATGGACAATGTTGATGTAATACTGTATCTCAATTAAGTCAGCGTGAACCATTAGGCTTGTTAGTCTTGTACATTGTTAAAGAGGGAACGTAATTTTTTTGTTTGTCATAGGTGGAGTATTACACATTAAATTATTACTGCTGTATTTTTTTTTGCGTCCCTAGTGCGCAATAACGCAGCCTAACCTCACATTTTATAGTCAGCTAATTGCCACACGCTACCCTACCCTACGCGTGACAGTAGGAAGGTAGTGTTGTTGGATAAAGCTTTGCGCAACCAGACATTCTTTTACCCTCTTCAACACTCTACAAGCAAAAAATGCATGATTTCAGCCACAGACTTTATTGACGTACAGTATAACATCGGCATTACCCATCAGAGGCTGTCCACTGTCTGATACAGACATAGAATATACCTTTGCTATCCGTAGCCTTTGTTTCACCTACACTTGCAGGCACACACTTAAATTGTGACAAACAATGCCTAATGTTTTTTTAAATGGTTATTTTTTATCGTACATTATTGTGTCATCAATCATCACATTGATGAGTCCATGCTGGACATGTCATACATGCTATAGAAAGTTACGATTTTATGAACTTAAATAATTGAAATGTCTGTGACTGTCACATAAAATTTGCGATGATGATGATGAGTGACTATTACAAAATCCATTGTCTTCACTATGTTATGGTTTAACATAGCGTTCCTTAAGCATTATTCATAAAAAAAAAAATGGACTTTTATTCTTACATTTACAACACTATATGTTGTTACCAATTTTTTGGGTGTTGTGTTGGTCCATTTTTTTTGGCATGTGCATATATGCGTTTATATTTGTATTTTCTTTATTTTTCCTTCTTGAAATTAGAAAACATGTGTATCTTTGTACCGTGTTAGCCAGTAGATAGAAAAATATTTAGACTTCAGAGTCAGCAGTGGTTGATACCTTTTAATGGATAACTGAAAAGATGGAAACAAATTGCAAGCTTTCAAGGCTACTCACGTCTCTTCATCAGGCAAAGACTAAATAAAAAAATTAAGCATCACATATTTCTATACACAACAGGACACAGGAATAGTGCAATAGGTAAGACAAGTAAGTGACGTGTATCAGAACTGTCATTATCTCACAGGGATGAACATAAATATTGGAACAGTTCCTACATAAGGATAGAAAGTTTGATTGCCCTCTCATTGGCTTTTTTTTTTGGGTTTTCATGACCCTGGAAGGGCATAGACGCAGATTCCTTAATTGATATAGAATGACATAAATCCATGTGATCTATTCATTCCATCACTAACAGTGTCAAAGGTCATGATGAGCTTATATTCTGAAACCTTTGTACGTTTCTCATATTTAAAGTTATATTTTAATACCAGTAATTCCATATCCATCATGCTATGACCGGGCATACAAAAGTCTTTTGCCACAGGTAAATTCATTAATTTATCTCTGATTGTGTGGCGCTGATAATTCATCCTTGTTCTCCTTTTTGTTGCCGGTCTCCCCTCACTTGTCCCTCCCTCACTTGTCTTAGCTATTCCTGTGTCCTGTTGTGTGTAGAAATATGTGATTCTTCATTTTTGGCTTTACTCTTAGCCTGATGAAGACACCTGAGTAGTCTCGAAAGCTTTGAATTTGTTACCATATTTTCAGTTAGCCATTAAACGTTATCAACCACAGAGGACTGTCAAGTATAAATATTTTTCTATTCTTGTAATTGAAATTCATCATTTTATTGTCGTAGTAAAACTTCATTTATTCTTGTTTGAAGTACATACATTTGCAATGGCCACGTAACAAGGCAATAACTCAATATTTTATGCCTACACCCTCCTTGACCCTGGGTTACAACACCGCCAGTTGTTTCTCGGAAGTGCTGTTAGCACAGTCTACACTTGCTCCTGTGTTACTGGGGTTCAGTAATGTCAGCTGTTCCCCTGCTGTGTGAACGGCAAAAAGTCCTGCTGCCTCCACCATGTTCTCTTCTCATCCCTGGGCTACAACACCGCCAGTTGTTTCTCGGAAGTGCTGTTAGCACAGTCTACACTTGCTCCTGTGTTACTGGGGTTCAGTAATGTCAGCTGTTCCCTGCTGTGTGAACGGCAAAAAGTCCTGCTGCCTCCACCATGTTCTCTTCTCATCCCTGGGCTACAACACCGCCAGTTGTTTCTCGGAAGTGCTGTTAGCACAGTCTACACTTGCTCCTGTGTTACTGGGGTTCAGTAATGTCAGCTGTTCCCCTGCTGTGTGAACGGCAAAAAGTCCTGCTGCCTCCACCATGTTCTTTTCTCATCCCTGGGCTACAACACCGCCAGTTGTTTCTCGGAAGTGCTGTTAGCACAGTCTACACTTGCTCCTGTGTTACTGGGGTTCAGTAATGTCAGCTGTTCCCCTGCTGTGTGAACGGCAAACAGTCCTGCTGCCTCCACCATGTTCTCTTCTCATCCCTGGGTTACAACACCGCCAGTTGTTTCTCGGAAGTGCTGTTAGCACAGTCTACACTTGCTCCTGTGTTACTGGGGTTCAGTAATGTCAGCTGTTCCCCTGCTGTGTGAACGGCAAAAAGTCCTGCTGCCTCCACCATGTTCTCTTCTCATCCCTGGGCTACAACACCGCCAGTTGTTTCTCGGAAGTGCTGTTAGCACAGTCTACACTTGCTCCTATGTTACTGGGGTTCAGTAATGTCAGCTGTTCCCCTGCTGTGTGAACGGCAAAAAGTCCTGCTGCCTCCACCATGTTCTCTTCTCATCCCTGGGTTACAACACCGCCAGTTGTTTCTCGGAAGTGCTGTTAGCACAGTCTACACTTGCTCCTGTGTTACTGGGGTTCAGTAATGTCAGCTGTTCCCCTGCTGTGTGAACGGCAAAAAGTCCTGCTGCCTCCACCATGTTCTCTTCTCATCCCTGGGCTACAACACCGCCAGTTGTTTCTCGGAAGTGCTGTTAGCACAGTCTACACTTGCTCCTGTGTTACTGGGGTTCAGTAATGTCAGCTGTTCCCCTGCTGTGTGAACGGCAAAAAGTCCTGCTGCCTCCACCATGTTCTCTTCTCATCCTGGGTTACAACACCGCCAGTTGTTTCTCGGAAGTGCTGTTAGCACAGTCTACACTTGCTCCTGTGTTACTGGGGTTCAGTAATGTCAGCTGTTCCCCTGCTGTGTGAACGGCAAAAAGTCCTGCTGCCTCCACCATGTTCTCTTCTCATCCCTGGGCTACAACACCGCCAGTTGTTTCTCGGAAGTGCTGTTAGCACAGTCTACCTTGCTCCTGTGTTACTGGGGTTCAGTAATGTCAGCTGTTCCCCTGCTGTGTGAACGGCAAAAAGTCCTGCTGCCTCCACCATGTTCTCTTCTCATCCCTGGGCTTACAACACCGCCAGTTGTTCTCGGAAGTGCTGTTAGCACAGTCTACACTTGCTCCTGTGTTACTGGGGTTCAGTAATGTCAGCTGTTCCCCTGCTGTGTGAACGGCAAAAAGTCCTGCTGCCTCCACCATGTTCCTTTCTCATCCCTGGGCTACAACACCGCCAGTTGTTTCTCGGAAGTGCTGTTAGCACAGTCTACACTTGCTCCTGTGTTACTGGGGTTCAGTAATGTCAGCTGTTCCCTGCTGTGTGAACGGCAAAAAGTCCTGCTGCCTCCACCATGTTCTCTTCTCATCCCTGGGCTACAACACCGCCAGTTGTTTCTCGGAAGTGCTGTTAGCACAGTCTACACTTGCTCCTGTGTTACTGGGGTTCAGTAATGTCAGCTGTTCCCTGCTGTGTGAACGGCAAAAAGTCCTGCTGCCCTCCACCATGTTCTCTTCTCATCCCTGGGTTACAACACCGCCAGTTGTTTCTCGGAAGTGCTGTTAGCACAGTCTACACTTGCTCCTGTGTTACTGGGGTTCAGTAATGTCAGCTGTTCCCCTGCTGTGTGAACGGCAAAAAGTCCTGCTGCCTCCACCATGTTCTCTTCTCATCCCTGGGCTACAACACCGCCAGTTGTTTCTCGGAAGTGCTGTTAGCACAGTCTACACTTGCTCCTGTGTTACTGGGGTTCAGTAATGTCAGCTGTTCCCCTGCTGTGTGAACGGCAAAAAGTCCTGCTGCCTCCACCATGTTCTCTTCTCATCCTGGGCTACAACACCGCCAGTTGTTTCTCGGAAGTGCTGTTAGCACAGTCTACACTTGCTCCTGTGTTACTGGGGTTCAGTAATGTCAGCTGTTCCCCTGCTGTGTGAACGGCAAAAAAGTCCTGCTGCCTCCACCATGTTACTCTTCTCATCCCTGGGCTACTACACCGCCAGTTGTTTCTCGGAAGTGCTGTTAGCACAGTCTACACTTGCTCCTGTGTTACTGGGGTTCAGTAATGTCAGCTGTTCCCCTGCTGTGTGAACGGCAAAAAGTCCTGCTGCCTCAACTTTAATTTCCATGGGTACCTTCTGCTACCCATCTGGGTTCCAGTACCGTCAGCTGGTTGTCCGCAGTGCCTTTGGCCTAGGTGCCTCCATGTCGGTGTCCGAGTTCCAGCAACGTCTGCTGGTCCTTGGTAGTGCTTTGGAGCACAGGTACCTCCTGCTTAGTAACCGTGTCCCAGTAACGTCAGCTGGTCCTCGGTTGTGCCATTGGCTCTTTTCCTTCTGCTGACCCTCCGGGTTCCAGCACAGTCAGCTGGTCCTCGTTACTTTCATTGGCTCTTGTACCTTCTGCTACCCATCCGGGTTCCAGTACCGTCAGCTGGTTCTCCGCAGTGCCTTTGGCCTAGGTGCCTCCATGTCGGTATCCGAGTTCCAGCAACGTCTGCTGGTCCTTGGTAGTGCTTTGGAGCACAGGTACCTCCTGCTTAGTAACCGTGTCCCAGTAACGTCAGCTGGTCCTCGGTTGTGCCATTGGCTCTTTTCCTTCTGCTGACCCTCCGGGTTCCAGCACAGTCAGCTGGTCCTCGTTACTTTCATTGGCTCTTGTACCTTCTGCTACCCATCCGGGTTCCAGTACCGTCAGCTGGTTCTCCGCAGTGCCTTTGGCCTAGGTGCCTCCATGTCGGTATCCGAGTTCCAGCAACGTCTGCTGGTCCTTGGTAGTGCTTTGGAGCACAGGTACCTCCTGCTTAGTAACCGTGTCCCAGTAACGTCAGCTGGTCCTCGGTTGTGCCATTGGCTCTTTTCCTTCTGCTGACCCTCCGGGTTCCAGCACAGTCAGCTGGTCCTCGTTACTTTCATTGGCTCTTGTACCTTCTGCTACCCATCCGGGTTCCAGTACCGTCAGCTGGTTCTCCGCAGTGCCTTTGGCCTAGGTGCCTCCATGTCGGTATCCGAGTTCCAGCAACGTCTGCTGGTCCTTGGTAGTGCTTTGGAGCACAGGTACCTCCTGCTTAGTAACCGTGTCCCAGTAACATCAGCTGGTCCTCGGTTGTGCCATTGGCTCTTTTCCTTCTGCTGACCCTCCGGGTTCCAGCACAGTCAGCTGGTCCTCGTTACTTTCATTGGCTCTTGTACCTTCTGCTACCCATCCAGGTTCCAGTACCGTCAGCTGGTTCTCCGCAGTGCCTTTGGCCTAGGTGCCTCCATGTCGGTATCCGAGTTCCAGCAACGTCTGCTGGTCCTTGGTAGTGCTTTGGAGCACAGGTACCTCCTGCTTAGTAACCGTGTCCCAGTAACGTCAGCTGGTCCTCGGTTGTGCCATTGGCTCTTTTCCTTCTGCTGACCCTCCGGGTTCCAGCACAGTCAGCTGGTCCTCGTTACTTTCATTGGCTCTTGTACCTTCTGCTACCCATCCGGGTTCCAGTACCGTCAGCTGGTTCTCCGCAGTGCCTTTGGCCTAGGTGCCTCCATGTCGGTATCCGAGTTCCAGCAACGTCTGCTGGTCCTTGGTAGTGCTTTGGAGCACAGGTACCTCCTGCTTAGTAACCGTGTCCAGTAGCGTCAGCTGGTCCTCGGTTGTGCCATTGGCTCTTTTCCTTCTGCTGACCCTCCGGGTTCCAGCACAGTCAGCTGGTCCTCGTTACTTTCATTGGCTCTTGTACCTTCTGCTACCCATCCGGGTTCCAGTACCGTCAGCTGGTTCTCCGCAGTGCCTTTGGCCTAGGTGCCTCCATGTGCACTGCTGCACAAGGTCCGCCTAGAGTGCGCTCACTTGCGACGTTCCAGCATGGCCAGATCGCGCATTGCAGCTCTGCAACGCAGATTGCGCCTTCCTGAACATCGCATCATATGTGACGTATCCACCAGGTGGAATTCAACGTTACATATGTTGGAGCGGTTGTGTGAGCAGCAGCCAGCAGTAATGGAGTATCAGCTGCATCAGGAGCAAGCAACACGCAATTTGCGCCGTCCACACTTCACCATTAATGAGTGGGCCACTATGAAGGACATGTGCCACGTTTTGCGTGCGTTTGATGAGTCAACGCGGATGGCGAGTGCAGATGATGCACTAGTCAGCCTGACTGTCCCCTTATCTGCCTGCTTCAAAAAACACTGCAAGCAATAAGGGATGAGGTTTTGGAAGAGGTGGAGGATGAGGAGTCACAAATTCCATCACCTTCTGGAAAGTCAGCGCAACGTGGTTCCTCACAAAGGGCTGGGCAGGGCTCACTTTGTGAGGAGGATGAGGAGGAGGAGTCAATGGAGGAGGAAGACATCGCTCCAGAGGGAGGTACACAACGCTCTAGTCAGTATGTAGAGCGAGGGTGGGGTGATGCAGAGCAGGCAGAGATGACGCCTCTTGCAGAGGACAGCGTTTCTTTGCCAGTTGGGAGTCTGCAGCACATGGTTGATTTCATGCTGCAGTGCCTAAGAAACGACCGCCGCATCGCCCACATTCTCACGACGTCTGATTATTGGGTGTACACCCTCCTAGACCCTCGCTACCGGGACAACGTCAAAAGCCTCATCACACCGTTGAACCGGGAGCGTAAAATGCGGGAGTACCAAGACACACTGGTGCAATCCCTAATGTTCTACCTTACTGCCGAGAGCACTGCTGCTGCTACTGCTTTACAAAGCAGCTCTGTGCGTCGAGGCAGTGTAGAGAGCTCTGCAACAAGAGGGAGCACACGCAGTGCCTCTGCACAGGGAAAGACCAGTATGTTAAAAATGTGGCAAAGTTTTGTGGCAGCGCCACAAATGTCTACACCATCCGAGAGGGCTCCAGTCAGCGGGAGGCAACGTATCCGTCAGATGGTGACAGACTACTTGGCTTTGCCTCTCAGTGTACTCCCAGATGGCTCTTCCCCATTCAAGTTTTGGGTCTCTAAGCTGGATACATGGCCAGAGCTTAGCCAATATGCATTGGAGGTGCTGGCTTGCCCTGCTGCCAGTGTATTATCGGAGCGCGTCTTTAGTGCTGCAGGTGGTGTACTAACAGACCGTCGCATGCGACTATCCTCCGATAATGTAGACCGGCTTACTTTTCTGAAAATGAACAAGGCATGGATCTCGCCAGAATTTGTCTGTCCGTTTTCAGATTAAATTACTGGTTCGCAACGTTATCCATGTCTCCTGTTATGTTCATCTTTCTACCACCTGAACTCTACTCCCTGGGCTCCAACACTGCCAGTTGCTGCTCAGAAGTGTCGTGTCCACAGAACAAAACACAAGCTCTACTGTTAGTGGGGTTCAGTAACGCCAGCTGTTCCCCTGCTGTGTCAACGGCAAGAAGTCTCCTGTTCCCGACACATGGACAGAAAAACACATGACCAACATGCTCCAAATAGGGAAGAGCCGTCACCCTGCTTGTTATGCTGAAAACATGAAATTGTGAAGTTTTGCAGGCCTAGAATGATAAATTTTAATGACAAATATGGACAAATAATAATTTGTCATCACAGCGCATATCTGCACATGTCTATTAGAAATGGTAACAAAAAATAAAACATAGTCTACTCTTCACATTTTGAAATTAATGCATAAAAGTACATTTCATACTTATGAATTAATGCTTTTTAAGGAACTTTATCTGTACCTGTAAGATAATGCAGTCAATGGATGTACGAATCATTAAATCCTCATCATCATCATCACGAGTTTTATTTATGACAGACATTATAAAATACACATACTGATGCCAACTGTAACTTCAAACACCATATATGAAATGGCCAGCATGTAAAACATGGTAATAATGTCCAATAATAAATTATTACATCTAGAAAGTGCATCATGCATACTGACAATAGGTAGTTATACCTGCAAGTGCTGTTGAAACAACCACAAGAGATATAAATTAATACTGGTATATAGGTATCACATTCACAGTGCATAGTTACTCATGGACAATGTTGATGTAATACTGTATCTCAATTAAGTCAGCGTGAACCATTAGGCTTGTTAGTCTTGTACATTGTTAAAGAGGGAACGTAATTTTTTTGTTTGTCATAGGTGGAGTATTACACATTAAATTATTACTGCTGTATTTTTTTTTGCGTCCCTAGTGCGCAATAACGCAGCCTAACCTCACATTTTATAGTCAGCTAATTGCCACACGCTACCCTACCCTACGCGTGACAGTAGGAAGGTAGTGTTGTTGGATAAAGCTTTGCGCAACCAGACATTCTTTTACCCTCTTCAACACTCTACAAGAAAAAAATGCATGATTTCAGCCACAGACTTTATTGACGTACAGTATAACATCGGCATTACCCATCAGAGGCTGTCCACTGTCTGATACAGACATAGAATATACCTTTGCTATCCGTAGCCTTTGTTTCACCTACACTTGCAGGCACACACTTAAATTGTGACAAACAATGCCTAATGTTTTTTTAAATGGTTATTTTTTATCGTACATTATTGTGTCATCAATCATCACATTGATGAGTCCATGCTGGACATGTCATACATGCTATAGAAAGTTACGATTTTATGAACTTAAATAATTGAAATGTCTGTGACTGTCACATAAAATTTGCGATGATGATGATGAGTGACTATTACAAAATCCATTGTCTTCACTATGTTATGGTTTAACATAGCGTTCCTTAAGCATTATTCATAAAAAAAAAATGGACTTTTATTCTTACATTTACAACACTATATTTTGTTACCAATTTTTTGGGTGTTGTGTTGGTCCATTTTTTTTGGCATGTGCATATATGCGTTTATATTTGTATTTTCTTTATTTTTCCTTCTTGAAATTAGAAAACATGTGTATCTTTGTACCGTGTTAGCCAGTAGATAGAAAAATATTTAGACTTCAGAGTCAGCAGTGGTTGATACCTTTTAATGGATAACTGAAAAGATGGAAACAAATTGCAAGCTTTCAAGGCTACTCAGTCTCTTCATCAGGCAAAGACTAAATAAAAAAATTAAGCATCACATATTTCTATACACAACAGGACACAGGAATAGTGCAATAGGTAAGACAAGTAAGTGACGTGTATCAGAACTGTCATTATCTCACAGGGATGAACATAAATATTGGAACAGTTCCTACATAAGGATAGAAAGTTTGATTGCCCTCTCATTGGCTTTTTTTTTTGGGTTTTCATGACCCTGGAAGGGCATAGACGCAGATTCCTTAATTGATATAGAATGACATAAATCCATGTGATCTATTCATTCCATCACTAACAGGGTCAAAGGTCATGATGAGCTTATATTCTGAAACCTTTGTACGTTTCTCATATTTAAAGTTATATTTAATACCAGTAATTCCATATCCATCATGCTATGACGGGCATACAAAAGTCTTTTGCCACAGGTAAATTCATTAATTTATCTCTGATTGTGTGGCGCTGATAATTCATCCTTGTTCTCCTTTTTGTTGCCGGTCTCCCTCACTTGTCCCTCCCTCACTTGTCTTAGCTATTCCTGTGTCCTGTTGTGTGTAGAAATATGTGATTCTTCATTTTTGGCTTTACTCTTAGCCTGATGAAGACACCTGAGTAGTCTCGAAAGCTTTGAATTTGTTACCATATTTTCAGTTAGCCATTAAACGTTATCAACCACAGAGGACTGTCAAGTATAAATATTTTTCTATTCTTGTAATTGAAATTCATCATTTTATTGTCGTAGTAAAACTTCATTTATTCTTGTTTGAAGTACATACATTTGCAATGGCCACGTAACAAGGCAATAACTCAATATTTTATGCCTACACCCTCCTTGACCCTGGGTTACAACACCGCCAGTTGTTTCTCGGAAGTGCTGTTAGCACAGTCTACACTTGCTCCTGTGTTACTGGGGTTCAGTAATGTCAGCTGTTCCCTGCTGTGTGAACGGCAAAAAGTCCTGCTGCCTCCACCATGTTCTCTTCTCATCCCTGGGCTACAACACCGCCAGTTGTTTCTCGGAAGTGCTGTTAGCACAGTCTACACTTGCTCCTGTGTTACTGGGGTTCAGTAATGTCAGCTGTTCCCCTGCTGTGTGAACGGCAAAAAGTCCTGCTGCCTCCACCATGTTCTCTTCTCATCCCTGGGCTACAACACCGCCAGTTGTTTCTCGGAAGTGCTGTTAGCACAGTCTACACTTGCTCCTGTGTTACTGGGGTTCAGTAATGTCAGCTGTTCCCCTGCTGTGTGAACGGCAAAAAGTCCTGCTGCCTCCACCTGTTCTTTTCTCATCCCTGGGCTACAACACCGCCAGTTGTTTCTCGGAAGTGCTGTTAGCACAGTCTACACTTGCTCCTGTGTTACTGGGGTTCAGTAATGTCAGCTGTTCCCCCGCTGTGTGAACGGCAAACAGTCCTGCTGCCTCCACCATGTTTCTCTTCTCATCCCTGGGTTACAACACCGCCAGTTGTTTCTCGGAAGTGCTGTTAGCACAGTCTACACTTGCTCCTGTGTTACTGGGGTTCAGTAATGTCAGCTGTTCCCCCGCTGTGTGAACGGCAAAAAGTCCTGCTGCCTCCACCATGTTCTCTTCTCATCCTGGGCTACAACACGCCAGTTGTTTCTCGGAAGTGCTGTTAGCACAGTCTACACTTGCTCCTATGTTACTGGGGTTCAGTAATGTCAGCTGTTCCCCTGCTGTGTGAACGGCAAAAAGTCCTGCTGCCTCCACCATGTTCTCTTCTCATCCCTGGGTTACAACACCGCCAGTTGTTTCTCGGAAGTGCTGTTAGCACAGTCTACACTTGCTCCTGTGTTACTGGGGTTCAGTAATGTCAGCTGTTCCCCTGCTGTGTGAACGGCAAAAAGTCCTGCTGCCTCCACCATGTTCTCTTCTCATCCCTGGGCTACAACACCGCCAGTTGTTTCTCGGAAGTGCTGTTAGCACAGTCTACACTTGCTCCTGTGTTACTGGGGTTCAGTAATGTCAGCTGTTCCCCTGCTGTGTGAACGGCAAAAAGTCCTGCTGCCTCCACCATGTTCTCTTCTCATCCCTGGGTTACAACACCGCCAGTTGTTTCTCGGAAGTGCTGTTAGCACAGTCTACACTTGCTCCTGTGTTACTGGGGTTCAGTAATGTCAGCTGTTCCCCTGCTGTGTGAACGGCAAAAAGTCCTGCTGCCTCCACCATGTTCTCTTCTCATCCCTGGGCTACAACACCGCCAGTTGTTTCTCGGAAGTGCTGTTAGCACAGTCTACACTTGCTCCTGTGTTACTGGGGTTCAGTAATGTCAGCTGTTCCCCTGCTGTGTGAACGGCAAACAGTCCTGCTGCCTCCACCATGTTCTCTTCTCATCCCTGGGTTACAACACCGCCAGTTGTTTCTCGGAAGTGCTGTTAGCACAGTCTACACTTGCTCCTGTGTTACTGGGGTTCAGTAATGTCAGCTGTTCCCCTGCTGTGTGAACGGCAAAAAGTCCTGCTGCCTCCACCATGTTCTCTTCTCATCCCTGGCTACAACACCGCCAGTTGTTTCTCGGAAGTGCTGTTTAGCACAGTCTACACTTGCTCCTGTGTTACTGGGGTTCAGTAATGTCAGCTGTTCCCCCGCTGTGTTGGAACGGCAAAAAGTCCTGCTGCCTCCACCATGTTCTCTTCTCATCCCTGGGCTACAACACCGCCAGTTGTTTCTCGGAAGTGCTGTTAGCACAGTCTACACTTGCTCCTGTGTTACTGGGGTTCAGTAATGTCAGCTGTTCCCCTGCTGTGTGAACGGCAAAAGGTCCTGCTGCCTCCACCATGTTCTCTTCTCATCCCTGGGTTACAACACCGCCAGTTGTTTCTCGGAAGTGCTGTTAGCACAGTCTACACTTGCTCCTGTGTTTACTGGGGTTCAGTAATGTCAGCTGTTCCCTGCTGTGTGAACGGCAAAAAGTCCTGCTGCCTCCACCATGTTCTCTTCTCATCCCTGGGCTACAACACCGCCAGTTTTTTCTCGGAAGTGCTGTTAGCACAGTCTACACTTGCTCCTGTGTTACTGGGGTTCAGTAATGTCAGCTGTTCCCCTGCTGTGTGAACGGCAAACAGTCCTGCTGCCTCCACCATGTTCTCTTCTCATCCCTGGGTTACAACACTGCCAGTTGTTTCTCGGAAGTGCTGTTAGCACAGTCTACACTTGCTCCTGTGTTACTGGGGTTCAGTAATGTCAGCTGTTCCCCTGCTGTGTGAACGGCAAAAAGTCCTGCTGCCTCCACCAGGTTCTCTTCTCATCCCTGGGCTACAACACCGCCAGTTGTTTCTCGGAAGTGCTGTTAGCACAGTCTACACTTGCTCCTGTGTTTACTGGGGTTCAGTAATGTCAGCTGTTCCCCTGCTGTGTGAACGGCAAAAAGTCCTGCTGCCTCCACCATGTTCTCTTCTCACCCCGGGCTACAAACACCGCCAGTTGTATCTCGGAAGTGCTGTTAGCACAGTCTACACTTGCTCCTGTGTTACTGGGGTTCAGTAATGTCAGCTGTTCCCCTGCTGTGTGAACGGCAAAAAGTCCTGCTGCCTCCACCATGTTCTCTTCTCATCCCTGGGCTACAACACCGCCAGTTGTTTCTCTGAAGTGCTGTTAGCACAGTCTACACTTGCTCCTGTGTTACTGGGTGTTCAGTAATGTCAGCTGTTCCCCTGCTGTGTGAACGGCAAAAAGTCCTGCTGCCTCCACCATGTTCTCTTCTCATCCCTGGGCTACAACACCGCCAGTTGTTTCTCGGAAGTGCTGTTAGCACAGTCTACACTTGCTCCTGTGTTACTGGGGTTCAGTAATGTCAGCTGTTCCCCTGCTGTGTGAACGGCAAAAAGTCCTGCTGCCTCCACCATGTTCTCTTCTCATCCCCGGGCTACAACACCGCCAGTTGTTTCTCGGAAGTGCTGTTAGCACAGTCTACACTTGCTCCTGTGTTACTGGGGTTCAGTAATGTCAGCTGTTCCCCTGCTGTGTGAACGGCAAAAAGTCCTGCTGCCTCCACCATGTTCTCTTCTCATCCCTGGGCTACAACACCGCCAGTTGTTTCTCGGAAGTGCTGTTAGCACAGTCTACACTTGCTCCTGTGTTTACTGGGGTTCAGTAATGTCAGCTGTTCCCCTGCTGTGTGAACGGCAAAAAGTCCTGCTGCCTCAACTTTAATTTCCATGGGTACCTTCTGCTACCCATCTGGGTTCCAGTACCGTCAGCTGGTTCTCCGCAGTGCCTTTGGCCTAGGTGCCTCCATGTCGGTGTCCGAGTTCCAGCAACGTCTGCTGGTCCTTGGTAGTGCTTTGGAGCACAGGTACCTCCTGCTTAGTAACCGTGTCCCAGTAACGTCAGCTGGTCCTCGGTTGTGCCATTGGCTCTTTTCCTTCTGCTGACCCTCCGGGTTCCAGCACAGTCAGCTGGTCCTCGTTACTTTCATTGGCTCTTGTACCTTCTGCTACCCATCCGGGTTCCAGTACCGTCAGCTGGTTCTCCGCAGTGCCTTTGGCCTAGGTGCCTCCATGTCGGTATCCGAGTTCCAGCAACGTCTGCTGGTCCTTGGTAGTGCTTTGGAGCACAGGTACCTCCTGCTTAGTAACCGTGTCCCAGTAACGTCAGCTGGTCCTCGGTTGTGCCATTGGCTCTTTTCCTTCTGCTGACCCTCCGGGTTCCAGCACAGTCAGCTGGTCCTCGTTACTTTCATTGGCTCTTGTACCTTCTGCTACCATCCGGGTTCCAGTACCGTCAGCTGGTTCTCCGCAGTGCCTTTGGCCTAGGTGCCTCCATGTCGGTATCCGAGTTCCAGCAACGTCTGCTGGTCCTTGGTAGTGCTTTGGAGCACAGGTACCTCCTGCTTAGTAACCGTGTCCCATTTAACGTCAGCTGGTCCTCGGTTGTGCATTGGCTCTTTTCCTTCTGCTGACCCTCCGGGTTCCAGCACAGTCAGCTGGTCCTCGTTACTTTCATTGGCTCTTGTACCTTCTGCTACCCATCCGGGTTCCAGTACCGTCAGCTGGTTCTCCGCAGTGCCTTTGGCCTAGGTGCCTCCATGTCGGTATCCGAGTTCCAGCACGTCTGCTGGTCCTTGGTAGTGCTTTGGAGCACAGGTACCTCCTGCTTAGTAACCGTGTCCCAGTAACATCAGCTGGTCCTCGGTTGTGCCATTGGCTCTTTTCCTTCTGCTGACCCTCCGGGTTCCAGCACAGTCAGCTGGTCCTCGTTACTTTCATTGGCTCTTGTACCTTCTGCTACCCATCCAGGTTCCAGTACCGTCAGCTGGTTCTCCGCAGTGCCTTTGGCCTAGGTGCCTCCATGTCGGTATCCGAGTTCCAGCAACGTCTGCTGGTCCTTGGTAGTGCTTTGGAGCACAGGTACCTCCTGCTTAGTAACCGTGTCCCAGTAACGTCAGCTGGTCCTCGGTTGTGCCATTGGCTCTTTTCCTTCTGCTGACCCTCCGGGTTCCAGCACAGTCAGCTGGTCCTCGTTACTTTCATTGGCTCTTGTACCTTCTGCTACCCATCCGGGTTCCAGTACCGTCAGCTGGTTCTCCGCAGTGCCTTTGGCCTAGGTGCCTCCATGTCGGTATCCGAGTTCCAGCAACGTCTGCTGGTCCTTGGTAGTGCTTTGGAGCACAGGTACCTCCTGCTTAGTAACCGTGTCCCAGTAGCGTCAGCTGGTCCTCGGTTGTGCCATTGGCTCTTTTCCTTCTGCTGACCCTCCGGGTTCCAGCACAGTCAGCTGGTCCTCGTTACTTTCATTGGCTCTTGTACCTTCTGCTACCCATCCGGGTTCCAGTACCGTCAGCTGGTTCTCCGCAGTGCCTTTGGCCTAGGTGCCTCCATGTGCACTGCTGCACAAGGTCCGCCTAGAGTGCGCTCACTTGCGACGTTCCAGCATGGCCAGATCGCGCATTGCAGCTCTGCAACGCAGATTGCGCCTTCCTGAACATCGCATCATATGTGACGTATCCACCAGGTGGAATTCAACGTTACATATGTTGGAGCGGTTGTGTGAGCAGCAGCCAGCAGTAATGGAGTATCAGCTGCATCAGGAGCAAGCAACACGCAATTTGCGCCGTCCACACTTCACCATTAATGAGTGGGCCATATGAAGGACATGTGCCACGTTTTGCGTGCGTTTGATGAGTCAACGCGGATGGCGAGTGCAGATGATGCACTAGTCAGCCTGACTGTCCCCCTTATCTGCCTGCTTCAAAAAACACTGCAAGCAATAAGGGATGAGGTTTTGGAAGAGGTGGAGGATGAGGAGTCACAAATTCCATCACCTTCTGGAAAGTCAGCGCAACGTGGTTCCTCACAAAGGGCTGGGCAGGGCTCACTTTGTGAGGAGGATGAGGAGGAGGAGTCAATGGAGGAGGAAGACATCGCTCCAGAGGGAGGTACACAACGCTCTAGTCAGTATGAGAGCGAGGGTGGGGTGATGCAGAGCAGGCAGAGATGACGCCTCTTGCAGAGGACAGCGTTTCTTTGCCAGTTGGGAGTCTGCAGCACATGGTTGATTTCATGCTGCAGTGCTAAGAAACGACCGCCGCATCGCCCACATTCTCACGACGTCTGATTATTGGGTGTACACCCTCCTAGACCCTCGCTACGGGACAACGTCAAAAGCCTACATCACACCGTTGAACCGGGAGCGTAAAATGCGGGAGTACCAAGACACACTGGTGCAATCCCTAATGTTCTACCTTACTGCCGAGAGCACTGCTGCTGCTACTGCTTTACAAAGCAGCTCTGTGCGTCGAGGCAGTGTAGAGAGCTCTGCAACAAGAGGGAGCACACGCAGTGCCTCTGCACAGGGAAGAACCAGTATGTTAAAAATGTGGCAAAGTTTTGTGGCAGCGCCACAAATGTCTACACCATCCGAGAGGGCTCCAGTCAGCGGGAGGCAACGTATCCGTCAGATGGTGACAGACTACTTGGCTTTGCCTCTCAGTGTACTCCCAGATGGCTCTTCCCCATTCAAGTTTTGGGTCTCTAAGCTGGAGTACATGGCCAGAGCGTAGCCAATATGCATTGGAGGTGCTGGCTTGCCCTGCTGCCAGTGTATTATCGGAGCGCGTCTTTAGTGCTGCAGGTGGTGTACTAACAGACCGTCGCATGCGACTATCCTCCGATAATGTAGACCGGCTTACTTTTCTGAAAATGAACAAGGCATGGATCTCGCCAGAATTTGTCTGTCCGTTTTCAGATTAAAATTACTGGTTCGCAACGTTATCCTGTCTCCTGTTATGTTCATCTTTCTACCACCTGAACTCTACTCCCTGGGCTCCAACACTGCCAGTTGCTGCTCAGAAGTGTCGTGTCCACAGAACAAAACACAAGCTCTACTGTTAGTGGGGTTCAGTAACGCCAGCTGTTCCCCTGCTGTGTCAACGGCAAGAAGTCTCTGTTCCCGACACATGGACAGAAAAACACATGACCAACATGCTCCAAATAGGGAAGAGCCGTCACCCTGCTTGTTATGCTGAAAACATGAAATTGTGAAGTTTTGCAGGCCTAGAATGATAAATTTTAATGACAAATATGGACAAATATAATTTGTCATCACAGCGCATATCTGCACATGTCTATTAGAAATGGTAACAAAAAATAAAACATAGTCTACTCTTCACATTTTGAAATTAATGCATAAAAGTACATTTCATACTTATGAATAATGCTTTTTAAGGAACTTTATCTGTACCTGTAAGATATGCAGTCAATGGATGTACGAATCATTAAATCCTCATCATCATCATCACGAGTTTTATTTATGACAGACATTATAAAATACACATACTGATGCCAACTGTAACTTCAAACACCATATATGAAATGGCCAGCATGTAAACATGGTAATAATGTCCAATAATAAATTATTACATCTAGAAAGTGCATCATGCATACTGACAATAGGTTAGTTATACCTGCAAGTGCTGTTGAAACAACCACAAGAGATATAAATTAATACTGGTATATAGTATCACATTCACAGTGCATAGTTACTCATGGACAATGTATGATGTAATACTGTATCTCAATTAAGTCAGCGTGAACCATTAGGCTTGTTAGTCTTGTACATTGTTAAAGAGGGAACGTAATTTTTTTGTTTGTCATAGGTGGAGTATTACACATTAAATTATTACTGCTGTATTTTTTTTTGCGTCCCTAGTGCGCAATAACGCAGCCTAACCTCAATTTTATAGTCAGCTAATTGCCACCGCTACCCTACCCTACGCGTGACAGTAGGAAGGTAGTGTTGTTGGATAAAGCTTTGCGCAACCAGACATTCTTTTACCCTCTTCAACACTCTACAAGCAAAAATGCATGATTTCAGCCACAGACTTTATTGACGTACAGTATAACATCGGCATTACCCATCAGAGGCTGTCCACTGTCTGATACAGACATAGAATATACCTTTTGCTTTTTCCGTAGCCTTTGTTTCACCTACACTTGCAGGCACACACACTTAAATTGTGACAAACAATGCCTAATGTTTTTTTAAATGGTTATTTTTTATCGTACATTTTGTGTCATCAAACATCACATTGATGAGTCCATGCTGGGCATGTCATACATGCTATAGAAAGTTACGATTTTATGAACTTAAATAATTGAAATGTCTGTGACTGTCACATAAAATTTGCGATGATGATGATGAGTGACTATTACAAAATCCATTGTCTTTCACTATGTTATGGTTTAACATGCGTTCCTTAAGCATTATTCATAAAAAAAAAATGGACTTTTATTCTTACATTTACAACACTAATTTTTGTTACCAATTTTTTGGGTGTTGTGTTGGTCCATTTTTTTTTTGGCATGTGCATATATGCGTTTATATTTGTATTTTCTTTATTTTTCCTTCTTGAAATTAGACAAACAAGTGTATCTTTGTACCGTGTTAGCCCGTAGATAGAAAAATATTTAGACTTCAGAGTCAGCAGTGGTTGATACCTTTTAATGGATAACTGAAAAGATGGAAACAAATTGCAAGCTTTCAAGGCTTACTCACGTCTCTTCATCGGGGCAAAGACTAATTTAAAAAATTAAGCATCACATATTTCTTATCAAACAGGACACAGGTAATAGTGCAATAGGTAAGACAATTTAAGTGACGTGTATCAGAATGTCATTTTTCACAGTGGATGAACAAAAATTATTGGAAAGTTCTACATAAGATAGAAAAGTTTGATTGCCCTCTCATTGGCTTTTTTTTTTGGGTTTTCATGACCCTGAAGGGCATAGACGCAGATTCCTTAATTGAAAAAGAATGACATAAAATCCATGTGATTATTCATTCCATCCCACTAACAGGGTCAAAGGTCTGATGAGCTTATTTCTGAAACCTTTGTACGTTTTCTCATATTTAAATTTTAAAATTTTAATACCAGAAATTCCCATATCATCATGCTATGACCGGGCATACAAAAGTCTTTTGCCACAGGTAAATTCTTTAAATTTATCTCGGGTTTGGTGTGGCGCTGATAATTCATCCTTGTTCTCCTTTTTGTTGCGGTCTCCCCTAAATTGTCCCACCCCTCCTTGTCTTGCTATTCCTGTGTCCGTTGTGTGTAGAAATATGTGATTCTTCTTTTTTGGTTTTTACTCTTACCCTGATAAAGACACCTGAGTAGTCTCAAAAGGCTTTGAATTTTGTTACCTATTTTCAGTTAGCCCTTAAAACGTTATAAAAACCCCAGAGGACTGTCAAGTTATCATATTTTTCTATTCTTGTAATTGAATTATCATTTTATTGTCGTAGTAAAACTTATTTATTTTTTGTTTGAAGTACATCATTTGCAATGGGGCCCCGTAACAAGGAAATAACTCAAATTTTTGCCTACACCTCCCTTGGGGCCCTGGGTTACCCCAAAACGCCAGTTGTTTCTCGGAAAATGCGGGTTTGCACAGTCTCACTTGCTCCTGTGTTTTCTGTGGGTTCAGTAATGTCAGCTGTTTCCCCTGCTGTGTGAACGGCAAAAAGTCCTGTTTCCTCCCATGTTCTCTTCTCAAACCTGGGCTACAACCGCCAGTTGTTTCTCCCGGGAAGTGCTGTTAGCACGTCTACCTTGCTCCTGTGTTACTGGGGTTCAGTAATGTCAGCTGTTCCCTGCTGTGTGAACGGCAAAAAGTCCCGTGCCTCCACCATGTTCTCTTCTCATCCCTGGGATACAACACCGCCAGTTGTTTCTCGGAAGTGCTGTTAGCACAGTCTACACTTGACTCCTGTGTTACTGGGGTTCAGTATGGGCAGCGGGTTTCCCCCGCTGTCTGTGAACGGCAAAAAGTTCCCGCTGCCTTCCACCATGTTCTTTTCTATCCCTGAGCTACAAACCCGCCCGTTGTTTCTCGGGGAAATTTCTGTTAGCACGTCTTACACTTGCTCCTGTGTTACTGGGGTTCAAATAACTGTCAGCTGTTCCCCCGCTGTGTGAACGGCAAACAGTCCTGCTGCCTCCACCATGTTTCTTCTCATCCCTGGGTTACAACACCGCCAGTTGTTTTTTCCCGGAAGTGCTGTTAGCACAGTTACACTTGCTCTGTGTTTCTGGGGTTCAGTAAGTCAGCTGTTCACTTGCTGTTGTGAAGGCAAAAAGTCCTGCTGCCTCCACCCTGTTCCTTCTCACCCTGGGCTTACAACACCGCAAATTGTTTTTTTCGGAAAATGCTGTTAGCACAGTTAACTTGCTCCTATGTTACTGGGGTTCAGTAATTCAGCTGTTCCCCCGGCTGTGTGAAAGGCAAAAAGTCCTGCTGCCTCCACCATGTTCTCTTCTTTTATCCCCTGGGTTACAACACCGCCGTTGTTTTTCGGAAGTTTCTGTTAGCACAGTCTACACTTGCTCCCGTGTTATGGGGTTCAGTAATGTCAGTGGGTTCCCCCGTGTGTGAACGGCAAAAAATCTGCTGCCTCCACCATGTTCTCTTCTCATCCCTGGGCTACAACACCGCCAGTTGTTTCTCGGGGAAATGCTGTTAGCACAGTCTACACTTGCTCCTGGTTAATGGGGTTCAGTAATGTTTAGCTGTTCCCTGCTGTGTGAAAGGGGAAAAGTCCTGCTGCTCCACCATGTTTCTTTCATCCCTGGGTTACAACACCGCAGTTGTTTTTCGGAAGTTTTGTTAGCACGTCTACACTTGCCCTGTGTTTCTGGGGTTCAGTAATGTCAGCTGTTCCCTGCTGTGTGAACGGCAAAAAAGTCCTGCTGCCTTCACCATGTTCACTTTTCATCCCTTGGGGGTACAACACCGCCCGTTGTTTCTCGGGAAGTGCGTTAGCCAGTTACCCCTTGCTCCTGTGTTACTGGGGGGGCCCGTATAAAGTCAGCTGTTTCCCTGCTGTGGGGACCCGGAACAGTCCTGCTGCCTCCCCATGTTTCTTCTCATCCTGGTGTTACAACACCGCCAGTTGTTTCTCGGAATTTCTGTTAGCACAGTCTACACTTGCTCCTGTGTTATGGGGTTCAGTAATGTCAGTGTTTTCCCCTGCTGTGTGACGGCAAAAAGTCCTGCTGCCTCCACCATGTTCTTTCCATCCCTGGGCTACAAAACCGCCAGTTGTTTCTCGGAAGTGCTGTTGCACAGTCTACACTTGCTCCTGTGTTACTGGGGTTCAGTAATGTCAGCTGTTCCCCCGCTGTTTTGAACGGCAAAAAGTTCCCGCTGCCTCCCCCCTGTTCTCTTCTCATCCTGGGCTTTCAACACCGCCAGTTGTTTCTCGGAATTTCTGTTTTGCACAGTCTACACTTGCTCCTGTGTTACTGGGGTTCAGTAATGTCAGCTGTTCCCCTGCTGTGGGGACGGCCAAAGGTCCTGCTGCCTCCCCATGTTCTCTTTCATCCCCGGGTTACAAAAACCCCCCGGTGTCTTTCGGGGGGAAATGCTGTTAGCACAGTCTACCTTGCTCCTGTGTTACGGGGGTTCAGTAAAGTCAGCTGTTCCCTGCTGTGGTGACGGCCCCAAAAAATCCTGCTGCCTCCACCCTTTCTCTTCTCATTCCCCGGGGTACAAATACCGCCAGTTTTTCTCGGAAGTGCGTTAGGGACAGTCTACACTTGCCCTGTGTTATGGGGTTCAGTAATGTCAGCTGTTCCCCTTCTGTGTGAACGGCAACATCCTGCTGCCTCCACATGTTCTATTCTCATTTCCCCGGGTTAAAACACTGCCAGTTGTTCTCGGGAAATGATGTTAGCACAGTATACAAATTTGCTCCTGTGTTACTGGGGTTCAGTAATGTCAGCTGTTCCCCTGCGTGTGAAAGCAAAAAGTTTTGCTGCCTCCACCAGGTTCTTTTCATCCCTGGGCTACAACACCGCCATTGTTTCCGGAAGTGTGTTGCACAGTTTACACTTGCCCTTGTTATGGGGTTCAGTAATGTCAGCTGTTCCCCTGCTGTGTGAACGGCAAAAAGTCCTGCTGCCTCCACCATGTTTTTCTTTTCATCCCTGGGTAACAACACGCAGTTGTATTCGGAAGTGCTGTTAGCACAGTCTACACTTGCTCCGTGTTACTGGGGTTCAGTATGTCAGCTGTTCCCCTGCCCGTGTGAACGGCAAAAAGTCCTGCTGCCTCCACCATGTTCTCTTCTCATCACTGGGGCTACAACACCGCAGTTTTTCTCTGAAGTGCTGTTAGCACAGTCTCACTTGTCCTGGGGTTACTGGGGTTCAGTAATGTCAGCTGTTCCCTGCTGTTTTGAACGCAAAAGTCCTGCTGCCTCCCCATGTTCTCTTCTCATCCCTGGGCTACAAACCGCCAGTTGTTTCTCGGAAGTGCTGTTTGGCCCAGTATACACTTGCTCCTGTGTTTTTTGGGGTCAGTATGTCAGCTGTTCCCTGCTGTGTGAACGGCCCAAAAAATTTCCCGCTGCCTCCCCTGTTCTTTTTCTCATCCCTGGGCCCACAACCCGCCAGTTGTTTTCCGGAAGTGTGTTAGCACAGTTACAAATTGCTCCTGTGTTCTGGGGGTTTAGTAATTTTCAGTGTTCCCCTGCTGTTGTGAACGGCAAAAAATCCGCTGCCTCCACCATTTTCTCTTCTCATCCCTGGGGTACAACACCGCCAGTTGTTCTCGGAAGTGCTGTTAGCACAGTCTACACTTGCTCCTGTGTTACTGGGGTTCGTAATGTCAGCTGTTCCCCTGCTTGTGAACGGCAAAAAATCCTGCCGCCTCCCCCTGTTCTCTTCCTCACCCTGGGCAACAACACCGCCAGTGTTCTCGGAAGTGCTGTTAGCACAGTCACACCTTGCTCCCCGTGTTTCTGGGTTCAGTAAAGTCTCGCTGTTCCCCTGCTGTGTGAACGGCAAAAGTCCTGCTGCCTCAACTTTAATTTCCATGGGTACCTTCTGCTACCCATCTGGGTTCCAGTACCCTCAGCTGGGGTTCTCCCCAGTTCCTTTGGCCCGGTGCCTCCATGTCGGTGTCGGGGTTTCCAGCAACGTCTGCTGGTCCTTGGTAGTGCTTTGGAGCACAGGTACCTCCCGCTATAGTTTAACCCTGTCCCCAAATAACGTCAGCTGGTCCTCGGTGTGCCTTGGCTCTTTCCCTTCTGCTGACCCTCCGGGTTCCAGCACAGTCAGCTGGTCCTCGTTACTTCATTTGGGTCTTGTACTTTCTGCTAACCCCCCGGGTTCCAGTACCGTCAGCTGGTTCTCCGCAGTGCCTTTGGCCTAGGTGCCTCCATGTCGGGATCCGAGTTTTCCCCGGGAACGTCTGCTGGTCCTTGGTAGTGCTTTGGAGCACAGGGAACCCCCTGCTTAGTAACCGTTACCAAATACGTCAGCTGGCCCGGTTGTGCCATGGCTCTTTTCCTTTTTGCTGACCCTCCGGGTTCCAGCAAAAGTCAGCTGGGGGCCTCGTTACTTTCATTGGGTCTTGTTCCTTTGTAAACCATCGGGTTCCAGTAACGTCGCTGGTTCTCCGGGGTGCCTTGGCAAAGGGGCCTCTTTTCGGTATCCCAGTTCAGAAGTTTGCTGGTCCCTTGTTGTGGGTTTGGAGCACAGGTACCCCTTCTTGTAACCCCCCCCCCCCCCCCCCCCCCCTTTTCCCCGTAACGTCAAACTGTCCTCGGTTGTTGCCTTGGCCTTTTCCTTTGTGACCTCCGGGTTCCGGGACAGTAGCTGGTCCTCGTTTCTTTTTAAATTTGGTCTTGTACCTTTTTGTCCCTCCCGGGGTTCCAGTTTCCGTAGTTTGGTTCTCCGCAGTGCCTTTGGCCTAGGTGCTCCATGTCGGGGATCCGGTTTCCCGCAACGTCTGCTGGTCCTTGGTAGGGCTTTGGAGCACAGGTACCTCCTGCTAGTAACCGTGTCCCAGAAACTCAGCTGGTTCCTCGGTTGTGCCATTGGCTCTTTCCTTCTGTGACCCCCGGGTTCAGCACAGTCAGTGGTCTCGTTACTTTCATTGGCCCCTTGTACTTCTGCTACCCCTCCAGGTTCCGTACGGGCAGCTGGTTCTCGCAGTGCCTTTGGCCGGTGCTCCATGTCGGTATCCGAGTCCAGCAACGTCTGCGGTCCTTGGTAGTGCTTTGGAGACAGGTACCGCTCAACTCTACCCATCACCCCTGTTTTCTACACACTCCCAAAAATCAACAAAAAACTACATTATCCACCCGCTTACCCTAGAGGGATAATTCTCCGTGTTCTACAGTATCACCCAAATGTTTAACATGTTGCCTAATTCCTATGGATATATATTCTTCACCCTATGTATATATTGTATATATTGTATATATTATACATTGTCTTTGACTGTAAATTTTTCTATCTCTTCCAGCGACTATTTGATAAAGGCCACTGCGTTGCCCAAAACGTCAGTCAGTCGTCTCATAGCTATTTTCTTTTTTCACATCAAGTGTGCAATAAAAATTTCCAATTTAACCATGACATATGCAGTTAAACTTGTGCAGTGATTCTCTATAGACTGTACATCTTCAGTGTGTCTTTGTAACTCAACTACGTGTTTTCTCCGCACATGTTTACACATATTTGTGGTATTGAGGTTACTGACACTTTACCTCTTTTTACTTTTTGATTACACAGCTTGCATTTGACATAGCAAATATCATCTGCAAGTGTGTGAAAAAAGGACCAGCAGCATGCAAGTCCTGGGAGCGTCCGTTTAGACTTTTGGAAGAGAAATTATCCGAACAGGTGCCAAAATGGAGGCTACAGGCAACAGAGTATGCAGCCTAACTCTCCATCCTGTTTGTACCGTTGGGGCAATCGCTTCCTCAGAGCTGCTCCCACCACCTTCCTGTTCCTCACACCATGTTGGGTCTTGGACCTCATCATCTCCACTAACCTCTTCCAACACCTGCTGCTGTTGGGTGGTCTGGCCACCACCATGCTCAACAGAAACTGGCACCTGAGTCTCATCATCATCAGATGCGTTCTGCGGTGTGCTGACCATCGGCACTGTCTCACCCGCCTCTTCAGATTCAGAGAGACACAGCTGTTGCGCATCACTGCATACTCCCTCTTCTTCACATTCCAGAATGCTGCTTGGCTGGGCCCCTGTTTGCAAACCAACAGATTCTGAGAACAGAAGCAGAGACTCAGCTGGCTCCTGTACAGAACTCTCTGACTGACTGGGCAATTTGGCAGGCGGTGAAGAGACAGATGGTTGCACAACAATGCTGTGGTCCTGAGAGGAGGTGGAAGCAATTGAAGTCGATGCATTGGACCCTGGGCTCCAACACCGCCAGTTGTTGCCTGTAAGTGCTGTTAGCACAGTCAACACTTGCTCCTGTGTTACTGGGGTTGAGTAATGGCAGCTGTTCCCCTGCTGTGTGTACGACAAAAAGTCATGCTGCCTCCACCCTGTCCTCCTCTCATCCCTGGGCTCCAACACCGCCAGTTGTTGCTCGGAAGTAATTGGCACGGGTACTGACTCCTGCCCAGCCTGGTTACAGCACGACAGCTGTTTCCTGGCAGTGTCAACGTAAATTAGCCTCCAATAAGTTGTCATGTTGCATTCCGGTTATCCGACTCTATGGTGCCTGCAGTTTAGGTGATTCCTATGTGTGCTGTGGGATATGTAAATAAAGGCTCTTTCCGTTGTGAAAATAGGACAAGCACCCACTGTAGGACTGTGTGATTTGGTAACTGCAGACGGCTTGTGGCCTGTCAACTTACATTTTCATGGGTGCCTTATGGTACCCGTCCGAGTTCCTGTACCGTCAGCTGGTTCTCCACAGTGCCTTTGGCCTAGGTGCCTCCATCTCGGTATCCGAGTTCCAGCAACGTCTGCTGGTCCTTGGTAGTGCTTTGGAGCACAGGTACCTCCTGCTTAGTAACCGTGTCCCAGTAACGTCAGCTGGTCCTCGGTTGTGCCATTGGCTCTTTTCCTTCTGCTGCCTCTCCGGGTTCCAGCACAGTCAGCTGGTCCTCGTTACTTGCATTGGCTCTTGTACCTTCTGCTACCCGTCCGGGTTCCAGTACCGTCAACTGGTTCTCCGCAGTGCCTTTGGCCTAGGTGCCTCCATCTCGGTATCCGAGTTACAGCAACGTCTGCTGGTCCTTGGTAGTGCTTTGGAGCACAGGTACCTCCTGCTTAGTAACCGTGTCCCAGTAACATCAGCTGGTACAAGGTTGTGCTACAAATACAAGATACAGAACAAGAGACACAAGAACAATAAGCAGAAGATCTAAAAGCAGAAGAACATGAAGTATAAGACCAAAATGAAGAGCAAAATACATGCTCTAAATTATAAGCAGAAGAAGACTAAGCAGTGTATGGGGTGAGTCCGTTCCTCCTTGTGGTGCCCCTGGTAAATGCCTGATGCTGCAGGCTAAACTGAACACGGACAAATACTGTTGTAATTTA
Source organism: Oophaga sylvatica (assembly GCA_033576555.1). Taxonomy (NCBI): domain Eukaryota; kingdom Metazoa; phylum Chordata; class Amphibia; order Anura; family Dendrobatidae; genus Oophaga; species Oophaga sylvatica. Next base: position 102,451,902 of record JARQOD010000010.1, read on the forward strand.
AATCTTTTGTGGCAGCAAGAACGGAACGATGAAAAAATCATACTTTTACAGATTACAAGTACAGGAATCTCTGTCACAAATAGGAATATAATTAATCAAAAAATTGTCCAAAAAACTAGTCAATAGGCACTTCAAAGTAAATGAATAATAATCCTGGAGTTAACAAAAAACCACCAGAAAAAGAAGCGATCCAAATATAAAAATAATTTTTATTTATCAATATTAAAATCACATAGTAACACCATAAAAAACAGAGTGTCCCCAAACAAGGACGTCACCATATTAATATTCTGATTATGGGCCAGTAGTAGTGTTGAGCGATACTGCTCGATATCTAAAAATATCGGATCGGAATGGTATCGCCGATATCACTAAAATATCGGCGATACCCGATACCGATACCGGAAGTCCAATGTAAGTCTATGGGAACCAAATATCGACATTAAAAAAAACCCATTCTTGCCTTGTTGGTTAATTGTACATGAAGGAAAACAACAAAGAGTAATGTAGAATGTATTGGGGGAGGTTGAGGAGACAATAAAGGCATACATGTTTAACCCAATGCATTGGAATAGCATTAATATATATTTTTTTGGAAATACGTTTGGATTGACGAACAAATTGACAATGTTGTTAACCTTTTTTCTATTTTGGCAAATATGTATGTTTCACAACTTCCATGCTCTTCACCTTTTTAACTTTTGCCAGTGCCACACTTTCTCCTTCATAATCTTCAGCAGCATCATCTTTCTCATCAAATTATTCTTCATCTTCACCTTCTTAATCTTCTTCTTAAACTTCTTGCTATTCATGTTTTTGTTTACATTACTCATATTGTTATTATTAAACTATTAATCTTCTTCATATTCAAATTCTTCATCTTCTTCCTCTTCATCTTCTTCATCATATTCTTATTTGTGACAGAGATTCCTGTACTTGTAATCTGTAAAAGTATGAATTTTTCATTCTTCCGTTCTTGCTGTCACAAAAGATTTAAATTACAACAGTATTTGTCCGTGTTCAGTTTAGCCTGCAGCAGCAGGCATTTTCCAGGGGCACCACAAGGAGGAACGGACTCACCCCCATACACTGCTTAGTCTTCTTCTGCTTATAATTTAGAGCATATATTTTGCTCTTCATTTTGGTCTTATACTTCATGTTCTTCTGCTTTTTGATCTTCTGCTTATTGTTCTTCTGTCTGTTGTTCTGTATCTTGTAGTTTGTCTTAACCTTCTTTGTCCTGTTGGTGATCTTCTTCAGGGTGATCTTTTATTTTTTCTTTGTGATGGTGTTCAGGCTGGTTGGCTTCATGCTCGTCGTCCTTGTTGTCGTCATCTTCTTCTGGGTGGTCTTTAAGGTCGTCTAATTTCCGAGAACCAGCTGACGTTACTGGAACCCGGACGGGTATCAGATGGAACAAGAGACAATGGAAGTAACGAGGACCAGCTGACTGTGCTGGAACCCGGAGGGGCAGCAGAAGGAAAAGAGGCAATGTCACAACCGAGTACCAGCTGACGTTACTGTGACATGGTTACTAAGCAGGAGGTACCTGTGCTCCAAAGCACTACCAAGGACCAGCAGACGTTGCTGGAACTCGTATACGGAGATGGAGGCACATAGGCCAAAGGCACTGGGGAAACCAGTTGACGGTACTGGACCCCGGACGGGTAGCAGAAGGAAAAGAGGCAATGTCACAACCGAGTACCAGCTGACGTTACTGTGACACGGTTACTAAGCAGGAGGTACCTGTGCTCCAAAGCACTACCAAGGACCAGCAGACGTTGCTGGAACTCGTATACGGAGATGGAGGCACATAGGCCAAAGGCACTGGGGAGAACCAGTTGACGGTACTGGACCCCGGACGGGTAGCAGAAGGAAAAGAGGCAATGTCACAACCGAGTACCAGCTGACGTTACTGTGACACGGTTACTAAGCAGGAGGTACCTGTGCTCCAAAGCACTACCAAGGACCAGCAGACGTTGCTGGAACTCGTATACGGAGATGGAGGCACCCTAGGCCAAAGGCACTGGGGAGAGCCAGTTGACGGTACTGGACCCCGGACGGGTAGCAGAAGAAAGAGGCAATGTCACAACCGAGTACAGTGTGTTACTGTGACACGGTACTAAGCCGGAGGTACCTGTGCTCCAAAGCACTACAAGGACCAGCAGACGTTGCTGGAACTCGTATACGGAGATGGAGGCACTAGGCAAAGGCACTGGGGAGAACAGTTGACGGTACTGGACCCTGACGGGTAGCAGAACGCACAATGAAATGTAAGTTGACAGGAGCAAGCCGTCCGCATTACCGAATCACACAGTCCTACAGTGGGTGCTTGTCTATTGTCACATGGAAACAGCTTTATTTACATATCCCACAGCACACATAGGAATCACCTAAACTGCAGGCACCATAGAGTCGGCTAACCCGAATGCAACACGGACAGCACAACTTATTGGAGGATAATTGACGTTCACACTGCCAGGAAACAGCTGTCGTGCTGTAACCAGGCTGGCCAGGAGTCAGTACCCCTGCCAATTACTTACGAGCAACAAATGGCGGTGTTGTAGCCCAGGGAGTAGAGTTCAGGTGGTAGAAAGATGAACATAACAGGAGACATGGAAAACGTTGCCAAACAGTTATTTAATCTGAAAACGGACAGGCAAATTCAGGTGAGATCCATGCCTTGTTCATTTTCAGAAAAGTAAGCCGGTCTACATTCTCTGAGGATAGTCGCATGCGACGGTCTGTTAGTACACCACCTGCAGCACTAAAGACGCGCTCAGATAATACACTGGCAGCAGGGCAAGCCAGCACCTCCAATGCATACTGGCTAAGCTCTGGCCATGTATCCAACTTAGAGACCCAAAATTTGAAAGGGGAAGAGGCATCTGGGAGTACACTTAGAGGGAAAGACAAGTAGTCTGTCACCATCTTACAGAAACGTTGCTTCCTGGTGACTGGAGCCATCTCGGATGGTGTAGACCTTGCTGGCGCTGTCACAAAACTTTGCCACATTTGTAACATACAGCTCTTGCCCTGTGCAGAGGCGCTGCTTGTGCTCCCTCTTGTTGTAGAGGTGTCTACACTGCCTCGACGCACAGAGCTGCTTTGTAAAGCAGTAGCAGCAGCATCTCTCTCGGCTGGAATGTACAACAGTATGGATTGCACCAGTGTGTCTTGGTACTCCCGCATTTTACGGTCCCGGTTCCCCGGTGTGATGAGGGTTTGTAAGTTGTCCCGGTAGCGAGGGTCAAGGAGGGTGTACACCCAATAATCTGACGTGGTGAGAATGTGGGCGATGCGGCGGTCGTTTCTCAGGCACTGAAGCATGAAATCAACGATGTGCTGCAGACTCCCAACTGGCCAACAAAAGCTGTCCTGTGGAAGAGGCGTCATCTCTGCCTCCTCTGCATCACCCCACCCTCGCTCTACATACTGACTAGAGCGTTGTGTACCTCCCTCTGTAGGGATTTCTTCCTCCTCCATTGACTCCTCCTCCTCCTCATCCTCCTCACAAAGTGAGCCCTGCCCAGCCCTTTGTGAGGAACCACGTTGCGCTGACTGTCCTGAAGGTAATTGAATTTGTGACTCCTCATCCTCCACCTCTTCCAAAACCTCTTCCTTTAGTGCTTTCAGTGATTTCTGAAGCAGGCAGATAAGGGGGACAGTCATGCTGACTAGTGCATCATCTGCACTCGCCATCCGCGTTGAGACATCAAAAGCACGCAAAACGTCGCAGATGTCCTTCATAGAGGCCCACCCAGTAGTGGTGAAGTGTGGACGGCGCAAAGAGCGACTTGATTGCGCCTGATGCAGCTGATACTCCATTACTGCTGTCTGCTGCTCACACAACCGCTCCAACATATGTAACGTGGAATTCCACCTGGTGGGTACGTCACATATGATGCGATGTTCAGGAAGGCGAAATCGGCGTTGCAGAGCAGCAATGCGTGATCTGGCTATGCTGGAACGTCGCAAGTGAGCGCACTCTAGGCGGACCTTCTGCAGCAGTCCAGCAAGATCCGGATAGTCCCTCAAAAAACTCTGCACGACCAAGTTGAGCACATGTGCCAGACATGGTATGTGAGTAAGGTTGCCAAGGCCCAGAGCTGCCACCAGATTTCGGCCATTGTCACACACTACCAAGGCTGGCTGGAGATTCGCAGGCAAAAACCACACGTCGCTCTCCTGCTTGATGGCATTCCAGACCTCCTGCGCTGTGTGGCTTAGATTCCCCATTGAAATCATTTTCAGGACGGCCTGTTGACGTTTGGCCACGGCTGTGCTCATATCGGTCGCAACAGGTAAGCGTTCACGGGTCCATGTGGAGGTATACCGCGACGGCTCGTGCAGCGATGATTCTGAGGAACGGGAGTAGGAGGAGGAATCAATGTGTACAGACTGGATTCCTGCAATCCTTGGAGTTGGCAGAACACGTACAGCGCCACTGGCAAGATCTGTACCCGCTCCACAACATTGACCCAATGGGCAGTGAGGGAAAGGTATCGTCCCTGGCCATGGGTACTGGTCCACGCATCGGTGGTCAGGTGGACCCTGCTACTGACGACGTTTAGTAGCGCATATTTAATGTTTCCCTCAACATGTTTTTGCAGAGCAGGGACGGCTTGCCTGCTGAAATAAAATCGGCTTGGCACATTATATTGTGGGACTGCCAATGCCATTAAGTTCCTGAAACTGTCAGTCTCCACCAGCCTGAATGACAGCATTTCAAGGGACAGGAGTTTTGCAATGCCAGAATTCAGAGCCTGTGCTCGTGGATGGTTTGCCGAGTATGGCCGTCTTTTATCCCATGCCTGTGGTACCGATGGCTGTTTTGTGGCCTGGGAGTGTGACGATGACTGTGAACTTGCTGCTGTGGGTGGAATAACAGTTTTTCTATGGACAACAGTGACCGAGGTTCTTCCATGGAGATCCTGTGAGGAAGCCGAACCAGGTGTGTGTGAGCTGGAGGTAGAGGCTCCAACACGACCTGAAGATGTAGGTGCTTCTGTAGGTTGGCCTACATCTCCAGTGTGTCTTTGTAACTCAGCTACGTGCTTTGTCCGTACATGTTTCCACATATTTGTGGTATTCAGGTTACTGATATTTTTACCTCTTTTAACTTTTTGCTTACACAGCTTGCATTTAACATAGCAAATATCATCTACAAGTCTGTCAAAAAAGGACCACGCAGTGCAAGTCATGGGAGCCCAATTTTGACATTTGTAAGAGAACTGCTCCCAACAGGTGCCAAACTGGAGGCTACAGGCAAGCGAGTCTGCAGCCTACCTCTCCCTCCTCTTTGTACCGTTGGCCAATCTCTTCCTCAGAGCTGCTCCCACCACCTTCCTGTTGCTCACGCCATGTTGGGTCTCGGACTTCATCATCTCCACTACCTCTTCCAACACCTGCTGCTGTTGGATGGTCTGGGCAGCACCATGCTCCACAAAACCTGGCACCTGAGTCTCATCATCATCATGAGATGCGTTCTGCGGTGTGCTGTCCATCGGCACTGGCTCACCCGCCTCTTCAGATTGAGAGAGACACAGCTGTTGCGCATCACTGCATACTCCCTCTTCTTCAAATTGCAGAATGCTGCTTGCCTGTGCCCGTGTTTGCGAGCCAACAGATTCTGAGAACAGAAGCAGAGACTCAGCTGGCTCCTGTACAGAACTCTCTGACTGCCTGGGCAATTTGACAGGCGGTGAACAGACAGATGGTTGCTCAACAGTGTTGTGTTCCTGAGAGGAGGTGGAAGGAATTGAAGTCGATGCATTGGCTGCCATCCAACCAACAACGGCTTCAATTTGTTCTTCCCGCAGCAGGGGGCACGCCGAGCTCCTACCAAAGTGCGCATAAAGGAACGCTCATGGGTAAAACTGGTGGATGCTGTGTCACTGAGGGCGGCAGCAGCCACAGAATCCCCACGTCCTCTCCCTGCTGAAACTCCACGGCCACGACCACGTGCCTTACTCACTGACTTCTTCATCTTGGTAGATTGATAAAGAAAGTCAAAAGTTATAAGGCTAAGTGTGGTTATTACGCAGAGACTGAAGTGAACACTGAAACACAACTGTTCACAATCTGTGAAAGGCTACTCCTTTGTCTACTTCTATAGTGTTTGCAACCAATGTATTGGATACGGATGAAGCGCGTCACACTAATAGATTATATTTATTTTAAATGGAATGGAGCAGAACCAATTGGAGAGAAATGAAAGGATGAGGCACTGAACACGCTCAGCAGAGTACAATCAGCAGTGCTTGAACAAGTAACTGGACGTGATGTGCACTCAAAAATAAAACACAGACTGAAGTGAACACTGAAACACAACTGTTCACAATCTGTGAAAGGCTACTCCTTTGTCTACTTCTATAGTGTTTGCAACCAATGTATTGGATACGGATGGAAGCGCGTCACACTAATAGATTATATTTATTTTAAATGGAATGGAGCAGAACCAATTGGAGAGAAATGAAAAGGATGAGGCACTGAGACACGCTCAGCAGAGTACAAGCAGCAGTGCTTGAACAAGTAACTGGAGCGTGATGTGCACTCAAAAAATAAAAAACACAGACTGAAGTGAACACTGAAACACAACTGTTCACAATCTGTGAAAGGCTACTCCTTTGTCTACTTCTATAGTGTTTGCAACCAATGTATTGGATACGGATGGAAGCGCGTCACACTAAAATTTAAATTGCATGGAGCAGCAAGAATTACACTGAAGAAAGAAAAAAGAGTCTGTGAGTGACACGTGCAGATGCCTACAGACAGCGTTGCATGCAGAGCAAACTGCAGCGTCACCTGCACTCACACACACCTTGCAGAGCTGTTAAAACAACACTGCAGGCAAAGCGAAGCTTTACACAGCGGTTGGTGCTAGCCTGCCTAAAGCACAGTACACTAAATCGCAATCTATAACTGTCCCTCAGAGTCAGCACAGCAGCGTTCTGTCCCTTACTGAATTCACAGCACAGTGACGCTAAAATGGCGGCGGCGCCTTTTATAGTGCATTCTGACATCATTTCAGCATCCAATCACAGCCATGCCATTAGTTAACATGACCGCAGCAGTACAGGATGTGCCCACACTTCTTAGGATTCCTCATTGGCTGACTAAAATCACATTGCCTCTCAAAGAATTATGGGAACTTCCGATTCCGGTATACGATATATGGAAAATATCGGAACTAAGTATCGAAAGGCCGATACAGCTAATATCGGCCGATACCCGATACTTGCGGTATCGTATCGCTCAACACTAGCCAGTAGTAAATACTATAATAGTATCCACAATCAATCACATAACAGTGTATATTATATTAAACTTATATAAGGTAAATACTGCAATCAATAAACTCAGCATTTCAAAATAGGCCCAAATTCAAAAAATATATATTTAAGGTAAAAGCCAGGAATAATATGTATGAAGCCAAATATATCAATGAGAGCACTACCCAGGAAAGGGTTAAAGTTGCAAGAGAAACTCGCTAGGAAAAGGTATACATATAGTCATTCACATCAGTGTGCACAATATATTCAGCGAATGTCACATAGATACCTAGATAACAATGCCCGGTCAAGTGCTACCATGAATGGTACATAGTGTTACCAACAAACGATATGCTACAGATCATAAAAAAGGCAAAGTATATGCCTGGCAATATACCCGTGGTGGTGTCCCGTCACCCCGACGCGCGTTTCGCCGTCAGCTTATGAAGGAGAAAGTGTGGCAAAAGTTAAAAAGGTGAAGAGCATGGAAGTTGTGAAACATACATATTTGCCAAAATAGAAAAAAGGTTAACAATATTGTCAATTTCTTCGTCAATCCGAACGTATTTCCTAAAAAAAAAAAATTAATGCTATTCCATTGGATTGGGTTAAACATCTATGCCTTTTATGTCTCCTCAACCTCCCCCAATACATTCTACATTACTCTTTGTTGTTTTCCTTCATGTACAATTAACCTACAAGGCAAGAATGGGTTTTTTTTAATTTGATATTTTGTTCCCATAGACTTACATTGGACTTCCGGTATCGGTATCGGGTATCGCCGATATTTTTTGGGTATCGGCGATACCATTCCGATTCCGATACTTTTGGATATCGGAAAGTATCGCTCAACTCTAGTCACAATAGCTGCATGATTTGCGCCTGCTAGACATCCTGCATACATATGGGGATTGCCTGTTTGTTAGGGAATACCAGCATGTATTCAGGCTGTCTAACAGTGGCAAATCATGCAGCTATGGCGACACAAACTAAATCTCCGAGCACGCCCAAATACTTGAAGGACACCTGAGCATGCTCGGGAAAACCCGAACAACGAATATACTCGCTCATCACTAGTCTTGTGTATAAGTAATTTGTATTCAGAATATATAACATATATCAGAATTGAATTTTAGATATTTTTAAATGTAAATCCCCAGCAGTTCATCCTTTTCCTCAAATGTGTCAGGAAATCCAATGCCTCCTTAAATTTCATAATCAATTTCTTCCTTTCATTCTAAGTTAAATGCATACATAGGCCCCGATTCATCAAGACCAGGGTTTTTCACACTGGTCTTAATGAGGAGGCAGAGTGGAGTGCATGGCATCTGATTCATTAAAATTCAAAAACAGCACACCCATAGCTAGTCAACATTTTGCTGAATTTGTATGGAGCAAATTCCAAAAAATATCTCCATTCAGGGAACTAGTGATTTAAAGAAAAACTTGATTAAAATTCATAAAGCCATCTCTGTTTTGTACCTTCTTGTGGCAGAGATCGTGATCCTATTTTCAAAATTGATGTGCTGAAAGTCATACTCTATCATTGACATCAACAATTATGGCCAATTATTGTATGTGTATTTTATGTTCGCTTGAGTCAGTGTTTTCCATAGTGACGATGCACAACTGCATGAAAGCTGGCTCGTTATATACTGGTGGTGATAGCTCTACAGCTGGCGATACTTATTCATTTTTTCGACATACTTAATGAAGAAAGTGCTTTCTCCACCGGCACTAGGGTATTATATTGTTTCAAATGTCACACAGGATGACTATTAGTCAACTACACTCAATCATCCTAATAAGTGACAATACAAGGAAGATCAGAGCTGTCATAAAAACTAGCAAAGTAACACATACTTGCTGCACAGCACATGCCACCAACTTGATTGTGCAATTTTTTTTTAAATATACTCACTGGAACAACAGGTAAATCTCAGCGAAAAAAGATGATACTTTGGCACTTATATAACTAATAAACTTTCCAACTTTATTATACACAATGTAGAAAAAATTACAAAACACAAAGGGAAAGAAGGTAAAAATAGAGGAGCACATCTAACATGTGTCATCACAAGCGACACACTCATCTGGGCAGAAAGGAATATAACTACCATTACTATTATGTAACATTGATGCATATATACAGACAAAAGGCATCGGTATAAGTACCAAATAAATATTCAAGGTCACAGCATAGATTGCCTACCAAACAGAGTAATATCAAACAGCCTGCACTAAATTACATCAACCATAAAGTAATCAGCAGCTGTAACTACTGATAACATGGATAAATCTGCACATATATCACTCAAAATAAATGACAGACCTTGCTGCTCTATATTGTTATTACTGCAGATTTAATGCTGCCAACTACAACGCTGCCACCTGGCCCACTAAAAGTCAAAGAGGAACATAGTCCAATTACAAAGAATTTAATAGCATAATTACCAGTGGGCAGGAGGTACGGGTAGATGCCAGATCCTACGTCCAGACGAGCGCGTCCGCCCCGACGCGCGTTTCGGCTAACCTTTTTCAAGGCCCCTTGACTTTGCCGTACAAACTGTGCCCCACAGAGAACTGCTGATCTGTGATCGCCCCAGGTACTGACCACCACAGTACAACATATGATGATCCACTAGATGTCATAGCTGCAAAACATTATTGGGAGGCCCGTGCAGCAATGTAAATGATGTTAGCTCCCTCTCTAATGATTTAGCAGTGTGGAAAACAGTGTCAGGCACATTTTTTACTTTTTTTTTTTTGCACACCGCGAATCGAATCTTAAATTCGTCAAATTACCTTGACACCAGGAATATCAAGAAATTCAACTTGATTTTGATCCTTCATGGATTGATCTGCTCATCTCTCCTGCTTCATTGTTCTACTTTTGTTTGTGACCTTTCTGTATTGATGCTGCATCCCATCCATCCTCTCCCTTCCTGCTTCAGACAGTAACCTCTTTTTTACAACTTCCAGGTTATCACGGACCCTACGGGACAGTATTATTTTTTTTCAAAACAAACTTCCCCATCTTCCTTTGCTGAAATTTTAGCATCTAGCGTGAATTCCCTATAAAGGACCCTGAGTAGCATAGAGCCCTCACCAGGTCTGGATACAAAACCCTCAAATTTTTTTCAAACAAATATCATCTGCTTCTTAAATAAAATTTAAAATAAATATTGGCTTCTTGATCAATTTTTTGTGAAATTAAAGAGAATCTGTCAATTGGATTGTCCCTCCTTAGCCATCTATATGGACATGTAGGTCATGGGCAGCTGAATAAAATGATACCTTGAAACATTACTTCTCAATAATGGTATACTGCAAATGATGGATCTTGTATGGCAGCAAATTAAGGATAAAGGCTCTGTGCTGAGAAGTCCTATGATCTTGATGTGCTGTTCAGTGAAGTGAGCGCACACTGTCTGTTATTTGCAAATGGCAGATCCAAAACTTTTATTTGTTGCCTATATTTTTAATAAAGTTGATAAAGAGCAAAACAAAAATTAATGAAATACGCTTTCCATTTTTCCAAATGAGTTATAAAGCATACCCAGAATGAATAATCCTTCGCTGGGTCTTCATACTTCTCAAATATAATGATATATAATATGCTTTTGATTAAGTGGCCTACGAAACTCTTCGTGCTCTTCTCCATTGTTATAATTTAACTTTTTAAATGTTATTCCATGCTTTAATGAAGTGAATGACATTTATACACATTCGCATTTTAGTCAAAGAAAAATCAGCAAATTCTGATAATAAAAATAATTAATCTGTGCTGTTTGTCATTGCGTGTGACTCATCCTATACCACCTACTTGGAAGACAAGATATATAAGCCATTAGTGGGGATTTTCCACATAGTGACATGGTTTAACAATAGCAGATGCGGCCAATTAGTGCAGTAGCAAAAAAGATAGAATATTCTAATTATTCTATCATGGTAGCTAGAAGGAATACAGAGCGCACAGAGTCTTATCCGAGATAAAAAAATATTCATGAGAGATAATCAAATTCACTCACCTATTATGGTTGTATGAGACACAACCACTGCACTTAGCATTGGCGGCTGTTTCACGGTGATCACACCACTTACTCAGGACAGTCCCGAGGAAGTGGTGTGATCACCATGAAACGTGTAGAAATAAAGTCTATTCTCTATTACATCCGCTTGGACTCCTCTGGCACATTATCCTGACAGGCGAGCAGCACAGTCTGATGCCCCATTCTCTTCACCTAGCAAAGAATCATCACATCGGGGCTTGCAGCAGCCGCCAATGCTAAGTGCAATGGTTGTGTCTCACACAACCATAATAGGTGAGTGAATTTGATTATCTCTCACGAATATTTCTTTTATTTTGGATAAGACCCTATGTGCGCTCTGTATTCCTTCTAGCTACCTTGTTACATATCCAGGAGGTTCCTCAAGATCTCCTCTTTCACGGGATTGAGCAGCAGCAGGGCATTGTGGACTCCTTCCCACACAGATTGTCATCCCGAGAGAGACTCATTGTGCAAACCATTGGAAACAAGTCTCAGCCACAAATTGACCTTAATGACATAACACCTTTCACGGAGGAGGATACTACAAGGATGAGGAAATTATTCCATCAACTAGTAGACCTATTAAGAAAGGAACTGCATTATTATATCGATGCATGGTTCCTCTCTATTTACCTGGATGAAAAACTTTGTCCTAGAAGTCTGAAGATCAACTATCTATTATCTGCTTTCCCACAGGACTCGGTTTTTACAGAGGAGTGGGAGACTGTCATAATTTAAATAAATGTATCCAAGGTATGTTGCAATGCCTGTTCAAAAAACGGACTACTATTGCTGAAGCTACAGCAGAAAAAATCACTCTGGTGTCTATGGAATTGGTGCATTTTAATACACACCCTGAGAACAATAAATTGAATTCAGCTATCACTACAAAAATTTTACAACTAGAACAGGCTATGATTGTAAAAAAATCAAAAAAAATCTTTACAAGGATAGGGAGGATTACACCTCCAGTAGCAAATGAGCACCTAGGAACTCCTTAGCACCAAATCCCAATCTGGTGCCCTGACCTCCCAATGGCAACAGAGGAGGGGAATTTATTCACAAAAGGAGGTTCACTATTTAGCAATTTTAAGAGAACTGGGTCCCCCATAGGGAAGTGCCCCCTAAGAAATTCCTTCCCATCCAGAAAGGTCATACACCTACTTCCAGTCCATGGACAAACATGCTCCATAAACAACAAAAAAACTGACAATATTGAGACAAGGGTGGATCTGATCACCACTGAATCACCTGTAATTAATAGAACACACCCAAGGGAGCTGAAGCAAACACAAACAAACCAAAGGCAGTTACAATCCACGCTGGGTCAGAACAGATCCCAGAGATCAATTCAATCCACATTGTGGAGTGCAAACATGATAAAAATGGAACAAAAGAAACACTCAGGTCAATTTGAGGGCCATCATTGAGCAGATAGAAAAAATCAAAAGAGATAGGAAACTGGCCACATCCACAAAAATTTTGTCTGACAATTAGAGTTGAACGAAACAGGTCGGTCAAATTCATAAGTCGCCAACTTTCGCCAAAGTCGGGTTTCGCTCAGCAAACCCCAACCATAGTGTCAAGTCGGCCATGCATTCGGCAAAATAAGCGCCAAAGTCGGTTTTCCCATAATGCTTGCAGGCGCCTTTTTTCAGCCAATGAGCAAGGACGTACACTGTGGGCAACGAGATGACATGGGCAGCGTCCACCACCATCTTAGAGAAGGGCATTGTACTGATTATCTTGCTTTGGGGGGCGTCATAGTGTTTATAAAAGCCCTCACCTCCGACCTCCATTTTACTTCTGCCGATCTTAACAGTAGGGAGAGGTTGTTGACGCTGTTTATCAGTAGGGAGAGAGTTAGGGCTGGAAAGAGAAGTTCTTATGTGCTTGTGTTGATAGCAATTGTGCTGTACAGTTAGTGTGCAGTGACAGGGGAGGATTTTCTTGTGTGCAGCAGCGCTGGTTATTAGGCTGCCTGATAGCTGTATTGCTGTGTGTACACTGCTGTGCCGACTGCTTTTTACACAGCACTAATACTTTTATTCTTTTTTTCTGCACAGTTACCAAGCGTTCATTTTTACCCACACCGTATAGAGCTGTACGCTCCTCACACACTAGCATGTACCGGCTGGTATCATGGACAAATACATGCTTACTATCTATGTGTGACTCCGGAAATATATACGGAGATTTAAATTTTCCCCTACACCGTATACAGCTGTACGCTTCTGATAAAGTACCGTTTATCTGCTGATTGTATTACAGTGAAATCCATACTGAGTGAGCATCTGTGTGTGACTCCTGAAATATATACAGAGATTTAAATTTTTCCCTACACGATATCCAGCTGTCCGCTTCTGATACAGTACCATATATCTGCTGTTTGTATTAAGGTGAAATCCATACTGAGTGAGCGTCTGTGTGTGACACCGGAAATATATACGGAGATCTAAATTTTTCCCTACACCGTATCCAGCTGTCCGCTTCTGATACAGTACCGTATATCTGCTGTTTGTATTACGATGAAATCCATACTGAGTGAGCGTCTGTGTGTGACACTGGAAATATATACGGAGATTTAAATATTCCCCTTCACCGTATACAGCTGTACGCTTCTGATACAGTACAATTTTTCTGCTTTTTGTATTAAGGTCAAATCCATACTGAGTGAGCGTCTGTGTGTGACTCCGGAAATATATACGGAGATTTCAATTTTCCCCTACACTGTATACAGCTCTACTCTTCTGATACAATACCATTTTTCTGCTTTTTGTATTACGGTCAAATCCATACTGAGAAGAGCGTCTGTGTGTGACTCCGGAAATATATACAGAGATTTAAAGTTTCCCCTTCACCGTATACAGCTGTACGCTTCTGATACAGTACCGTTTTTCTGCCTTTTGTATTACGGACAAATCCATACTGAGTGAGCGTCTGTGTGTGACTAAGGAAATATATACAAAGATTTTAATTTGCCCCTACACTGTGTACAGCTGTACGCTTCTGATACAGTACCGGTTTTCTGCTTTTTGTATTACGGTCAGATCCATACTGAGAGAGCGTCTGTCACCATAGCAGACACTCTGAGTAGGACAAGAAAGTACTCATCCTCTCATCCGCGTACACTGGCTTTGAAAGCCTACATTGCCAAACTGATCTCATTAGAGATGATGCCCTTCCGTTTCTTTGAAAGCACAGCATTCCGAGAGCTCAAGGCCTATGCTGTCCCATGCTATACCGTTGCCTAGCCCACGGTATAGGCAACAGTTGGCTGTAGGCGTTCAACCCTCCTTCTCCTCCTCCTCCAGAAACGAAAGCTAATAGACAGAGCGCAGTCGCAGTGCACTCCATCCGCAGCTGCCATTTGTTGCACACAAGGTATCCCACTATAGAACAGCTACTGGTAGCGTCAGCAGATTGTTTTAAAGATGATGTCTTTGGGCGACAAAAGACACACCGCGGAGGTACTGGCCGACTACTTGCAGCGAGAAACTGAGTCATGACTCGGCAGTCTACATCTTGAGCCAGGCAAGGTAGTCTGTGATAACTGACATAATTTTGTGTGGCCATAGCCCTGGCAAAACTCAGACACATACCTTGCCTGGCTCACACCTTCAAACTGGTGGTGCAATGCTTCATAAATAATTATCCGGAGTTACCAGCCCTGCTCCATAAGGTGCGAAGACTGTGCTCGCACATACATCGCTCGCTCGTAAACTCCACTCGTATGCAGAGGCTGCAGCGATCGCTCCACCTCCCCAAACACCGCCTAATCATAGACGTTGCAACAAGGTGGAACTCCACCATGCACATGGTTGAGAGGCTGTGCGAATAGAGGCAGGCTGTAATGCATTTGTGGGAGGATACACGGGCATGCAGTTTGAGGGCAGACATCGAGTTGTCGGGTGTGCAGTGGTCAAAGCTGAAAGACCTCTGTAAAGTCCTTCAGTGTTTTGAGGAATGCACACGGCTGGTAAGCGCAGACGACGCCATCATAAGCATGAGCACCCCACTTATGCGTCTGCTCATGCAAACTTTGACGCACATTAAGGATTAGGTCGTCTGCAGCGGAGGAGGAGGGAAGCCTTGATGACAGTCAGGCATTGTCTGTTCAGGGAACTATCCTGGACAAGAGTGTGGAAGAAGATAAGAGGAAGAGGAGGAGGATGAGGGGGATGATTATTTTGGGAAGGAGGATGCTTCTCAGGGGGCAAGAGAAAATGTTGGCTTGCCAAGGTCAGGTACAGGGTTTGTGCGTGACTGGAGGGATGTGGATTTGGCAGAAAGTGCTCCATCACCCACCGCTGGCAGTGCATCATTGACACCTGGAACATTGGCCCACATGTGTGATTATGTCTTGTGGATCCTAAAAAGGGACCCCTGCATTGCCAAAATTATGAAGGATGACGACTACTGGTTGGCCAGCATCCTCGATCCATGCTATAAAGGCAAATTACAGAACATCATGACACAGGAGAACCAAGAGCTAATATTGGCGAACAAACAAGCAACTCTGGTAAACCGTTTGTTAGAGGCATTCCCAGCACACTGCAGCAGTGCAAGTTCTAACACGAGCCGTACTGGGCAACATGGAAGAGGTGTTTGTGGTGCACACAGCCGAAGTGGCGTTAGAAACAGGGGTTTCATGACCATGTTGTGGACTGATTTCTCGAGTACCGCTCGCACGACTGTAAATACTGAATCGAATGCAACAGACAGGAGACAGCAGTTGTCAACTATAGTTCAAAATTACCTCTCCTCCCCTATCGATGTTCTCACTCACAGTTCATTCCCCTTTGAATACTGGGCCTGTAAACTGGACACCTGGCCTGAACAGGCACAATATGCCTTACAGGAGCTTGCTTGCCCTGCTGGTACTGTGCTATCAGAAAGAGTCTTCAGTGCTGCTGGATCAATCCTGACAGAAAGAAGGACCCGACTGTCGACCCAAAATGTTGGTGATCTCACCTTCATTAAAATGAGCCATGCCTGGGTTTCAAAGGATTTTGTAGCACCTTCCCCTGATGACACATAGGTTGCCAGCAAAATGGCTCGCTTTGTCCTCCTCTTCCTCCGATTTCTCCAATTCCTCTATTTGCATCTGCTGAACGTCCAGCCTACACCTCAACATATGTCAGTTTTTCCACCTCCCTAACTTGGCTGTACCCCCCAGGGCCAGCGTCAGCACCTGGTGCACCCGGGCAAGTGCCGGGGCCCTGAGCAGGTAGGGGGGCCCACTCACCGTCAGAGACTCCGGCGTACTATGAGATGCCCTTTGCCAGTGCCAGCACCCACGAGTGGGCCCCCTGCTTGCTTAGGGCCCCAGCAATTGCAATACTTACCTCTCCCTGCTCCACCGCTGTGACGTTTTCCACGTTTCCTGACAGTGACATTCAAGTCTGAGAGCGCAATGGCATCACGTCTGTGCGCCCTCTGCCTGAACAGTCACAGTGCAGAGAGCTGGAAGATGGCGACACTGAGGAGTCCAGAGTAGAGCAGTGCCCAGCGAGGAGTGGTATTTCATGTTTTTTAATGTTTGGAGCAATATATGGGGAGCATTATACACTGGAGAATTGTATATGGGGCCCATAAATACACTTGAGCATCATAGATAGGGCCCATTATACACTGGAGCATTACATATGGGGCCCATCATACACTGGAGCAGTATAAATGGGGCCCATCATACACTGGAGCAGTATAAATGGGGCCCATCATACACTGGAGCATCACATACGGGGCCCATTATACACTGGAGCATCATATGAGGCCCATTGTATATGGAGCATTATATAGGCCCATCATACACTGGAGCATCCTCCATGGGGCCCATCATATACTGGAGCATCATATGGGGCCCATTATATTTGGCGCACATTATATATAGAGCCCATTATATATGAAGCATTATATATGGGGACCATTATATTTATAGCATTATATGGGGCTCATCATACACTGGAGCATCATATATGGGGTCCATCATATACTAGAGCATCATACGGGGTTCATTATTTATGGGGCATCATATACGGCCCTTTATATATGGAGCAGATATGGGGCCTATTCTGTATGGAGCATTATATGGAGCCCATTCTGTATGGAGCAATATATGGGGACAATCATATACTGTATGGAGCTTTATATGCGACTCATTATACTGTATGGAGCAATATGTGGGGCTCATTATACTCTATGGGGACTGTCCTATACTGTATGGCACATTATATGGGGACCATCATATAATGGAGCATTATGTGATAGGGTTCGAGTTCCCGCTGCTGCACAAGGGGAGTCTCGAACCAGTCCCCTGCGGTCCCCCATCCATCTCCGGCCGCAGTGGAGCCTGCTCAGCAAAGACGTCGGTCCTAGGGTCTCGCCCAGTCTAATACTGTGCAGAGACTTGGCTGCTGCCTCTTCAGGTTCTGCTATTGTAGCCACTACTGGTCAGCGACGAGCAGACGTCTTTAGGTCTAAGTCCTTTGTTGCTTCATCTGAGCATGCCCAGGGCAAGATCTCCCATTGGAGATCAGGGGTCACATGCTCAGATAGAGCTGCCACTCCTATTGGTCCTTCAGGAAGGTCCTCCGGCTGTTTATGTTCTGAAGCAGCTTCCCATTGGTACTTCCTGGAAGGTCTTTTTCTTGTGGCTGCTATAAAAGGCTGTCCTTACCGCACGGCCATGTGTTAGGATCAATTGCATTATGTGCTTTGCGCCAGTGTGATCATGCACGCATATGGTTAGGGCTCGGCTGAAATAAGCCCATAGAATACCACTCGGAGGAGTTTATGACTGGTTAGGGCTTGGCTGAATAGCCAGAATTACGGCTTCTCCGTGAGAATTGCTTGATTGCGTTGCTGTCTGCATGATCACGGACTGCTATCCCACAGCAGTTATCTATGTATCCCTGTGGTGTTAACAGTACACAGTACCTATCTCTGCGTCTTTACCTCAGCGACTCTATATAGCGCTGCGGCATTCCCGCTAGCGGCTCTGTGGATTAACAGAATTCGCACTATCTGCAACAGCGCGTTACAGCGTTTATTTTAGCGACTCTGCGGGATAACAGAGTTTGCTACTTACGCCATCTTACTAGCAGCAGGCTCTGCCTGCACGGTGGACCCCGGGCTGCGAACACACCTCTCTACATTATTTATTAGGTGCATTCCGCAGACCCTAACATTATGTGGAGCTCATCATATACTGTATGGAACATTATATGGGACCAATTATGTATGGAGCAATATAGGGGGCTCATTATTTTGTATGGAGCAATATATCTGGCTCATTATACTGTATGAAGCATTATATTGGGCTCATTATTTTGTATGAAGCATCATATATGGGACTCATTATTCTGTATGGAGCAATATATGTGGCTCATTATTCTGCATAGAGCAATATATGGGGCTCATTTTTCTGTATGGCGCACTATGTGGTGCCCATAATACTGTATGGAGGACTATACTGTCCGGTTTTTGAACTATTGTAGAATTTACAATAGATATCACTCATGTAATGAAAGAAGTGAAGTATTTAGCATTGTACTATACCTATATTTCTCTGCCATATCAGAGCAGCATGAATTGTGGTATGTGTTAAAGGGGCCCACTGAGACTCTTTCGCCCAGGGCCCACGAAAACCTGGAGCCAGCCCTGCCCCCCCACGACTTTAGCCAAATAACCCCCAATTTTTTAATGCGTTACTATTATAATAAAGTAAATTAAGGTTGACAAGCTTAAGTAATTAGAATTGATGTCGTTGGCATTGAAATCGGCATTGTAGGTGTGTTTACTGTCCTCCACTCCCTGCCAACTTTTCTTCTCCATTGACTTGCTTTGGGGTCGGTTCGAGTTTCAGTCGGACCTTCGACTTTTTCCGATAGTCGGCCGATTTCGTTTGACTCGAATTTTGGAAAAGTCGGTGGTGCGAAACCCGACTCGACCCTCCCGGAGGCAAAGTCGCTCATCTCTATTGACAATGGAATAGCTGATCAGCCAAAAACTTCAACTGACAAAGGGAACACCGATCAGGTGGAAATCAATCTCCTTTATTTTAGTATACATGAGACAGAAGAGGGAGCATCCTCTCTAATAGCACCTTTGATCACAGATGAAATAGAAACAGATGGGAATAAAATTGTAATTGACAATACTGATGAGGAAGCTCTCTGGTGCCTTTTTTACCCAGGTTTCCTTCCAGAACAATGTCATCACAAAGTACCTCTCAGTAAAATCAGTAAAATGAAATGACATGGATACAGCTACCAATGATTCTATTACTAAAAGTAACAATATTTTCAATTTATCCAGTTATTACCTTTCGTCTACAGAAACCTCTCTCCTACAGAAAGGTCATTCTTTTTGCCCACCAATAACACTAGTGAAATAGATCTATTTATGGACTTCCAGTCCTTCATAAGAAAGCTAACACTTAAGCGACATTTCTCCAAAGAAAATCCCCTCCAGAGCACCAAAATAACAGAGGATCCCATCTATCACACTGGATTAAAAGGAATGTCTAATTTTTACCCTATCCAAAGTCAAGGCTACCATCTGAAAACTTTCTCTGATCTTATTTCAAATTTTCCTGGACAAAATTATCTTGACACATAGCAAGAGGGAATCCAATCTTACTCTAAAAGAAAAAGAGGCATTAAAATCCCTAAAGAGCAATCCAGAGCTTGTCATCCCCATGGCAGACAAGGGGGGGTATAGTGGTACAGGACCGGGGATTTACCTGGCAGAAGCAATGAGACTATTATCTGACCCCAATACTTACAATAAGGTTGACAACTCAATATAACAATACAGTGATCACTTATACCGCTTTAATATCAAACGCTGATAGACAGAATATTCTAAACAAATCCGAAAAAAAATTTCTAAGCGTTGTCAATCCCCCGATTGCCTTTTTTCTATCACCTCCCAAAAATCCACAAGGATGCTAAAAGACCCCCTGGGAGACCCATAATTTCAGGGATATGGTCCCTGACATCGAACCTTGCAAATTATGTGGAACTACACAGTTATTTGAGGGACTCTAGTCATCTATTACGTCTTACGAAGGACATTCCATGGAAGAACACATTTGTTTTCATCTCCATGGATGTAGCCGCCCTCTATTCCAGCATCCCACATGGTTTGGGACTGGTGTGTTTTAAAACGTTCATAGACATTGATCCACGGTTGACACCCATGCAAAAAGAATTTTTGTATGAAAGCATGCATTTCATACTCCATAATAATTTCTTTACCTTTCAAGATACCCTATACCATCAGATACTTGGGACCGCGATGGGCTCGAAGGTGGCACCAACTTATGTAAATTTGTTCATGGCCATCTTTGAGTTTATCTTCTAATATAGCAGTATACATGCACCCAATATCATCATTTACAAATGTTATATAGAAGATTTATTCTTTATTTATGATAATTCAAAGGATGATGTGGCTTCTTCCTTAGGATCCTTGAAGATAATACCTAGGGTTTTGGTTTCACCCCCGTAGTAAACCCTGACACAGTCGACTTCCTTGACCTCACTTTCTTTCATGATAATACAAAAATTCACACAAGAACCTACTTCAAACTTGTGGATACAAACAGTTATGTCCATTATCAAAGTGGACATTACACCAAATGGTTGAGGAATATTCCACTTAACCAACACAAAAGAATCAAGAGGAACTGTAGTATGGACACAGATTTCATTAACGAATCAAAAGTCTTATCACATAGATTTCTTGAAAGAAGTTACCCAAAAAAATTGATCCATAGAGCCTTCTCTGAAAGCAAAAAAATAGAATGGACAGACTTATTCTTTAATAAAACAAAAAAATCTGCCTCTGATACTAAGTTCAACCTCAATTTTATTACCACTTCTTCAGCCCAGAACAAGAGAATTTGTCTGGTTCTGAAAAACATTGGGGCATACTTCTTAATTAACCCATATTGGGGAAGCTTCTTCCCAACAATCCCCTGGTAACCTTCCGAAGGGCCGCTACATTAAAAAACATGTTGGCTCCAAGCCAGCTAAAGAAAAAAGAGGATTCAAATCACTCTGTAAAAAAGCTCAGACATGGCTCCTATAGGTGTGGTATCCCGAGATGTCTATGTTGCTCCAGCATCATTCATGATGCAAAAATTTTTCATCAGACAGTGGAGATTCAGATGACATGCTAATCCAGTTTCGTCATCTATGTCATTATATGCAAATGTAAGAAATTATATGTGTGTAGGACAACGCAACAACTACATAAAAGAATAAACTCGCACAGGCATGATATAAAAGAAGGATTTCTACAGCATGGCTTTTTCCATGCATTATGCGTTATATCACAACAAAAGGATCTCCTTCAGGGTGATCCCCATTGACCATGTCCCCCTTGATAACTGCAACCGAGTCCAGACTCCTAACAGGAAAGAGATCTTCTGGATTCATAAGCTGAAGACTATAAATCCCCATGGACTCAATGAAACAACTGATTTGTTCATTGATTTATTTATGGAGTTTGCTCTTTTCCCCTGTATAACCTACCTCAATTTTCCTCTGTACTTCGTGACACAGATCTGACAAACATTTGCTCCTTGACATGAAGGGATTCATCCCTTCATTGTGGTTTGTTTCTCCTTTTTTTTTTTTCTTCAAAATGTTTTTTTCTGAGTTTTTTTTTCTTTTTCCCAGAGCTTTTTAATCCAGTATCATCTCTTTGATTTCAACTACCACCAAATAAAGAGATCAGATTAAATCCACCCATGGCTCAATGGTTTAAAACACAAGTAGTAGGGTCCTGACAAAAAAATGAATGAGTTAACACCATAGGTTCAAGCACTCTCCCAGCTTGCAAAATCTATCTATTTATTGAACCAATTTTTTTTTGTTATTTATTGAACTTACTTTATGTGATTTATTATGTTTTTCTGTATTTAATTTTTTAAATGTATGAGCAATGGTTTTAAGTGATATACTCCAGTATATTTTATGATTGTTTTGTGGTGTTTATTAAAAAAAATAAAAAAAATTAGATTGTCCTGAGGAAGTGGTGTGATCACCACGAAACGCGTAGAAATAAAGTCTATTCTCTATTACAGCCGCTTGGACTCCTCTGGTACATTATCCTGACAGGCGAGCAGCGCAGTCTGATGCCCCATTCTCTTCACCTAGCAAAGAATTATTCTATCATGGTAAATAAAGGGTAAATGGTACAAAGTTGAGAGAGAGAAAAAAAGATAAGAAGTTTTGCCTACCATCTACCGTAAGTAAATACTGTAAATCATTGTATCGGTGACTATGATTTGCAATAAAAAAAATCCTTAAATAGTTATATATTGAGATGTTGAGTGTTTTTTCTCATAAAGTCAGTTTAAAGCATATGGGAGGGAAGGATACTACCTATTCACGTGTGATAGTGGAGTTAGTAATATTCTGGTCTTGTGGCTTTTGCTATGAGAACATATGAGAGTGAAGGTGGTCTACTTGGTTGATCCTCGCTTCTGCATGTCCACTGGTTGGATCAGCTAATCATCTTATGTGTCTGAGGGTTTTTTCACTTTCAGGTATCTGAGAAAGAAAAAGTTTGACATATCAAGTTTCAAAATGACTCATCTTTTTGTTCTTACCAATGATATGCTTTTACCAGAGGTTCCCTCACTCTATTAAGCACATGGGCATTGGACCAAGCCATGCATGCATAGTTGTTGGCTTAAGAGTTGTTCATTTGATACCCATCCATCATGTATGGTCATTAGAGTTGAGCGAAACAGATCTGTCAGATTCATAAGTCGCCGACTTTCACCAAAGTCGGGTTTCGTCGAGCAAAACCCGACCATAGCGTCGTCGGCCATGCGTTTGGCAAAAGGAGAACCAAAGTTGGTTTTCCCATAATGCTTGCAGGCGCCTTTTTTCAGCCAATGAGCAAGGACGTACCTTGTGGGCAACGAGATGACATGGGCAGCATTAACCACCATCTTAGAGAAGGGCATTGCAGTGATTGGCTTGCTTTGGGGGGCGTCATAGTGTCTATAAAAGCCCTGACCGCCAACCGCCATTTTACTTCTGCCGATCTTAACAGTAGGGAGAGGTTGCTGACGCTGTTTATTAGTAGGGAGTTAGGGCTGGAAAGAGAAGTTCTTATGTGCTTGTGCTGATAGCAATTGTGCTGTACAGTTAGTGTGCAGTGACAGGGGAGATTTTCTTGTGTGCAGCAGCGCTGGTTATTAGGCTGCCTGATAGCTGTATTGCTGTGTGTACACTGCTGTGCAGACTGCTTTTTACACAGCACTAATATTTTTATTTTTTTTTTCTGCACAGTTACCGAGCGTTCATTTTTCCCACACCGTATAGAGCTGTACGCTCCTCACACACTACCGTGTACTGGCTAGTATCAAGGACAAATACATGCTGACTATCTGTGTGTGACTCCGTAAATAAACATGGAGATTTAAATTTTCCCCTTCACCATATACAGCTGGTTTCTTATGATACAGTATCTTTTTTCTGCCTTTTGTATTACGGTCAATTCCATACTGAGAGAGCGTCTGTGTGTGACTCCGGAAATATATACGGAGATTTAAATTTTCCCCTACACTGTATACAGCTGTACGCTTCTGATACAGTACCTTTTTTCTGCCTTTTGTATTATGGTCAAATCCATACTGAAAGAGCGTCTGTGTCTGACTCTGGAAACATACGGAGATTTCAATTTTCCCCTATACTGTATACAGCTGTACGCTTCTGATACAATAACTTTTATCTGCCTTTTGTATTACGGTCAAATCCATACTGAAAGAGCGTCTGTGCGTGACTCCGGAAATATATACGGAGATTTAAATTTTCCCCTACACTATATACAGCTGTACACTTCTGATACAGTACCATATATCTGCTGGTATTTTTGGTACATTTTCCCAAACATGAGGAAGTATGGTGGAAGAGGCCGCGGATGTGGGCGGGGGGGGGGCCAGCTGGTACTGATGGTGGTGGTGATGCATCTGCTGGTAGTGCCAAAAGCACAATAGCACCTAAGGCAGGAGGTGTTAAGCCTGCGTCATCGTCTGGCTCCAGAAGGCCTGGAAGGCTCCCTTTTTACTGGGAGTAGGTAAACCGCTTTTAAATCCGGAGCATCAGGAACAGGTTTTGGCTTACATTGCCGAAACAGCCTCCAGCTCTATCGCCTCCTCTTCTGAAGTTTCAAAAACTGCAAGTACTGAGTCATCAGTGCAGGCTCCTGGTCAGGAACGACACCTTTCCTTGTGTCCTTCACCCCCAACAAATGTGAAGGATGCGGCAGGCCACACTTCAGATTACTCCATGGAGCTCTTTTCACATACCATGCCTGGGTTATCAAGTGAAATCCTGAATTCCCCAGTCCAAGATGAATATGACATCGAGTGCACTGATGCACAGCCACTGCTATATTATTCTGCTGGTACATTCACCCAGAGCACTGCATTGTCCTCGCAGTCTACTGAGCCAGATTCTGACCCTGATGAAACTCAGGTGCCCTTTCCCGCATACTCTACCACCTTACACGTTGACACAGAGGAAGGTGCAGATGAAATTGAAGAGGAAGTGATGGATGACCCAGTTGTTGACCCGGATTGGCATCCATTGGGGAAGAGGGTGCCGCTGGCAATAGCTCAGAACAAGAGGAGGATCCCCAGCAGGCATTGATATCGCAGCTGCAGTTATAAGTCAACCCCATAGCAGACCAAAAACGTGTAAAAAAAACAAAAGGAGTTGCAGGACAGCTTGGCCAGACGGTCAAATTAGCACAGCATGCAAGCCCTGAAAATTTATCCCATAGTAGGAAGAGTGCAGTGTGGCACTTTTTTAACCAAAATCCTATTGATGATGCAAAGGTTATCTGTAAGAAGTGCGGAAGGACCTTTAACCGAGGGAATAATCTCCGAAATTTGAATACCAGTTGCATGCTTAGACATTTAAACACCATGCACTTGCAAGCGTGGACGGACTACAAAACCTCAGGTAGCACATGTGCACCTGCTCCGACTGAAGGTAGCCAGCAACGCTACATCGCTTCCCCCACTGTAAGCCCACTGGTTAGTACACTACCAGCAAGAAATGCTGAGGTGTCGTCGCAAGGCCAAAGCAGTCAGGGAATCACAATCTTTTTCCAACGAAAGACTGAATCTAAGCCATCACCACCACCACCACCACCATCGCCATCACCAATCCCCTCTCAGTCCACCATGTCCACCGCTAGTTCCCCCATATGCAGTTCTCAAGCCCAGCTCACCCTAGCAGTCACTCTGAGTAGGACAAGAAAGTACTCATCCTATCATCTGCGTACACTGGCTTTGAACACCTACATTGCCAAACTGATCTCATTAGAGATGATGCACTTCCGTTTGGTTGAAAGCGCAGTGTTCCGAGAGCTTATGGCCTATGCTGTCCCACGCTATGACCTACCCAGTCGGCACTTCTTTTCTAGAAAAGCCATCCCTACCCTCCACCTGCATGTGAAAGACCGCATTGTCCATGCACTCAAATAATCAGTGAGTGGAAAGGTGCACCTCACAACAGATGCATGGGCCAGTAGGCATGGCCAGGGCCGTTACGTGTCCATCACTGCGCACTGGGTTAATGTGGTGGATGCAGGCTCCACAGGGGACAGCAGCAGTGGGACAGTGCTGCCCAGCCCACGGTATAGGCAACAGTTGGCTGTAGGCGTTCGACCCTCCTCCTCCTCCAGATGCGAAAGTGCATCGAAAGAGCACAGTCGCACGAGCACTCCATCCGCAGCTGCCAGTGCTGCACACGAGGTGTCCCACTATCGATCAGTTAGTGGTAAGCGCCAGCAGGCTGTTTTAAAGATGATGTCTTTGGGCGACAACAGACACACCGCGGAGGTACTGGTCGACTACTTGCAGCGAGAAACTGTGTCATGGCTGGGCAGTCTACATCGTGAGCCTGGCAAGGTAGTCAGTGATAACGGCCTTAATTTTGTGTCGGCCATAGCCCGGGCAAAACTCAGACACATACCTTGCCTGGCTCACACCTTGAACCTGGTGGTGCAATGCTTCCTAAATAATTATCCGGAGTTAACAGCTCTGCTCCATAAGGTGCGAAGACTGTGCTTGCACATCCGTCGCTCGCCCGTAGACTCCAGTCGTATGCTGAAGCTGCAGCGATCGCTCCACCTCCCCAAACACCGCCTAATCATAGACGTTGCAACAAGGTGGAACTCCACCATGCACATGGTTGAGTGGCTGTGCGAACAGAGGCAGCCTGTAATGCATTTGTGGGAGGATACGCGGGCATGCAGTTTGAGGGCAGACATCGGGTGGTCGGGAGTGCATTGGTCAAAGCTGAAAGACCTCTGTAAAGTCCTTCAGTGTTTTGAGGAATGCACACGGCTGGTAAGCGCAGACGATGCCATCATAAGCATGAGCATCCCACTTATGCGTCTGCTCATGCAAACTTTGACGCACATTAATGATCAAATGTAAGAAAAAGCACGTATCCAGCCTGATAAATGTAAGTCAAAAAAACTTTGCACTCAAACTGTATGACAAGAAAAATTCATTTAATAAAGGTGCATCCAGACATGAGATATTTAAACGTTTTCGGTCCAACCATGGGACCTTCATCAGAACTATTGCCAAAGGAACGCTGAAAAATACATACAGAAACAGAAATCATTGAGAAAATACATGTCTTAAAGTGCATATGGATTATGGTTCAAAAAAATTCAAAAGCATAATAAATTTGTCAATACATTGAAAATTGTGAAGATAGCGATGAATGTGGGTTCAATCCAAAATATCCCCAAAGGATAAAGAATGAATAACATCCACTGACTGATAGGTGCTGGGTGGAACAAATGGTTAAGGAGCTTATCAGAAATTTAAACATTGGATGTAACGAAATAGTTATATAAACCAACAGAGAAATGGAGAAAGGATACCAAATTATTCCACAGTGAATATTGTGGTTTTATAAGTGGAGTAGTGTGAACGTAGACGGGATACTAAAAAAAGGGAGAAGGAATAATTGTGAACAATAGAAACAAGAAAATTATGAATACCTGGATAAATGAAGTATAATCTCCAAAGATAGCTAAAATAAAACATATGGACACATAAGTGAAATGTTGTTATTTTACCAGATCAAAGAAAAATATGAGGGTAAAAAGAAGCGAAAAAATTCCACAAATACCTGGATATAGTATCCCCTAAATGTATGGGGAATAGACTGAGGCTGTATGGGGCGGTTGGGTGCTGGTATTTTTAGCCAGGGGGGTGCGCCAATATCTATGGCCCCTTCCTAAGCTATGAATATCAGCCGCAGATGTCTGCGTAGCCTTTCTGGCTTTAAATTACTGGGGGACCCCACGTCATTTTTTTTGTGGGTCCCCCTATTTTAATAGTAAAGGCTAGCTGCGGGTTGATATTCAAAGCCTGGGAAACTCCATGGGTATTAACCCCTTCCCAGGCTAGAAATATTGGCCCGAGTAGTCGGCTTTCCCCTCTGGCGCAGAAAATTGCGCTGGAGCCCACGCCATTTTTAAAAAATGTATGCTATTGCGTGAAGAATTTTTGTGTGTGCGCGCGCGCGTGCGTGAGTCTTTAACTATTTATGTACCATTCTATCTATTGTCTATTTATTTTCTATCTATCTATCTATCTATCTATTTTCTATCTATCTATCTATCTTCTATCTATCTATCTGTCTGTTTATTATCTATCTATCTTTCTATCTACCTGTCATCTTTCTATCTTCTATCTATCTGTCTATCTATTATCTATCTATCTATCTATCATCTATTTATCTATTATCTATCTATAAAAACTATCTATCTATCTATCTATCTATCTATCTATCTATCTATCTATCTATCTATCTATCTATCTATCTATCTATCTATCTATCTATCATCTATTTATCTATTATCTATCTATCTATCTATTATCTATCTAACTATCATCTATTTATCTATTATCTATCTTTCTATTATCTATCTATCTATTATCTATCTATTTATCTATTGGACCTGACCTCACCTCCCTACTGACCAAAATCCCACAGTGTCTGTCTGCTATCTCAGCCTTCTTTTCTGCTCGCTTTCTCAAACTGAACATGGACAAAACAGAATTCATCATCTTTCCCCCACCTCACTCTACCCCTTCACCAGACCTGTCCATCAATGTCAATGGCTGCTCGCTTTCCCCAGTCCCACATGCTCGGTGCCTTGGGGTGATCATCGACTCTGCCCTCTCTTTCAAACCACATATCCAAGCCCTCGCCACCTCCTGCCGCTCAAACTCAAAAATATTTCCCGGATCCGCTCATTCTCAACATGAAACCACAAAAAACACTAGTGCACGCCTTATCATCTCCCGCCTCGACTACTGCAACCTCCTACTGTTGGCCTCCCCTCTAGCACTCTGGCACCACTCCAATCATCCTGCACTCTGCTGCCGACTAATCCACCTGTCTCCCCGCTTTTCCCCCAGCCTCCCCCTATGCCATGCCTTCACTGGCTCCCTATTCCCCAGAGGCTCCAGTTCAAACCTTAACCATGACATACAAAGCCATCCACAACCTTTTCCTCCATACATCTGTGACATGGTGTCCCGCTACCTACTACACGCAACCTTCGATCCTCTCAAGATCTCCTTCTCGACTCCCCCCTCATCTCTTTTCCCTAAACGCATACAAGACTTCTCCCGGGCTTCCCCCATACTCTGGAACTCCCTCCGCAAAAAATCAGACTTTCCCAACAACGGAGACCTTAAAGAAAAACCTGAAGACCCACCTGTTCCGACAAGCCTACAACCTGCAATGATCCTCAGTGTACTGAACCATCGTACGACCAGCTCTACCCTTTCCTAGTGTATTCTCACCCACCCTGCAGTCTGTGAGCCCTCGCGGGCAGGGTCCTCTCTCCTTCTTGTACTTGTTTGTCCCTTGTCCAGCACATGTTTATTGTACCTGTCTATATTTTTCCCCTTTTTCATATGTAAAGCCCCATGGAATAAATGGCGCTATATAAATGTATATTAATAATAATAATAATAATTATCTATCTCCTATATATTATCTAGCTATTTATCTATTATCTATCTATCTATCTGTCTATCTATCTATCTATCTATCTATCTATTATCTATCTATCTTCTATCTATCTGTCTATCTTTATCTTCATTTCTTGGACATTTGAATGGTATAAGTTGAATGGAGAGGTCAGATATGGCCTTGGTCAGATTGTGACATCATTTTAAGTGTGTCATCTTTGAAGTGTTGCATCAGAAATATATCCGAATGATAGCGCATGGTATATTCCCCCTTCATGCTGTCGTGTCCCGATCCATCTACTTTCATCCACAGGTACGTCTGAAGATCTCTCTATCCAGAATGCCCACTGCACCCCAGAATCCTATGTACTCCCCTTTCTGTTTTAACTGGTACGTCTGAAGCATCTCTCTATCCAGAATACCCACTGCACCCAGAATCCTATGTACTCCCCTTTTCTGTTTTAACTGGTAGTCTGAAGCATCTCTCTATCCAGAATACCCACTGCACCCCAGAATCCTATGTACACCCCTTTTCTGTTTTTTTGGTACGTCTGAAGCTTCTCTCTTATCCAGAATACCCACTGCACCCCAGAATCCTATTACTCCCTTTTCTGTTTTAACTGGTACGTCTGAAGCATCTCTCTATCCAGATACCCACTGCACCCCAGAATCCTATGTACTCCCCTTTTCTATTTTAACTGGTCATCTGAAGCATCTCTCTCTCCAGAATACCCACTGCACCCAGAAATCCTATGTACTCCCCTTTTCTATTTTAACTGGTAAGTCTGAAGCATCTCTCTCTCCAGAATACTCACTGCACCCCAGAATCCTATGTTTTCCCCCTTTTCTATTTTAACTGTACTTCTGAAGCATCTCTCTATCCGAATACCCACTGCAATCCAGAATCCTATGTACTCCCCTTTTCTATTTTAATGGTACGTCTGAAGCATCTCTCTTCTCAGAATCCCCACTGCACCCAGAATCCTATGTACTCCCCTTTTCTTTTTTAAAATCGTACGTCTGAAGCATCTCTCTATCCAGAATACCCACTGCACCCCAGAATCCTACGTACTCCCCTTTTCTGTTTTAACTGGTACGTCCGAAGCTCTCTCTCTCCAGAATACCCACTGCACCCCGAATCCTATGTACTCCCCTTTTCTGTTTTAACTGGTACGTGCTGCTTTTTCCCTGATTTTAATTCCATGTAGCTAGTCAGATTTAATGAATACATATTGTTTTTGTCTGTGACCCTCACTCCTATGCCTATCCCTCCATCTTAATCTGTTTTCTTCAGCTTTGGTGCTTGGCAAATGTTCTATTAACTGCAATCTGTTAATTGCTCCCTGCTGTGAACTCTCCTCCTGCTCCTTTTTCCTCCCCTCTCTTTCTCTCACCTGGCTTCAATTTCTTGGACATTTGAATGGTATAAGTTGCATGGAGCAGGTCAGATATGACCTTGGTCAGATGTGACATCATTTAAGTGTGACATCTTTGAAGTGTTACATCAGAAAAATATCCAAGAAATAGTCAGAAATCGGTCAGAAAAGGTAAGACTTATCAATGTCTTTCTATTTTTACTTGCCTTTCTTTTACCCTGCTCCTTAACCATGCTCACATTTGCCCTCACCGTTTTTTCTCCTAATCTTCACTCTCCTTCGCTATCCCCAAACCCCTGCAAGCTCCAACCAAATAAACTGTCTCCCCCTCTCTTATCCCTCACATTGCCTCATCTGCAGACCTGCTTCTTAACCTCAGACCTCTCCCACTAAAATATAACGTAAGCCGGTAACTCTCCTTCACCCATCTGCTTCCCTTTCTCTGCTTCTTCTACTGCTGGGGACATATCCCCCAATCCTGGCCCCTCTGCCCATTCATCCACTAATCCTCACCCCTATACTTTTCACAGTAAGAGAAACTACCGCAATCCCCTTAAACTTAAAACCTGTGCCACTGACCCCTACCCCCAGCTCCCTCTCTCTGTAGCACTCTGGAACGCCCGCTCCGTCTGCAACAAGCTCCACGTGTCCACAATCTCTTTATTTCCCGCAACCTCTCCTTCCTGGTCCTCACTGAGACCTGGCTGACGCCTCCTGACAAGGCCTCCCCTGTTGCACTGAGTTACGGTGGCCTCCACTTCACCCACACTCCTCGCTCTGGCAACAGACATGGTGGAGGCATGGGTTTCCTTTTTTCTAATAACTGCTCCTTCAATCCTATCCAACCCCCACCCTCCCTCATTCTCCCTTCCTTTGAGGTCCACTCGGTCCGTATCTATCTCCCTCTAATCTCCAAATTGCGTCATATACCGACCAACGGGCTGAGCCACTGCCTTCTTGACCAATTCTCCAGCTGGCTTCTTCACTTTCTCTCTGCTGACATCCGCACCATCATCATGGGTGATTTTAATATCCCTATTGACACCTGCCAGCTAGCAGCCTCCAAACTCCTGTCACTTACTTCTCCTTTGGACTTACTCGTGGTCCTCCACAGCCATCCACACAGACGGACATACATTAGACCTCATCTTCACCCACCTCTGTTCCCTATCCCAATCTCACAATCTCTCCCTTCCCTATCAGACCACCACCTTACTCACCTTCTATCCCTGTCCTCTTCACCTGCCCTATGTCCAGCCACTGGCACATCCTCGCAGAAACCTCGCAACCTAGACATTCACAGACTCTCAGACTCTCTTCTACCTCTGTCCTCCATATTTCAATCCATGACACAGACAGCGCCACCGCTTTCTATAACACCACCCTCACATCTGCCATAGACTCAGTCGCCCCTCTCACGCACGGCAAAGTGCGACGAATCAATAGGCAACCCTGGCACAAAAATCTCCCCAAAAAAACTTCGGACAATCATCAGGATCGCGGAGCGGCATTGGAAGAAAACACGCCTGCCAGACGACTTCACTGCTTTCAAACAAGTTCACTTGCCTTCAAAAATAGCCCTCAAGCTCTGCTAAACAGACCTATTTCACAAACCTTGTATCTTCTATCCTACAACCCAAAACAACTGTTCAGAAACATTCAACTCTCTCCTCCACCCCCATTGCCACCTCCAACTCCCCTCATTCTCTGCCGAAGACTTTGCCACCTACTTCAAAAACAAGATCGACCAAACAAGGCAAACCTTTACTGTTCCACCATCCCAACCACTCCATATCCCAAAGACCTCTGCCCTTCCCTACTAACCTCCCTCTCCAAATCACTGAAGGAGAACTTACTCATCTCCTTTTCAAATCACACCTCACCACCTGTGCACTTGACCCCATCCCTTCCCACCTGCTCCACCAACCACACTAACACGCTCATCCCAGCCCTAACCCATTCAACCTTTCCCTCTGCCTTAAAACATGCCACCTCACACCATCCTCAAAAAAACAAACCTTAACCCAACTCCCTTGCCCAGCAATCCCCCAATATTCATTGTCCCGTTTGCTTCCAACTCCTCGAGCAGCATGTCCACGCCCAACTTTCCTCCCACCTCTCATCTAACTCTCTCCTTGACAACCTCCAATCTGGCTTCCGCCCCCACCACTCCACTGAAACTGCCCTGACCAAAATTACTAATGACTTACTCACAGCCAAAATCTAACAAACAGTTCTCCATCCCTCCTCCTTGACCTGTCCTCTGCCTTGACACAGTCGACCACTGCCTACTGCTACAGATTCTTTCTTCCCATGGCATCAAAGACTTGCCCTGTCCTGGATCGCCACTTACCTTTCCGAACGCACATTTAGCATCTCCCACTCCCACTCTACCTCCTCATCCCACTTCTCTCTGTTGGAGTCCTTCAAGGCTCTGTCCTGGGGCCCCTACTTTTTTTTCCATCTATACCCTAACTCATTAAAGTCCATGGGTTCCAGTACCACCTGTATGCGGACGATACTCAGATCTACCTCTCTGGGCCCAGATGTACCTCTCTGCTGTCCAGAATCCTGAGTGTCTATCAGCCATATCCTCCTTCTTCACCTCTCGCTTCCTAAAAACTCAATGTAGACAAAACCGAACTCATCATATTTCCTCCATCTCACGTATCTTCCTACCGATCTATCTATTATGGTAAATCTCTCCGCACCTGAAATCCCCTGCCTCGGAGTAACTCTCAACTCTGCCCTGTCCTTCAAACCACACATCCAAACACTTGCTACCTCCTGTCGCCCCCAACTTAAAAACATTTCCAGAATTCATCCCTTCCTCAGCCCTCAATTACTAAAACTCTTGTGCATGCCTCATCATCTCCCGCCTTGATTACTGCAACACCCTCCTCTGTGGCCTCCCCGTCAACTCTCTTGCACCACTCCAGTCTGTCCTCACTCTGCTGCCTGACTAATCCACTCTCCCTTGCTACTCCCCTGCTTCCCCCTTTGCAAATCACTCCACTGGCTCCCAATTCCCCAACAAATCCAGTTCAAATACTAACACTGGACCTACAAAGCCGTCCACAACCTGTCCCCTCCTATATATCTGAACTAATCTCCCAATATTTCCTTCACGTATTCTTCGATCCTCCAAGACCTCCTACTTTCCTCCACATTATTCGTTCCTCCCACAACCGCCTCCAAGATTTCTCCGAATATCCCCCATCCTCTGGAATTCTACGCCTCAACATGTACGATTAACCACAACCCTTGGGATCCTTCAGACGGAACCTGAAAACCCATCTCTCGGAAAGCTACAGCCTGCAAAACCACTCCACCGACAGGAGAGGAAGTGATTAGCTGGGAGTTAATTGATTGCTTCCCAGGCTAATCAGTTCAGGTCACGCGGGACACCGCACAGCATCGTGACATCAGAGGGGAGTCCCCGGCTGTCCTAAAGTGAACTGATTAGCCTGGGAACTGGGGAGCAATCAATTAAGCTTCCCACACTAATCACTTCCTCTCCTGTCAAGCCGGGAGATGAAACTCCTTCATTCGGGGGCTTACAGCTGAGCTGCCAGCATTAGCTGTGCTGCTAGCTGTAAGCCAGTTAACCCTTTGTGAAGGACTACAGTGTGGGGACCTGACTGTGCGCCGGATAGGTAAGAACATGTTGCTTTATTATTTTATTTTTATTACAGGAGAAAAAAGGGCTTCGCAAGGAATACCTGTAAAATAAAGATGGTCAAAAACTGTGTGATAATTTCATTAAAATGAATTTTTAATTAAAGTGTGTGTGTTTTCTTTTTATTTCATACAATAGGATTATTAATTGATAGTTGTCTAATTGACAACTCTCAATTATTAGCCTGGCTTAAAGTCACCTTTCAATAGCAAGGGCTTTAACCCATTATTAACCCCTAGCCACCGCTACAGGGCAATGGGAATAGAGGGCTAAGTGCCAGAAAGGGGCATCAAATTTTGATTTGCCTTTTTTCTGGGGGGTGGGGGCAATGTTATAGCCAGGGGGGCACAAAAAAATGCACCCTCCCAGGCTATTTTATCTGCCCCACCATGGCTTTCCCTGTCTGGTGGAGAAAATACCGTTTAGAGCCCACGCATTTTTTCAAGAAATTACCATTTAAATAACCCCAAATTTGAAATTCGCAACATATCATGGCCATGTAATTGTTGTGAAACCGTATTCAAACTCTAATGAAATGGTTTAGTTCTAAACCTGTGTCATTTCATACGGTTTGTATTAAATACGGAATTGAATTAGCCGCTTTCTGATGTACATGTATGACATATAATATTTATTTTATGTATGATATAACTATTACGTTTATATAGATTAATATTAGCTAATATATAAATTATTTTCTTTTGTTGTAGTTTTTTTTTTACTATGTATTTTAACATGAGTTTTTAATACAGGAACTGCTCATGTCAAACGCTGTTTAAATGCATTGCATAGAAGGCCGGATGGAAAAGTGAGGGTGAAATTTAAACCCCCTCTCTGACAAGAGACACCCCCCTCCAAAAACCGTCCATTCTGCCCTGGGGGGGATAGACATCATAGGCGTTCACGCGCTCCTGAGGGGACACAGCAATGCCGCCGGGTGTCACTGATTATCAAGCTGACACCCGGACTGTGTGTCAGGAGCGGCACGGCCCGCCCGGACATTAACCCTGGCACCCGCATCAAACAGACGCGGTGTTTACTGGGGGCACAGGGGAGGCCGCAGGGTGGGGGCCCCTGCGTGCCCCCCGGACCCTCAGACCAGCGCAAAGGATGCGCTGTCTGAGGGCTTCCTCCCTCCCAGGACCCGGATCCAAGAGGCGCCGGGTCCTGGAGGAAGGGGCTTCCTCAGTGCCGTGAGAGCAGGCGCTGGGGAAGCCTGCACACTGCCCTGAATCGCTGGTGTGCAGAGTGTGTGCACACTGTACACCAGCGATTGAAAAATACAGTGATGTCCCCACCCGGGACAAAGTAAAAAAAGTTAAAAAAAAAAAATAAAGTTATAAAAAAAATCCCAAAATAAAATAAAAAAAAAAAAATATTCCCCCAATAAATTATTTCTTCCTGTAAAAAAAAAAAACAAAACAAAAAAAGACACTATTTGGGTTTGCCGCGTCCGTAACGCCCCCCATAAAAATGTCCCACAGTTAACCCCTTTAGGAACCCCTTAAAAAAAAAAAAAAGCAAAAATTCAATGCTTTATCTCATCCGCCGAACAAAAGGGAAAACGCGCGACAAAAAGCCGATTAAATAAACATGGTACCGCTGAAAACGTCATCTTGTCCGCAAAAAAACGAGCCGCCATACAGCATCATCAGCGAAAAAAAAAAAGTTAACTCGCAAATAAAGCGATGCAAAAATAGTTTTTTTTATATAAATTGTTTTTTCTATAAAAGCGCCAAAACATAAAAAAATTTAAAATGAGGTATCGCCAAATCGTATGACCGAAGAAATAAAACTGCTTTTTTAAAATTTTACCCACGCGGAACAATAAAAAACCCTCCCCAAAAGAAATTCATGAATTGTAATTTTTGTTCATTCTAACCCCAAAAATCAAAATAAAAAGCGATCAAAAAAAAGCACGTGTAAAAAGGTTACAAAAAAAATCAACTCGTACCGCAAAAAAATAAGACCCCCACATGACTCTGTGGGCCAAAAATGCAAAATTAAAGTTCTCAAAATGTGGCGATGCAAAAAATATGTTTTGCAATAAAAAACGTCTTTTAGCGGCAGTGCCAATAATAAAAACCCCAAAATAGTAAATCAAAACCCCCTTAATCCCCTTAGTTAGGGAAAAATAATAATATAAAAAAATTATTTATTTCCATTTTCCCATTAGGGTTAGGTTGGGTTGCGGCTAAATTTGGGTTGGGATTGGGGGTGTTTAGAGTTAGGGTTTGGGTTAGGGTTGGGACTAGGGTTAGGGGTGTGTTGGGGTTGGTTGGGTTAGAATTGGGGGGTTTCCGCTGTTTAGGCACATCAGGGGCTCTCCAATGTGACTTGGCGTTATCCAATTTCCAGCCAATTCTGCTTGAAAAAGCAAAACGGTGCTCTTCACTTCTGAGCTCTACCAGCATCCAAACAGTAGTTTATCCCACATAGGGTATCGCGTCTTGGACCCAAAGTTTTGGCAATTTGTCCTATTTCTTTGTTACCCTGGGGAAAAATTAAAAAACGGGGGCGAAAAAATCATTTTTGTACAAAAAAATTATTTTTTTGTTTTTACGGCTGTACATTATAAATTCTGGTAAACCCCCTTGGGGCTTCATAGCGCTCACCAACCCTAGATAAGTTCCTTGTGGGGTTTTTTTCCCCAAAAGGGGTACTTGTTGGGGATTTCAAGTTTAGGGCGCTCAGGGGCTCTCCAAATGGACCTAAAGCCCCCGACCATTCAAAAAGTCTCAATCCAAAACGTCACTACTTCCCTTCCGGCCCCAACGTTACCCTACAGTAGTTTTCTCCCAATATGGGTATAGTATCAGGAAAATTGGGCAACAACTTTTGGGGTAAAATTTCTGTTACCCTTGAAAAATAAATATTGGGGCGAAAAAAAAAAAATATTTGCAAAAAAAAAAAAAAGATTTTTTATTTTTACGGCGTGCGTTATAAACTTGTGAAGCACTTCGGGTTCAAAGTCCCAACCAAATCTAATAAGTTCCTTGTGGGGTCTATTTTCCAAATGGGGGTACTTGTGGGGGGTTTCCACGTTTAGGCGCTCAGGGGTCTCCAAATGTGACTGACGCACCCAGACCATTCTCAAAAAGTCGCAAACCAAAAAACGTCATACTCCCTTCCGACCCTGACGTGCGCCCATACAGTAGTTTTCTCCCACATATTGGGCAGGTACTCGGACAAAATTGGACAAAAACTTTTGGGGTCGAATTTCTCCTGTTACCTTGTTAAAATAAAATAGGGGGCGAAAAAAATCATTTTTGTAAAAAAAAAAAGATTTTTTTTTTTTCGGCTGTGCGTTATAAACTTCGTGAACACTTGGGGTTCAAAAGGCTCACCACACATTGAAAGTTCCTTGGGGGTCATTTTCCAAAAGGGGTCACTTGTGGGGGGTTTCCATGTTTAGGCGCTCAGGGGCTCTCCAAATGTGACATGACGCACCCACCATTCCATCAAAGTTGAAATCCAAACGTCACACTTCCCCGGCCCTGACGTCCCCAACAGTAGTTTTCTCCCCATATTGGGTTCGCGATTTGGACAAAATGGACAACAATTTTTGGGGTCCAATTTCTCTGTTACCCTTGTGAAAATAAAATATTTGGGGGGGAGGGAAAAAACTTTTGTAAAAAAAAAAAAAAGATTTTTATTTTACGGTGTCGTTATAAACTTAGTGAAACACCTGGGGGTTAAAATTCTCACCACAATCTAGAAAGTTCCTTGAGGGGTCTAGTTTCCAAAATGGTGTCTTTATGGGGTTTCCACTGTTTAGGTAGATAGGACTCTCCAAACAGACTGGCGCCAGTCAATTCTGCGTTGAAAAAGTCGAGGCGTCCTTCCCTTCCAAACTTCCATGCACCCAAACAGTGGTTTACCCCCAATATGGGGATCAGCGCATAGGGACAAAAATTCACAATAATTTTGGATCTTGCACCCTTGGAAAAATAAAGATTTGGGGTGGGAAAAATCTTTTTGTGGAAAAAAAAATTGATTTTTAAATTTTCGGCTTCGTTTTTAAAAATTTGTGAAGCACTTGGGGGTTAAATTGCTCATCAAAAATCTAATAAGTTCCTTAGGGGGTTCTAGTTTTTCCCAAATGGGGTATTTGTGGGGGGTTTCCACTGTTTAGGCACTCAGGGGCTCTCCAAATGCAACAGGCATCCCAAACTCAAAATTTCCCGCCAATTTTGGTTGGAAAAATCAAATGGTGCCCTTCCATTCGGCTCTGCCGTCGCCCAAACAGTGGTTCCCCCCCACAATGGGTACCGTACTCAGGACAAATTTGGAAAACAACTTATGTGGTCCAATTTCTCCTGTTACCCTTGGGAAAATAAAAAAATTAGTGACAAAAGATAATTTTTGTGGGAAAAAAAAAGG
>JARQOD010000010.1:102490811-102530114 GCA_033576555.1 Oophaga sylvatica
GGGGTCCCCCCTATTTTTGTTAACCAGCCAGATGAAGCAGACCGCTGAGGCCTGGTTTTTCAGGCTGGTAAGGATCCAATATCCATGGACCTTGCAAGCCTGATAATACCAGGCCACAGCAGTCTGCTTAGCTTGGCTGGTTAACAAAAATAGGGGATCCCCTCGAAAAAAAAACGGCGTAGGGGTCCCCCTATTTTTGTTAACCAGCCAAGTAAAATGCAGACTGCTGCGGCCTGGTATTAAAAGACTGTCAAGGCCCATGGATTTTGGCCCTCAACAGCCTGATAATACCAGGCTACAGCAGCCCCACATTTGGCGCATCAAAAGATGTGCCAATTGTGGCACTTTACCCGGCTCTTCCCACTGCCCTGTAGCGTTGGCAAGTGGGGTAATAAGGGGTTAATGTCACCGTTGATTGCACGGTGACAATAAGCCCGGTTAATAATGGATAGGCGTCAATAAGACACCGATCCATTATTAATCCCAAAGTTTTTAAATGTGTAAAAAAAAGACACAGCAAGAAAAAAGTCTTTTAATGAAATAAAAGAGACAACACAGTTTTCATTTCTTTTATTATACACTCATTCCTGCGACGCCATCGATCTCCTGTAAAAAAAGAAAAAAAAAAAACCAACAGTATACCACCTGTCCGACGCAGTCCATAGTAACGACAATCCCACGACGATCCAGCTCTGCTACATCGGAATGACAGGCAGAGCCTGTCATTGCAACGCAGCACAGCTGATTACCTGCTTCCCCGGCGGTGACGTCATCGGACTGACTGCTTTACGGCCGGGATTACCCAGCAGTCACTGCAGTTATCGCGAGAAACTGCATGTGACCGCCGGGGAGAAGAGGATGGCAGCCATGAAGCAGTCCAGGACGTGACCGCCGGAGATCTTCTGCCGGGTAAGTGCCGCTGACTCCTGACAGACCCGACAGACGGACACTGACAGTGACAGTGACATCCCGATTCCGGTATCCGATATGACGAAAATATCGGAACTCGGAATCGGAATTCCGATACAGCCAATATCGGCCGATACCCAATATTTGCAGTATCGGAATGCTCAACCCTTGTGTTAACTCATAGTTTTGATGCCTTTAGTGTGATTCTACAATTTTCATAGTCATGAAAATACAGAAGAATCTTTGAATGAGAAGGTGTGTCCAAACTTTTGGTCTGTACTGTATGTTCTGTATGTTATGTGTTGTATGTATGTTCTTTGTTGTATGTTATATGTATGTTCTGTATGTTATGTGTTGTATGTATGTTCTGTATGTTATGTGTTTGTATGTTATATGTATGTACTGTATGTTCTGTGTTGTATGTTATGTGTATGTTCTGTGGTATATGTTCTGTATGTTGTGTATGTAATGTATGGTTTTTTTTTTTACATTCAACACATTAGCCGGATGATGGGACTACTACTGTCCCATCATTGGCTAATGTGTCACTCACTGACAGTGCAGCAGGCATAGCCAGATGGGACTTGTAGTCCCATCGGACGATGCCTGCATACACGCACACACAGACTGACAGTGTAGCAGGCATAGCCGGATGGGACTTGTAGTCCCATCGGACGATGCCTGCATACACACACACACACAAAGCCGGGCGGCACCGCTCAGCCAATGGCGGGGGCTTTGAATCCCGCAACGCTCATTGGCAGCACAGCCCGCCGGCTCTGCCAATGAGTGGTGCAGCTTTGGAGGGGGATTTGAATCCCGCGACGCTCAATTACTGAGCCGGCGGGTGGCTCAGCCAATGAGCGGTGCCGGCGCGGCTTTGGCAGAGAATTTGAATCCCGCGCTGCTCAAAGCCACGCCTTCACCCCTCTTTGGCTGAGCCGCC
Source organism: Oophaga sylvatica (assembly GCA_033576555.1). Lineage (NCBI taxonomy): Eukaryota > Metazoa > Chordata > Amphibia > Anura > Dendrobatidae > Oophaga > Oophaga sylvatica. Next base: position 102,492,667 of record JARQOD010000010.1, read on the forward strand.
CGCTGGCGCTGAAAATGGGGACTGCAGTGTGTTTACTGTCCTTCCCCCCTGCCGACATTGATTCCCCATTGACCTGCATTGGATTTCGTGTTTCGCCTGAAACCCAACTTTTCACTCTAGTCGGCCGATTTCACTTGACCCGACTTTTGCGAAAGTCGGGTTCCGTGAAACCCGACTCGACCCGAACAAAGGGAAAGTCGCTCATCTCTAGTGGAGATAGCTCCTGGAACAACCAGTAACGAAAAAACAAAGGCAAAAAATTGAAAGAAATGTACCTTAGAATTGATGCAAAAAGCGCATGGGGGTATCAGGCAAGAACTTGCCAATGGAAGAGTGCTAAAAGTAAATGAAAAAATAATGAAAAAATGAAAAAACGGCAAAACGGCAAAATAAATAGAAATGAATCGGTCAACAGGAGAGAGTGAAACTCCACACAATACCTGGTAGTCCGGGTCCAGGGCCACGCTAGAGGACAAAGAAAAAGCAGGTAACCTGCTGAGATGCAGTGAGAGCTATGCGTTCGGGCCAAGTTCCGGGTTTTTAAGTTCCGGACAGAGGGAGTAACCGCCACGTCAGAGCGGTCATGTGACCTTGAGACAAGGGGTAAACTGCGCCTGTGCGGTGAGCAGGGAGAGAGGGGGGGAGTTGCAGAGCGTTTTGCCGTTTTTTCATTTTTTCATTATTTTTTCATTTACCTTTAGCGCTCTTCCATTGGCAAGTTCTTGCCTGATACCCCATGCGCTTTTGCATCAATTCCCACTGATTCTGAGATTGTATTTTCGTGACATATTGTACTTCACGTTAGTGGTAAAATTTCTTTGATATGACTTGTGTTTATTTATGAAAAAAACGGAAATATGGCAAAAATTTTGAAAATTTAACAATTTTCAAACTTTAAATTTTTATGCCCTTAAATCAGAGAGATATGTCACACAAATTTCTTAATAAATAACATTTCCCAGATGTCTACTTTACATCAGCACAATTTTGGGACCAAAATTTTTTTTTGTTACGAAGTTATAAGGGTTAAAAGTTGACCAGCGATTTCTCATTTTTACAACACCATTTTTATTTTAGGGACCACATCACATTTGAAGTCACTTTGAGGGGTCTATATGATAGAAAATAGCCAAAAGTGACACCATTCTAAAAACTGCACCCCTCAAGGTGCTCAAAACCACATTCAAGAAGTTTATTAACCCTTTACGTGTTTCACAGGAACTGAAGCAATGTGGAAGGAAAAAATTAACATTTAACTTTTTTTGCAAAAACTTTACTTCGGAACCTATTTTTTTTATTTTCACAACTGTTAAAAGAAAAAATGAACCACAAAATTTGTTGTGCAATTTCTCCTGATTAAGCCGATACCCCATATGTGGGGGTAAACCACTTTTTGGGCGCACGGCAGAGATTGCAAGGGAAGGAGCGACATTTGACTTTTTCAACGCAGAATTGGCTGGACGCCATGTCGCGTTTGTAGAGGCCCTGATGTGTCTAAACAGTGGAAACCCATCACAAGTGACCCCATTTTGGAAACTAGACCCCCTAAGGAACTTATCTAGATGTGTGGTGAGCACTTTGAACCTCCAAGTGCTTCACAGAAGTTTATAACATAGAACCGTGAAAATAAAAAATCATATTTTTTCCACAAAAACAATCTTTTCACCCCAATTTTTATTTTCCCAAGGGTAACAAGACCCCAAAAGTTTTTGTGCAATTTGTCCTGAGCATGCTGATACCCCATATGTGGGGGTAAACCACTGTTTGGGTGCAAGGCAGAGCTTGGAAGGGAAGGAGCGCCGTTTGACTTATTCAGCGCAGAATTGGCTGGACGTCATGTCGTGTTTGTAGAGGCCCTGATGTGTCTAAACAGTGGAAACCCCCCACAAGTGACCCCATTTTGGAAATTAGACCCCCTAAGGAACTTATCTAGATGTGTGGTGAGCACTTTGAACCTCCAAGTGCTTCACAGAAGTTTATAACATAGAACCGTGAAAATAAAAAATCATATTTTTTCCACAAAAACGATCTGTTCACCCCAATTTTTATTTTCCCAAGGGTAACAAGACCCCAAAAGTTTTTGTGCAATTTGTCCTGAGCATGCCGATACCCCATATGTGGGGGTAAACCACTGTTTGGGCGCACGGCAGGGCGTGGAAGGGAAGGAGCGCCGTTTGACTGTTTCAAACCAAAATTGGCTGGAATTGAAATTGGACGCCATGTCGCATTTGGAGAGCCCCTGATACGCCTAAACAGTCGAAACCCCCCACAAATCACACCATTTTGGAAACTAGACCCCTTAAGGAACTTATCTAGATGTGTGGTGAGCACTTTGAACCCCCAAGTGCTTCACAGAAATTAATAAACGTAGAGCCGTGAAAATAAAAAATCATTTTTTTCCTCAAAAATGATTCTTTAGCCCGCTATTTTTTTTATTTTCCCAAGGGTAACAGGAGAAATTGGACCCAAAAAGTTGTTGTGCAATTTTTCCTGAGTACGCTGATACCCCATATGTGGGGTGAAACCACTGTTTGGGCGCATGGGAGTGCTTGGAAGGGAAGGAGCGCCATTTTGTAATGCAGACTTTGATGGAATGTTCTGCGGGCGTCATGTTGTGTTTGCAGAGCCCTTGATGTACCTAAACAGTAGAAACCCCCTGCAAGTGACACCATTTTGGAAACTAGACCCCCCAAGGAGCTTATCTAGATGTGTGGTGAGCACTTTGAACCCCCAAGTGCTTCACAGAAATTTATAAACGCAGAGCCGTGAAAATGAAAAATCATTTTTTTTCTCAAAAATGTTTTATTTAGCCAGCTACTTTTTATTTTCCCAAGGGTAACAGGAGAAATTAGAACCCCAAAATTGGTGTGCAATTTGTCCTGAGTATGCTGATACCCCATATGTTGGGGTAAACCACTGTTTGGGCGCACGGCAGGGCTCGGAAGGGAGGGAGCAACATTTGACTTTTTGAAAGCCACGTCGTGTTTGGAGACCCCCTGATGTGTCTAAACAGTGGAAACTCCCCACAAATGACCCCATTTTGGAAACTAGACCCCTTAAGGAACTTATCTAGATGTGTGGTGAGCACTTTGAACCCCCAAGTGTTTCACAGAAATTTATAAACGCAGAGCTGTGAAAATAAAAAATCAATTTTTTTCTTAAAAATGATTTTTTTAGCCAGCTATTTTTTATTTTCCCAAGGGTAACAGGAGAAATTAGAACCCCAAAATTGGTGTGCAATTTGTCCTGAGTACGCTGATACCCCACATGTTGGGGTAAACCACTGTTTGAGCGCACGGCAGGGCTCGGAAGGGAGGGAGCGCCATTTGACTTTTTGAACGCCACGTCGTGTTTGGAGACCCCTGATGTGCCTAAATAGTGGAAATCCCTCAATTCTAGCTCCAACCCTAATCCCAACACACCCCTAACCCTAATCCCAACCCTAATCCTAACCTAAACCCCAACCCTAATTCCAACCCTAATTGTAACCCTAACCTTAATTGTAACCCTAACTCTAATTGTAACCCTAACCCTAATTTTAACCCTAACCCTAACCCTAATTATAACCCTAAGGCTAGGTTCATTTTGCGTTTTACCAGCCCGTTCAACACATAGCGTTGACGGGCTGGTAACGGTATAGCATAACGCAATCGCGTTATGCTATACCCGCTAGCACAGAGGAATCAGCAGATGATTCATCTGCGCTAGCGGTGACGGAGCCCAGACGCTGCAGCCCGCGTCCGAGGCTCCGTCACTGAATGATGGCACGTCGCAAACGCATGCCGCTTTACGGCATGCGTCGCGATGCGCCCTCAAATGGGGGTAAATGGCAGCTTTAACGGACTGCGTTACATCGCTTTATACCGCGGTGTAACGCAGTCCGTCTAACGGACTGCCATAACGCAGTATGAACCCAGCTTAACCCCAAAGCTAATTATAACCCTAACCCTAATGCTAACCCTAACCCTAATGCTGACCCTAACCCTAATTATAACCCTAACCCTAATTATAACCCTAACCCCAATTATAACCCTAACCCTAACAGAAAAATGAAAATAAATATAATTTCTATTTTTTATTATATGTCCCTAACTAAGGGGGCGATAAATGGGGGGGTTATGTACTGTTTTTTTTATTTTGATCACTGTGATAGTTTATCACAGTGATCAAAATGCACTTTCTGGAGAATGAATGAAAAAAATTTTGAATCTGCCGCCAAGCAGATCGGGCGCACTGCGCATGCGCCCGCCATTTTTTTTTGCAGGAAGAAGACGCCGGGATCCTGGGGCCTGCGGGAGGACGGAGGACACCGGTAAGTATACGGGGGGGGCGATCGGGGGACCTGTGGACCCTCATTTTCTCCCCTCTGATGTGCGATCACATCAGAGGGGAGAGAAATCATTTTTTTTTTTTTGCGATCGCGTCTATGCTTGCATAGACGCGATCGCAACACCGGGATCGGTGAACACCGACCCGGATCATGTTCTCTGGGGTCTCGGCTACCATCCCCCCCGGCACATAGCGGCGGGCGCACTGAGCATGCGCCCGCCATGTTCTTCATCGCGTCGGCCCCGGGGGACACCGGAGGGCCCTGGGGCCACATGCAGGACATCGGGGGCCACATGGGGGTCCCGGGGACCCTTTTTCTCTGTCCTCTGATGTCCGATGACATCAGAGGACAGAGAAATTAAATGGCACAACTTTTTTTTTTGTTGCGTTCGCCGTTATAGGGTTAATAACGGCGATCGCAACATCGGTGTCGGTAAAAACTGACCCCTGGTAGCCGAGACCCCGGAGAAAATGCGCCTCTGGGGGGCGCTATTCACTTTTTCCACAGCGCCGTTAATTAACGGCGCTGTGGTTTAAGTACCCTTTATGACCGTCGTTAAAAAGCGTATCGGCGGTCGTTAAGGGGTTAAACCTGTTTCCGTACCTATAGTGTTGTATTTCTTTTGCTTGCTGTTGTGTGTCTCTTTCCACCATTCTGGTCCAGATCCACCTCCTAAGTCTATTCCCCATACATTTAGGGGATACTATATCCAGGTATTTGTGGAATTTTTTCGCTTCTTTTTTACCCTCATATTTTTCTTTGGTCTAGTAAAATAACAACATTTCACTTATGTGTCCGTATGTTTCATTTTAGCTATCTTTGGAGATTATACTTTATTTATCCAGGTATTCATAATTTTCTTGTTTCTATTGTTCACAATTATTCCTTCTCCCTTTTATTAGTATCACGTCTACATTCACACTACTCCACTTATGAAACCACAAGATTCACTGTGGAATAATTTGGTATCCTTTCTCCATTTCTCTGTTGGTTTATTAACTATTTTGTTACATCCAATGTTTAAACTTCTGATAAGCTCCTTAACCATTTGTTCCACCCAGCACCTATCAGTCAGTGGATGTTATTCATTCTTTATCCTTCGGGGATATTTTGGATTGAACCCACATTCATCGCTATCTTCACAATTTTCAATGTATTGACAAATTTATTATGCTTTTGAATTTTTTTGAACCATAATCCATATGCACTTTAAGACATGTATTTTCTCAATTATTTCTGTTTCTGTATGTATTTTTCAGCGTTCCTTTGGCAATAGTTCTGATGAAGGTCCCATGGTTGGACTGAAAACGTTTAAATGTCTCATGTCTGGATGTACCTTTATTAAATGAATTCTTCTTGTCATACAGTTTGAGTGCCAAGTTTTTTTGACGCACATTAATGATCAGGCGTCTGCAGTGGAGGAGGAGGAGGGAAGCCTTGATGACAGTCAGCCATTGTCTGCTCAGGGAACTGTCCTGGACGAGGTGGAGGAAGAAGAGGAAGAGGAGGAGGATGAGGGGGATGATTATTTTGGGGAGGAGGATGCTTCTCAGCGGGCAAGAGAAAATGTTGGCTTGCCTAGGTCAGGTACAGGGTTTGTGCGTTACTGGAGGGATGTGGATTTGGCAGAAAGTGTTCCTCCACCCACCACTGGCAGTGCATCATTGACACATGGAACATTGGCCCACATGTGTGATTATGTCTTGTGGCTCCTAAAAAGGGACCCCCGCATTGCGAAAATGATGAAGGATGACGACTACTGGTTGGCCAGCATCCTCGATCCACACTATAAAGGAAAATTACAGAACATCATGCCACAGGAGAACCTAGAGCTAATATTGGCGAACAAACAAGCAACTCTGGCAAACCGTTTGTTAGAGGCATTCCCAGCACACAGCAGCGGTGCAGGTTCTACCACGAGCCATACTGGGCAACATGGAAGAGGTGTTCGTGGTGCACACAGCCAAAGTGGCGTTGGAGACAGGGGTTTCATGACCATGTTGTGGACTGATTTCTTGAGGACAGCTCACACGACTGTTAATGCTGAATCGATTGCAACAGACAGGAGACAACAGTTGTCAACTATGGTTCAAAATTACCTCTCCTCCCTATCGATGTTCTCCCTCACAATTCATTCCTCTTTGAGTACTGGGCCTGTAAACTGGACACCTGGCCAAAATTGGCACAATATGCCTTACAGGAGCTCGCTAGCCCTGCTGTTAGTGTGCTATCAGAAAGGGTCTTCAGTGCTGCTGGATCAATCCTGACAGAAAGAAGGACCCGGCTATCGACCCAAAATGTTGGTGATCTCACCTTCATTAAAATGAACCATGCCTGGGTTTCAAAGGATTTTGTACCACCTTCCCCTGATGACACATAGGTTGCCAGCAAAATGGCTCGCTTTGTCCTCCTCTTCCTCCGGCTTCTCCAATTCCTCCATTTGCAGCTGCTGAACGTCCAGTCTACACCTCAACATATGCCATATTACCCCCCCAGGGCCGGCGTCAGCACCTGGCGCACCCGTGCAAGTGCCGGCGCTCTGAGCAGGTGGGGGGCCCACTCGCTGTCAGAGACACCGGCATGCTATGAGGGTCCCTGTGCCAGTGCCGTTGCCCATGAGTGGCCACCCCCTGCTTGCTCAGAGCCCCAGCACTTGCAATGCTTACTTCTCCCTGCTCCACCGCTGTGACGTCTTCCTCGTTTCCTGACTGTGACATTCAGGTCAGAGAGCGCGATGACGTCACGTCTGTGCGCCCTCTGCCTGAACAGTCAGAGTGCAGAGAGCTGGAAGATGGCGATGCTGAGGAATCCAGAGTAGAACAGTACCCAGCGACGAGAGGTATTTAATTTTTTTTTAATGTTTGGAGCAATATATGGGGAGCATTATACACTGGAGAATTATATATGGGGCCCATCATACACTTGAGCATCATAGATAGGGCCCATAATACACTGGAGCATCATATACGGGGCCCATTATACACTGGAGCATCATATGAGGCCCATTATATATGGAGCATTATATAGGCCCATCATACACTGGAGCATCATCCATGGGGCCCATCATACACTGGAGCATAATAAACAGGGCCCATTATACACTGGAGCATTATAAATGGGGCCCATCATACACTGGAGCATCATTTACAGGGCCCATTACACATTGGAGCATCATATGGGGCCCATTATATATGGAGCATTATATAGGCCCATCATACACTGGAGAATCATCCATGGGGCCCATCATATACTGGAGCATCATATGGGGCCCATCATATACTAGAGCATCATAAGGGGTTCATTATTTATGGGCATCACATGGAGCCCATTATATATGGAGCATTATATATGGGGACTATTAAATTTGGAGTATTATATGAGACTCATACACTGGAGCATCATCCATGGGGCCCATCATATACTGGAGCATCATATGGGGCTCATTATATATAGAGCATTATATAGGCCCATCATACACTGGAGCAGCATCCATGGGGCCCATCATATACTGGAGCATCATATGGGGCCCATTATAAATGTAGCATTATATAGGCCCATCATACACTGGAGCATAATCCATGGGGCCCATCATATAGTGGAGCATCATATGGGGCTCATTATATATAGAGCATTATATAGGCCCATCATACACTGGAGCAGCATCCATGGGGCCCATCATATACTGGAGCATCATATGGGGCCCATTATAAATGTAGCATTATATAGGCCCATCATACACTGGAGCATCATCCATGGGGACCTTCATAAACTGTAGCATTATGTGGAGCTCATCATATACTGTATGGAACATTATATGGGACAAATTATTTATGGAGCAATATATGGGGCTTATTATTCTGTATGGCGCACTATGTGGTGGCCATAATACTGTATGGAGGAATAGACTGTCCGGTTTTTGACCTATCGTAGAATTTAAAATAGATATCACTCATTTAAAGTAAGAAGTCAAGTATTTGTCATTGTACAATACCTATATTTCTCTGCCGTATCGGAGCATCATGAATTGTGGTTTGTGTTAAAGGGGCCCACTGAGACTCTTTGGCACGGGGCCCACGAAAACCTGGAGCCAGCCCTGCCCCACCCCCCCACAATTTCAGCCAAATAAGCCCCAGTTTTCAATGCGTAACTATTATTATAAAGTAAATTAAGGTTGACAAGCTTAAGTAATAAGAATTGATGTCGTTTGGCATTGAAATGGGCCCTTTAGTTGTGTTTACTGTCCTCCACTCCCTGCTGACTTTTCTTCCCCATTGACTTGCATTGGGTTTCATGTTTCAGTCGGACCTTCGACTTTTCCTGATAGTTGGCCAATTTCGTTCGACTCGACTTTTGTGAAAGTCGGGTGGTCCAAACCCGACTCGACCCTCCCGGAGGCAAAGTCGCTCATCTCTAATGATCACACATAACCATGCCTGGTAGGAGGTTCAGCTTCAAAAACCACAGATCTATTGATTTTGTTATCCATTTAAATAACTTTGCCGCATTGTGCGTTTTTTGTCCTAGACAAATGATCCTCAGTAGAGCTTGTTGCTGGGTCAGTGTTGAAGAGCTTCCGGCTGATGTGGACAATGTGCTCTGAGATACCTCATTGGAGATGGAGGATAAGAAGGAGCTGTAGGGGTACAGGAACTGCTGTTGGAGCTGGAGGAAACCCTGATGGAAGTAGGGCCAGCAATCCTCGACTTTGAGAGCACATGTGCCGTGCCATGGTGTGACTCTGCCCCAGCCTCCACAATGTTCACCCTGTATGCTATCAAGGAAATGTAGCATCACTGTGCAAAAGCACTTGTCCACATGTTGGTCATTAAGTGGACATTGCCAGCAAGGGCATGGGTGATGTTCCTGGACACGTGCTGGTACAAGGCAGGGATACCACACCAGGATAAAAAGTGGTGGCTGGGGACCGAATACTGAGGGACGTCTGCCGCTGTGAGTTGGCAAAAATCTTCTGTGTCTACCAGCCTAAATGGCAATATTTCCACAGTAAGCAGCCTGGAAATGTGCCCGTTTAACCTTTGAACCTGTAGGTGAGTGGGTGACTTGGAACTTTCTCTTTAGTTCTAAGGCCAGGGGTAAGGATAGCTGAATGCTCGGCTGGGACAAGGATTTGGAAGTCCCTGATGATGGTTAAGTCAGAATGTGCACAGATAGGTGCAGGGCAGGTGGTATCTGTGCCAGTGTTTAGGACAGCTGATCGGGAAGCACCTAGCACAGGGGATGAGGCAGTGGTGTCATCTGATAGCACCAATCGTGGAACAAGGCGTTCGGCTCACTAATCCGGGTACTTACATGATATGTGCCTGATCATGCTAGTGGTGGTTAGGTTCTTAATGGTCAGGCCCTTGCTGATCATTGCATGGCACATTTTCAGATGGACATTTTGTTTGTCTAAGAACTCTTGTTAAAAAAGTCTCAAACTGGTGAACACCTATTAATTTGATGGAGAAATTCAGGACTGTCAGTGCTCTGCAGAACAGTTGACCAACTTCTCACTCTGATCACCCCACTACCTATTCCTGTCTGTTTTGGTGCTGCCAATTTCAGCCCCTCAGCCTTGCTGACCTCGCTCTGCATGCCAGCTTCAAGGTTGGATCGGTGAATTCATCATTCACCACTTCGACTTTCACCAACGTACCCTGGTCCTCCTGACTTGGTGACTTAACAACAAGACTTAGCGGCAACTTTGTCTCATCACCTTCCTCCTTATCCTAAATTTGTCGTTCCCACCGTCATGTTCTTGTGACTGCTATAAGTCTTGGGCATCACTAAGCAGCATATTATCCTGTCCCTTTTGGAGCATGCAGGTTGAGAGGTCACACTCAAGAAATGTAGTGGTATATAGTTTCTCAGAGTGTCCTAATGAAGGATCACTAGTCTCCTGGGACTCAACGTGGTGGGAGAAAGGAAGATTAGAGTGAGGATTAAGGGATCCAGACTTTAGCCTGTTGAGACAGGACCAAGTGGAAGAGTGTGTGATGCTGCCAAGCCCGGTAGAAGCATTATCTGCTATCCAACCGATCACCTGTTCACGCTGCTCTGGCTTCTGAAGCGGTGTACCGTGCATCCCTGCAAAGTGGAACAGAAATATTTGTGTTGTGGATGGACATGTATCTTGTGCTCTAGCAAGAGGCATAGTCGCACCTGCCCCACATACTCAGCATCTGCGTGCACCATCATCAGCACTTTCGCTTCCCCATCACTTTGCATGCCTTATGCATTTTGCAATTGCTAGGTCTCTTGAAACCCAGTTTATTTTTAATAAAAGAAAAAGATGGTCACCTGCAGCAATCAAAGCGGTTTTTGTGAGTTTACTCCACCGTAATGTAACAGAAAGATCAAAAGGTGTATGGATGACAATCAAATTCAATCCAGAAAAATGATTCAATGCTCAGTTTGAGAGATCACAGAAATGTTCACAGACCACGTAACACTGTATTTAGAGAAATGGAAGCTTACAATTTTTTTAAAAAGCTTTCTGGCAGTTTTAGAGATCACAGAAATTTACTGCACACTATGGAAGAAGTTAATGTGAAATGTGCATTAGTGGTGTACTTCTCTGATCTCTTCCTGAGTAAATATGCCATTCTGGTTCTATTTGGATTCCGCTCTACTTTATATGCTCATGTGATGTTGCATACTATGTGCCCTATGTATTTTGTATTTCATATGTATATGTTGATTGTGCATTATTAAACATTTTGCATGGAACATTTTCCACTATTGAATTTTATTGCACTGTTTACACTTTATTAGACTTTATGCACATGTGATAAATTCTTATACATATTGATGGTGTGTAACTGAATACTATTTCATATCTCCCCTTGTGACTAATTGACTCCTTACATACAATTGTGGCACCCCTGAGGGTTCAGTCGCCATAAAGGTATTGCACCTCATCCAAAGGTGTGGTACTCCAGTCTCAGGTAAGGAGGGAGCACCACCCAGGATTCTCTAATACCTGCACCCAACACAGACTATAGCAGCCGGGCACCCTGGATGTACCCTAAGGGAGTAAGGTCTCATCCCACGCTGGGTAGTAAAGTGTGTTTGGGGAGTGGGTGGAGAAAGTAGAAGGAAGGGGGTGGAGGTTTGAAAGTGGGAACGAGACGGGAGAGTCGAGAAAGTGAGGGGAGCTCAAGCTGTAAGGAGCTTGTCCCCAGACGCAGAAAGATAGAGTTAAGCAGGAGGAAGAAAGAAGCTTCTGGAAGGATAGAAGAGGTCCTAGGGGCACGGATAGTGGGTAGCCCATCCATGGGGCCCGATCCAATAGTGGAGGGACCAGTTTGAGTAGGGGTACCAGCCGGAGGCAGTAGCACCTGTAGGTGCTTCTGCCACAGTCACAGTTATCTTCGCTGAAAACGTAGCCATATAGGAGCCAGGGGACGCAGAGAGGATGTCGCCCAACAAGGTCCGCTGCTTCTGGCTTAAGACACTGACTGTGAGGTGTTGGACTACAAGAGTAGAAAGTCAGCACAGTGAGAAGGCCAAGAAAGGAACATATTGAAGGGAGTCCTGGAAAGGTGTATCCTGACCTACCTGGGAGTTTGCTGTACCCCTCATCTGGAGGACACAGCACCACGCTGGCATCTGTGATCTGTGAGAAAAGCTTTGGAAACTGAACTCAGCTGTGTCCTCTGAATTCTTCCTGGAACATTCACTCGGTACTGCTACATCTTTTGCCAAACACTACATCATTACCATCTTTAATATATTATATCTGCCCTGGGACTAAGCTCTGCCTGTGCGGAGCTTTACCAACTCGGCTGCATCACGAACTGTCCCAGAGGACTGCATCTGCAGGGTCGGCTAAGGTCTTTTATTGCCGAGTACCCCAGGTGGCATCACAAACACTTTATTATAAACTCTATTATCCCTTGTAAATATACCTCTTTTATTGGACGCCTAGGGCTATGGACCGGGTCACTGTCGCTGTGACACTTCTTCTTTAAGAAGTGGCCCAGTAGAGAGTATCCACACTGTACTGGCAGGGGTCCTCCTCTTCCCCTTTGGGTCCCAGAGGTGCTTGTCTGTGTTGTTTGGTGAAGAGTGGAGCGATGGCTGATCCCATCCTGGAAATGCTGCGTGTCAGGGCATCACAGGAGGGTGAGCACTGGGTGCAGGCCTTGATTTCAGGGCTTAGTGCATATCTTTCACCTCCTGCTGCCGCGGTATCTGAAGTTCGGCGGTCCACGAGGTGTTCCCGCCCTCTTATCCACCTCAGCCCTAGCCCCATTCCCTCTCCTGCTCTGCAAGCCGGGCATTCACGTGACCACCAGGCAGGCAAGGCGGTCCCGCCCACCCCATCTCTTTACGTCATAGCTCTGCCCCCTGCCTTTCAGAGCGCAGTAGCTCCACTCTCCCATCTCGGCGCTCGAGGCAGCTCAACCCGCGGCTGCCGAGGCCGCAATGGGCCCTTGGCTAGACAGATATCCTAATAAAGACGTGGTGGGCCAACTTCGATTCGGTTTTTCATATGTTTTTTTTTATCCCTTTCAAATTTCATTTGCTAAGAATTTGAAGTCTGCCCGGGACCACTCTGAGGTCTTGCGGGAGAAGATAGACAAACAATTGAAGCTAGGTAGGATCGAGGGACAGTACCAAATTCCTCCTTTTTGGAACTTTAGAGTTTCCTCTTTGGGTTTAGTTCCTAATATGGAACCTGGCACGTTTCGTCTTATACACAGTCTATCCAAGGGTGAGTTTTTTAATGATGGAATTTCTTTGGAGGATGCATTGGTATCATACGTTCCTTTTGACAGGGCGGTAGCCCTTGTCCACCAGGCTGGTGCCGGGGCTCTCCTAGCGATGTCTGATATCGAATCCGCCTTCCGTCTCTTACCAGATCACCCTGATTGTTTTTACCTTTTGGGCTGCTAGGTGGATGATGGTTTTTATTACGACATGTGCCTCCTGATGGGTTATTCCATGTCTTGGTATTATTTCGAACTCTTCAGTTCCTTTTGGATTGTGTTGTTACATCCGGAACGGGTTATAGGTCTGTCACACACTATTTGGATGATTTTCTATTGGTGGGACCAAAAGATTCAGCTGTTTGTATGCAGTTATTAAATTTTTCAAGAATATAGCCCACCAGTTTGGGGTCCCGTTATCAGCGGAAAAAACTGTCGGTCGAGTTACAACCCTGTTTGTTCTTAGGTATTGAAATCGACACTGTGAACATTGGGTTATCGTTTACCTGCTGAGAAAGTTGAAAAGCTGATGTGCATGATTGAAGATTTTTGTACTGTCAAAAAAGTTACCCTGCAACAAATACAATCATTACTCGGGCAATTGATTTTTGCCTGTAGGGTCATGCCGATGGGTAGAGTTTTTTCAAGACGTTTGTCATTAGCGACAAGAGGGGCTACCCTCCCCAGCCATAAAATCCGGTTAACAAGAAGTTTGGGGGCTGATTTGGAAAACATTTTTTATTTAATTCAATTGCCGTACTTGTTTCATGTCTTCAGAAATTACCAACCAGGAATTAAAATTATTTTCAGATGTGGCTGGGTCGGCTGGTTTTGGTACCATTTTCAGAGATCAATGGTGTGCGACTGCTTGGCCAGAGTCAAGAAGTCGCAAGGGCTTTGCAAAAATCTTACGCTATTAGAACTTTTTCCATTGTAGCACTGTGGAAAAATGGGGCACCGAGTTTGCCAACAAAAAATTGTTTCTTGTGTGACAATCTCAGCGTGGTCTATTGTATAAATCTCTTGTCTTCATCTTCCCCTCCAGTTCTTGGCCTGCTTCGTCATCTAGTCCCTTTATGTTTAAGAAAGAACATATGGTTTAGGGCTCACCATGTTCCAGGAGTGGAAAATGGTATCGATGATGCTTTGTTGTGTTTTAATTGGCAGGTCTTCAGGGAGCTTCTTCCCAGTGCCCACCCTGAAGGTTTGCTTTGCCCCTCTTCCCTCTGGGACAGTGTGGCCAATAGTTGATGCCGTTGGTCTGTTCGTCAGTGGCCCCCTCTACCTGGCAGTCATAAGGTAAGTCTTGGGTTGCGTGGTGTCGTTTGATAAATGGGAGACCAGTTCACGCTGCAAGGCCAGACTGGATGTAACGTTTGAATTTTTGATGTTAATTTTGAAGTCCGAGATTTCGTATTTTTCGGCCCAACAACGACTATCGGGTTTGGCTTTTTATTTTCAGTTGCTAGGTTGGCCAGATGGCCTTTATAGTCAGGTGGGCCTTAAAAGGGTGGAAAACAGTCCAACCTTGTAAAGAAGGTAGACGTCCCATTTATATTTCCTTATCACATAACCTGGTTTCATTTACCCCTGTCAGTTGCTCTCCTCAATTCGAAGCTGCTCTTTTTTCGGATGCATATGTAATCCTGTATTTTGGTGCCTTACGTATCAGCTAATTAGATACTAGATCAAAAAATATTTCAGATAAAGGTTTATTATGAAGACGTGGTGGTAGTCGAAGATGCGATTCGTCTCTGTATTCGCAGGTCAAAAACAGATTCTTCAGGGAGGGGTGCTTGGATTCTGGTAAACCCAGTTTCATGCCCAGTTTGCCCAGTCAAGTCGGTTTTAAATTATTTGGAATTCAGAAGGAGTGGAAAATTTATCATTGAGCATGTAGACTGGTCTCCGTTAGCTAAATTTAAATTTCAGGCTATTTTTTGTAAGGGCTGGCAGGCTTCCGGGGTTCATTACGGGGAATATGGGACACATTCCTTTCTTATAGGGGTCATCACTGAGGCTGCAAAAGCAGGTTTACCAGAGGCGGAGGTAAAAAGGATAGGACGGTGGCACTTTGCTTGATATGCCAGGTATATCAGTATATCAGACCGGATTTACTAATATAATTTGTCTTCTTTTGTTGTCTAGGTTGTTCCAGGCCAACAGTGTGCCTCTTAGGCCACTCATATTTTCTGGGTGGCTCAGGGAGCGGAATGCTGTCCAGGTGGAAGACATTTGGGTTTCCAGGGTATGGAAGTAAATTGGAGCTGCATTCGGGGTCTGAAATGGCCTCAGGTGTTGCAGGAAGTGGTTGATATTGGGAGGGATATTGTTGGGCCAGTAATTCTAGTGTTACATGCTGGCTGGAATGACTTGTGTTCCTACAAAGTTGCCGAGCTGCTAACTATGATGAGGTCTGATTTGGAAAGGTTCCCTAACTTTTTTCACTGAGCATATACTAGTCTGGTGTTACGTCTGTGCCAGTACCTCAGCGAGACCCTCAGTGGGGCCCCCGTCCTCATGCTATGGTGGCCATACCTCATCCAGACCCCGGTGGGGCCTTCGTTCTCACTCTCTTGCCTGCTGTCCTGCTCCTTCCCCTGCTTCCTGGCGTGTGTGCGGTCAGCACATCCCCTGGTATGAGATTAAGGCCGCGCGCTCTGTAGGTCTCTTAAAGAGACAGCACGCATTTTTCAAAAATAGTAATTAACCAATGGCAGCGCATTGATTGCTATTTCTGGCCCCTCTGCCATAGGGAGGGTGCCGGACCAATGAGTATTTACTGTTGCTAGTCCTGGTTCTGTTTCTGCGCTGTCTGCGCTTCTGCAGTGTTCCTCCTAGTACTCTGCTTACACTGTTTGTTTCCGCAGAATATCAGTGACCTGTTATTCGGCTGTCCAAGACAACATTTGTACTGACTGCTTCAGTTCCATCTCATCCCGCCGCATAGCCATCCGAACTTCTGGACTACGCCAGTTCCACTGGAGTCATCTTCCATCTGCAAACCCAAACTTCGCCGTTTACCATCAGTGCCAGCTTCTATCCGTATACTCGGTACCCGCCGGTCAGCTCCACCATCTCTGTATATTCTACTTACCCATTTGTCCTGCTGGGACAGCTGCCACGTGTCCGGGGTCTAACTGGAGGAAGCACCTGTGTCCCCCTGGTATTCCATTCTGATCCTGTTCAAGGGGTCTTACTATGGATACCTGGGGCTCATTAGTCATGCCCCCTTTGGATCCTCCCAGACCATGGTCCTGAGGTTCCACTCAAAAAATAAACGAATGTGAACTTCACCACCTGTACCTCCGCTTCCATTCATTACATCTGGTCAGAGATAGCCCCCAGAGCTGTGTGGCAGGGTGCACGGGATAGGATGGCAGTAGATCGAACTAGAAGCAACATAAATGTACGTATGTCCAAGTTTGTTCAGGAGAAGTTTGGTGTGGTGGTGAGGCATCGCCAGCTAGAGGGTGACAATTCAGCTCTCCTGAGGTCAGATGGGATCCACCTCACTGATATTGGTTTAGATATCCTGTTGTCGGGGCTCCAAGAAGGGATAGAACAAGCGTTGTACTTGATGGATGGAGGTCGGATTCTCGTGTAGGACTACATGGGATCTGTTATGAGCTCGGTTGCAACAACTTTATTATAAATGGATTGCAACCAAACTCGGGGTCCGCGATGCAGTTTATGTCACTGCTGCCGAACACCTTTTGGGTATCAGGGTAACAACTGACAACTAAAGGATTATATTAGATCTCGCCTGTGTTACTTCACACAAGGAGAGAGATATTGTATTGGCACTATCTCCATTAAACTTCACAGGATATGTGCTGAAGACTGGCGTAGAAGTAGCCCTGTTAACAGCACAGAAGCTACTTGCCAGATATTAGCTCTTCACCATGTGCTGCAGGCTGGAGTAGATGTAGTCCTGTTAATAGCACAGAAGCCACTTGCCAGATATTAGATCTGCACCATGTGCTGCAGGCTGGCACAGAAGTAGCCCTGTTAATAGCACAGAAGCCACTTGCCAGATATTAGGAAGTGCGTGCGACTCATGCCAGGCATACGTGCAGGCAGCCGGTGTGCTACCGGACTGAGCAACTCTCCTTTCGTTAGCAGGCGATGCACAGGATACACGCCCCACAGTCTGCTTGGGGTGTATAGCTACCCCTTTGACAGAGACAGACTGCACTACGATCGCTACCTGCATAGCATTCATTAACCTGCTTGAAGGACCTGGGCTAATTAGCCGAGCTGACTCTGGCATCGGCAGGTCCCAGAGAGCGAAAACTAGAGAGCATGTGGAGCCCAGATTCTGGTACGTCACACATGAGCACTACCTATAGTATGATCTGACCATGCCGCGCCGCGGACAGACAAGCTATTTAAGGGCTAAGCTCCGCTCCCAGCCATCTCGTTAATCGCATCACCGATGATGTCATCCGTGACCAATCAGGCGATCAGAGGATCAGCTGACATTAACCACCAATCACGATTCGCCATGTCACGGACATGCTCAGTGCAGGCATTTCTGGACGTAGGCTTATAACAGCCTTTTCCTGTTCTGTAACCTAGGTTTAAGGCTACTATGAACAAAGACTCAAGTAACTACTTGTGCCTCTGGGGTATTGGCTTGGAGTTGAGATTGATGGCGAAGCTGAGCTGCATCTGCTTCGGCTAAGTCTGGATCCAGGTTCGGATCCCGCCATTGCCCGATGCCTAACAGGATCCTCCTTGGCTGTTTCAACAAAGGAAGCACCTGAATGTTGAGGCTAAATAGGCTGACTTGCTTGCAGATGTTGCAGGGCATATGGCTACTGGCCTGTTGTGAAGTTTAAAGTGCTTCCTTTTATTTTTATATATGTTTATATAATAAGAAATTCAAGCTGTGACCTTCACCCAGCAATAACTTGTGTTGTCTCATTATTGATAGATGAGGTTTTGGGAGGGGAGGAAGAGAGATTTTACTGGGGGGTGTTTGTTTGGGGTCGCCGCAGTCATAGTTTATTTTACACTATGGAATAGTGTATGGCTGAGAAATGTAGCCCAGGAAAATGTTTAAATTAATTTTGAGTAAGTTATGTTACAAAAAAAGGACCTCAAAGCACTTAATACTTGATGGCTCAAAATATATTACTTTTTTTGAGCCCTGTTATGATTCGGTAGCTGAGGAGTGCAGGCAAAAAGGCAATACACCAGAGCAGTTGGAATCTATGAGATTGCAGTACCCTGACTAACCACCACAACTAGAGGCAGCCGTGGAGCGTTCCTACGTTGGTCCTAGACGCCTCGTCACAGCCTGAGAAACTAACTACACCTAAAGATAGAAATAGGAAAGCTATCTGCCCCGGAGCAGAACCCCAAAGATAATAGCAAGCCCCCAAACATGTAATGGCGGTTAGACAAGACGAAATACTGACACAGACAGAAAATAGTATGAGCAAACGTTGGGGCCCAAACTAACTAAATAGAAAAGGATAGGAAGGGTACTTACTGCAATCCCAAAAAAACCCTGAAAGCACCAACTCTACTAATTTCAAAAACACCTGAGATCACACGACCTCTACCACCTAAATTAGCTCTCTGGTGTAACAAAATCAAAACAGCAGCCACTGAAAAAACTGGAAAAAGCAAAAGTACAAACATCAGTGGCTGAACTAAACTGAGAGGGCAAAAGCCCCCTGAGGGGACCCAGAAGGCCCCCACAGAAGTGCAGGACAAAATGCAAAAATCAAGCACAGAAACAAAAAGAAGAAAATGTCTTATCTGTTAGAAGGAGATGCAGACACGACACAGCAGGCTACGAGGGAAACTGGAATCAAGGATTCAGACCAGAACAATTGATCACCGGCAACCCTGATGGGAAGGTGACTCCCTTATATAAGACCAGTCAGCAACACCTGATTCCCAGTCCTCACAATCTTCACTGAACAGACCAGTACCGCTTGTAACCACCAGAGGGAGCCTCTGCTCAGAACTCATCTCAAGCCCATTCACAACAGAGACCCACCAAAAAATAATGCAGCTATATAATTGGCAACGGACTGCACAGGCCTAATCTGTTGTGAATGAGCAGAGGCTCCCTCTGGTGGTTGCAGACAGTACTGAACCATCCAGCGAGGAATGGCAATCTGGGATTACTGACTGGACTGATATAAGGGAGGTTCCCTCCCATGATGGTCGCCGGTGACCAATTGTTCTGGTCTCAATTGTGGTTCCTGGTTCATTTGGAAGTTTGCTGGTGTCTTGCCTGCTTCTGCTGCTTTCAGAGTAGATGTTTTCTGCTTTTCTTTTTGTGCTTGCTATTTGCATAGTTTTCTGCACATTTGTGGAGGACAGCCGGGTCCCCTCCTGGGGCCTGTGTTCCTCACAGTTTGTCTGTAGCCACTGTTGTTTTTTCATTTGCTTTTGCCTGCTTTTTCAGCGGCTGCGGCTTGGTTTTGTTCACACTGAGATCTGATTTAGTGGGTGGCGAGATCGTGTGATCTCAGTATTTTTGTAATCAAAATTGTTGGATTTTTGTAGGGTTTTCTGGGTTGCAGAAAGTAATCTCTCCTGTCATATCCTATTTAGTCAGCTTGTGGCCCCAGTGTTTGCTCATTCTATTTTCTGTCTGTGTCTGTGCTTTCTTCTTGTCTAACCGCCATTACATTTTTGGGGGCTTCCTATTTTCTTTGGGGATCTGCTCCAGGGCAGATAGCTTTCATCTTTCTGCCTTTAGGTGTAGTTATCTCTCAGGCTGTGACGAGGCGTCTAGGATCAACGTAGGAACGCTCCACGGCTACCTCTAGTGTGGTTAGTTTAGGAATCTGCAACCCATTAGTTACCAACATCTCAGGTGTTCGACTGTCCGGCTGTTGTTCCTGTCCTCCTCAGCTACCTAACATAACACTAATCCCTGTCTACAGACTGGATTCTGTCACTCTTCCTGCTCCTGCTATTCTCTCTCCCTCTCTAAGCTAAATGCAGATTGTATTTGCTGCAAATGATTATCTCTTAGAAGAGCTGTTGGTAAGATGGTTCAACTTCAGCACCAGCATCAACACTCCAGGCCTCTGATTCGTTATACTGGGCATGCAGACCTTGACAAGCACTCTCTTCCTCCAATACAAAGTGACACAGTGCTGTGCAATAGTTTCAGTGTTCTGAGCCTGGCGGCACCTGTCCTTTTATAACCTCTGATCATGTCACACGGCCAGCCAAACATAGTAATGCCACAACCAAGATGGCTATGGCAATTCAGTTATTCACAGGCAATTTCCGCTTGTTTATTGGCTGAATAACAGGCTCCAAAGATGCGGGTGGTAATTCAAGCTTTCTCTCGAGCACCGCCCAATGCTCGCTGAGTAATGAGCAAATCCAAGCACCGTGATGCTTGAATGATAATCGAGTGTCATTGAGCACGATCACTCATCCCTAGAAGTCACCTTTCAATGCTAGTAATGTTTTTCTTGTCTGTTGTCATTATAAATGGACAAGTTTTACATTTTTTCTGGTGGCAAGGAAACATTCCTATTCTTGATTCTTGTTGGAATCTTGCAATCTGGTTTTCAATTGTTCTTGTGGAAATTCGGAATTCAGAAAATTATGATCTTTCAAAATAAAAAAAACAATTAACCAGAACGGTAAACAACGTAAAGGAAAAAAAATGATGCAACAAACGATCAAAAAGTCATATCAATCTCAAAATCAAATAAAAATGTTATCTCATGCCACAAAAAAAATAAGCCATGAAACTTGTCCTTCGGTCTCAAAATTAAAATTTTTACGGGTCTCGTAAAATGGTGACAAAACCCCCCAAAAATATTTTTGACAAACTTCTGGGTTTTTTCACCACTAAAATTATAAAAAAAGCTGGGTTGGGTATCACCATAATTATATTGGTGAGGAGAATCTTATTGCAAGGTAATTTTTACCACAAAATGTCTGTGATCCGTGAGTCAAAGAGCTTGTCTTATTCTCAACAGTTTTGACGATCCGATTCAACCATTAAAGTCTACTGGGATCTGTATAAAACAGATTAAACATGGAAGACAGACCTTGTACTTTAGAGTTCCATCCGAGTTGTATATGTTTTTAACTGATCCATTCTTAAGAGTCGATGGACTGAAAAAGTTCAGTCTTTCTCTCAGATGATAACACTTGTATGGATGCATCAATGCAGCCTGTATGTCTACAAGTTGGGGATACAATTTTAAGTTGAGGATACAATTTTAGTGCCATAATTGGCTTGGTCATGAAGAAGCTAAAAAAAAACACTTTTGAAACTTTCCATGAGATCACAACTTCCTTGGTTTTTCATTTTTCTTTATGAGTCATTAGTTTATGTTCTCGGACTAATCATATGCCTTTGGGAAATTCATTGTAGTAGCTCCTGTAAATCCAGCAAATTCCGTGATTAATGTTAATTCTTTAGTTTGTGAACTCTCTACGTCTAATGTCATCACTTCATGTTTTCAATGATTTAAAGCAATGCATTTTTTCTTTAATGTCAACTGTTTATTGAAATAGGATTTTATGTTCTAATTAAACCTGCATTTTAT
The DNA here is from genome assembly GCA_033576555.1 of Oophaga sylvatica. NCBI lineage: Eukaryota > Metazoa > Chordata > Amphibia > Anura > Dendrobatidae > Oophaga > Oophaga sylvatica. The sequence continues at coordinate 102,514,260 of JARQOD010000010.1, forward strand.
GAAAGCAAAGGGGGATTAAATGCTTACAGTAGTTGACTGCAAACATGACTATATATGACATGTATATTATTCATTGGTATTTATTTCAAAAGTCAACTTGTTATTCAGTAAGGAGAGTTTAACAATATCTCTTAGACAGTGATATGCTGATACTTTGTATCCCCTGGTAATTTTCAACATAATAACGTAACTTATTATATTATCCTGCATTTTTTAACTCTATATTTAAAATGTAACTGATTCTGAACTCTTGGGTAGAGAGACTATCTACTATGATGTCTACTATACACGGCACACACAGAAAGACAGATAGACAGACAGAGAGGGATTTCTGTTCTTCATTTCTTAGTTGCAAATTGTGTCTTCAGAGAGGCAGAGGACTAGAACTCTACTGCCACCTATAGGAAGTAGCAATCCTAAAAGTCAATATCAACCCTCTAAGGAGTCTTGTCACATGACAGGATAAAAGCCAAAACCAAAATCGCACATTGCAAACACTTTGTTTCCTTTCTTAGCACACAAACAAAAACAGTGGAAGCATTGAGACAGGTGCTGGCTGGACGAGGGGGCAGATTGACATATGCCTCTCAGGACGGTTACTAAGAAGCTGATGAAGGCCACCGGTGGGCCGGCTCTGTTGTATATGTGTATACCATCACAAACTATCCTGTATATATCATCTTAACGTGTGCACACATAGTATCATATATACCAGTCACATACTATCCTGTGTATAAGATCTGATGTCTGTACACATAATATAATATATACCAGTCACATAGTATCCTGTATATAACATCTGATGTGTGTACACATGGTATAATATATACCAGTCACATACTATCCTGTATATAACATTTGCTGTCTGTACACATAGTATAATATATACCAGTCACATACTGTTAGGGTTGGCAGATTGCACTAAATAAAAATATAGATAAAGTGCAATTGCAACCTGGGTTCCACCATGCCGGGATGGAACTTCTTCTAGTGTGAATGATGATGAACCAAGCAGCGGGCGATTCCCAGAACACTATGTGTTAAATGTCACACAGAGTGTGAGGGATATAAAGCACCTAAACTCTGTTACTACACTAAAAAAATATTAAGTCTTTCACCCTGTTAACGCTACAGGAGTGTTAGCACGTGGTTGAACTTGCTCTTTGTTAGGCTTCGAGATCCCGCCGCTGCATAGGGACAATCTAGAGACATGTCCTCTGCAGTCTCCCATTCTTCTTCAGCTACAGAGGATCCTGCTCAGCGGAGACATCAATCCCAGGGACTTGCTCAGGCTAATGCTATGCGTTTGGTTGCTGCTGCCTCCACAGGTTCAGCTATAGCAGCCAGCATTAGTTAGCAGCGAGCAGGCGTTCCTGGGACTAAGTCCTGCTTTTCTCCATCTGAGCATGCCCGTGAGATGACCGCTCATTGGTGGTCAGAGGTCACATGCTTAGGTCCTCAAGCAGTTCAGATTGGGCCATCAACTAGGTCCTTGAGGACTGCAGTTATAAAAGGATCACACGGCCGTGCCCTAGTATAAACCATGTGGTGTGTGAGCAAGTGGACACGCTACCACTCTGTGTAAGCACGGGAGTTCGGGCCAAGAACCTGCTGCACTGTGGGCGTGTATGACAGTCTAGTGCTCCTTAGTCAGGCAGGTTTATACTCAGCTTGACCTAGCGCCTGTCTGGGCCACGTGTGCTGCTTAGCATGGGCTGTTTACAGGGCACAGTCAATCCACGTGCTCTGGCACACACTTTTTGGTACCGCTCTGCTGTCAGTTGAGCTTTTTGCTCTCATTTTTTAGTTAGCTGTGTTTGCTACCACTGAGCGCCAAGCAAGTTCAGAGAAGAGCCACCAGAATGGTGACCAGTCTGAAAACCATGTCTTATGAGGAACGGTTGCAGGATTTGGGAATGTTTAGCTTGCAAAAAAGAAGACTGAGAGGAGACTTAATAGCTGTCTACAAATATCTCAAGGGCTGTCACATTGTAGAAGGATCATCTTTATTCTCATTTGCACAAGGAAAGACTAGAAGCAATGGGATGAAACTGAATGGGAGGTGACACAGATTAGATATTAGAAAAAACTTTTTGACAGTTAGGGTGATCAATGAGTGGAACAGGCTGCCACGAGAGGTGGTGAGTTCTCCTTCAATGGAAGTCTTCAAACAGAGGCTGGACAGACATCTGTCTGGGATGATTCAGAGAATCCTGCTTTGAGCAGGGGGTTGGACCAGATGGCCCAGGAGGTCTCTTCCATCTCTGCCATTCTATGATTCTATGAAGTAGTGGAATCGCTAGTGCGACGCCATGCACATTGTGGGTCCGGTCAGACTCAAGTATTCGGGTTCTAGGGGTTGAGCCTAGAGACTGCACTCGCACCATATCAGCTGTGTCATGTGACATATAACAGTGAATAGCGTTCTATTACTTTGTTGCAGCTGCTCTGTGAAGTAACAGAGTTCGCCGCTGTTCATACCGGGTGACATCTAACACGCGTGTTGTCAGTGTTCAACCACAACCTTTTTCCGCCATTGCATAGCAGCAGGATCCGTCTCTGCATGGTGGACCCCGGGTTGTGAATGCACTTTCTCCTTATTATTATATATTATTATATATATTTCATTTGGTGCGTTCCGCCAACCCTAACACTCTGTAACTGACCACGCCAATCGCACACATGACCGAAACAGATGCAAAGTCAAGAGCGTCGCTAGGTACAATTGTTATGTTTCGGTAACTGAGGAGAAATAGCAAAAATAGCCAAAGTAGCAATACACCAGAGAGGCTGGAAACTATTGGGTTGCAGGGCCTTAAACTAACCGCCACACTAGAAGTAGCCGTGGAGCGTACCTACGGTGATCCTAGACGCCTCGTCACAGATGAAGAGATAGCTACACCTAAAGGCAGAAAGATTAAAGCTAACTGCCCGTAGCAGAACCCCAAAGAAATAGGAAGCCTCCAAACATGTAATGGCGGTTAGACAAGAAGAAAGTATGAACACAGACAGAAAATAGAATGAGCAAACGCTGGGGCCCAATACTGTCCAGATAGAAAAGTATAGGAAAGAATTCAGACTGCAGCCCAAAAAACCCTGACAAAAATACCAACACTTCTGATTAACAAAAAACCTGAGATCACACGACCTCTACCACCTAAATCAGATCTCTGGTGTAACACACAGAAATTCAGCAAATAAAATGACAATGGAAAAGAGCCAAAGTGCAAACACAACAGAGCACAAATGCAGCACCACGCCCCAAAAGGGGACCAGGCTGAAGTCTACTGCAAGGCAGCAAACCAGAAGGAAAATCCAACCAGAGGAAAAAAAACAGCAAATCACTTATCTGAATGAAAGCAGGAATGCAAGCTGAGCTCCAAGCAAGAGCTGAAGAACAATTGATTACCGGCAAGGCTGCTGGGAGTTCAGGTCACTTATATCAGACCATTCTGACCCAGCTGAAAGCCATTCCGCAATTGGCTCATTACCCTCAGCTACCACCGGAGGGAGCCCCAGCTCCGAAGTCGCCTCCAACGTATTCACAACAGTACCCCCCCTGAGGAGGGGTCACCAAACCCTCACCTGCACAACCAGGCCGATCAGGATGAGCTCGATGATAGGCATGGATCAGTCTCCTAGCATGGATGTCCGAAGCAAACACCCAAAAATTGTCCTCCTGACCATAACCTCTCCACTTAACCAAATACTGGAGTTTCCATCTAGCAAAACGAGAATCCAATATTTTCTCAACCACATACTCCAAATTGCCCTCAACCAAAACAGGGTAGGGAGGCACAGCCATAGGAACCACTGGCTCGACAAACCTATTCAATAAGGACTTGTGGAACACGTTATGGATCTTAAAGGTCCCTGGAAGAAGCAAACGGAAGGAAACCGGATTAAGAATTTCCATGATCTTATAGGGTCCAATGAAACTTGGCTTAAATTTTGGAGACGCAACCTTCATAGGGATATTTCTCGAGGACAACCAAACCAAGTCCCCCACTTTAAAATGAGGACCATCAGTCCTATGCCGGTTTGCAAACCGCTGGGCCTTCTCTTGAGAGAGAGACAACCTCTCCACTACCTGGTCCCAAATCTGCTGCATACGCTCCACAACAGAGTCAACACCCGGACAGACAGAAGCCTCCGTCTGTCTCAAAGAAAATCGAGGGTGAAACCCAGAATTGTAGAAAAACGGAGACATCAAGGTGGCAGAGCTAGCCCTATTATTAAGAGCAAACTCAGCCAAAGGCAAAAAAGAGACCCAGTCATCTTGATCAGCAGACACAAAACATCTCAGATAAGTCTCCAAGGTCTGGTTTGTTCTCTCGGTTTGTCCATTGGTCTCAGGGTGAAATGCAGAGGAGAAAGATAACTGAACACCAAGTTTAGAACAAAATGTCCTCCAAAATCTGGAATCAAACTGGACTCCTCTGTCAGACACAATGTTCTCAGGAATGCCATGTAACCGAACCACGTGCTGAAAGAACAAAGGCACCAATTCGGTGGAGGAAGGCAACTTAGATAATGGCACAAGATGTATCATCTTGGAAAAACTAATCACAGATTACCAAGATAACGGTCATTCTCTGAGAGACAGGGAGGTCGGAAATAAAATCCATAGAGATATGGGTCCATGGCCTCTTGGGCACAGGTAATGGCATTAACAAACCACTAGAGAGAGAGCAAGGCTTGGAACGAGAGCAAGCCCCATAGGACTGCACAAAGTCCCTGACATCACGAGACAAAGTAGGCCACCAAAAGGACCAACTCACCAAGTCTCTGGTACCAAAAATACCGGGATGACCAGCCAACGCGGAACAATGAATTTGTGTCTCCAAAATTAACCTTTAAGGTGTCCCTCTTATATGGGTCGACTGCTCACAATACTGAGGCCTGTGTGAATTCTGGGGCTGAGGGTAATTTCTTGTCATCTGCCTTAACATAAACTAATGACTCATAAAGAAAAATGAAAAACCAAGGAAGTTGTGATCTCATGAAAAGTTTCAAAAGTGTTTTTTTTTTTAGCTTCTTCATGACCAAGCCAATTATGGCACTAAAATTGTATCCTCAACTTAAAATTGTATCCTCAACTTGTAGACATACAGGCTGCATTGATGCATCCATATGAGTGTTATCATCTGAAAGAAAAGACTGAACTTTTTCAGTCCATCGACTCTTAAGAATGGATCAGTTAAAAATGTATACTACTCGGATGGAACTCTAAAGTACAAGGTCTGTCTTCCATGTTTAATCTGTTTTATACAGATCCCAGTAGACTTTAATGGTTGAATCGAATCGTCAAAACTGTTGAGAATAAGACAAGCTCTTTGACTCATGGATCACAGACATTTTGTGGTAAAAATTTCCTTGCAATAAGATTCTCCTCACCAATATAATTATGGTGATACCCAACCCAGCTTTTTTTTATAATTTTAGTGGTGAAAAAACCCAAAAGTTTGTCAAAAACATTTTTTGGGGGGTTTTGTCACCATTTTACGAGACCCGTAAAAATTTTAATTTTGAGACCGAAGGACAAGTTTCATGGCTTATTTTTTTTGTGGCATGATATGACATTTTTATTTAATTTTGAGATTGATATGACTTTTTGATCGTTTGTTGCATCATTTTTTTTCATTTACGTTATTTTACCGTTCTGGTTAATTGTTTTTTTTATTTTGAAAGATCAGAATTTTCTGAACTCCGAATTTCCACAAGAACAATTGAAAACCAAACTGCAAGATTCCAACAAGATTAGGAACGTTTCCTTGCCATCAGAAAAAATGTAAAACTTGTCCATTTTTAATGACAACAGACAAGAAAAAGATTACTAGCATTGAAAGGTGACTTCTAGGGATAAGTGATCGTGCTCAATGACACTCGATTATCATTCGAGCATCACGGTGCTTGGATTTGCTCATAACTGAGCGAGCATTCGGCGGTGCTCGAGAGAAAGCAAAGATAGAAAATAGAATGAGCAAACGCTGGGGCCCAATACTGTCTAGATAGAAAAGTATAGGAAAGAATTCAGACTGCAGCCCAAAAAACCCTGACAAAATTACCAACACTTCTGATTAACAAAAAACCTGAGATCACACGACCTCTATCACCTAAATCAGATCTCTGGTGTAACACACAGAAATTCAGCAAATAAAAAGTGACAATGGAACAGAGCCAAAGTGCAAACACAATAGAGCACAAATGCAGCACTAGGCCCCAAAAGGGGACCAGGCTGAAGTCTACTGCAAGGCAGCAAACCAGCAAGGAAAATCCAACCAGAGGAAAAAAAACAGCAAATCACTTATCTGAATGAAAGCAGGAATGCAAGCTGAGCTCCAAGAAAGACCCGAAGAACAATTGATTACCGGCAAGGCTGCTGGGAGTTCAGGTCACTTATATCAGACCATTCGGACCCAGCTGAAAGCCATTCCGCAATTGGCTCATTACTCTCAGCAACCACCGGAGGTAGCCCCAGCTCCGAAGTCGCCTCCAACGTATTCACAACAGTACCCCCCCTTGAGGAGGGGTCACCGAACCTTCACCTGCGCAACCAGGTCGATCAGGATGAGCTCGATGATAGGCATGGATCAGTCTCCTAGCATGGATGTCCGAAGCAAACACCCAAAAATTGTCCTCCTGACCATAACCTCTCCACTTAACCAAATACTGGAGTCTCCATCTAGCAAAACGAGAATCCAATATTTTCTCAACCACATCTCCAAATTGCCCTCAATCAAAACAGGGTAGGGAGGCACAGCCATAGGAACCACTGGCTCGACAAACCTCTTTAATAAGGACTTGTGGAACACGTTATGGATCTTAAATGTCCCTGGAAGAAGCAAACGGAAGGAAATCGGATTAAGAATTTCCATGATCTTATAAGGTCCAATGAACCTTGGCTTAAATTTTGGAGACGCAACCTTCATAGGGATATTTCTCGAGGACAACCAAACCAAGTCCCCCACTTTAAAACGAGGACCATCAGTCCTATGCCGGTTTGCAAACCGCTGGGCCTTCTCTTGAGAGAGAGACAACCTCTCCACTACCTGGTCCCAAATCTGCTGCATACGCTCCACAACAGAGTCAACACCCGGACAGACAGAAGCCTCCGTCTGTCTCAAAGAAAATCGAGGGTGAAACCCAGAATTGCAGAAAAAACGGAGACATCAAGGTGGCAGAGCTAGCCCTATTATTAAGAGCAAACTCAGCCAAAGGCAAAAAAGAGACCCAGTCATCTTGATCAGCAGACACAAAACATCTCAGATAAGTCTCCAAGGTCTGGTTTGTTCTCTCGGTTTGTCCATTGGTCTCAGGGTGAAATGCAGAGGAGAAAGATAACTGAACACCAAGTTTAGAACAAAATGTCCTCCAAAATCTGGAATCAAACTGGACTCCTCTGTCAGACACAATGTTCTCAGGAATGCCATGTAACCGAACCACGTGCTGAAAGAACAAAGGCACCAATTCGGTGGAGGAAGGCAACTTAGATAATGGCACAAGATGTATCATCTTGGAAAACCTATCACAGATTACCAAGATAACGGTCATTCTCTGAGAGACAGGGAGGTCGGAAATAAAATCCATAGAGATATGGGTCCATGGCCTCTTGTGCACAGGTAATGGCATTAACAAACCACTAGAGAGAGAGCAAGGCTTGGAACGAGAGCAAGCCCCATAGGACTGCACAAAGTCCCTGACATCACGAGACAAAGTAGGCCACCAAAAGGACCAACTCACCAAGTCTCTGGTACCAAAAATACCGGGATGACCAGCCAACGCGGAACAATGAATTTGTGTCTCCAAAATTAACCTTTAAGGTGTCCCTCTTATATGGGTCGACTGCTCACAATACTGAGGCCTGTGTGGATTCTGGGGCTGAGGGTAATTTCTTGTCATCTGCCTTAACATAAACTAATGACTCATAAAGAAAAATGAAAAACCAAGGAAGTTGTGATCTCATGAAAAGTTTCAAAAGTGTTTTTTTTTTAGCTTCTTCATGACCAAGCCAATTATGGCACTAAAATTGTATCCTCAACTTAAAATTGTATCCTCAACTTGTAGACATACAGGCTGCATTGATGCATCCATATGAGTGTTATCATCTGAAAGAAAAGACTGAACTTTTTCAGTCCATCGACTCTTAAGAATGGATCAGTTAAAAATGTATACTACTCGGATGGAACTCTAAAGTACAAGGTCTGTCTTCCATGTTTAATCTGTTTTATACAGATCCCAGTAGACTTTAATGGTTGAATCGAATCGTCAAAACTGTTGATAATAAGACAAGCTCTTTGACTCATGGATCACAGACATTTTGTGGTAAAAATTTCCTTGCAATAAGATTCTCCTCACCAATATAATTATGGTGATACCCAACCCAGCTTTTTTTTATAATTTTAGTGGTGAAAAAACCCAAAAGTTTGTCAAAAACATTTTTTGGGGGTTTTGTCACCATTTTACGAGACCCGTAAAAATTTTAATTTTGAGACCGAAGGACAAGTTTCATGGCTTATTTTTTTTGTGGCATGATATGACATTTTTATTTAATTTTGAGATTGATATGACTCTTTGATCGTTTGTTGCATCATTTTTTTTCATTTACGTTATTTTACCGTTCTGGTTAATTGTTTTTTTTATTTTGAAAGATCAGAATTTTCTGAACTCCGAATTTCCACAAGAACAATTGAAAACCAAACTGCAAGATTCCAACAAGATTAGGAACGTTTCCTTGCCATCAGAAAAAATGTAAAACTTGTCCATTTTTAATGACAACAGACAAGAAAAAGATTACTAGCATTGAAAGGTGACTTCTAGGGATAAGTGATCATGCTCAATGACACTCGATTATCATTCGAGCATCACGGTGCTTGGATTTGCTCATAACTGAGCGAGCATTCGGCGGTGCTCGAGAGAAAGCAAAGATAGAAAATAGAATGAGCAAACGCTGGGGCCCAATACTGTCTAGATAGAAAAGTATAGGAAAGAATTCAGACTGCAGCCCAAAAAACCCTGACAAAATTACCAACACTTCTGATTAACAAAAAAACCTGAGATCACACGACCTCTACCACCTAAATCAGATCTCTGGTGTAACACACAGAAATTCAGCAAATAAAAAGTGACAATGGAACAGAGCCAAAGTGCAAACACAATAGAGCACAAATGCAGCACTAGGCCCCAAAAGGGGACCAGGCTGAAGTCTACTGCAAGGCAGCAAACCAGCAAGGAAAATCCAACCAGAGGAAAAAAAACAGCAAATCACTTATCTGAATGAAAGCAGGAATGCAAGCTGAGCTCCAAGAAAGACCCGAAGAACAATTGATTACCGGCAAGGCTGCTGGGAGTTCAGGTCACTTATATCAGACCATTCGGACCCAGCTGAAAGCCATTCCGCAATTGGCTCATTACTCTCAGCAACCACCAGAGGTAGCCCCAGCTCCGAAGTCGCCTCCAACGTATTCACAACAGTACCCCCCCTTGAGGAGGGGTCACCGAACCTTCACCTGTGCAACCAGGTCGATCAGGATGAGCTCGATGATAGGCACGGATCAGTCTCCTAGCATGGATGTCCGAAGCAAACACCCAAAAATTGTCCTCCTGACCATAACCTCTCCACTTAACCAAATACTGGAGTCTCCATCTAGCAAAACGAGAATCCAATATTTTCTCAACCACATACTCCAAATTGCCCTCAATCAAAACAGGGTAGGGAGGCACAGCCATAGGAACCACTGGCTCGACAAACCTCTTCAATAAGGACTTGTGGAACACGTTATGGATCTTAAATGTCCCTGGAAGAAGCAAACGGAAGGAAATCGGATTAAGAATTTCCATGATCTTATAAGGTCCAATGAACCTTGGCTTAAATTTGGAGACGCAACCTTCATAGGGATATTTCTCGAGGACAACCAAACCAAGTCCCCCACTTTAAAACGAGGACCATCAGTCCTATGCCGGTTTGCAAACCGCTGGGCCTTCTCTTGAGAGAGACAACCTCTCCACTACCTGGTCCCAAATCTGCTGCATACGCTCCACAACAGAGTCAACACCCGGACAGACAGAAGCCTCCGTCTGTCTCAAAGAAAATCGAGGGTGAAACCCAGAATTGCAGAAAAACGGAGACATCAAGGTGGCAGAGCTAGCCCTATTATTAAGAGCAAACTCAGCCAAAAGCAAAAAAGAGACCCAGTCATCTTGATCAGCAGACACAAAACATCTCAGATAAGTCTCCAAGGTCTGGTTTGTTCTCTCGGTTTGTCCATTGGTCTCAGGGTGAAATGCAGAGGAGAAAGATAACTGAACACCAAGTTTAGAACAAAATGTCCTCCAAAATCTGGAATCAAACTGGACTCCTCTGTCAGACACAATGTTCTCAGGAATGCCATGTAACCGAACCACGTGCTGAAAGAACAAAGGCACCAATTCGGAGGAGGAAGGCAACTTAGATAATGGCACAAGATGTATCATCTTGGAAAACCTATCACAGATTACCAAGATAACGGTCATTCTCTGAGAGACAGGGAGGTCGGAAATAAAATCCATAGAGATATGGGTCCATGGCCTCTTGGGCACAGGTAATGGCATTAACAAACCAATAGAGAGAGAGCAAGGCTTGGAACGAGAGCAAGTCCCATAGGACTGCACAAAGTCCCTGACATCACGAGACAAAGTAGGCCACCAAAAGGACCGACTCACCAAGTCTCTGGTACCAAAAATACCGGGATGACCAGCCAACGCGGAACAATGAATTTCAGACATCACACTCTTCTTCTACTGGTCTGGGACAAACAATTTCCCAACAGGACAGCGTTCAGGTTTATCCTCCTGACACCCCTCCAGAGCTAGTCTCAAATTGGGCGAGATGGCGGATAGAACTACACCCTCTTTCAGAATAACAGCAGGATCAGTTAACTCAGGATAATCTGCAAAGAAATTCCTCGAGATGGCATCCGCCTTAACATTCTTAGTGCCCGGAAGAAAAGAAACCACAAAATTAAAACGTGTAAAAAACAAGGCCCACCTGGCCTTTCTAGGATTAAGTAGCTTGGCTGATACGAGATAATCCAGGTTCTTATGGTCCGTGAGGACCACCATCTGATGTTTGGATCCTTCCAGCCAATGTCTCCACTCTTCAAAGGCCCACTTCATGACCAATAACTCCCGATTACCCACGTCATAATTACGTTCAGTTGGAGAAAATTTTCGAGAGAAGAAGGCACAAGGGTTACTCTTAGATGTCTCTGGATCCCTTTGGGACAAAACGGCACCTGCCCCAATCTCAGAAGCATCAACCTCCACCTGAAACGGCAGAGAAACATCAGGCTGCCGTAGAACAGGAGCAGAAATGAATCTCTGCTTAAGTTCCTGAAACGCAGAAACTGCCTCAGGAGGCCAATTCATCACATCAGAACCCTTTTTGGTCAAATCAGTCAATGGTTTAACAATACCAGAGAAATTACCAATAAATTTATGATAAAAATTGGCAAAACCCAAAAATCTCTGAAGAGCCTTCATTGTAGTAGGTTGAACCCAATCACAGATGGCCTGAACCTTGACCGGGTCCATTTCAATAACAGACGGAGACAAAATGAATCCCAGAAATGAGACCTTCTGTATGCCAAAAAGACACTTTGATCCCTTCACATACAGTGCATTCTCTCCCAAAATCTGGAACACAGTCCGAACATGTTTCACATGAGAGTCCCAGTCGTTGGAAAAAATCAAGATATCATCCAAATAAACAATCAGAAATGTATCCACAAAATCCCTGAAAATATCATTCATGAAGGATTGGAAGATGGAAGGGGCATTAGTAAGCCCAAAAGGCATCACTAGGTACTCAAAATGCCCCTCTGGGGTATTAAACGCCGTCTTCCATTCATCCCCGTGCTTAATGCGAATAAGATTATACGCCCCCCTGAGGTCAAGCTTGGTAAACCAACTAGCACTTTTCACTCTGGAAAATAGGTCAGAAATCCAGGGTAACGGATATTGATATTTAACAGTGATTTTATTCAGGAGGCGATAGTCAATACACGGCCTCAATGAACCATCCTTTTTGGCCACAAAGAAAAAACCGGCGCCCAAGGGTGAAGAGGATGGTCTGATATGACCCTTCTCCAAAGACTCCTTAATATAAGATCGCATAGCATCATGTTCAGGTACAGATAAATTAAAAAGGCGACCTTTAGGAAATTTACCACCAGGCACTAACTCAATAGCGCAATCATAGCTCCTGTGAGGAGGTAAGGATGCAGACTTACTCTCAGTAAACACATCAGAGAAATCAGTCAAAATGTCAGGGACATCCTGAGACTGGGGAGAGGCAGAAAAAACTGGAGTGTCAGTATTAACACATTGGGAGCCCCAACTGGTCACAGACACAGATTTCCAATCCAAAACAGGATCATGAGTCTGTAACCAAGGGAAACCCAGTACAATAATATCATTCAGATTTTGCAATACTAGAAATTTGCAACTCTCCTGATGATCTGGTTCAACCCTCAATAATCACCTGACTAGAAAACTGGGGTTTATTCTCCGCCAAAGGGGTAGAATCAATGCCCAGCAAAGGAATAGACTTCCGCAGGGGTATCATGGGAAACCCACAACGTTTGGCAAAGTCAAAATCCATCAGGTTAATAGCTGCTCCTCCTGAATCAACAAAAAAGCTTGAGCCGAAAATGTAGACAGGGAGCAAATCAGGGTATTGGAAGAGCTGCTTGATAAAAATTAACTTTTATTCTATGTATTTAAAAACGATAAAGTAAAGCAGAAGTGATCGTGCTGAAAAAACCCCACACAGTGTAAAATAAAAGAAGACATAGACAAACAAAGAACTCTGATCAATATATGAGGACTAATCTCTAGTGTTCATTCCTCTGGATTGTAACAAATGTTTCGGCTTATCGCTCAAAACGTAAACGTATAGAGGTGTACACTATTATATATAATAAAGTCACTATATATGGGTATATATAGTGCATAGAGATCTGTATCGTAAGAAATATATTCTGTACTCAATTATTAGTCCTTTTGTGTATATCTATATTACTCCTATTTTTTATATGAAGGTATGCAAACATACAGCTTAACATGGAGCAAGATATACCTTTTTACCCATATAAATTATTAATCAGAGAATCTGAAAATGCTCCTTGTGTGTACTGGAGCTAGATATTGTTAAACACCTGTCGTAACCTGCCCTATGTATAGCCTATTAACACACCCAACCTTGGAGCCTAAGAAACATATGCTGCTCCATAATCCGTCGGTCTCACTGTGGGTATTCAGTTAATGTGATACTTATCTGTATCATCATGCTGCGGGCCTAGGTACTCATTTATTCTGGGGGAGACCTGCATAGATCATTTGTGTTATGGTCTGCGATCTCTACCCCTCCGGTTCTCCCAACGCGTTTCATCAGCAGAGATTCATCAGGGGAGGTAACGCTCCTATATGTGAGACAGGGCTAAAGAAATGAGAGTGAGCTTACTTTTATAATTACCGGTTTGATGTTGCTACGCTGTACTTCCGGACGCTATATTCGTCATATCCGGTCTTAGGGGAGCGTCGTCACCTTTATCAGGCGCATGCGCAGTTCTTAGAGTATCTCTGAATGACCCGGAACGTCATTTCCGGTTTCAAGAAAGGCGCTCTCAGACTAAGCGCTGTGCAAAATGTCTGCAAATTGAGCGGATAAATATGCAATACATTCCCGATATTGCAGAGGTATAATATATATTAAAAGAACCTATGATTATTAATTTGGTCTAGAGGGAATATATGTGCATTAATCGATATTCTACTAGGGCATAACATCCAGTGACCCAAATAGAAAATAAGAGCCTGATTAGTACATATGTACAGGTTTTCTACAGTCCTTTAGGTATTAGTGTTTAATGCGATCAAGAAGTAATTTTCAAACTTCAGAAGGATAAATCCACAGAAAAAATACTCCTCCATAGGAATATGATATACAAATAGTATCTCCTTAGATCCATATTAATTCTTCACATCTTGTCAGATATGTACAATATAGCAGAATGAGGGGAGAATGGTTCTCAGATTAAAAGTATAGTTTCTCAAGTTATTGAATTCATGCGTTTAATTGGATGTGGAGAATTGGACACAACCGACCTACTTGGGAAAGACAGAAAGGGTGCACACTAGGGGAATCCCTGCAGTTCCCTACCTGCATGCACCCTACCTAACGCGGAGGTTGGCACCCTAAAACCTGCGCAGTGGCGCCCCCACTCGACGGCGGCTCACCCTATTTTAGAGTCCCTATTACCCCCTACACTACAAGAAGGAAGAGTAGGTTAGGAGTTCATTAAGACCTTTTGGGTATGTAGTCTGGAGATGGAAAATCCAAAAAGTTTCTTTTTGTAGGATTCTCTTGTCCCAATCTCCTCCTCTTTGATTTTTTCTGACTTTTTCAATACCCATAAAGGATAGAACTCCTGTGTCACCTCCGTGTGTGTGATTGACGTGGTTAGCAACAGGGGTATCCCTCTTGTTGATGGTATCCCTATGATGTTCTCCTATTCTCTTCTTTAATTCTCTTCTGGTCTTTCCTACATATTGTACGCCGCATCTACATGTGATGTTGTATATGACTCCAGTGATTTGCAATTGATGAATTGTTTGATAGGGTATACTCTCTGAGTAGTGGTGCTCATGAACTCTTTGCCTTGCTTAAGAGCACCACAATATTTACAGCTGCCACATCTGTAGCAACCTTTTATTGGTCCGCCTAGCCAGGTGGAGTAGTTGGATTCTGAGGGGGCAAAATGGCTGCGTACCAATCTATCCTTAAGGGAGCGTCCTTTTTTGAAGGTGATTTGCGGAATTTGGAAATCACATTAATTAGATCTTTATCCATACATAACACTGGCCAGTGTTTCATAATTATTTCTCTCATTTCTTTCGACCCATTTGAGTACTTGGTGATGAACCTAACGATATTCTCGCCCTCCGTCTTTTGTGTGGGTGTAAGAAGATCTTTTCTTTCTCGAGTCATTGCTGTTTTGTATGCGTCTTTCAGGACATGGTCGGGGTACCCTCGTTCCAAAAACCTTTGTCTCAGGTCGTCGGCTTGTTCCTTGAAGTTAGTTACATTGGAACAGTTTATTTTTATTCTAAAGTACTGTCCCTTCGGGATACCCTTTTTGAGAGGTATGGGATGGTTGGATTCCCATCTTAGTAGAGAGTTGGATGAGGTGGGTTTTCTGTATGTCTTAGTGACCAATTGTCCACTTTCTCCTCTCTCAATCAAAATATCCAAAAAGGAGATACTTCTGACATCGGCCTCAAAAGTGAAGTGGAGGCCTATGTCATTGTTATTAAGACCTTTTACGTAGTCACCAAAACTCTCTATGTCACCTCTCCAAATGACAAAAACGTCGTCGATATATCGGAGCCAAAGGACGATTCTATCCTTCGCTATCTCGGTTACATCACCAAAAACAATATTTTCTTCCCACCAGCCCAGGAGCAGGTTTGCGTAGGAGGGCGCACATGGGCTGCCCATGGCAGTGCCCCTGAGCTGGTGGAAGTACTTGTTGTCGAAGAGGAAATAGTTTCTAGTTAAACAAAATTCTAGAGCCTTTAGTACAAATTGATTGTGCTCATTGTACTGTCGCCCTCTAGTCTTTAAGTAGTACTCTGCAGCCATGATGCCCTTCTCATGTGGAATCGAAGAATAGAGAGCCTCGACATCAATTGATCCTAGGATCATGTTGTCGCCTAGCTCAATATTCTCTATTTTGAGAAGGAGGTCGGTTGTGTCTCTGATGTATGAACTAAGGGAGGAAACAAATGGCCTCAAAATTTTGTCTACGTATAAGC
>JARQOD010000010.1:102530214-102642883 GCA_033576555.1 Oophaga sylvatica
CCAAATTCTGAGTAAGGCTATCAATACCTGATACTATTGGTCTTCCTTTTAAAGGATCTAGACCCTTATGTACTTTCGGTAAACAGTAGTGTTGAGCATTCCGATACCGCAAGTATCGGGTATCGGCCGATATTCGCGTTATCGGAATTCCGATACTTAATTCCGATACTTTTTCAATATCGTATACCGGAATCGGAAGTTCCCATAATTCTTTGAGAGGCAATGTGATTTTAGTCAGCCAATGAGGAATCCTACGAAGTGTGGGCACATCCTGTAATGCTGCGGTCATCTTAACTAATGGCATGGCTGTGATTGGCTGCTGAAATGATGTCAGAATGCACTATAAAAGGCGCCGCAGCCATTTTAGCGTCACTGTGCTGTGAACTCAGTAAGGGACAGAACGCTGCTGTGCTGACTCTGAGGGACAGTTAGATATTGCGATTTTGTGTACTACTGTGCTTGAGGCAGGCTAGTTTACCAACCGCTGTGTAAAGCTTCATTTTGCCAGTGTTGTTTTAACAGCTCTGTGCAAGGTGTGTGTGTGACAGTGCAGGTGACGCTGCAGTTTGCTCTGCATCCACCGCTGTTTGTAGGCATCTGCACGTGTCACTGACTCTTTTTTTTTTTTATTTTATTTAGTGGAATTGGTGCAGCTCCATTATATTAGAAAAAAATCAAATCTATTAGTGTGACGTGCTTCCATCCGTATACAATACATTGGTTGCAAACACTATAGAAGTACAGAAAGGAGCTTTTCACAGATAGTGAATAGTTGTGTTTCAGTGTTCACTGCAGTCTGTGAAGTTTTGATTTTTTGAGTGCAGATCACGCTCCAGTTAGTTCTTCAACCACTGCTGGTTGTAGTCTGCTGAGCGTGTGTCACTGCCTCATCCTTCACATTTTTCTCTAATTGGTGCTGCTCCATTTTAGTGGAAAAAAATCAAATCTATTAGTGTGACGCGCTTCCATCCGTATACAATACATTGGTTGCAAACACTATAGAAGTACACAAAGGGGCCTTTAACAGCTACAGAACAGTTGTGTTTCAGTGTTCACTGTAGTCTGTGAGCTTTTCATTTTGTGAGTGCAGATTACGCTCCAGTTTGTTCTTCAACCACTGCCGGTTGTAGTCTGCTGAGCGTGTGTCACTGCCTCATCCTTCACATTTTTCTCTAATTGGTGCTGCTCCATTTTAGTGGAAAAAAATCTAATCTATTAGTGTGACGCGCTTCCATCCGTATACAATACATTGGTTGCAAACACTATAGAAGTACACAAAGGGGCCTTTAACAGCTACAGAACAGTTGTGTTTCAGTGTTCACTGTAGTCTGTGAGCTTTTCATTTTGTGAGTGCAGATTACGCTCCAGTTTGTTCTTCAACCACTGCCGGTTGTAGTCTGCTGAGCGTGTGTCACTGCCTCATCCTTCACATTTTTCTCTAATTGGTGCTGCTCCATTTTAGTGGAAAAAAATCAAATCTATTAGTGTGACGCGCTTCCATCCGTATACAATACATTGGTTGCAAACACTATAGAAGTACACAAAGGGGCCTTTAACAGCTACAGAACAGTTGTGTTTCAGTGTTCACTGTAGTCTGTGAGCTTTTCATTTTGTGAGTGCAGATTACGCTCCAGTTTGTTCTTCAACCACTGCCGGTTGTAGTCTGCTGAGCGTGTGTCACTGCCTCATCCTTCACATTTTTCTCTAATTGGTGCTGCTCCATTTTAGTGGAAAAAAATCAAATCTATTAGTGTGACGCGCTTCCATCCGTATACAATACATTGGTTGCAAACACTATAGAAGTACACAAAGGGGCCTTTAACAGCTACAGAACAGTTGTGTTTCAGTGTTCACTGTAGTCTGTGAGCTTTTCATTTTGTGAGTGCAGATTACGCTCCAGTTTGTTCTTCAACCACTGCCGGTTGTAGTCTGCTGAGCGTGTGTCACTGCCTCATCCTTCACATTTTTCTCTAATTGGTGCTGCTCCATTTTAGTGGAAAAAAATCTAATCTATTAGTGTGACGCGCTTCCATCCGTATACAATACATTGGTTGCAAACACTATAGAAGTACACAAAGGGGCCTTTAACAGCTACAGAACAGTTGTGTTTCAGTGTTCACTGTAGTCTGTGAGCTTTTCATTTTGTGAGTGCAGATTACGCTCCAGTTGTTCTTCTCAACCACTGCCGGTTGTAGTCTGCTGAGCGTGTGTCACTGCCTCATCCTTCACATTTTTCTCTAATTGGTGCTGCTCCATTTTAGTGGAAAAAAATCTAATCTATTAGTGTGACGCGCTTCCATCCGTATACAATACATTGGTTGCAAACACTATAGAAGTACACAAAGGGGCCTTTAACAGCTACAGAACAGTTGTGTTTCAGTGTTCACTGTAGTCTGTGAGCTTTTCATTTTGTGAGTGCAGATTACGCTCCAGTTTGTTCTTCAACCACTGCCGGTTGTAGTCTGCTGAGCGTGTGTCACTGCCTCATCCTTCACATTTTTCTCTAATTGGTGCTGCTCCATTTTAGTGGAAAAAAATCTAATCTATTAGTGTGACGCGCTTCCATCCGTATACAATACATTGGTTGCAAACACTATAGAAGTACACAAAGGGGCCTTTAACAGCTACAGAACAGTTGTGTTTCAGTGTTCACTGTAGTCTGTGAGCTTTTCATTTTGTGAGTGCAGATTACGCTCCAGTTTGTTCTTCAACCACTGCCGGTTGTAGTCTGCTGAGCGTGTGTCACTGCCTCATCCTTCACATTTTTCTCTAATTGGTGCTGCTCCATTTTAGT
The DNA here is from genome assembly GCA_033576555.1 of Oophaga sylvatica. Classification (NCBI taxonomy): domain Eukaryota; kingdom Metazoa; phylum Chordata; class Amphibia; order Anura; family Dendrobatidae; genus Oophaga; species Oophaga sylvatica. The sequence continues at coordinate 102,533,009 of JARQOD010000010.1, forward strand.
GGAAAAAAATCTAATCTATTAGTGTGACGCGCTTCCATCCGTATACAATACATTGGTTGCAAACACTATAGAAGTACACAAAGGGGCCTTTCACAGATACTGAACAGTTGTCTGCAGGGTTCACTGTAGTCTGTGAGGAATAACCACACTTAGGCCTTAACTTTTCTGACTTTCTTTATCAATCTACCAAGATGAAGAAGTCAGTGAGTAAGGCACGTGGTCGTGGTCGAGGCCGTGGATTTGCAGCAGGGAGAGGACGTGGGGATTCTGTGGCTGCTGCCGCACCCAGTGACACAGCATCCACCAGTTTTCCCCGTGAGCGTTCCTTTATGCGCACTTTTGTAGGAGCTCAGCGTACCCCCCTGCTGCGTGAAGAACAAATTGAAGCCGTTGTTGGTTGGATGGCAGCCAATGCATCGACTTCAATAGCTTCCACCTCCTCTCAGGACCACAGCACTGTTGAACAACCATCAGTCTCTTCACCGCCTGCCAAATTGCCCAGGCAGTCAGAGAGCTCTGTACAGGAGCCAGCTGAGTCTCTGCTTCTGTTCTCAGAATCTGTTGGCTTGGAAACAGGGGCCCAGCCAAGCAGCATTCTGGAATGTGAAGAAGAGGCAGTATGCAGTGATGCGCAACAGCTGTGTCTCTCTGAATCTGAAGAGGCGGGTGAGCCAGTGCCGATGGTCAGCACACCGCAGAACGCATCTGATGATGATGAGACTCAGTTGCCAGTTTCTGTTGAGCATGGTGCTGGCCAGACCACCCAACAACAGCAGGTGTTGGAAGAGGGTAGTGGTGGAGATGATGAGGTCCAAGACCCAACATGGCGTGAGGAACAGGAAGGTGGTGGGAGCAGCTCTGAGGAAGAGATTGCACCAACGGTCCAAACAGTAGGGAGAGGTAGGCTGCAGACTCGCTTGCCTGTAGCCTCCAGTTTGGCACCCGTTCGGAGCAGTTCTCTTCCAACAGCCAAACCGGGCGCTCCCAGGACTTGCTCTGCGTGGTCCTTTTTTGATACAGTTGCAGATGATATTTGCTATGTAAAATGCAAGCTGTGTAATCAAAAAATTAAAAGAGGTAAAAGTGTCAGTAACCTTAATACAACAAATATGTGGAAACATGTGCGGTCAAAGCACTTTGTTGAGTTACAAAGACACACTGGAGATGTAGCCAACCTACAGCAGCACCTACATCTTCAGCTCGTGTTGGAGCCTCTTCCTCCAGTTCACACACAGCTGGTTCGGCTTCCTCAAAGGATCGCCATGGAAGAACCTCTGTCACTGTTGTCCAGAGACACAGTGTTATTCCACCCACAGCTGCAAGTTCCCTGTCATCCTCACACACCCAGGCCACAAAACAGCCATCGGTAGCACAGGCATGGGATAAAAGACGGCCATACTCGGCAAACCATCCACGAGCACAGGCTCTGAATGCTGGCATTGCAAAACTCCTGTCCCTTGAAATGCTGTCATTCAGGCTGGTGGAGACTGACAGTTTCCGTGAATTAATGGCATTGGCAGTCCCACAATACAATGTGCCCAGCCGATTTTATTTCAGCAGGCAAGCCGTCCCTGGTCTGCAAAAGCATGTTGAGGCAAAAATTAAACATGCGCTACTAAACGCCGTCAGTAGCAAGGTCCACCTGACCACCGATGCGTGGACCAGTACCCATGGCCAGGGACGATACCTTTCACTCACTGCCCATTGGGTGAATGTTGTGGAGCCGGGTACAGATCTTGCGAGTGGCGCTGTACGTGTTCTGCCAACTCCAAGGATTGCCGGAATCAAGTCTGTCCACATTGACTCCTCCTCCTACTCCAGTTCCTCAGAATCATCGCTGCAGGAGCCGTCACGGTCTACCTCCACATGGACCCGTGGACGCTTACCTGATGCGACCGATATGAGCACAGCCGTGGCCAAACGGCAACAGGCCGTTCTGAAATTAATTCCCATGGGGAATCGAAGCCACACAGCGCAGGAGGTCTGGAATGCCATCAAGCAGGAGAGCGACGTGTGGTTTTTTGCCAGCGAATCTCCAGCCAGGCTTGGTAGTGTGTGACAATGGCCGAAATCTGGTGGCAGCTCTGGGCCTTGGCAACCTCACTCACAACCATGTCTGGCACATGTGCTCAACTTGGTCGTGCAGAGTTTTTTGAGGGACTATCCGGATCTTGATGCACTGCTGCACAAGGTCCGCCTAGAGTGCGCTCACTTGCGACGTTCCAGCATGGCCAGATCGCGCATTGCAGCTCTGCAACGCAGATTGCGCCTTCCTGAACATCGCATCATATGTGACGTATCCACCAGGTGGAATTCAACGTTACATATGTTGGAGCGGTTGTGTGAGCAGCAGCCAGCAGTTATGGAGTATCAGCTGCATCAGGCGCAATCAACACGCAATTTGCGCCGTCCACACTTCACCATTAATGAGTGGGCCACTATGAAGGACATGTGCCACGTTTTGCGTGCGTTTGATGAGTCAACGCGGATGGCGAGTGCAGATGATGCACTAGTCAGCCTGACTGTCCCCCTTATCTGCCTGCTTCAAAAAACACTGCAAGCAATAAGGGATGAGGTTTTGGAAGAGGTGGAGGATGAGGAGTCACAAATTCCATCACCTTCTGGAAAGTCAGCGCAACGTGGTTCCTCACAAAGGGCTGGGCAGGGCTCACTTTGTGAGGAGGATGAGGAGGAGGAGTCAATGGAGGAGGAAGACATCGCTCCAGAGGGAGGTACACAACGCTCTAGTCAGTATGTAGAGCGAGGGTGGGGTGATGCAGAGCAGGCAGAGATAACGCCTCTTGCAGAGGACAGCGTTTCTTTGCCAGTTGGGAGTCTGCAGCACATGGTTGATTTCATGCTGCAGTGCCTAAGAAACGACCGCCGCATCGCCCACATTCTCACGACGTCTGATTATTGGGTGTACACCCTCCTAGACCCTCGCTACCGGGACAACGTCAAAAGCCTCATCACACCGTTGAACCGGGAGCGTAAAATGCGGGAGTACCAAGACACACTGGTGCAATCCCTAATGTTCTACCTTACTGCCGAGAGCACTGCTGCTGCTACTGCTTTACAAAGCAGCTCTGTGCGTCGAGGCAGTGTAGAGAGCTCTGCAACAAGAGGGAGCACACGCAGTGCCTCTGCACAGGGAAAGACCAGTATGTTAAAAATGTGGCAAAGTTTTGTGGCAGCGCCACAAATGTCTACACCATCCGAGAGGGCTCCAGTCAGCGGGAGGCAACGTATCCGTCAGATGGTGACAGACTACTTGGCTTTGCCTCTCAGTGTACTCCCAGATGGCTCTTCCCCATTCAAGTTTTGGGTCTCTAAGCTGGATACATGGCCAGAGCTTAGCCAGTATGCATTGGAGGTGCTGGCTTGCCCTGCTGCCAGTGTATTATCGGAGCGCGTCTTTAGTGCTGCAGGTGGTGTACTAACAGACCGTCGCATGCGACTATCCTCCGATAATGTAGACCGGCTTACTTTTCTGAAAATGAACAAGGCATGGATCTCGCCAGAATTTGTCTGTCCGTTTTCAGATTAAATAACTGGTTCGCAACGTTATCCATGTCTCCTGTTATGTTCATCTTTCTACCACCTGAACTCTACTCCCTGGGCTCCAACACTGCCAGTTGCTGCTCAGAAGTGTCGTGTCCACAGAACAAAACACAAGCTCTACTGTTAGTGGGGTTCAGTAACGCCAGCTGTTCCCCTGCTGTGTCAACGGCAAGAAGTCTCCTGTTCCCGACACATGGACAGAAAAACACATGACCAACATGCTCCAAATAGGGAAGAGCCGTCACCCTGCTTGTTATGCTGAAAACATGAAATTGTGAAGTTTTGCAGGCCTAGAATGATAAATTTTTATGACAAATATGGACAAATAATAATTTGTCATCACAGCGCATATCTGCACATGTCTATTAGAAATGGTAACAAAAAATAAAACATAGTCTACTCTTCACATTTTGAAATTAATGCATAAAAGTACATTTCAGACTTATGAATTAATGCTTTTTAAGGAACTTTATCTGTACCTGTAAGATAATGCAGTCAATGGATGTACGAATCATTAAATCCTCATCATCATCATCACGAGTTTTATTTATGACAGACATTATAAAATACACATACTGATGCCAACTGTAACTTCAAACACCATATATGAAATGGCCAGCATGTAAACATGGTAATAATGTCCAATAATAAATTATTACATCTAGAAAGTGCATCATGCATACTGACAATAGGTAGTTATACCTGCAAGTGCTGTTGAAACAACCACAAGAGATATAAATTAATACTGGTATATAGGTATCACAGTGCATAGTTACTCATGGACAATGTTGATGTAATACTGTATCTCAATTAAGTCAGCGTCAACCATTAGGCTTGTTAGTCTTGTACATTGTTAAAGAGGGAACGTAATTTTTTTGTTTGTCATAGGTGGAGTATTACACATTAAATTATTACTGCTGTATTTTTTTTTGCGTCCCTAGTGCGCAATAACGCAGCCTAACCTCACATTTGATAGTCAGCTAATTGCCACACGCTACCCTACCCTACGCGTGACAGTAGGAAGGTAGTGTTGACGGATAAAGCTTTGCGCAACCAGACATTCTTTTACCCTCTTCAACACTCTACAAGCAAAAAATGCATGATTTCAGCCGCAGACTTTATTGACGTACAGTATAACATCGGCATTACCCATCAGAGGCTGTCCACTGTCTGATACAGACATAGAATATACCTTTGCTATCCGTAGCCTTTGTTTCACCTACACTTGCAGGCACACACTTAAATTGTGACAAACAATGCCTAATGTTTTTTTAAATGGTTATTTTTTATTGTACATTATTGTGTCATCAATCACATTGATGAGTCCATGCTGGACATGTCATACATGCTATAGAAAGTTACGATTTTATGAACTTAAATAATTGAAATGTCTGTGACTGTCACATAAAATTTGCGATGATGATGATGAGTGACTATTACAAAATCCATTGTCTTCACTATGTTATGGTTTAACATAGCGTTCCTTAAGCATTATTCATAAAAAAAAAAATGGACTTTTATTCTTAAATTTACAACACTATATTTTGTTACCAATTTTTTGGGTGTTGTGTTGTTCCATTTATTTTTGGCATGTGCATATATGCGTTTATATTTCTATTTTCTTTATTTTTCCTTCTTGAAATTAGAAAACATGTGTATCTTTGTACCGTGTTAGCCAGTAGATAGAAAAATATTTAGACTTCAGAGTCAGCAGTGGTTGATACCTTTTAATGGATAACTGAAAAGATGGAAACAAATTGCAAGCTTTCAAGGCTACTCACGTCTCTTCATCAGGGAAAGACTAACTAAAAAAATTAAGCATCACATATTTCTATACACAACAGGACACAGGAATAGTGCAATAGGTAAGACAAGTAAGTGACGTGTATCAGAACTGTCATTATCTCACAGGGATGAACATAAATATTGGAACAGTTCCTAGATAAGGATAGAAAGTTTGATTGCCCTCTCATTGGCGTATTTTTTGGGTTTTCATGACCCTGGAAGGGCATAGACGCAGATTCCTTAATTGATATAGAATGACATAAATCCATGTGATCTATTCATTCCATCACTAACAGTGTCAAAGGTCATGATGAGCTTATATTCTGAAACCTTTGTACGTTTCTCATATTTGAAGTTATATTTTAATACCAGTAATTCCATATCCATGATGCTATGACCGGGCATACAAAAGTCTTTTGCCACAGGTAAATTCATTAATTTATCTGTGATTGTGTGGCGCTGATAATTCATCCTTGTTCTCCTTTTTGTTGCCGGTCTCCCCTCACTTGTCCCTCCCTCACTTGTCTTAGCTATTCCTGTGTCCTGTTGTGTGTAGAAATATGTGATTCTTCATTTTTGGCTTTACTCTTAGCCTGATGAAGACACCTGAGTAGTCTCGAAAGCTTTGAATTTGTTACCATATTTTCAGTTAGCCATTAAACGTTATCAACCACAGAGGACTGTCAAGTATAAATATTTTTCTATTCTTGTAATTGAAATTTATCATTTTATTGTTGTAGTAAAACTTCATTTATTCTTGTTTGAAGTACATACATTTGCAATGGCCACGTAACAAGGCAATAACTCAATATTTTATGCCTACACCCTCCTTGACCCTGGGCTTCAACAGCGCCAGTTGCTGCTCAGAAGTGTTAGATGCACAGATGAAAACAATCGCTGATGTGTTTGTGGGGTTCAGTAACGCCTGCTGTTCCCCTGCTGTGTGTCTGGCAAAAATTACTGCTGCTAACTACAACTTCAACTTCAAACGTCTCATACTAGGCCTCTGCCTACACCCTCCTTGACCCTGGGCTTCAACAGCGCCAGTTGCTGCTCAGAAGTGTTAGATGCACAGATGAAAACAATCGCTGATGTGTTTGTGGGGTTCAGTAACGCCTGCTGTTCCCCTGCTGTGTGTCTGGCAAAAATTACTGCTGCTAACTACAACTTCAACTTCAAACGTCTCATACTAGGCCTCTGCCTACACCCTCCTTGACCCTGGGCTTCAACAGCGCCAGTTGCTGCTCAGAAGTGTTAGATGCACAGATGAAAACAATCGCTGATGTGTTGTGGGGTTCAGTAACGCCTGCTGTTCCCCTGCTGTGTGTCTGGCAAAAATTACTGCTGCTAACTACAACTTCAACTTCAAACGTCTCATACTAGGCCTCTGCCTACACCCTCCTTGACCCTGGGCTTCAACAGCGCCAGTTGCTGCTCAGAAGTGTTAGATGCACAGATGAAAACAATCGCTGATGTGTTTGTGGGGTTCAGTAACGCCTGCTGTTCCCCTGCTGTGTGTCTGGCAAAAATTACTGCTGCTAACTACAACTTCAACTTCAAACGTCTCATACTAGGCCTCTGCCTACACCCTCCTTGACCCTGGGCTTCAACAGCGCCAGTTGCTGCTCAGAAGTGTTAGATGCACAGATGAAAACAATCGCTGATGTGTTTGTGGGGTTCAGTAACGCCTGCTGTTCCCCTGCTGTGTGTCTGGCAAAAATTACTGCTGCTAACTACAACTTCAACTTCAAACGTCTCATACTAGGCCTCTGCCTACACCCTCCTTGACCCTGGGCTTCAACAGCGCCAGTTGCTGCTCAGAAGTGTTAGATGCACAGATGAAAACAATCGCTGATGTGTTTGTGGGGTTCAGTAACGCCTGCTGTTCCCCTGCTGTGTGTCCGGCAAAAATTACTGCTAGCTACCTAATCATGGTGAAAAAAACATGACATCTCAAAGTGTCTAGTGCTACACATAGATATGAGGCTACACCATGATTTCTAAGCTGTAAACATTTGAAACGTCAACTTTCAAACCATAAAATGATTTGTCTTTGTCACAAATCTGTAACAAAATAATTGTGACATATTATTACAGATATGCACATGTCGAAAACAAATGCAAACACAAAAGCCTACTTATGCTATAGGATACTGATGGTCAACCTTGTCACTCCATAGCTTAGACAAATCCAACTCACATCATGATGACTCAAATACTGCAATGTTGGAAGTGCATAATGTGGGTTGAACTTTGACAACTGCTGCAGTGCGAAGGTTATACTTCAGTGTTCTTGCCTTTGAAATAAAAGCATACAAGTAAATATAATATCCAATGTTGATTAAGGGACGTGATGTACACCTGTAATATTGTGCAAACAATGCATGTAGGAATAGTCCTCTTCAACATTACTTATATTTGTGTCATTTTAAAAAATACATATTTGATTAGAAAGTTAACAGCCCATATCATAAAGGTCCTTCATGTAAACATGATAATCGCTAACAAAAATCATGCATTACCTTGGTAAAGTCAATAGTGCATAGTCACAATAGCAAAATATATACCTGTAAGTGGTGCTGAAAGAACGACAACTGATAGAATAGGTGAATGATATCTATTTATCAGACTGAATAGCGACACCTGTACAATGTCGATATAATACTGTACCTTAACAAAACAGCTGTGTCACACCTCACACGCATTTTTCTTGTAGCTTGTTATGTAATAGGGCACATGCGTGTATGTTTCATCATAGGTGCATGTTTACTGAGTAAAGCAGTCATGACAACGCCTTTGTGTTGTCGGTACGCTTGCGATGATGAACGATGCGCACCGTGAATGTTAGTCTGCGTCATAAGACGCACAGACGCTCCAATACCCAACGCGTCACAGCAGGAAGCCAGTCTGTGCGTCCAAACAAAGGCGCAAGCATACATGCACGTACCCTTTTAGAAAGCTATATAAAAATAAGGATGTAGTACTTAGTAACGCACACTTTATTGAGGTACAGTATTACATCGCCATTCACCATCTGTGGCTATGCAGTGTCATCTATATATACCTTATCTATCCGTTGTCATGCTTGCAAGTCCACAGTCAGGCATAAATAGCTGTTTTCACTATGCACTTTTTAAAGGTTTTTTTTTGTTAATATAAATGATTGGCACATATTATCAGTATTACATGATGGAAATTTTAGATATTTTTAAAAACTTTTTAGTGATATTATTCAGCAAATGAAAATGGTGTACATACTGTTACTTATCCATCATTAATGGATTCTGATATGTACTTGTATGCTTTTATTTAAAACCGTATAGCAGATTATTTAACCGATTTTTATTGTGGTTTGCATTGCTTTTCAACATGTTAATGTATGCGTTTATGTTTGTCAATTATTAATTTACATATATTTTTTAAAGTAAAATCATCATCTTATGGTACTAAAGGTTATATTTCTCTTGTTTGGAGTATAGACATTTTTAATTGACACGTAACAAGGAAAATACTTCATCTAGTATTTAAACATCCTCCTTGACCCTGGGCTCCAACACCGCCAGTTGTTGCTTGGAAGTGCTGTTAGCACAGTCTACACTTGCTCCTGTGTTACTGGGGTTCAGTAATGTCAGCTGTTCCCCTGCTGTGTGAACGGCAAAAAGTCCTGCTGCCTCCACCCTGTTCTCTTCTCATCCCTGGGTTACAACACCGCCAGTTGTTTCTCGGAAGTGCTGTTAGCACAGTCTACACTTGCTCCGTGTTACTGGGGTTCAGTAATGTCAGCTGTTCCCCTGCTGTGTGAACGGCAAACAGTCCTGCTGCCTCCACCCTGTTCTCTTCTCATCCCTGGGTTACAACACCGCCAGTTGTTTCTCGGAAGTGCTGTTAGCACAGTCTACACTTGCTCCTGTGTTACTGGGGTTCAGTAATGTCAGCTGTTCCCCTGCTGTGTGAACGGCAAACAGTCCTGCTGCCTCCACCCTGTTCTCTTCTCATCCCTGGGTTACAACACCGCCAGTTGTTTCTCGGAAGTGCTGTTAGCACAGTCTACACTTGCTCCCGTGTTACTGGGGTTCAGTAATGTCAGCTGTTCCCCTGCTGTGTGAACGGCAAAAAGTCCTGCTGCCTCCACCCTGTTCTCTTCTCATCCCTGGGTTACAACACCGCCAGTTGTTTCTCGGAAGTGCTGTTAGCACAGTCTACACTTGCTCCTGTGTTACTGGGGTTCAGTAATGTCAGCTGTTCCCCTGCTGTGTGAACGGCAAAAGTCCTGCTGCCTCCACCCTGTTCTCTTCTCATCCCTGGGTTACAACACACGCCAGTTGTTTCTCGGAAGTGCTGTTAGCACAGTCTACACTTGCTCCTGTGTTACTGGGGTTCAGTAATGTCAGCTGTTCCCCTGCTGTGTGAACGGCAAACAGTCCTGCTGCCTCCACCCTGTTCTCTTCTCATCCCTGGGTTACAACACCGCCAGTTGTTTCTCGGAAGTGCTGTTAGCACAGTCTACACTTGCTCCCGTGTTACTGGGGTTCAGTAATGTCAGCTGTTCCCCTGCTGTGTGAACGGCAAAAGTCCTGCTGCCTCCACCCTGTTCTCTTCTCATCCCTGGGTTACAACACCGCCAGTTGTTTCTCGGAAGTGCTGTTAGCACAGTCTACACTTGCTCCTGTGTTACTGGGGTTCAGTAATGTCAGCTGTTCCCCTGCTGTGTGAACGGCAAACAGTCCTGCTGCCTCCACCCTGTTCTCTTCTCATCCCTGGGTTACAACACCGCCAGTTGTTTCTCGGAAGTGCTGTTAGCACAGTCTACACTTGCTCCTGTGTTACTGGGGTTCAGTAATGTCAGCTGTTCCCCTGCTGTGTGAACGGCAAACAGTCCTGCTGCCTCCACCCTGTTCTCTTCTCATCCCTGGGTTACAACACCGCCAGTTGTTTCTCGGAAGTGCTGTTAGCACAGTCTACACTTGCTCCGTGTTACTGGGGTTCAGTAATGTCAGCTGTTCCCCTGCTGTGTGAACGGCAAAAAGTCCTGCTGCCTCCACCCTGTTCTCTTCTCATCCCTGGGTTACAACACCGCCAGTTGTTTCTCGGAAGTGCTGTTAGCACAGTCTACACTTGCTCCCTGTGTTACTGGGGTTCAGTAATGTCAGCTGTTCCCCTGCTGTGTGAACGGCAAACAGTCCTGCTGCCTCCACCCTGTTCTCTTCTCATCCCTGGGTTACAACACCGCCAGTTGTTTCTCGGAAGTGCTGTTAGCACAGTCTACACTTGCTCCTGTGTTACTGGGGTTCAGTAATGTCAGCTGTTCCCCTGCTGTGTGAACGGCAAACAGTCCTGCTGCCTCCACCCTGTTCTCTTCTCATCCCTGGGTTACAACACCGCCAGTTGTTTCTCGGAAGTGCTGTTAGCACAGTCTACACTGCTCCCGTGTTACTGGGGTTCAGTAATGTCAGCTGTTCCCCTGCTGTGTGAACGGCAAACAGTCCTGCTGCCTCCACCCTGTTCTCTTCTCATCCCTGGGTTACAACACCGCCAGTTGTTTCTCGGAAGTGCTGTTAGCACAGTCTACACTTGCTCCTGTGTTACTGGGGTTCAGTAATGTCAGCTGTTCCCCTGCTGTGTGAACGGCAAACAGTCCTGCTGCCTCCACCCTGTTCTCTTCTCATCCCTGGGTTACAACACCGCCAGTTGTTTCTCGGAAGTGCTGTTAGCACAGTCTACACTTGCTCCCGTGTTACTGGGGTTCAGTAATGTCAGCTGTTCCCCTGCTGTGTGAACGGCAAACAGTCCTGCTGCCTCCACCCTGTTCTCTTCTCATCCCTGGGTTACAACACCGCCAGTTGTTTCTCGGAAGTGCTGTTAGCACAGTCTACACTTGCTCCTGTGTTACTGGGGTTCAGTAATGTCAGCTGTTCCCCTGCTGTGTGAACGGCAAACAGTCCTGCTGCCTCCACCCTGTTCTTTTTCTCATCCCTGGGTTACAACACCGCCAGTTGTTTCTCGGAAGTGCTGTTAGCACAGTCTACACTTGCTCCCGTGTTACTGGGGTTCAGTAATGTCAGCTGTTCCCCTGCTGTGTGAACGCAAAAGTCCTGCTGCCTCCACCCTGTTCTCTTCTCATCCCTGGGTTACAACACCGCCAGTTGTTTCTCGGAAGTGCTGTTAGCACAGTCTACACTTGCTCCCGTGTTACTGGGGTTCAGTAATGTCAGCTGTTCCCCTGCTGTGTGAACGCAAACAGTCCTGCTGCCTCAACTTTAATTTCCATGGTACCTTCTGCTACCCATCCGGGTTCCAGTACCGTCAGCTGGTTCTCCGCAGTGCCTTTGGCCTAGGTGCCTCCATGTCGGTATCCGAGTTCCAGCAACGTCTGCTGGTCCTTGGTAGTGCTTTGGAGCACAGGTACCTCCTGCTTAGTAACCCTGTCCCAGTAACGTCAGCTGGTCCTCGGTTGTGCCATTGGCTCTTTTCCTTCTGCTGACCCTCCGGGTTCCAGCACAGTCAGCTGGTCCTCGTTACTTTCATTGGCTCTTGTACCTTCTGCTACCCATCCGGGTTCCAGTACCGTCAGCTGGTTCTCCGCAGTGCCTTTGGCCTAGGTGCCTCCATGTCGGTATCCGAGTTCCAGCAACGTCTGCTGGTCCTTGGTAGTGCTTTGGAGCACAGGTACCTCCTGCTTAGTAACCCTGTCCCAGTAACGTCAGCTGGTCCTCGGTTGTGCCATTGGCTCTTTTCCTTCTGCTGACCCTCCGGGTTCCAGCACAGTCAGCTGGTCCTCGTTACTTTCATTGGCTCTTGTACCTTCTGCTACCCATCCGGGTTCCAGTACCGTCAGCTGGTTCTCCGCAGTGCCTTTGGCCTAGGTGCCTCCATGTCGGTATCCGAGTTCCAGCAACGTCTGCTGGTCCTTGGTAGTGCTTTGGAGCACAGGTACCTCCTGCTTAGTAACCCTGTCCCAGTAAAGTCAGCTGGTCCTCGGTTGTGCCATTGGCTCTTTTCCTTCTGCTGACCCTCCGGGTTCCAGCACAGTCAGCTGGTCCTCGTTACTTCCATTGGCTTTTGTACCATCACCAACAGGACAAAGAAGGTTAAGACAAACTACAAGATACAGAACAAGAGACAGAAGAACAATAAGCAGAAGATCAAAAAGCAGAAGAACATTAAGTATAAGACCAAAATGAAGAGCAAAATATATGCTCTAAATTCTAAGCAGAAGAAGACTAAGCAGTGTATGGGGGTGAGTCCGTTCCTCCTCGTGGTGCCCCTGGAAAATGCCTGATGCTGCTGCAGGCTAAACTGAACGCGGACAAATACTGTTGTAATTAAAATCTTTCGTGACAGCAAGAACGGAAGGATGAAAATTCAGAGTTTTACAGATTACAAGTACAGGAATGTCTGTCACAAATAAGAATATGATGAAAAGGATGAATAGGAAGAAGATGAAGAAGTAGAATATGAAGAATAATAACTGTTTAATAAGAACAATATAAGTAATGTTAACAAAAAGATGAATAGCAAGAAGTTTTAGAAGATTAAGAAGGTGAAGATGAAGAATAATTTGATGAGAAAGATGATGCTGCTGAAGATTATGAAGGAGAAAGTGTGTGAAAAGTTAAAAAGGTGAAGACCATGGAAGTTGTGAAACAGACATATTTGACAAAATAGAAAAAAGGTTAACAACATTGTGAATTTCTTCGTCAATCCGAACGTATTTCCTAAAAAAAAAAAATTAATGCTATTCCATTGGATTGGGTTAAACATCTATGCCTTTAATGTCTCCTCAACCTCCCCCAATACATTCTACATTACTCTTTGTTGTTTTCCTTCATGTACAATTAACCTACAAGGCAAGAATGGGGTTTTTTTTATTTCGATATTTTGTTCCCATAGACTTACATGGGACTTCCGGTATCGGTATCGGGTATCGCCGATATTTTTTTGTGTATCGGCGATACCATTCCGATTCCGATACTTTTGGATATCGGAAAGTATCGCTCAACTCTAGTAAACAGTAAAAGGTAGCAGTTGTGGGATGTATTGGAGTTAGGAATTCTTTTTCGTCCTGCGTGATAAGTTTTTTATGAAAAGCGTCATTCACTATGCCCTTCAATTCTCCCAAAAATTTTATTGTGGGGTTATCACTAAGTTTCTCATATCCCATTTCTTCTCTTAAAAGGGAGCAACACAGCGTTTTATATTGTGGTTCATCCATTATCACAATATTGCCCCCTTTATCAGAGGGTTTGATCACAATACCCCTGTCTCTTTCGAGAGCGTTCAGTGCCTTCATTTCTTCTCTTGTGAGATTATGCCATTTTTTCTTATTTCGTTTTTCTAGTTCCAAAAAATCTTTTGAAACTAGGTTGGCGAAAATATCTATAGCACTTACATCAGTAATAGGGGGCATACGTTTACTCCTGTTTTTTAGATCTGTAAATGGGCCTTCTCCCTGTTCGTTGGGGGGATCCCCTAAATGGTATAAAAATCTTACATCTGACAACATACTTTCGTCAATACCCAATTCTGCGCAGCTTCTCTTGTCTTGATTTATAAAGTGTTTTTTCCACTTGAGTTTACGAGTAAAAAGATATAGATCTTTTGTTGCCTCAAAGCTTTCAAAATCTGAAGTGGGTACGAATGACATACCTTTACTTAACACGGTCATTTCTTCAGTTGAAAGGGGTCTGGTGGAAATATTTACAATAGTCTTATCTATACAGGGTTTCTTGTGTTGAATCTGTTTCTGAGTGGGTACCCCAAATCTAAAAAATGCTCTCTTTGTGGGGGACTACGGTTTGATCCTCTCCCACCCCTTGCACCTCCTCTTCCTCTACCCCTGCCTCTGGTATATTTATACCTTGTCTCTGAATCTGAAAATTCAGCTTCTGAGGATGAGATATCAGTGTCAGGTGGACGATGTACTTTGATATTGGTAATAGAGTAGGCTTTATTATCACGAAATTCTTGCAAATCTCTAATATAGTATTTGTGTTTTCTTTCTTTGAGATGGTATTGGAATTTTTCTATAATATTCTGAAGGTTAGTTTCCTTAAGAGTAAACTCAGGTTCGGCCGAAAACTTTTTAGTTATTTCTATTTGGTCTCTGAGTTTCTCATTCAAGGTATTCAGTAAAGTTTTTTCTTCCTCGAGAAGAATTTTCATAAGTTTCAGAGAGCTATCTGTAGCTTCTTTCTCTAATTTGGCCAAAAGTGCCGTACTCCTGTATCTATATCCAAAGGACAGTGATATTCTGAGGTGTCTTGGAACGATGCCTGCCTTTATATAATTCTCAAGACTTTGTACTTCCCACCATGAAGTGACCTGTTCCTTATACACTTTATTGAGTTCCTTGAAAGCTGCGTTAAATGAGGGTATATATTTTTTCTGAGTAAATACACCGTCTGAGAAAATATCTTTTGCTTCGTTAAACCATTGATTAGTATCTATACCTGTGGACAGGAATCCTGCCATATCACTCCTAATTATTGAATGAGCAAGGCTGATATATCAAGTTATGTATATTGGAAGAGCTGCTTGATAAAAATTAACTTTTATTCTATGTATTTAAAAACGATAAAGTAAAGCAGAAGTGATCGTGCTGAAAAACCCCACACAGTGTAAAATAAAAGAAGACATAGACAAACAAAGAACTCTGATCAATATATGAGGACTAATCTCTAGTGTTCATTCCTCTGGATTGTAACAAATGTTTCGGCTTATCGCTCAAAACGTAAACGTACACTATTATATATAATAAAGTCACTATATATGGGTATATATAGTGCATAGAGATCTGTATCGTAAGAAATATATTCTGTACTCAATTATTAGTCATTTTGTGTATATCTATATTACTCCTATTTTTTATATGAAGGTATGCAAACATACAGCTTAACATGGAGCAAGATATACCTTTTTACCCATATAAATTATTAATCAGAGAATCTACAAATGCTCCTTGTGTGTACTGGAGCTAGATATTGTTAAACACCTGTAATGTATGTAGTACAGTTCATATAGCGTCTTGTGCTTGGGTGCGATGAAAATACATGAGACACAGGTTTGATATAGAAGGTCTTGTATTACTTCATACAAGTGGCAAAAATAGTCACACAGTTTGCAGATACAGAAGCAGGAGACACAGCAGGCCAGAGTAACTTAAGCTCAGCAATCACTCTCCACAACAGGTTCAGGATCTTCTTCTCTGTTACCGTAAGTCCATGCAAACGTGGATCTTTCAAAGAGCAGGGTTCCAGAGTCCACAAATGTTCCAAAGTTCCTCAGTAGGGAATAGCTGGAGTACAAGTCCAAGGCTTCCAGGAGTCAGGTCACAGGCTCACTGCAGGCTTGATTCTGAAGCACTGATTGCTCAGCTGTGGCTGCTTAAGAAGCAAGAGGGAGAGAATCAGGGCGGGAACATGAAAGCTGGAAACTCCATATTGACTGAGGGCAAGATAGCTGCAGCAAGACAGAAAGCAAAATGGCTGACGGAAAAACTGAGTTTCAAGAACATGTACAAAGAACCTTACATTACTCCCCCCTTAGGGACAACCTCCGGATGGCCTCAGACCAGGCTTGTCTGGGTACCTCTGATGAAACTGGCGGAGCAAACGAGGAGCATTAACGTTATTGACTGGTTCCCATGAGTTGTTCTCCACTGGGTAGCCCTGCCATTTAATCAAATATTGTAACTGATTTCTGTATAACCTGGAATCTAGAATCCTTTCCACCACAAATTCTTCCTGACCATCGACTAGCACTGGGTCAGGGCAAGGAGAAGAACGTCCAGGAAACGTATTGGGTGTTGCAGCCTTTAGTAGGGATACATGAAAGACAGGGTGGATTCTCATAGTTCTGGGCAGTTGAAGATGACAAGCAACGGCACTTATAATTTTACTGATTTTATAGGGTCTAATGTACTTATGTCCCAACTTAGACGATGGAATCCTTAACTTAAGATTTCTGGTTGACAGCCAGACCAAGTCTCCTACCTTGAAAGCTGGTGCAGGTTTACGAAATTTATCTGCTGCTTTCTTGTACCTTTCCTGAGCCAATTCCAGATTCTCCTTTAGAAGATCCATATTCTTCTGTAAAGACGTAATTCTTTCAGCCACTGCTGGCAAAGGCTTTTCTATGGGAAATCGTGGAAGAATGTTAGGATGATAACCTAAATTGGAGAAAAAAGGAGACTGCTTAGTGGAGGCGCTCTGAGAGTTGTTATAAGAGAACTCAGCCAATGGAAGTAGATCCACCCAATCATCCTGTAGGTGGCAGATAAAGCAGCGGAGATACTGCTCCAGGGTTTGATTGGTTCGTTCGGTCTGTCCATTAGTCTGGGGATGAAAAGCAGAAGAAAGGTTTACTTTAATGTCCAATGCGGCACAGAAATTCTGCCAAAACCTTGAAGTGAATTGCACCCCTCGATCCGAAATAACCTCATCCGGTACTCCATGTAAACGAAACACATTCTTAATCATCAAATCTGATGTCTGTTTTGCAGTGGGTAAGCCGACACAAGGTATAAAATGAGCTGCCTTTGTTAAACGATCAACCACCACTAGAATGGTGTTCTTCCCTTGAGAGGTTGGTAACTCCACAATGAAGTCCATAGAAATGGATCCCCACGGGCGGGACGGGGTGGGAAGAGGTTGTAACAGACCAGTTGGTGAGGAGCGAGGTGTTTTGCATCTTGCACAGACTTCACATGAAGTGACATAGTTCAAAACATCTTTCCTGCAAGTGGGCCACCAAAAGAAACGAGAAAGAAATTCCTGTGTCTTTAGAATTCCTCTATGCCCAGCTATCTTGGAATCGTGGATGAGTTGCAGTACTCTCAATCTGACTGTTTCAGGAATATACAGACGTTGTCCCTGAATCCATACACCATTCTTAAAGTCAAGACTTACGTCCCTTGGAGGTTGTGCCAACAAGGAATCCGCATGGTATGCTTCCTTGATGTCCTTAAGTAGGTCTTGATTGTGAATCACTCCCAGGAATCTAGAGTCAGGAAGAATAGTCTTAGGAGGAGCAAGTGGACGGATTTCTGCTGAATGAATCCTAGAGAGTGCATCAGCCTTTCCATTGCGCGATCCTGGTCTATAAGAAATGACAAAATTAAATTGATTTAAGAAAAGATTCCAGCGAGCCTGGCGAGGAGTCAGGCATTTAGCCGACCTGATAAATTCAAGGTTACGATGGTCTGTCAGGACGACTATTTGCTGTGCAGCTCCCTGAAGAAGGTGTCTCCATTCTTTGAAGGCGGCAATAATGGCCAACAACTCTCTATTGCCCACATCGTAGTTCCTCTCAGCCGAAGAACAACTGCTGGGAAAAGAAGGCACAGGGATGCAAGACATTCTTCTCACCTGTTCTCTGAGAGAGTATAGCTCCAACGGCACAGTCTGAAGCATCCACCTCTATTATGAAAAAAGTTTGGGGTTGGGATGTACTAAGATACGTGCGGTGGTAAATTTATCTTTTAGACGGGAAAATGCTTCCTGGGCTTGGGAAGTCCAGGAGAACCTAGACTCTTTCCGGGTAAGTTGGGTGATAGGTGACACTACCTCAGAGAAATTCCTAATGAAACGTCTATAGAAGTTGGCAAACCCGATGAAGCGCTGCACCTCCTTCACATTTCTAGGAATTGGCCAATCCTTGATGGCTTGGGTCTTGCTTCCATCCATACTAATTCCTTGTGTAGACAGTACATACCCCAGAAATTGAATTTCGGTCCTATGGAATTCACACTTTTCAAGTTTGATGTAAAGATGGTTTCGTCTTAGACGTTCCAAGACCATTCTCACATGTCCATGATGTTCCTCTGTGGAGTTAGAAAAAATTAGAATATCATCCAAATAAATCACCACGAATGTATCTAGGAGATCCCTGAAGATGTCATTCACCAAGTGTTGAAAAGTGGCTGGGGCGGTACTCAGACCAAAAGGCATAACTAGATACTCAAAGTGTCCATAGCGTGACCTGAATGCAGTCTTCCATTCATCCCCAGGTCTAATACGGACCAAGTTATAGGCCCCACGGAGATCCAGTTTAGAGAAAATTTTGGCATGCCGCACTCTCTCCAATAACTCAGGGATTAAAGGCAAAGGATAACGGTTTCTAATAGTAACCTTATTGAGTTCCCTATAGTCTACGCAGGGTCTCAGAGATCCATCTTTCTTTTTCACAAAGAAGATGGGTGCACCTGCAGGAGATGAAGAGGGGCGTATGAAGCCCTTGGCTAGATTTTCGTCTATGTAATCCTTTAAAGCCTTTAGTTCGGGGCCCGCCAGGGGGTAGATCTTACCAAAAGGTATCTCTGCTCCAGGCAATAATTCAATTGGACAATCATATGGACGGTGAGGGGGAAGCTGGTCAGCGTTCTTCTTGTCACATAAATCCACATAGTCCTGGTATACAGCTGGTAGTTCAGGGACTGACATGGTTCCTTTAGGAACAGAGCAAGCTGAAACTTCTGGACTCATCTTTTTCTCTGGAAAGTGTAATTCCTTGGTCTCCCAGTTAATGGTAGGATTCTGAGCCTGCAGCCATGGTAGCCCTAGAATAATGGGAAAGTGGGGAGAAGAGATAAGCATAAAGGACAGTTTCTCTTGATGATCTTTACCCATAAGGACCTTCAAAGGCTCCGTTTCCTGATCCACTGGTCCAGAGGTCAGCAGGGAGCCATCCACAGTTTCCATCTGTACTGGAGTAGCCTTCTTCACTGAACGTATCCCCTGTTTCAGAGCAAAGGAGACATCCATAAAATTTCCACTTGCCCCTGAGTCGATCATAGCAGAGCTAGACACCCAGACTGAGTCAACCCAGAGTTTGATGGAAAGGAAGCAATGAGAATTGTTTTTCTTACAACTCAGCTGGGACACCGCTGAGGAAACTTGAAAAATTGCAGCGTTTACACAGTCATCGTCCTTAGAAGTAACGGAGTTTAAGTCCGAGAAATCAATATCTGTTGCTGCAGGTCTCTCTGGAGCCTGAGGCTCGGACCTGACAGATCTCCTCTCGCAACACTCACAGTGAATGAGTGCTGCAGTAGTCCTACGAGAACGACTGGGGCAGTTTATAATGAAGTGCCCTGACTTACCACAATAGAAACATAGATTTTCCTTAAAACGATGTTCTTTGCGTGCATCACTAACCCGTCGTTGTAAAGAGTCCACCTGCATGGGTTCAGGTTCAGGTTCCCGTGTGATCCTACTCAAAGGTTCCTTAGCTGGGGAGGAAGGTAGGAAAAGATTAGTGTGATTGCTTTCGAACCATCTTTCTTGCCTGCGTTCAGTCAGACGAGCATCAATACGGATGCAGTAGTTAATAAAGTCACCTAACGCAGTGGGAGGGTCGGCACGAGCAAGTTCGTCCTTAATCAGTGGAGACAACCCTTTTCGAAAAATAGATTTTTTGGCGGAACTGTCCCAAGTGGTATCAAGGGCCCATCTCCTGAAATCCAAGGCATATTCGGCTACCGAGCGCTTACCTTGGCGCAAAGTTAACATGGCTGCTTCAGCTGTTGCACCTCGATTGGGGTCATCAAACACCTGCCCCATGGCTGAAATGAAAGCATCAAGATGATCCAAACATTCATCCTCAGTCTCAATCAGAGGGTTTGCCCACATCAAAGCTTTGTTGGTAAGCAACATAATTATAGTAAGTACTTTAGATCGTTCAGTGGGAAATTGTGAAGCATGTGCAGAAAAAAAAAGATTGCATTGGTTAATAAATCCCCTGAATTTCTCACGTTCACCGCCAAAACGAAAAGGGGGCAACTTGGGAATCCCAGAACTCGGGGCTATGGCAGGAGCCTGGACTCGCTCCTCTAGAACCTCAATCCTGGCTCGTAAATCCTGGGTAGTTTGTCCAAACACTTGCAAATTGTGATTAGTGAGGTCCTGTAGATTTGCAAAACGGGTCTTTATAGACTTTAAATCTGCAAGGATATTATCAGTCACTCCGCAAAGTTCCTTTATGCGGGCCTCCATCTTCCAGATCTCTTAAGACAGGAGTACTGGAAGGAGAAGAGAAAAAGAGAAAAGAAAAAAAAACAATAGTGTTTACCTGTGGTAACACTGCAGAGGAAAAAAAAATCAAGGGAATTGCTCACCTGGAATGGTTGTGAGAAGTCACAACCACTGTCATCACAGAAAGTACAACCGGACATCTGATATCCACAGTTACAGCAGACACAGCCTTCCCAGACCCAGCAGACACTAACGTTTGGCTTCAGAATCTTGTAATGTATGTAGTACAGTTCATATAGCGTCTTGTGCTTGGGTGCGATGAAAATACATGAGACACAGGTTTGATATAGAAGGTCTTGTATTACTTCATACAAGTGGCAAAAATAGTCACACAGTTTGCAGATACAGAAGCAGGAGACACAGCAGGCCAGAGTAACTTAAGCTCAGCAATCACTCTCCACAACAGGTTCAGGATCTTCTTCTCTGTTACCGTAAGTCCATGCAAACGTGGATCTTTCAAAGAGCAGGGTTCCAGAGTCCACAAATGTTCCAAAGTTCCTCAGTAGGGAATAGCTGGAGTACAAGTCCAAGGCTTCCAGGAGTCAGGTCACAGGCTCACTGCAGGTTTGATTCTGAAGCACTGATTGCTCAGCTGTGGCTGCTTAAGAAGCAAGAGGGAGAGAATCAGGGCGGGAACATGAAAGCTGGAAACTCCATATTGACTGAGGGCAAGATAGCTGCAGCAAGACAGAAAGCAAAATGGCTGACGGAAAAACTGAGTTTCAAGAACATGTACAAAGAACCTTACAACACCTGTCGTAACCTGCCCTATGTATAGCCTATTAACACACCCAACCTTGGAGCCTAAGAAACATATGCTGCTCCATAATCCGTCGGTCTCACTATGGGTATTCAGTTAATGTGATACTTATCTGTATCATCATGCTGCGGGCCTAGGTACTCATTTATTCTGGGGGAGACCTGCATAGATCATTTGTGTTATGGTCTGCGATCTCTACCCCTCCGGTTCTCCCAACGCGTTTCATCAGCAGAGATTCATCAGGGGAGGTAACGCTCCTATATGTGAGACAGGGTAACAGTCAACAGAAATTTAGTCTGAACACTACCCAAGACAACTGAGCGCGCAAAACGTCTTCCCCGCTGAGGACAGACGGAAATAGCATGAGAAGCGTCACCACAGTAGAAACATAACCCATTGCGCTTTCGAAACTCATGACGCTAAGCCCCAGAAGTCACTCCATCACACTGCATGGGCTCAGGAGCTGGCTCACAAGGCAACACTATCTCACGCATACCTCTGCGCTCACGCAAACCTCTGTCAATTTGAATAACTAAAGACATAGAATCATTTAGACAAGAGGGAACAGGGAATCCCACCATAACGTCCTTTACATTTTCTGACAGACCCTTCCGAAAAAAGGCTGCCAAAGCATCATCATTCCATTTGGTCAGGACTGCCCACTTTCGGAATTTCTGACAGTACAGCTCAGCGTCTTCACAATCCTGATTTAATGCCAACAAGGTCTTTTCAGCTTGATCAGTGACATTAGGTTCATCGTACAATAACCCCAGAGCCTGAAAAAATACATCAACATCATTCAAATCAGGATCCCCAGGTGTCAGGGAAAAAGCCCAATCCTGAGGGTCGCCGCGCAGCAAAGAGATGACAATTTGAACCTGCTGTGCTGCGTTCCCTGAGGACTTAGGCTTCAAGGCAAAAAAACAACCTACAGTTATTTTTGAAATTCAAAAATTTAGACCGATCCCCCAAAAATAAATCTGGTATGGGGATCCTAGGTTCCACAACCGGCAACCTAGCAAGATAGGTAGTAATACTCTGAACCTCAGAGGCAAGCCGCTCCACACGGCCAGACAACTGTGCAAACTCCATTGAGGAAAAAAAAAATTCCTCCTCAGCACCCAGAGAAAAAGAGGGAAAAAATGCAACCAACAGAAAAAAAAATTTCTGACAACTCCCTTTTTTCTTTTTCCTTTTTTACTATTTTTCCCTTCTGTTGAGTACCATATGATTTTCAGTTTGGCCGGTAATACTGTTATGTTTCGGTAACTGAGGAGAAATAGCAAAAATAGCCAAAGTAGCAATACACCAGAGAGGCTGGAAACTATTGGGTTGCAGGGCCGTAAACTAACCGCCACACTAGAAGTGGCCGTGGAGCGTACCTACGGTGATCCTAGAAGCCTCGTCACAGCCGGAGAGATAGCTACACCTAAAGGCAGAAAGATGAAAGCTAACTGCCCCGTAGCAGAACCCCCAAAGAAATAGGAAGCCCCCAAACATGTAATGGCGATTAGACAAGAAGAAAATACGAACACAGACATAAAATAGAATGAGCAAATGCTGGGGCCCTATACTGTCTAGATAGAAAAGTATAGGAAAGAATTCTGACTGCAACCCAAAAAACCCTGACAAAAATACCAACACTTCTGATTAACAAAAAACCTGAGATCACACGACCTCTACCACCTAAATCAGATCTCTGGTGTAACACAGAAATTCAGCAAATAAAAAGTGATACTGGAACAGAGCAAAAGTGCAAACACAACAGAGCACAAATGCAGCGCCAGGCCCCAAAAGGGGACCAGGCTGAAGTCTACTGCAAGGCAGCAAACCAGCAAGGAAAATCCAACCAGAGGAAAAAAAAACAGCAAATCACTTATCTGAATGAAAGCAGGAATACAAGCTGAGCTCCAAGCAAGACCTGAAGAACAAATGATTACCGGCAAGGCTGCTGGGAGTTCAGGTCACTTATATCAGACCATTCGGACCCAGCTGAAAGCCATTCCGCAATTGGTTCATTACCCTCAGCAACCACCGGAGGGAGCCTCAGCTCCAAAGTCGCCTCCAACGTATTCACAACATACATTACCCTATTAGATAAACTGAAAGCTGGCTAAAGGCTTTATCTTGTTCTGTGTCCTGAACCGTGCTAACAGCACACATGAACAATACAAACAACAAGTCAAAGTAGTTACCCCATGCTAAGTTGAGGGTTGATCTTGCTCTGTGACTAAACTGTGCTAATAGCATACGTGAATGATAGATGCCAAGTCAAGGTAATTACCCCAGTCCCTATGCTACTGAACCTGTACTTAACCGGCACTAAAGCATATAGTTGACTAAGGCAAAGGACTTAGATGGACACACGCCAAAGAGCAGACTGACTGGTATAGTATCCACCCACACACACTGAACAAGAATGACACTAGCGCACCACCGATGTGGGTAACAACTCCCTAAAGATGTAATTGACGAAATCCTGAAAGACTGGGGCATTACAGAGACCGAATGGCATTACTAAGTACTCATAATGACCGTCCCATTTAACAAAAGTGGTTCTCCATTTGTCCCCTTTGCATATGCGAATTAGATTATAAGCCCCACGCAAGTCTAACTTGGTAAATATCCTAGCTCTTCGCAGTCTATCAAAGAGCTCGGAGATTAGCGTCAAAGGATATTTATTCTTTATGGAGATGGCATTCAAACCCTCCAAGGATGTAATTCCCCACTTTTCTTTTGCCCCAGCAGGAGACACTGACTTCCTGATAAACCCCATCAACAAATTCTCCCTGATGTACTCGGACATAGCCTCAGTCTCTGGGAGAGACAAAGGATAGACAAGCCTACAAGGGGGCTCTGGCCCCGGAATGAAGTCTATGGGACAAACATAGGAGCGATGAGGAGGAAGGGGCAACGCTGCCTATTTGGAGAACACGTCGGCATATTGCCTGTAGTGCTTAGGTAGGGAAAATAGATCCGAAAAGACCTCGTAGGATCCAATCTGAACTAGGACCCAAAGACACTGTCCCTGATACGAACTACCCCAACTCAGAATACTCCGTTGCCCAATCGAATAAAAGAGAATGACGGCGCAACCAAGGTATGCACAGAAGTAGCACATCCATGCTCTCAGAGATTACCAGGAAAGATATCTCCTGATGTTTTGGTGACATCATGAGGGTAAGGGGAATAGTCTGATGGGTAATTTGGGTAGTAAGGACATACCCATTATCCACCCAGATGGTGAGTGGCTTCTAGAGCATCAGTAAAGGGATTGTTTACCGTTGGGCAAATGTAGATGACAAGAAATTACCCTCAGCCCCGGAATCCACACATGTCTCAGTAGTGTGAGTAGTCGACCTATATAAGAGGGACACCTTAAAGGTTAATTTTGGGAACAGGTCTACTGTGTCTAGTGAGCCTCCTCCAAGAGCCACAAAACACGGTCGTCCTTCCTAACACCTGGGATATTTATTGGCGTAATGGCTAGCCTGTCCACAGGCTAAGCAAGTCGATCGGAGACGTACGGAACAGGAATTGGATTTCACCTGAGAGACATCCTTGGACTCCACATGATCATTCGTCTGAGCCGGAAATTTTAATGAATTAGAAAAGTTTGGAGCTAGGCGAATCCTATGTTTACCATGGGCTCACTCTAATCCACACTCAGTGTGATGTAGATCAATGCATGTGGACACAGTTATTAAGTCCTCCAGGGTGTTAGGAATCTCCCTAGTGGCCAGAGCATCCTTTACATGTCCAGCAAGACCCCTCCAATACACGGGGATCAGAACCTCAGATGCTAATGTCTGAAACTGGATGGCAAACTGGCCGTGGATAAGCCCTGGGACAAGGCCATGAGTTGGAGTGCGGCATCATGGGTAATTCGAGGTCCCAAAAAACCTGAGTCAAGGCGTCCAAAAAACACGAGGTATTCTGGACCACCTGGTCATTACGCTCCCAAAATGGTGTAGCCCACTCCAACACTCTGCCGGTCAGAAGAAGAGACACCACAAATCTCATGTTGGCCCGCTCGGATAAGAATCATGAGACCAGTAGCTCCATCAGAATTGAGCACGGGTTCACAAAACTGCTTCAAGCCTTGCTATCCACCGAGAACTTATTGGGCAGCGACTAGCAAGAAAAAGGTGGGAGAGGAGGCACAGCAGCGACCATAGTGGCGGCTTTATTGGCTGACCCCCAAAATGGAGGTGGAAATTGCCATGATGGTGCTGAATGGGGGAGGCAAGGAGCTACGTCATGTTACAGCCTCCCATGAGCGAGATACCTTCAACAAGGTGTTATGGATTCTAGAGGAGATGCACTAATCAGTTGCCCATCCCGGTCGCAGGGGTGGTTTGGATGCAAATCATGGTGTGTGGCAAAAATGTGGGCCAGAAAGGAGTCATGTGTTGACCGCTGGAGATCCTGGCAATGGCCCCGCAGTGACCTTGAGAATGAAAGTCCTGAAAGAACGCGGGAATATCCTGGTCAACGAGCCTGCTGATGAGTTTTTGAATTGGTGGAGCCCTTGCACTCCTCAGAAGAAAACATTTCAACAATTGATCCGGATGGCCCAGGCCCAAGAAACCTCGAGTGAAGGAAAAACATTGGGTAAGGTGATTGTCCCAGCCACCGCCAACATTGTTCTACCACCAGGACAAACTGTGCTCACCCTGACTATCTGAGCATGTACCCCTCTCGAAGGAGTCAAAGTCCAGATCGAGCCAGCATTTGTGGAGCAGCTACCTCCAGGGCTCCTTGTTGCAAGGCATTAGCCACTGTTCACGACGGTAATGTACCAGTGCAATGTGTCAATCTCGGGGAGGACGATCTCACGCTTCCACCCAAAAGTGAAGTATCTCAGATCATGGGCATGCCGGAAGAACTGATACCACTAAAAGCCGTTCAGCTGGCAGTGAAGCAGTGGAATCCCTGCACAGTGTCCGTAACAGTGTCCTCCAAACAAGAATCCAATCACCTAAAGGAAGGATGCTGAATTCTGGAGCAGATGCGGGCTGAGCTAACTGAACTCTCACCACAACAGGTGCACCAGGTGGAAGCCGTGCTACGGCGATACCCGGACGTCTTTGCCCATCATGACGATGAGTTTGGGTGTACTACAGCTATCACCCACAAGATCCCAACGGGAAACACTGCACCCATTAGGGAACAATATTGACAGATCCCACCACAAATGTACCAGGAGGTGAAGGAGATGTTGGTGCATATCTTACAGAGTGGAGTTATCTGAGAGAGCCAAAGTCTGTGAGCTACCCCCATTGTTCTCGTATGAAAGAAAGACCGGACTCTGCAGTTCTGTTTAGACTGTCGGACACTGAATGCCTGCACTGTACGGGACCAGTACTCCCTACCGAGAATTGAGGAATCGTTGTCTGCTCTGGGAAATGCAAAATACTTCTCGTCATTGAATTTGGCCAGTGGGTATTGGCAAGTGCCCATGTCTGAGCATGACTGGGTGAAGACAGCATTCATACTACATATGGGGTTGTTCAAGTTCAACCAGATGCCTTTTGGCCTTGCTAATGCACCCAGGAACTTCCAGCGACTGATGGAGAGATGTCTGGGAGACTTAAACTTCGAAGCAACCCTCATTTACTTGGATGACATCTGGAGGCGCTACCAAGAGACAGGCCAGTACAGCAGGAGATGTGGAGGGGGGCTGTAGGAGGGCAATAACCCAGCAGCAGGACCGCTACCTCCACGTTTGTGCAAGGAGAAACAGGAGCACTGCCAGAGCCCTGCAAAATGACCTCCAGCAGGCCACAAATGTGCATATGTCTGCACAAACCGTTAGAAACCGACTCTGTGAGGATGGTCTGAGTGCCCGACTTCCACAGAAGGGGGTTGTGCTCACAGCCCAACACAGAGCAGGACGCTTGCCATTTTACACAGAACACCAGGATTGGCAAATTCACCACTGGTGCCCTGTGCTCTTCAAAGATGAAAGCAGATTCACACTGAGCACATCTGACAGACGTGACAGAGTCTGGAGATGCTGTGGAGAGCGATCTGCTGCCTGCAACATCCTTCAGCATGACTGGTTTGGCAGTCGGTCAGTAATGGTGTGGGAAGGCATTTCTTTGGAGGAACGCACAGCCCTCCATGTGCTCGGCAGAAGTATCTTGACTGCCATTAAGACCCAAGAGGAGATCCTCAGACCCCTTGCGAGACTATATGCTGGTGTGGTTGGCCCTGGGTTCCTCCTAATGCATGACAATGCCAGACCTCATTTGGCTGAGGTGCGTGAGCAGTTCCTGCAAGATGAAGGCATTGAAGCTATAGACTGGCCCGCCCATTCAACAGACCTGGATCCGATTGAGCAGGTATGGGACATCATGTCTCGCTCCATCCACCAACGTCACATTGCACAACTGACTGTCCAGGAGTTGGCGGATGCTTTAGTCCATGTCTGGGAGGAGATCCCTCAGGAGACCATCTGCCGCCTCATCAGGAGCATACCCAGGCGTTGTAGGGAGGTCATACAGGCACGTGGAGGCCACACACACTACTGAGCATCATTTTGACTTGTTTTAAGGACATTATATTCCACTTTAATTTTGTGGTTGACTACAAATTAAATTATAAAATTTGATTTCCATTGATGATTTTTGTGTGATTTTGTTGTTAGCACATTCAACTTTGTACACAGCAAAGTATGCAATGAGAATATTTCATTTATTCAGATCTAGGATGTGTTATTTGAGTGTTCCCTTTTTTTTTGAACAGTGTATTATACTATGTGTACAGACATCAGATGTTATATACAGGATAGTATGTGACTGGTGTATATTATACTATGTGTGCTGACATCAGATGTTATATACGGGATAGAACGTGACTGGTATATATTTTGCTAAGTGTACAGACATCAGATATTATATATAGGATAGTAAGTGACTGGTGTATATTTTACTATGTGTACAGACTTCAGATGTTATATACAGGATAATGTGTGACTGGTATATCTTATACTATGTACACAGACATCAGATGCCATATACAGGATTTTTTTGAGATATATACAGTACAGATCAAAAGTTTGGACACACCTTCTGATTCAAAAATTTTTCAGTATTTTCATGGCTATGAAAATTGTAGAATCACACTGAAGGCATCAAAACTATGAATTAACACATGTGGAATTATACATTACACTTTACAAAAAAGTGTGAAACAACTGAAAATATGTCTTATATTCTAGGTTGTTCAAAGTAGCCACCTTTTGCTTTGATTACTGCTTTGCACGCAGAAAAGGTGAACGGATGGATTCTACAAGCCTGGTTCCCACCGTTAAGCATGGAGGAGGTGGTGTGATGGTGTGGGGGTGCTTTGCTGGTGACACTGTTGGGGATTTATTCAAAATTGAAGGCATAGTGAACCAGAATGGCTACTACAGCATTTTGCAGCAGCATGCTATTCCATCCGGTTTGCGTTTAGTCGGACCATCATTTATTTTTCAATAGGACAATGACCCCAAACACACCTCCAGGCTATGTAAGGGCTATTTGACCAAGAAAGATAGTGTTGGGGTGCTATGCCAGATGACCTGGCCTCCACAGTCACCAGACCTGAACCCAATCGAAATGGTTTGGGGTGAGATAGACCGCTCACCGCTTCAGTTTTGAATAAATCCTCAACAGTGTCACCAGCAAAGCACCCCCACACCATCACACCTCCTCCTCCATGCTTGACGGTGGGAAGTAGGCATGTAGAGTCCAGCCGTTCACCTTTTCTGCGTGCAAAGCAGTAATCAAAGCAAAAGGTGGCTACTTTGAAGAACCTAGAATATAAGACATATTTTCAGTTGTTTCACACTTTTTTGTAAAGTGTAATGTATAATTCCACATGTGTTAATTCATAGTTTTGATGCCTTCAGTGTGATTCTACAATTTTCATATTGAAATAGAAGAAACAGTGCTCCATCCAGGTGAAATAATTTTCAAAAAGCTTTAATCCGCCATATAAATGCGACATTTCGACCCATAACATGTCTTTTTCAAGCATGTTACAAATCAAGCCAGGCTGGCCTTAAATAGTCATGGTGTGCACAAACCACCAATCGAACAAAAGGTTACAGCCCACTTATAAATTACATAACATATCATACAATCTATTACATAATATAAAAATTTAGTTACATAATGATAATATAGATAATCATATCCATTCAAAAACACTTGAAAATAGCATAATATACAAATGGATCGCATATCTAGCACATTCCATGTAATGCTTTGTTGTTGCATCCTCATCGTCATGGTAACGATCCTCCAGTGGTCTCACATGTCCATCCTTCATGTCCATGACGATACAAGTTATGTCCCAATCATCACCAACACCCATAGTGGCGCTGAAAAGCATTCCAGCCAATCAGGTCATATGTCACATAGATTAATCGGCAAACATACCTATCACAGCACCGCTATTGTAGCACGCAAGCCTGAATCACAGTGTTTCCTATCCCGGAAACCACGCTCACATCACGTGATCAGCCAAAGCAAAACACAGACTGATGGGAGCACAGCGTCATCAGAGAGGGCCGCATCACATGACCGCAGCCACAACTCTGATGACAGCAGCGCCCACCACCCAATCAGTTAATGCCCCGCCGGTCACCATGGCGAGGACGTCACTATGGCAACCCACCTAGGTTATATGGACATAGACAATCAAAATACAATACAATCATGTTATTTCTTGCATAGAAAAAAAACAAAGTAATCGCGGGACAGAAGGAGCAAACAAACAAAACACATTATCATCAATGATCTAGAAAAAATTATCACTACAAAATGAAGTTGATTATCCACTCCTTCGGCCACCGATCACAATAAACCTAAAAAAAAAAAGAAAAAAATTAAAAACAATAATGACCAGAAAAAATTATTATCATCAATTGTACTGTATGTCTAGTGTATACCAAGAGACTTCATTAGGAAGGGGTATGAATATCTCCCTTCTTTATAAGACTGTTAGATTAAAATCTAAATTTAAACCCCTAGGTTGCAATGAATCCAGAGTGTAGATCCATTTCATCTCCTTCTTTTTCAATATCTTTAATCTATCACCCCCTCTCCTAAGAACAGGCACACTATCTATGACCCTGAACCTCAATTGGTTCACTGAATGTTTACTTTCTATAAAGTGTTTTGGTATAGGCAATTCCGTTAGTCCTGTCCTGATGGTACTTTTATGTTTACTAATCCGGGCTTTTACCTCCATAGTCGTCTCTCCCACGTAAACTAACCCACATGGGCACACTATCATATATACTACATAATCAGAAGTACAGGTATATCTATTTTTGAGCATAAATTTCTTTCCAGTAAGAGGATGATAAAAACAATCACCTTTCAATAGATTATTACAACAGGCGCATCCAAGACATGGGAAATTCCCATGTCGTGGTGCGCTGAGAGTCCTTTGTATAGATAGTTTAACAGGGCCGAAATCAGATTTAACCAATTATCTTTCAGATTGCGACCCCTTCTATATGATAGTAGAGGAGGAGATTCAAATTCAGGGACTGATGCCAGTCCTTGCCGCAACAGAGACCAATGCTTCTTCAAAATCCAACCAATGCGGTTACTCACTGGATTATATGTGGAAACAAAGGGAATACGTTTACCTATTTTTTTAGAGGTTTGTCCACTCCGTGTATCCTCACGTGGAAGGTTCAATGCCTTATCTTTGTATTCATACAATTCCTTCACAGGGTATCCTCTGACAATAAATTTCCTACACATTTCTTCCAGTCTAATATCAACCATATCCTCATCTGCCACTATCCTCCGCACCCTCAACAATTGACTCCATGGTAAAGAACTTATCATCCTTTTCGGATGATTACTCTCAAAGTGCAACAATCCATTTCTATCAGTAGGTTTTATGAAAATATCAGTACCCAGCCTATAACCATCTTTGTACACCAAAGTATCCAAAAACTGTATTTGGATGCTAGAGTGTGTCAAAGTGAACTGTAACTCAGGGTAAATCTGATTAAGCTCCATATGAAATTCAGACAATTCTTCCACAGTGCCTCCCCACACCATAAAAATATCATCAATATAACGCCACCAGGCTCTGACATGGCGCCAGAGATGGGAACTGTACACAAACCTGTTCTCGAATACCGCCATAAAGATGTTAGCATACGTGGGGGCCACGTTGGACCCCATGGCGGTACCACGACGCTGCAAAAAGTAATCATCCCCAAAGAGGAAATAATTCCTCCTGAGGATGAACTCAAGCAGCGTCAGAACAAGCTGTGTACATTCTGGGGCCATGTCAGAGCCCGATAGCAAACATGAAACTGCCTCTAGACCCTTATCATGTTCAATCGATGTGTATAAGGATACAACATCGAATGAAGCCAAAAGGGTGAAATCCGTCACATCCACTTTACTAATTTTATCCAAAAAATCATTAGTATCTCTTATAAAGGAATCTGTGGAAACTGCAAAGGGACGTAATACCCGATCTAGAAACATTGCCACTTTATTAAAGAGAGAACCCCTCCCGGAGACAATCTGTCGTCCAGGAGGGTTTTCCAGATCCTTATGTATTTTAGGCAAAGTGTACAGGATTAGAATAATAGGACTATCCACAATCAGAAACTCGGCTAATTTCGAGTCTATCAGACCAGCCAGTAATGATTCCTGCACCAGAAGCCGCAACTCATTCAAAAACCTAGGGGTAGGGTCTAATCGTATCCTCTCATATACATTTACATCCTCTAATTGTCTCACTATTTCTGCCTTGTATTTACAACTATCCATGACCACCACCGCCCCGCCCTTATCGGCTTGTTTGATCGTGATCATGGTGTTGATGGACAAATCATTCACCGTCTTTGACCGAGTACTATAAGGCACGGAGGATTCCACGGGGACTCCGTCCACATCTCAGACCGACGTTATTGCCGGATAATACACAATTTTGTGCGAAATTTTAATTAATTACCAACAAATATGCCTTTGACATTATGTTATTAAATATTGAATTTTTGAAGAAGGAAATGGAAATTGTTGAGAAGAATATCGAGGAGGTGGAGAGTTTATTAACATCTCAATTGACAGCACAAGAATGGGGCGCTCAGAAAACGAGGGTGGAGGAGAACCTGACTAAGTTCAGGGGTGACATCGAATCCACTAAAAGAACAAAGTGGTTCCGTGATGTGGAGGATTATAAGACGGGACATGTCTTTTCATGGCAGAAAGGTACTAATTTTTAATCCTCCAGTAATCGCAGGGGGAGATCTACGCCACCTCAACGTCGAAGGAGACCCCAGGACAGGAAACATCCATCATTTGGTTTTACAACAGCTGAGTCTGAATCAACCGATGACTCAAGTAAAGGTAATGCCAGTGGATCAAGTTTTTTAGGTGTGGAGAAATCTGGCAGAACACCATCAGGAGACGTGGCCGGAGAGGTGGCCGTAAACACAGGAGGCAGAGGCGGTTCCCGGGATCAGAGACCGACACGCAACATGCGGACACGCTATATGGGGAGAAACGGAGGGACATATGAATACCAATGAATTGGTGGTAAATATTTCTTCAATTGTCTTATCTGATGATGAACTTAATGTGTTATCCAAGGGTTTAACATTTTGTCCGTCCAATAGGCCACACTGGTTTGAGATTGAAGGTGATCTGCAGACCTTCTTTAGAAGGCTTAAGTTGTCTCTGTATTTTTCTGATAAAATTCCTAACCCTGTTGGGATAGAGGGGCATTCTGGACCTGGTTTTTCCTTACAAGGTGTGGGTCTATATAACAAGAGCACTTTTCAGCCACCACATAAAAATCATTTTTTAGAATCATACATGGAGTTGGTCCGCAAGGATATTGAATATTTGAAGAGGAGCTTTAGATCACCTATTGTACAAAATTTAACTTCTGGCGAGAGAAAGGCGGTGAATGATTTGTCCATCAACACCATGATCACGATCAAACAAGCCGATAAGGGCGGGGCGGTGGTGGTCATGGATAGTTGTAAATACAAGGCAGAAATAGTGAGACAATTAGAGGATGTAAATGTATATGAGAGGATACGAATAGACCCTACCCCTAGGTTTTTGAATGAGTTGCGGCTTTTGGTGCAGGAATCATTACTGGCTGGTCTGATAGACTCGAAATTAGCCGAGTTTCTGATTGTGGATAGTCCTATTATTCCAATCCTGTACACTTTGCCTAAAATACATAAGGATCTGGAGAACCCTCCTGGACGACCGATTGTCTCCGGGAGGGGTTCTCTCTTTAATAAAGTGGCAATGTTTCTAGATCGGGTATTACGTCCCTTTGCAGTTTCCACAGATTCCTTTATAAGAGATACTAATGATTTTTTGGATAAAATTAGTAAAGTGGATGTGACGGATTCCACCATTTTGGCTTCATTCGATATTGTATCCTTATACACATCGATTGAACATGATAAGGGTCTAGAGGCAGTTTCATGTTTGCTATCAGGCTCTGACATGGCCCCAGAATGTACACAACTTGTTCTGACGCTGCTTGAGTTCATCCTCAGGAGGAATTATTTCCTCTTTGGGGATGATTACTTTTTGCAGCGTCGTGGTACCGCCATGGGGTCCAACGTGGCCCCCACGTATGCTAACATCTTTATGGCGGTATTCGAGAACAGGTTTGTGTACAGTTCCCATCTGTACAAAGATGGTTATAGGCTGGGTACTGATATTTTCATAAAACCTACTGATAGAAATGGATTGTTGCGCTTTGAGAGTAATCATCCGAAAAGGATGATAAGTTCTTTACCATGGAGTCAATTGTTGAGGGTGCGGAGGATAGTGGCAGATGAGGATATGGTTGATATTAGACTGGAAGAAATGTGTAGGAAATTTATTGTCAGAGGATACCCTGTGAAGGAATTGTATGAATACAAAGATAAGGCATTGAACCTTCCACGTGAGGATACACGGAGTGGACAAACCTCTAAAAAAATAGGTTAACGTATTCCCTTTGTTTCCACATATAATCCAGTGAGTAACCGCATTGGTTGGATTTTGAAGAAGCATTGGTCTCTGTTGCGGCAAAGACTGGCATCAGTCCCTGAATTTGAATCTCCTACTCTACTATCATATAGAAGGGGTCGCAATCTGAAAGATAGATTGGTTAAATCTGATTTCGGCCCTGTTAAACTATCTATACAAAGGACTCTCAGCGCACCACGACATGGGAATTTCCCATGTCTTGGATGCGCCTGTTGTAATAATCTATTGAAAGGTGATTGTTTTTATCATCCTCTTACTGGAAAGAAATTTATGCTCAAAAATAGATATACCTGTACTTCTGATTATGTAGTATATATGATAGTGTGCCCATGTGGGTTAGTTTACGTGGGAGAGACGACTATGGAGGTAAAAGCCCGGATTAGTAAACATAAAAGTACCATCAGGACAGGACTAACGGAATTGCCTATACCAAAACACTTTATAGAAAGTAAACATTCAGTGAACCAATTGAGGTTCAGGGTCATAGATAGTGTGCCTGTTCTTAGGAGAGGGGGTGATAGATTAAAGATATTGAAAAAGAAGGAGATGAAATGGATCTACACTCTGGATTCATTGCAACCTAGGGGTTTAAATTTAGATTTTAATCTAACAGTCTTATAAAGAAGGGAGATATTCATACCCCTTCCTAATGAAGTCTCTTGGTATACACTAGACATACAGTACAATTGATGATAATAATTTTTTCTGGTCATTATTGTTTTTAATTTTTTTCTTTTTTTATTTTAGGTTTATTGTGATCGGTGGCCAGAAGGAGTGGATAATCAACTTCATTTTGTAGTGATAATTTTTTCTAGATCATTGATGATAATGTGTTTTGTTTGTTTGCTCCTTCTGTCCCTCGGTTACTTTGTTTTTTTTCTATGCAAGAAATAACATGATTGTATTGTGTTTTGATTGTCTATGTCCATATAACCTAGGTGGGTTGCCATAGTGACGTCCTCGCCATGGTGACCGGCAGGGCATTCACTGATTGGTTGGTCGGCGCTGCTGTCATCAGAGTTGTGGCTGCGGTCATGTGATGCGGCCCTCTCTGATGACGCTGTGCTCCCATCAGTCTGTGTTTTGCTTTGGCTGATCACGTGATGTGAGCGTGGTTTCCGGGATAGGAAACACTGTGATTCAGGCTTGCGTGCTACAATAGCGGTGCTGTGATAGGTATGTTTGCCGATTAATCTATGTGACATATGACATGATTGGCTGGAATGCTTTTCAGCGCTACTATGGGTGTTGGTGATGATTGGGACATAACTTGTATCGTCATGGACATGAAGGTTGGACATGTGAGACCACTGGAGGATCGTTACCATGACGATGAGGATGCAACAACAAAGCATTACATGGAATGTGCTAGATATGCGATCCATTTGTATATTATGCTATTTTCAAGTGTTTTTTGAATGGATATGATTATCTATATTATCATTATGTAACTAAATTTATATATTATGTAATAGAGGGCTGTAAAAAGGGCTGTAAAAAGTGGGCTGTAACCTTTTGTTCGATTGGTGGTTTGTACAAACCATGACTATTTAAGGCCAGCCTGGCTTGATTTGTAACATGCTTGAAAAAGACCTGTTATGGGGCGAAACGTCGCATTTATATGGCGGATTAAAGCTTTTTGAAAATTATTTCACCTGGATGGAGCGCTGTTTCTTCTATTTCAATTGATTACGTGTCCAAGAAGGTTCCTTGGCTGTGAGACGAGCGCCCCAATGCAGTTAGTGCTGTCAGTCCACTCTGCTTTTCTACAATTTTCATAGTCATGAAAATACAGAAAAATCTTTGAATGAGAAGGTGTGTCCAAACTTTTGGTCTGTACTGTATATATTACCAATTCATGTGCCGTATAGTGTTAAATCACAGTGACAGGTTAGTATAGAGAAGACAGAATATATATATACACATAGAATACATAGATATATAGATGTCAGTGACACACACAAGTATATGTATTTATATCACATAGATACAAGAAAAGCCGGCAATTCATCTGCCGTGTACTGTAAAATCACTGCAGGAGCCTGCAGAAGAGATGGATTACATACAGTAAATATAAATAGAAAAAGTTGATATATAGATGTCTGTCATAGATACAATTAGTACAGTGTGTGCAGCTTACTGTACATGTGTTTAATAAACGATTTTTCAGAAAAAAACGGCGTGGGCTCCAGCGCAATATTCGTAACCAGCAGAGGGAAAGCCGATGGCTGGGGTCAGATGTTTATAGCCTGCGAAGGAGGTAATACCCATGGAACTTCCCAGGTTATTAATATCAGCTCATATCTGTATACTTAGCCTTTTATGACCTTTCCTTAACTCTGTGCATTTGGCCTGAGCAGTCCCAGCCCACTTCCCAATCACACCTGATTGCCCTTAGCTGCATTATTTATTCAGTGCAATGGGTCTGCTCCAGACGTAGTCTGCTCCACATATTTCAAATCCCATATTTCAAATTACAGATTTCTAATTACACTACTGTGAATTAGACTAGAATTTGACTGGAATTTGGCTGCAAGGTAACAGATTATAAAACCACTATGTTTCATTTTCTTATCACTTTCACCCCCATCCTCCTTTCTTTCTTCCTATCCCCTGTAATCCCCCCACCTAGTAAGGAATTAGTCATTTCCCCCTCCATTCTCCCCAGCCATCTCACCTTTCCCACAGAACTGTTCCTCCACATACAATCCTTTTCACCAAGACACACACGGCCACACCATGGCTTATCCTGCTCTCACCTTCTAACGCTCTGTCTGCTACTCCTCATCGCTGGCGATGTATCCCCAAATCCTGGCCCTCCTCATCACATCCCCACACTCATTTCTAACACCCTGCCACGATCTTCCACACGTTTTTGCAACCCTGTCAACCTCATACCTATCCATCCACACCCCCCTCCCCCAGTCCCCCTACCCGGAGCACTATGGAACGCACGCTCCGTCTGCAATAAACTGTCATTTGTCCACGACCTCTTTATCACCAACAAACTCTCCTTCCTTGCCATCACTGAAACCTGGCTCACCCCCTCTGACACAGCCTCTCCAGCTGCGCTCTCCTATGGCAGATTTCATCTTTCTCACACCCCTCGCCCCAGCAACAAACGTGGTGGAGGAGTTGGCTTACTCCTGTCTGATACCTGCTCCTTTACCCCTATTCAAATTCCACCCTCCGCTGCTATTCCCTCGTTCGAAGTGCACTCCGTCCGCATCTATTCCCCCTCCAACCTCCAACTGGCTGTCATTTACCGCCCCCCGGAACTAGCCATCTCCACCTTTCTCGACCACTTCACCACCTGGCTACTCCATTTCCTCTCTGCTGACATCCCCACCATCATCATGGGCGATTTCAACATCCCCATTGACACTTCCACCCCGGCTACCTCTAAACTTCTTTCGCTCACAGCTTCCCTTGGCCTCACTCAATGGTCCTCTGTGGCCACTCACAAAGGCGGTCACACGCTGGACCTTATCTTCACCCGTCTCTGTTCCCTCACTAATCTCACTAACTCCCCACTCCCCCTGTCTGACCACAACCTACTGACATTCTCTTCCCTCTCCTCTGTTAGTACGCATCCCCCACTCCACAAACTCACCCACCCTCGCAGAAATCTCAAACACCTCAATTTACAATCGCTCTCTGAGTCCCTCCTCCCTCTCACAGACATAGCCTCACTTAATGACACAGATGCTGCTGCCACATTTTATAACACCACAATAAAAACCACACTTGATTCGGCCGCCCCCCTCATGCAGAGCAAAACTCGTACAATCAACAGGCAGCCCTGGCTGACCGGCCTGACCAAAGAACTGAGACGGGCTTCCAGGGTTACCGAGCGGAGATGGAAGAGAACCCACTCCATCGAGCACTTCAACGCATACAAGCAGTCCCTTGCCAGCTTCAAGTCCACGCTCTCTGCCGCAAAACAAACTTACTTTGTATCTCTCATATCCTCCCTGTCTCACAACCCTAAACAGCTCTTCAACACTTTCAATTCTCTACTCCATCCCACAGCACCTCCTCCCTCTCCTCTCAATTCTGCCAAAGACTTTGCCTCCTTCTTTAAGCAAAAGATTGATACTATCAGAGAAGGCTTTGGCCCGCAGCCCCCAATGCCCCTCTTAGCCACTCAGCCCTGTTCTTCCAAAACCAGCTTCACCACCATGACAGAAGATCAGCTCTCCACTCTCCTGTCAAGATCACACCTCACCACTTGCGCGCTTGACCCACTCCCGTCCCACCTCATCCCTAACCTTGCCACAGTCTTCATCCCTACTCTCACACACCTCTTCAACCTTTCACTTACAAATGGTGTCTTTCCTTCATCCTTCAAACATGCCTCAATCACCCCGATCCTCAAAAAGCCCTCCCTCGACCCATCCTCAGCGTCTAGCTATCACCCGATATCTCTTCTCCCCTTCGCCTCAAAACTACTGGAACAGCATGTATATCTTGAACTGTCCTCCCACCTTTCCTCCTGCTCCCTCTTTGACCGGTTACAATCAGGCTTTCGACCGCATCACTCAACTGAAACTGCCCTAACTAAAGTCACCAACGACCAACTAACCGCCAAGAGCAAGCGACACTACTCTGTCCTCCTTCTCCTGGACCTGTCTTCTGCCTTTGACACCGTAGACCATTCCCTCCTCCTACAGATTCTCTCATCTCTTGGCATCACAGACTTGGCCCTATCCTGGATCTCATCATACCTAACAGACCGAACTTTTAGTGTCTCCCTCTCACACACCACCTCCTCACCTCGCCCCCTGTCTGTCGGTGTTCCCCAAGGCTCAGTCCTAGGACCCCTACTCTTCTCCATCTACACCTTCGGCCTGGGACAGCTCATAGAATCCCATGGCTTGCAGTATCACCTCTACGCCGATGACACGCAGATCTACCTATCTGGACCTGACCTCACCTCCCTACTGACCAAAATCCCACAGTGTCTGTCTGCTATCTCAGCCTTCTTTTCTGCTCGCTTTCTCAAACTGAACATGGACAAAACAGAATTCATCATCTTTCCCCCACCTCATTCTACCCCTCCACCAGGCCTATCCATCAATGTCAATGGCTGCTCGCTTTCCCCAGTCCCACATGCTCGGTGCCTTGGGGTGATCATCGACTCTGCCCTCTCTTTCAAACCACATATCCAAGCCCTCGCCACCTCCTGCCGCCTCAAACTCAAAATATTTCCCGGATCCGCTCATTCCTCAACCATGAAACCACAAAAACACTAGTGCACGCCCTTATCATCTCCCGCCTCGACTACTGCAACCTCCTACTGTCTGGCCTCCCCTCTAGCACTCTGGCACCACTCCAGTCCATCCTACACTCTGCTGCACGACTAATCCACCTGTCTTCCCGCTATTCCCCAGCCTCCCCACTATGCCAGGCCCTTCACTGGCTTCCTATTGCCCAGAGGCTCCAGTTCAAAACCTTAACCATGACATACAAAGCCATCCACAACCTTTCTCCTCCATACATCTGTGACATGGTCTCCCGCTACCTACCTACACGCAACCTTCGATCCTCTCAAGATCTCCTTCTCGACTCCCCCCTCATCTCTTCTTCCCACAACCGCATACAAGACTTCTCCCGGGCTTCCCCCATACTCTGGAACTCCCTGCCGCAAAACATCAGACTTTCACCAACAACGGAGACCTTCAAGAAAAACCTGAAGACCCACCTGTTCCGACAAGCCTACAACCTGCAATGATCCTCAGTCTACTGAACCATCGCACGACCAGCTCTACCCTCTCCTAGTGTATTCTCACCCATCCCTGTAGACTGTGAGCCCTCGCGGGCAGGGTCCTCTCTCCTTCTGTACTTGTGTGTCCCTTGTCTAGCACATGTTTATTGTATCTGTCTATATTTTTCCCTTTTCATATGTAAAGCGCCATGGAATAAATGGCGCTATATAAATGTATAATAATAATAATATTAAAATAGGGGACTCAAAAAAAAATGACTTTGAGTTTCCCTATAATTAATAACCAGAAAAGGCTAGGCAGACAACTGGGGGCTGCTAATAATAGCCAAGGAAGGGGTCATGGACACTGCCCCCTCAGTCTAAAAACATCACCTCTCAATCGCCCCAGAAAAGGCACATCTCTAAGATACGCTAATTCTCGCACTTAGCCTCGCTCTTCCCACTTGTCCTGTAGCGATGGCAAGTGGGGTGATAGTTGGGGGGATTGATGCCACCTTTGTAATGTCAGGTGACATCAGGCCCTGAGGTTAGTTATAGAGAGGCGCCCCCATTACTAACCCCATAATCACATTGTAAGAAAACAGACACCCAGAAAAAAATCCTTTAATTGAAAGAATGACACAGACTCCTTTAGTATTCTTAATTAAACCATACTTACGACCTCGCCTATTCTCCCAATTCCCTCGTCATCTGCAAAAGAGGTAAAAAATAGAAAAAACAATATTCCTCACCTTTCCGCAGAGATGCTTTTAATCCATTTGTCCCACGAAGGGTCCAACTCTGCTACATCTAGATGGCA
The DNA here is from genome assembly GCA_033576555.1 of Oophaga sylvatica. Classification (NCBI taxonomy): domain Eukaryota; kingdom Metazoa; phylum Chordata; class Amphibia; order Anura; family Dendrobatidae; genus Oophaga; species Oophaga sylvatica. The sequence continues at coordinate 102,573,705 of JARQOD010000010.1, forward strand.
GGCTGCATGATTAGACCATGCAGCCTGTCATCCAGTGTCTGCCTGTGAACTGCAATTCCCTGTCTGACAGGTACTGCGAGTTCACAGCCAATAAACTCATTTCACAGCCAATGAACTCACTTCACCTTTCTGATGTCAATGCGAGCGACGTGGGAAGATTTCCCAATTCGCTCGTGCCAACGTCACATAGTTGAAGTGAGTTCATTGGCTGTGAACTCGCAGGAGCTGTCAGACGGCAGCACGAGCAGGAAAACTGTCTCACACTCACGGTACCCTGAGAGGGAATAGCAGTTCACAGGGAGACACTTAGCACACGGTGCTGATTGTCTACTGGATGACAGGCTGTATGGACGCATCATGCATCCATGCAGCTTGCCATCTAGATGTAGCAGAGCTAGACCCATTGTAGGACAAATAGATTAAAAGCATCTCTGCAGAAAGGTGAGGAATATTGTTCTTTTTCTTACCTCTTTTGCAGATGATGAGGGCATTGGCCGTGAACTCGCAGGACCCCAAACACTCGATGTGTTGGGGCCCTGCCTCATAGACCACAGATGACACGGTAGTGACACAATTCTAGGTGGGAGATCAGAGTGACAATTCCACTCTGTCGCCCTCAAAAGCCGTATCTGAAAAGAAAAAGGGAAATCATTAATAAGAAAAACAAAACCTAAGGCAGAAACCGGCCTAGGCTGTCCAGATCCATGCCTGCCTCCTGACACTAAGCTAAAACAGATTAGCTTCATGCCAGTTGGTGGTGTACCATCCTCTTCTTGGGGGGGAGGGAGGTGTGGAGGCCTACATTTTTTTTGCATAGCATAAGCAGCATACACCCATGTTTTTTTGTGTGCCCCAAAGAAGCATTAAACCCCTACACACCAACCAGAGGGCCACACAGCATAACCTCCCCAATCATAAACCTCCACCTCACACTAATCAGTGGACCCCACAGTATAAACCCAACAAAGCACTCATGATGCCCCCTCCCCAAGCGTAAATCCCCAGACGCACCCTCCCCCAAGGGTGAATCCCCCATCGGACATCCAACCTTCCTGCATAAACCCCATCAGACGGCCACCGCCCACCATAACCACCATCGGACGTCCAGCTCCCCCAGCATAGACCCCCATCGGACTCCCCTTCCCCAAGCATAAACCCCCACAAGTCGGCACCTCCCCCAAACATAAACCTCACCAGATGGCACCTCTACCCCAACCAAAAACCCCTACCACAAAAACAATCCACCCTTCAAGTCACAACAGATGCAGATGGGTACTCCCCGAGCACAAGCCCCCACCAGATACCCCCTCACCCAAGCATTAAGTCCCCAAGCCACTCAGACAACACAACTGTGCTTTAACCCACTGGGAAACAAACCAGACCCCACAACCGTGCATTACTTCCCCGCCCCTCCCTGGGGCACAACCATATCCCACAATGATGCATTCACTCCCACTGGGGCACATTAAGACCCCACAAACATGTATTAACCCCCCGGGAACCCAACGAGACCCCACAAGCATGCATTAACCTCCAGGGGCACAACCAGACCCCACGACCGTGCATTAGCCCCCTCAACCAAAAATCTAAGTAGACATCAACCCGTTAATTAATCAATACTCCTATATGTCACTGAGGACCCTGACCTCTGATTTCCCTCCCTGCAGCAAGCAGACGCCGGCATCAGACTGCTAAGACAAATGTCTAATGGCGGCTTCTCTTCCTGGCTTTGTCAGAACACACCCCCGGAAATTATGTCAGACCTGGAAGGAGCCCATACAGTCTAGCATTTACCGTAAAAATAGGCTCTGTAACTTTAAGAGACCCTCCTTCATAAATGAAGCAAGATGGGTCTGCTTATGTGTCACACACCACATGGCCAGCTAGGTTGTTAAATGTTACAATGACATTTCCCAGTGAATGTATTTGTTTTGGTTGAAATCAATATTAAAGTAGCAAAAACGCTTCTACAACGCTGCGTCGGAACATATCCCAAGTGGTGGAGGAACATTTTGGTCTGGGGTTAACCCCTTCACCCCCAAGGGTGGTTTGCACGTTAATGACCGGGCCAATTTTTACAATTCTGACCACTGTCTCTTTATGAGGTTATAACTCTGGAACGCTTCAACGGATCTTCGCGATTCTGAGACTGTTTTCTCGTGACATATTGTACTTCATGTTAGTGGTAAAATTTCTTCGATATAACTTGCGTTTATTTTTGAAAAAAACGCAAATATGGCGAAAATTTTAAAAATTTTGCAATTTTCAAACTTTGAATTTTTTTTCCCTTAAAACAGAGAAATATGTCACACAAAATAGTTAAGAAATAACATTTCCCACATGTCTACTTTACATCAGCACAATTTTGGAACCAAAATTTTTCTTTGTTAGGAAATTAGAAGGGTTAAAAGTTGACCAGTGATTTCTCATTTTTACAACAAAATTTACAAAGCCATTTTTTTAGGGACCACCTCAATTTGAAGTCACTTTGATGGGTCTATATGGCAGAAAATACCCAAAAGTGACACCATTATAAAAACTGCACCCCTCAAGGTACTCAAAACTACATTCAAGAAGTTTATTAACCCTTCAGGTGCTTCACAGGAGCTGAAGCAACGTGGATGGAAAAAAGTAATATTTAACTTTTTAGCCACAAAAATGATCTTTTACAAACTTTTTTTTATTTTCACAAGGGTAAAAGGAGAAAATGGACAGATAAAGTTGTTGTGCAATTTCTCCTGAGTACGCCAATACCCCATATGTGGGGGAAAACCACTGTTTGGGCACACGGCAGAGCTCGTAAGGGAAGGAGCGCCGTTTGACTTTTTAAAACTAAAATTGGCTGGAATTGAGATTGGACGCCATGTCGTGTTTGGAGAGCCCCTGATACGCCTAAACAGTGGAAACCCCCACAAGTGACACCATTTTGGAAACTAGACCCCCTAAGGAACTTATCTAGATCTGTTGTGAGCACTTTGAACCCCAAAGTGTTTCACAAAAGTTTATAATGCCTGGGTGTGAAAAAAAAAAAAACAATTTTCCACAAAAATGATTTTTTAGTCCCAAATTTTTGATTTTCCCAAGGAAATTGGACCCCAAAACTTGTTGTCGAATTTGTCCTGAGTACGCTGATACCCCATATGTGGGGGGGGGGAAACTGTTTGGGCGCACGGCAGGGCTTGGAAAAGAAGCAGTAACGTTTTGGAATGCAAACATTGATGGGGGTCATGTTCCGTTTGTAGTGCCCCAGATGAGCCTAAACAGTGGAAACCCCCACAAGTGACCCCATTTTGGAAGCTAGACCCCCTAAGGAACTTATCTAGATCTTTGGTGAGCACTTTGAACCCCAAGTGCTTCACACAAGTTTATAATGCCCGGGCAAGAAAATAAAAAATCCTATTTTTTTCCCACAAAAATTATATCTTAGTCACTAATTTTTTATTTTCCCATAGGTAACAGGAGAAATTGGACCAGAAAATGTGTTGTCCAATTTGTCCTGAGTACGCTGATACCCAATATGTGGGGGGGAACCACTGTTTGGACGCATGGCAGAGCTCGGAATGGAAGGAGCACTATTTGACTTTTTCCAACCAAAATTGGCTGGAATTGAGATTGGACGCCATGTTGCATTTGGAGAGCCCTGATGTGCCTAAACAGTGGAAACCCCCCACAAGTGACCCCATTTGGGAAACTAGACCCCCTAAGGAACTTATCTAGATCTTTGGTGAGCAATTTGAACCCCCAAGTGCTTCACACAAGTTTATAACGTAGAGCCGTAAAATTAAAAAATTATATTTTTTCCACAAAATTGATCTTTTCACCAAAATTTTTATTTTCCCAAGGGAAACAAGACTCCAAAAGTTATTGTGCAATTTGTCCTGAGTGCGCTGATACCCCATATGTGGGGGTAAACCACTGTTTGGGTGCATGGCAGAGTTTGGAAGGGAAGGAGCGCCGTTTGACTTTTTCAACGCAGAATTGGCTGGATGCCATGTCGTGTTTGGAGAGCTCCTGATCTGCCTAAACAGTGGAAACCCCCCACAAATGACACCATTTTGGAAACTAGACCCCTCAAGGAACTTATCTAGATGTGTGGTGAGCACTTTGAACCCCAAAGTGCTTCACAGAAGTTTATAACGTACAGCCGTAAAATGAAAAAATTCTTTTTTTTTTTTACAAAAATGATTTTTTAGCCCCCAATATTTTATTTTCACAAGGGTAACAGGAGAAATTGGACCCTAAAAGTTGTTGTCCAATTTGTCTTGAGTACGCTGATACCCAATATATGGGAGTAAACTACTGTATGGGCGCACGTCGGGGCTCGAAAGGGAAGTAGTGACGTTTTGGATTGCAGACTTTGATGGAATGGTCTGGGGGAGTAATGTCGCATTTGGAGAGCCCCTGATGCGCCTAAACAGTGGAAACCCCCCACAAGTGACCCCATTTTGGAAAATAGACCCCACAAGGAACTTATCTAGATGTGTGGTGAGCACTTTGAACCCCGAAGTGCTTCACAGAATTTTATAACGTACAGCCGTAAAAATAAAAAATCCTTTTTTTTTTACAAAAATGATTTTTTTCGCCCCCAATATTTTATTTTCACAAGGGTAACAGGAGAAATTGGACCCCAAAAGTTGTTGTCCAATTTGTCCTGAGTACGCTGATACCCAATATGTGGGATTAAACTACTGTATGGGCGCACGTCGGGGCTCGGAAGGGAAGTAGTGACGTTTTGGATTGCAGACTTTGATGGAATGGTCTGGGGCGTCATGTCGCATTTGGAGAACCCCTGATGCGCCTAAACAGTGGAAACCCCCACAAGTGACCCCATTTTGGAAAATAGACCCCACAAGGAACTTATCTAGATGTGTGGTGAGCACTTTGAACCCCGAAGTGCTTCACAGAAGTTTATAACGTACAGCCGTAAAAATAAAAAATCCTTTTTTTTTTTAGAAAAATGATTTTTTCGCCCCCAATATTTTATTTTCACAAGGGTAACAGGAGAAATTGGACCCCAAAAGTTGTTGTCCAAATTGTCCTGAGTACGCTGATACCCAATATGTGGGAGAAAACTACTGTATGGGCACACGTCGGGGCTCGGAAGGGAAGTAGTGACGTTTTGGATTGCAGACTTTGATGGAATGGTCTGGGGGCGTCATGTCGCATTTGGAGAGCCCTGATGCGCCTAAACAGAGGAAACCCCCCACAAGTGACCCCATTTTGGAAAATAGACCCCACAAGGAACTTATCTAGAAGTGTGGTGAGCGCTATGAAGCCCCAAGTACTTCACAGAAGTTTTATAACATACAGCCGTAAAACAAAAAAAATCATTTTTTTTTTTTTACAAAAATGATTTTGTCGCCCCCAGTTTTTTATTTTCCCAAGGGTAACAGGAGAAATAGGCCAAATTGCACAATAACTCTTGGGGTCCAGAGTATGCTGATACCCATATGTGGGGTAAACTACTGTTTGGGCGCATGGCAGAGCTCAGAAGTGAAGGAGCACCATTTGACTTTTTCAACGCAGAATTGGCTGGAATTGAGATCAGACGCCATGTCACATTTCGAGAGCCCCTGATGTGCCTAAACAGCAGAAACCCCCCAATTCTAACTCCAACCCTAACCCCAAACACCAATAACCCTAGTACCAACCCTAACCACAAACCTAACCCTAACACACCCATAACCCTAATCCCAACCCTAATCCTAACGTTAGTGCCAACCCTAACCCTAATACTAACGTTAGCGCCAACCCTAACCCTAACTTTAGCCGCAACCCTAACCCTAACGGGAAAATGGAAATAAATACATTTTTTTAATTTTATTATTTTTCCCTAACTAAGGGGGTGATAAAGGGGGTTTGATTTACTATTTATAGCGGGTTTTTGTGATTGGCAGCTGTGACGCTAAAAGACACTTTTTATTGCAAAAAATAGTTTTTTGCATCACCACATTTTGAGAGCTATAATTTTTGCATATTTTGGCCCACAGAGTCATGTGAGGTCTTATTTTTTGCGGGACGAGTTGACGTTTTTATTTGTACCATTTTTGAGCACGTGACATTTTTTGATCGCTTTTTATTTCGATTTTTGGGTGGTTAGAATGAACAAAAATCAGCAATTCATGAATTTCTTTTGGGGGAGGCGTTTATACCGTTCCGCGTGTGGTAAAATTGATAAAGCAGTTTTATTATTCGGGTCAGTACGATTATGGCGATACCTCATTTATATCATTTTTTTAGGTTTTGGCGCTTTTATAGAATGAAAACAATTTTATATAAAAAATCATTATTTTTGCATCGCTTTATTCTGCGAGCTATAACTTTTTTTTATTTTTTCGCTCATGATGCTGTGTGATGGCTCGTTTTTTGCGGGACAAGATGTCGTTTTCAGTGGTACCATGTTTATTTATATCGGTCTTTTTGATCGCGTGTTGTTTCACTTTTTGTTCGGCGGTATGATGATAAAGCATTGATTTTTTGCTTCGTTTTTTTTTTTTTTAAGGGGTTCACTAAAGGGGTTAACTAGTGGGACAGTTTTATAGGGGGGGTCGTTACGGACGCGGCGATACCAAATATGTGTACTTTTATTGTTTTGTTATTTTTATTTACAGGAAAAAATGAATTTATTGGGGAATATTTTTTTTTTTTTTATGATTTTTTTTTACACTTTTTATTTTTACTTTTTTTACTTTTTTACTTTGTCCCAGGGTGGGACATCACAGTATTTTATCAGATCGCTGGTGTGACAGTGTGCACAGCACTCTGTCACACCAGCGATCGCTCTGGCATCGCTGCAGGCTTCCCCAGCGCCTGCTCTCAGCAGGCACTGAGGAAGCCGCCTCCCTGCAGGACCCCGGCGCCATCTTGGATCCGGGGACCTGGAGGAGGACGGACCCTCGGAACAGCGCGACACATCGCGCTGCTCTGAGGGTCTCAGGGGAGCGCACAGGGAGCCCCCTGCCTGCGCGATCCTCCCCTGTGCCCCGGGTACACCGCGATCATGTTTGATCGCGGTGTGCTAAGGGTTAATGTGCCGGGAGCGGTCCGTGACCGCTCCTGACACACAGTCACGGGTGTCAGCTGTGATAATCAGCTGACACCTGGCGGCGATCAGCTGCGCTCCCCCCGGGAGCGCAGCTGATCGCCCATGACGTACTATTCCGTCCATGGGAATTAGGTCCAGGGTCACATGGACGGAATAGTACGTCTGATGGCAGAGAGGGGTTAATTATTTTGCCTTATAATCAAGTTATTAACATGGAAAGGATGTGCCTTCACATATTTCTCTGCAAAATCAGTTTTGGTTTAGTTTTGGTATGTTTTTCGGTGCATCGGAAACAAAGGCATGAAACTCTGACAACATTGTTTACAGCTGTGAACTTGGAGTCAGGAATGCTTTCAGGGGCAATTTCCATGATGTCCCTGTGTCATTTCAGTCATGTTTCCATCATTTTCAGATGTTTTTAGACCTTTAAAAGACCCCCGGGGTGGATCGCGGCAAAAATATTCGCGTCTCCCATACACTTACATTGGGCTCATTGTTCTGTTCGAGTACCCGTGTATTCCAATCTGCTCGACCCGAACAACGAGCACCCGAGCATTTTAGTGCTTGCTCATCACTAATGGTACTCTAAGAAAAGAAAAGGGAAAAAAAAGGGGGATACAATATATGTAGGAAAGAACGTACAAAATTAAGTATATATGAAAAAATGTGTAAGAAATCATGACAAAAAGTGGAAAAAATGGAACATAAATATATCATATATGTGGTAAATAACGATAATTAATAGGTGATATGTGATGATGAATGAAAAAAGTAAACAATAAATGAAAGGGAGGAGTGTAAGTAATATCAGTGTTGAAACACGGGAACAATAGAAGGTGTTAAATACCCCAAAAGAGGACTATATCATGTGAGAGATGTGTAATAGATAATATACATATAAAAAATACAACAAAAAGTGAACATCATGATATATAAAAGGGAAGAAACACAGGGGAAATTCTTGTTCAGAGGGAAAAATTCTTGAGGTAGATGGATGCAGCGATGATATGACAAATAAGTGACAACGTCAATGACTCCAGATCCACAGTCCAGTATACAACAGGGCATAAGACATACTAAAATGTAGAAAAAAATCATTAATAAAAAAGAAGTAGAAAGGACGGCATTATAAACAAATTAAAAAGAATTGGCTAGAATACAAAAAGCATAAAAACATGAATGTAATAAAATACAAATAGCATATTGTGGTCAGAGAAAAAGGGCAAAGATATTGTGTTCATTAAGGCCATGTTTGTGGACACTATTCAGGGTCCATATCCATTTTTTTTCTCCCGTTGTGCAAGGTAACGGCTAATATTACTGCCCCTGATATTAGTGGTAATTTTATCAATGCCCCGTACTTTAAAGAGTGATGCATCGCTGTTGTGGCACGTCCTAAAATGTTTAGGTACAGTTTTTACCATAGATGCATCTTCTGCATCATTTGCAGCTTTAATTCCAAGGACATGCTCACAAATATGCACTTTAAGTTGTCTTGTCGTTCATCCTACATAAATCTTTGGACATGGACACGTAGCATAGCAAATGACCGCTTTAGGCCTCTTTCACACATCCGTTTTTTTGTATCAGGCATGATCCGTCGAACACCTGAAGGGACGGATCCGGCGCTGAAACAAAAAAACTGATGCAACGGATCCGTTTTTTTGCTGGATCCGACCTGAACTTTTGAACCCAGAAAAAGAGGGTTTTGGATGCCCGGAGACACTGGAAAATGTAGTAGTTAGTAGTAGTTAGTAGTAGTAGTAGTAGTAGTAGTAGTAAGTCCTTGATTTCCAGAATCCGGATCAGGCTTTTGACGGATTGCACAAAAGTCTGATCCGGTTCCATTGACTTCTATTGTTTGCGGCCACCTTATTCGCCTCTTCAGGCACTAATAGGCGGCTCCGGCAGACAAAAAAAACTTTACATGCTCCGATTTGTCCGGCCGCCGGAATGTACATTTCCGCCGGATCCGGACAAAAACGGATACAACGCAATGACATCAGGCACGATCCGGCGCTAATGAAAGTCAATGGTAAAAAAAACGCATCCGGTACCGGATCCGTTTTTTTACCAACACGCCGGATTATGCCTGATACAAAAAAACAGATGTGTGAAAGAGGCCTTAGTCATACATGTTATGGACTGCGTTATCTGAAAAGTTTTTGACTTTGTGAAAGTTGAAAAGGAATCCACACATTTAGCATTAGGGCATGCTACACATCTGCCACATGGGAAACAGCCTCCTTGCAGAGGGTAATTGTCAAGAAACGTAGATGGTGAGGTAGAATAATAGATTGACAGTGGCTCTTGACATATAAATTTCTTGATTACACACGATTAAACATTTGTACTATAAAGAGCTTACCAATCCTTGTCGTATCCACACTTTGACGAAGGCGCAAAGCCGAAATGCGTGTCAGGGTGGACACCACTCAGATGAAGGAGCTCCTCTGCCTGTGTAAGTGTATTTCCCTCTACTTTTTGCTACTCTATGGCTTACAATATTAAGTGATTTATTAGATATTATATTATCTAACTGTATAGAAAAGATTACCTTAATTGTCTCCAGTCTTGATTATTCTAAATAATTTAAGTTCTGCAAGAATACAAATGTCATTTATTGATACTTTCATTTCAACATGTTATGCACATACATTAAATGTTTTATCAAAGCTAAAAAATGTTATTTCTTTCTACTCTTTTTAATCACCGCCACATCTGTACTTAATTTAGTCTACCACGTTAATATTAATTTTCATTGCTACAAGCTGCAATGTCAGCGTACATTAACACCTGATCTATAAAGAGAACGCTAAGACCTCACCAGCAGCATTAGTCATTGCTCTTTGGGAATGCAATTTTGTTTCCATCTCTAGATCAAATGTGTAATAGGCACATGCCTTGGTTTTCAAATAAACATGTGCCAAAATGCTAATGCTTGGAGCCAGCAAAATTTTCCACAACTGGCTGGTTTTCCACATGGATAGACTACCACCAATAATCACTTTACCTCTTGTAAACAGGCAAAATATATTTCAGATTTTATAAAATGGCCCAAAAGAGAAGTAAACTTGCACATGGCAATCCAAAAATGAACGCATGTTCTTTTCGATTAATTACCTAGCTGATAAAAAAGGTAAGATAATGAATAAGTATCTTGAACAATTACTTGCTTCCTATCAGTGTAAAAATTCAAAAGCAATACCAAATTTAAATAACTGCGCTTTCAGACCACCAGATTTCATTTGATAATGTGCTTTGTAGATAATCTACAAGTCACTTTATTAAAAAACACTGAAAACTGTCAGTCGCTAGGTGTTTCCCTTCTTTACAATTTGCTTACTTTAACCATCTTCCTGCTCTTAACTATCCCAGTATTTGCCTTGCCAACCAAGACCTAGTCCTGCTTCACTTCATCATTCCATCTTTTTTTTATTCTACGGATTGCCAAAGGGATTTCATGAATAATACATATATAACTTGAAGCTTCAGTAGCCTCAATACAAATCTGAACTTCATGTGCCACTTGTAATACTATGTCTTTTATGTGACAGATGAGAATTAAGGCATTCTCTGTGCATCTGGGTCCAGGTGTGACTGCTACAGTGGAGAAAAAAGTATTTAGTCAGCCACCAATTGTGCAAGTTCTCCTACTTAAAAAGATGAGAGATGCCTGCAATTGACATCATAGGTAGACTGTTGTAAATGTTTTGGAAATGAATTCTGAGCAGAAGCTCCTCTGGTGGTTACAAACAGTACTGAACCATTCAATGAGGATTGGCAATCAGCAGTCACAGACTGGCTTGATATAAGGGAGGTTCCCTCCCATCATGGTTGCCGGTGATCAATTGTTCTTGTCTCAACTGTGGTTCCTGGTTCACTTGGAAGCTTGCTGAGTCTTGCCTCTTCTTCTGCTTTCAGATAAGTTATTTTCTGTTTTTGTTTTTGTGCTTACCATTTGCATATTTCTCTGCATTTCTGTGAGGTTAGCCAGGTTCCCCCCGGGGGGGCTTGGGCTCCTCTCAGTTCCGCTGGAGCCACTGTAAATTTGTTCATTTGCCTTTTCCAGTTTTACCGGTGGCTGTGGCTTAGATTTGTTACACCAGAGAACTGATTTAGGTGGTAGAGGTCGTGTGATCTCAGGTGTTTTTGCAATCAGTAGCGTTGACATTTTTTAGGGGTTTTTTTTATTGCAGTGAGTATTTTCTGTCTGTGTCTGTATTTCCTCTTGTCTAACCGCCATTACATGTTTGGGGGCTTCCTATGTTCTTTGGGGATCTGCTCCGGGGCAGATAGCTTTCCTCTTTCTATCTTTAGGTGTAGTTAATCTCTCAGGCTGTGAAGAGGCATCTAGGACCAAAGTAGGAACGCTTCACGGCTGCCTTTAGTTGTGGTGGTTAGTCAGGGTACTGCAATCCAATAGATTCCAACCTCTCTGGTGTATTGCCGTTTTTGCCTGCTCTCCTCAGCTACCAAAACATAACAGTATCACCGGCCAAACTGAAAATTGTATGGTACTCACAGAAGGGAAAAATAGTGTGGAAAGAAAAAAGTTGTCAGAGTTGTCAGAGATTTTTTTTTTCTGTTTCTTGCATTTTTTCCCTCTTATTCTCTGGGTGCTGAGGAGGATTTTTTTTTCTCTCAATGGAGTTTGCACAGCTGTCTGGCCGTGTGGATCCGCTTGCCACTGAGGTTCGGAGTATTGCTGTCTATCTTGCTGGGTTGCCAGTTGTGGAACCTAGGATTCCCATGCCAGATTTGTTTTTGGGAGATCGGGCCAAATTTCTGAATTTCAAAAATAACTGTAAGTTGTTTTTTGCCTTAAAACCTAAGTCCTCAGGGAACGCAGCACAGCAGGTTCAAATTGTCATCTCTCTCCTGCGCGGCGATCCTCAGGATTGGGCTTTTTCCCTGACACCTGGGGACCCTGTTTTGAGTGATGTTGATGCATGTTTTCTGGCTCTGGGGTTATTGTACGATGAGCCTAATGTCACTGATCAAGCTGAAAGAACCTTGTTGGCATTAAATCAGGGGCTTGAGGATGCTGAGTTGTACTGTCAGAAATTCCGAAAATGGGCAGTCCTAACCAAATGGAATGATGATGCTTTGGCAGCCCTTTTTCGGAAGGGGCTGTCAGAGAATGTAAAAGATGTTCTGGTGGGTTTCCCTGCTCTGTTGTGAATGGGTTTGAGATGAGTTCTGAGCAGAGGCTCCCTCTGGTGGTTACAAGCGGTACTAGTGAGGATTGTGAGGACTGGGAATCAGGTGTTACTGATTGGTCTTTTATAAGGGAGTCATTTTCCCATCAGGGTTGCCGGTGATCAATTGTTCTGGTCTGAATCCTTCTTTCCAGTTTCCCTTGTAGCCTGCTGTGTCGTGTCTGCATCTCCTGCTATCAGATAAGACAATTTCTTATTTTGTGTTTTTGCTATATTTTTGCATTTTGTCCTGCACTTCTGTGGGGGCCTGGTCGTGTGATCTCAGGTGATTTTGAAATTAGTAGAGTTGGTGTTTTTTCAGGGTTTTCTGAGATTGCAGTAAGTACCCTTCCTATCCTTTTCTATTTAGATAGTTTGGGCCCCAGCGTTTGCTCATACTATTTTCTTTCTGTGTCAGTATTTCCTCTTGTCTAACCGCCATTACATGTTTGGGGGCTTTCTATTATCTTTGGGGTTCTGCTCCGGGGCAGATAGCTTTCCTATTTCTATCTTTAGGTGTAGTTAGTTTCTCAGGCTGTGACGAGGCGTCTAGGACCAACGTAGGAACGCTCCACGGCTGCCTCTAGTTGCGGTGGTTAGTCAGGGTACTGCAATCCCATAGATTCCAACTGCTCTGGTGTATTTCCTTTTTTACCTGCACTCCTCAGCTACCGTAACATAACAGTATCACCGGCCATAAAAATTGTATGGTACTCACAGAAGGGAAAAAAATATTTTGAAGGAAGAAAAGTTGTCAGAGATATTTTTCTGTGTTTTTTTTTTTTCCCTCTGTATCTCTGGGTGCTGGGGAGGATCTTTTCTCCCAATGGAGTTTGCACAGTTGTCTGGCCGTGTGGATCAGCTTGCCACTGAGGTTCGGAGTATTGCTATCTATCTTGCTAGGTTGCCTGTTGTGGAACCTAGGATTCCCATGCCAGATTTGTTTTTAGGGGATCGAGCTAAGTTTCAGAATTTCAAAAATAATTGTAAATTGTTTCTTGCCTTAAAATCTTAGTCCTCAGGAAACGCAGCGCAGCAGGTTCAAATTATCATCTCTCTCCTGCGCGGCGATCCTCAGGATTGGGCTTTTTCCCTGATACCTGGGGATCCTGTTTTGAGTGATGTTGATGCATTTTTTCAGGCTTTGGGGTTATTGTACGATGAGCCTAATGTCACTAATCAAGCTGAAAAAGCCTTGTTGGCATTAAATCAGGGGCTTGATGACGCTGAGTTATACTGTCAGAGATTCCGTAGGTGGGCAGTCCTGACCAAATGGAATGACGACGCTTTGGCAGCCCTTTTCCGGAAGGGTCTGTCGGATAATGTAAAGGATGTTATGGTGGGATTCCCTGTCCCCTCTGGTCTCAATGATTCTATGTCATTAGCGATTCAAATTGACAGACGTTTGCGTGAGCGGAGAAGTATGCGTGGAGTGGTGTTGCCTTGTGAGCCAGCTGCTGAGCCCATGCAGTGTGATGGAGTGGTGTCTGGGGACAGCGTCATGAGTTTCGAAAGCGCAATGGGTTATGTTTCTACTGTGGTGATGCCTCTCATGCTATTTCAGTCTGCCCTAAGCGGGGAAGACGTTTTGCACGCTCAGTTGTCTTGGGTAGTGTTCAGACTAAGTTTTTATTAACTGTCACTCTGATATGCTCTCTGTCCTCATTTTCTGCTCAGGCTTTCGTTGATTCTGGAGCAGCTATTAACCTGATGGATTATGATTTTGCTAAACGTTGTGGGTTTCCCTTGATACCCCTACAGAAGTCTATTCCTTTACTGGGGATCGATTCTACCCCTTTGGCTGAGAATAAACCCAGTTTTCTACTCAGGTGATAATGAGGGTTGAACCTGATCACCAGGAGTGCTGCAAATTTTTGGTTCTATATAATCTGCATGACATTATAGTGCTGGGTTTCCCTTGGTTACAGTCTCATAGTCCTGTTTTGGATTGGAGATCTGTGTCTGTAACCAGTTGGGGCTGCCGATGTGTTAATGCCAACATCCTGTTTTTTCTGCCTCCCCCCAGGCTGAGGATGTTCCTGACTTTTTGTTTGATTTTTCTGATGTGTTTAGCGAAAGTAAATCTGCATCCTTGCCTCCCCATAGGAGCTATGACTGCGCTATTGAATTAGTGCCAGGTAGTAAATTCCCTAAAGGTCGCCTTTTTAACTTGTCTGTACCTGAACATGACGCTATGCGGTCTTATATCAAGGAATCATTGGAGAAGGGTCATATCAGACCATCCTCTTCACCCTTAGGTGCCGGTTTTTTTCTTGTGGCCAAAAAGATGGTTCATTAAGGCCGTGTATTGATTATCGTCTCTTGAACAATATTACTGTGAAATATCAATACCCGTTACCCTTGATTTCTGACCTGTTTTCCAGGGTGAAAAACGCTACTTGGTTTACCAAGCTTGACCTCAGGGGGGCGTATAACCTTATTCGCATTAAGCACGGGGATGAATGGAAGACGGCATTTAACACCCCTGAAGGGCATTTTGAGTACCTTGTGATGCCCTTTGGGCTCACTAATGCTCCTTCCGTCTTCCAGTCCTTCATGAATGACATTTTCAGGGATTTTGTGGACAAGTTTCTGATTGTTTATTTGGATGATATCTTGATTTTTTCTAATGACTGGGACTCTCATGTGAAACATGTTCGAACTGTATTCCAGATTTTGAGAGAGAATGCTCTGTATGTGAAGGGATCAAAGTGTCTTTTTGGCGTACAGAAGATCTCATTTCTGGGATTCATTTTGTCCCATCTGTTATTGAAATGGACCCGGTCAAGGTTCAGGCCATCTGTGATTGGGTCCAACCTACTTCATTAAAGGCTCTTCAGAGATTTTTGGGTTTTGCCAATTTTTATCGTAAATTTATTGGTAATTTCTCGGTTATTGTTAAACCATTAACTGATTTGACCAGAAAGGGTTCTGATGTGGTGAATTGGCCTCCTGAGGCAGTCTCTGCGTTTCAGGAACTTAAGCAGAGATTCACTTCTGCTCCTGTTCTACGGCAGCCTGATGTTTCTCTGCCATTTCAGGTGGAGGTTGATGCCTCTGAAATTGGGGCAGGTGCCGTTTTGTCCCAAAAAGATCCAGAGACCTCTAAAAGTAACCCTTGTGCCTTTTTCTCTCGAAAATTTTCTCCTACTGAACGTAATTATGACGTGGGTAATCGGGAGTTATTGGCCATGAAGTGGGCTTTTGAAGAGTGGAGACATTGGCTGGAGGGAGCCAAACATCAGGTGGTGGTCCTTACGGACCATAAGAATCTGGTCTATCTGGAATCTGCCAAGCGACTTAATCCTAGACAGGCCAGGTGGGCCTTGTTTTTCACACGTTTTAATTTTGTGGTTTCCTTTCTTCCTGGCACTAAGAATGTTAAGGCGGATGCCCTCTCGAGGAGTTTCCTTGCGGACTCTCCTGAGCTATCTGATCCCTCTGTTATTTTGAAGGAGGGTGTAGTTCTTTCCGCCATCTCGCCCAATTTGAGACTTGCTCTGGAGGGGTGTCAGGAGGATAGGCCCGAGCGCTGCCCTGTTGGAAAATTGTTTGTCCCGGACCAATGGAAAAAGAGTGTGATGTCTGAGATTCATTGTTCCGCATTGGCTGGGCATCCCGAATTTTTGGTACCAGAGACTTGGTTAGTCGGTCCTTTTGGTGGCCTACCTTGTCTCGCGATGTCAGGGAATTTGTGCAGTCCTGCGGGACTTGCTCTCGCTCCAAGCCTTGCTCTCGCTCTAGTGGTTTGTTGATGCCATTGCCTGTGCCAAGAGACCATGGACCCATATCTCTATGGATTTCATTTCCGATCTTCCTGTTTCTCAGAGAATGACCACCATCTGGGTAATTTGTGATAGGTTTTCCAAAATGATACATCTTGTGCCATTACCTAAGTTGCCTTCCTCCTCTGAATTGGTGCCATTGTTCCTTCAGCACGTGGTTCGTTTACACGGCATTCCTGAGAACATTGTGTCTGACAGAGGAGTCCAGTTTGTTTCCAGATTTTGGAGGACTTTTTGTTCTAAACTGGGTGTTCAATTGTCTTTCTCCTCGGCATTTCATCCTCAGACCAATGGTCAAACTGAGAGAACAAACCAGACATTGGAGACATATCTAAGATGCTTTGTGTCTGCTGATCAGGATGACTGGGTCTCTTTTTTGCCTTTGGCTGAGTTTGCTCTTAATAATAGGGCTAGCTCTGCCACTTTGATGTCTCCGTTTTTCTGTAATTCTGGGTTTCACCCTTGATTTTCTTCAGGACAGACGGAGGCTTCTGTCTGTCCAGGTGTTGACTCTGTTGTTGAGCGTATGCAGCAGATTTGGGACCAGGTAGTGGAGAGGTTGTCCCTCTCTCAGGAGAAGGCCCAGCGGTTTGCTAACCGGCATAGGACTGATGGTCCTCGGTTTAAAGTGGGGGACTTGGTCTGGTTGTCCTCAAAGAATATTCCTATGAGAGTAGCATCTCCTAAATTTAAACCTAGGTTCATTGGACCTTATAAGATCATGGAGATTATTAATCCTGTTTCTTTTCGTTTGCTTCTTCCAGGGACATTTAAGATCCATAACGTGTTCCACAAGTCCTTGTTGAAGAGGTTTGTTGAGCCAGTGGTTCCTGCTGCTGTGCCTCCTGACCCTGTTTTGGTTGAGGGCAATCTGGAGTATGTGGTTGAGAAAATATTGGATTCTCGTTTTTCTAGACGAAGACTCCAGTATTTGGTTAAATGGAGAGGTTATGGTCAGGAAGACAATTCTTGGGTATTTGCTTCGGACATCCATGCTAGGAGACTTATCCGTGCGTATCATAGAACTCATCCTGACTGACCTGGTTGCTCAAATGAGGGTTCGGTGACCCCTCCTCAAGGGGGGGGTACTGTTGTGAATGGGTTTGAGATGAGTTCTGAGCAGAGGCTCCCTCTGGTGGTTACAAGCGGTACTAGTGAGGATTGTGAGGACTGGGAATCAGGTGTTACTGATTGGTCTTTTATAAGGGAGTCATTTTCCCATCAGGGTTGCCGGTGATCAATTGTTCTGGTCTGAATCCTTCTTTCCAGTTTCCCTTGTAGCCTGCTGTGTCGTGTCTGCATCTCCTGCTATCAGATAAGACAATTTCTTATTTTGTGTTTTTGCTATATTTTTGCATTTTGTCCTGCACTTCTGTGGGGGCCTTTAGGGTCCCCTCCGGGGGCTTTTGCCCTCTCAGTTTAGTCCAGCCACTGTGTTTTGTACTTTTGCTTTTTCCAGTTTTTTTTCATGGCTGCTGTTTTGTTTTTGTTACACCAGAGAACTAATTTAGGTGGTAGAGGTCGTGTGATCTCAGGTGATTTTGAAATTAGTAGAGTTGGTGTTTTTTCAGGGTTTTCTGAGATTGCAGTAAGTACCCTTCCTATCCTTTTCTATTTAGATAGTTTGGGCCCCAGCGTTTGCTCATACTATTTTCTTTCTGTGTCAGTATTTCCTCTTGTCTAACCGCCATTACATGTTTGGGGGCTTTCTATTATCTTTGGGGTTCTGCTCCGGGGCAGATAGCTTTCTTATTTCTATCTTTAGGTGTAGTTAGTTTCTCAGGCTGTGACGAGGCGTCTAGGACCAACGTAGGAACGCTCCACGGCTGCCTCTAGTTGCGGTGGTTAGTCAGGGTACTGCAATCCCATAGATTCCAACTGCTCTGGTGTATTTCCTTTTTTACCTGCACTCCTCAGCTACCGTAACATAACACTGCTCCCTCTGGTCTCAATGATTCTATGTCATTAGCGATTCAAATTGACAGACGTTTGCGTGAGCGTAGAGGTATGCGTGGAATAGTGTTGCCTTGTGAGCCAGCTTCTGAACCCATGCAGTGTGATAGAGTGGCTTCTGGGGCACAGCGTCATGAGTTTCGAAAACTCAATGGGTTATGTTTCTATTGTGGTGACGCCTCTCATGCTATTTCTGTCTGCCCTAAGTGGGGAAGACGTTTTGCATGATCAGTTGTCTTGTGTAGTGTTCAGACTGAATTTCTGTTGACTGTTACCCTGATTTGCTCCCTGTCCACATTTTCTGCTCAGGCTTTTGTTGATTCGGGAGCAGCTACTAACCTGATGGATTTTGATTTTGCCAAACATTGTGGGTTTCCCTTGATACCCCTACGGAAGTCTATTCCCCTACTGGGGATTGATTCTACCCCTTTGGCTGAGAATAAACCCCAGTTTTCTACTCAGGTGATAATGAGGGTTGAACCTGATCATCAGGAGAGTTGCAAATTTTTGGTACTGTATAATCTGCATGACATTATTGTACTAGGTTTCCCTTGGTTACAGTCTCATAATCCTGTTTTGGATTGGAAATCTGTGTCTGTTACCAGTTGGGGCTGCCAATGTGTTAATGCCAACACTCCTGTTTTTTCTGCCTCTCTACAGTCTCAGGATGTTCCTGACTTTTTGACTGATTTTTCTGATGTGTTTAGCGAAAGTAAATCTGCATCCTTGCCCCCCACAGGAGCTATGACTGTGCTATTGAATTAGTGCCTGGTAGTAAATTCCAAAAAGGTCGCCTTTTTAACTTGTCTGTACCTGAACATGACACTATGCGGTCTTATATCAAACAGTCATTGGAGAAGGGTCATATCAGACCATCCTCTTACCCTTGGGTGCCGGTTTTTTCTTTGTGGCCAAAAAGAATGGTTCATTAAGGCCATGTATTGATTATCATCTCTTGTACAAGATCACTGTGAAATATCAATATCCGTTACCCTTGATTTCTGACCTGTTTTCCAGGGTGAAAAGTGCTATTTGGTTTACCAAGCTTGACCTCAGGGGGGCGTATAATCTTATTCGAATTAAGCACGGGGATGAATGGAAGACGGCGTTTAATACCCCAGAGGGGCATTTTGAGTACCTAGTGATGCCCTTTGGGCTGACTAATGCTCCTTCCAGTGCTTCATGAATGACATTTTCAGGGATTTTTTGGATACATTTCTGATCGTTTATTTGGATGATATCTTGATTTTTTCCAATGACTGGGACTCTCATGTGAAACATGTTCGGACTGTGTTCCAGATTTTGAGAGAGAATGCTCTGTTTGTGAAGGGATCAAAGTGTATTTTCGGCGTACAGAGGATCTAATTTCTGGGATTCATTTTGTCTCCATCTGTTATTGAAATGGACCCGGTCAAGGTTCAGGCCATCTGTGATTGGGTCCAACCTACTTCATTAAAGACTCTTCAGAGATTCTTGGGTTTTGCCAATTTTTATCGTAAATTTATTGGTAATTTCTCTGTTATTGTTAAACCATTGACTGATTTGACCAAAAATGGTTCTGATGTGGTGAATTGGCCTCCTGAGGCAGTCTCTGCATTTCAGGAACTTAAGCAGAGATTCACTTCTGCTCCTGTTCTACGGCAGCCTGATGTTTCTCTGCCATTTCAGGTGGAGGTTGATGCCTCTGAAATTGGGGCAAGTTCCGTTTTGTCCCAAAGAGATCCTGAGACCTCTAAAAGTAACCCTTGTGCCTTTTTCTCTCGAAAATTTTCTCCAACTGAACGTAATTATGACGTGGGTAATCGGGAGTTATTGGCCATGAAGTGGGCTTTTGAAGAGTGGCGACATTGGCTGGAGGGAGCCAAACATCAGGTGGTGGTCCTCACGGACCATAAGAATCTGGCTTATCTGGAATCAGCCAAGCGACTTAATCCTAGACAGGCCAGGTGGGCCTTGTTTTCACACGTTTTAATTTTGTGTTTCCTTTCTTCCTGGCTCTAAGAATGTTAAGGCAGATGCCCTCTCGAGGGTTTCCTTGCGGACTCCCCTGAGTTATCTGATCCTGCTGTTATTTTGAAAGAGGGTGTAGTTCTTTCCACCATATCGCCCAATTTGAGACTGGCTCTGGAAGGGTGTCAGGAGGATAAACCCGAGCGCTGCCCTATTGGTAAATTGTTTGTCCCAGACCGGCGGAAAAAGAGGGTGATGTCTGAGATTCATTGTTCCGCGATGGCCGGTCATCCCGGAATTTTTGGTACCAGAGACTTGGTGAGTCGGTCCTTTTGGTGGCCTACTTTGTCTCGTTACTTCAGGGAATTTGTGCAGTCCTGTGGGACTTGCTCTCGCTCCAAGCCTTGCTCTCGCTCTAGTGGTTTGTTGATGCCATTGCCTGTGCCCAAGAGACCATGGACCCATATCTCTATGGATTTCATTTCCGACCTCCCTGTTTCTCAGAGAATGACTGTTATCTGGTGATTTGTGATAGGTTTTCCATGATGGTACACCTCGTGCCATTACCTAAGTTGCCTTCCTCCTCCGAATTGGTGCCTTTGTTCCTTCAGCACGTGGTTCGGTTACACGGCATTCCTGAGAACATTGTGTCTGACAGAGGAGTCCAGTTTGTTTCCAGATTTTGGAGGACTTTTTGTTCTAAACTTGGTGTTCAATTGTCTTTCTCCTCTGCTTTTCATCCTCAGACCAATGGACAAACTGAAAGAACAAACCAGACATTGGAGACTTATCTGAGATGCTTTGTGTCTGCTGATCAAGATGACTGGGTCTCTTTTTTGCCTTTGGCTGAGTTTGCTCTTAATAATAAGGCTAGCTCTACCACTTTGATGTCTCCATTTTTCTGCAATTTTGGGTTTCACCCTCGATTTTCTTTGGGACAGACGGAGACTTCTGTCTGTCCGGGTGTTGACTCTGTTGTGGAGCGTATGCAGCAGATTTGGGACCAGGTAGTGGAGAGGTTGTCCCTCTCTCAGGAGAAGGCCCAGCGGTTTGCCAACCGGCATAGGACTGAAGGTCCTCGGTTTAAAGTGGGGCACTTGGTCTGGTTGTCCTCAAGAAATATCCCTATGAGAGTTGCATCTCCTAAGTTTAAGCCTAGGTTCATTGGACCTTATAAGATCATGGAGATTCTTAATCCTGTTTCCTTTCGTTTACTTCTTCCAGGGACATTTAAGATCCATAACGTGTTCCACAAGTCCTTGTTGAAGAGGTTTGTCGAGCCAGTGGTTCCTATGGCTGTGCCTCCTGACCCTGTTTTGGTTGAGGGCAATCTGGAGTATGTGGTTGAGAAAATATTGGATTCTCGTTTTTCTAGACGGAAACTCCAGTATTTGGTTAAGTGGAGAGTTTATGGTCAGGAGTACAATTCTTGGGTGTTTGCTTCGGACATCCATGCTAGGAGACTGATCCGTGCATATCACCGAACTCATCCTGACCGACCTGGTTGCACAAATGAGGGTTCAGTGACATCTCCTCAAGGGGGGGTACTGTTGTGAATAGGCTGGAAATGAGTTCTGAGCAGAAGCTCCCTCTGGTGGTTACAAACAGTACCAAACCATTCAATGAGGATTGGCAATCAGGAGTCACAGACTGGCTTGATATAAGGGAGGTTCCCTCCCATCATGGTTGCCGGTGATCAATTGTTCTTGTCTCAACTGTGGTTCCTGGTTCACTTGGAAGCTTACTGAGTCTTGCCTCTTCTTCTGCTTTCAGATAAGATATTTTCTGTTTTTGTTTTGTGTTTACCATTTGCATATTTCTCTGCATTTCTGTGAGGTTAGCCAGGTTCCCCCCTGGGGGGCTTGGGCTCCCCTCAGTTCCGCTGGAGCCACTGTTATTTGTTCATTTGCCTTTTCCAGTTTTTTCAGTGGCTGCAGCTTAGTTTTGTTACACCAGAGAACTGATTTAGGTGGTAGAGGTCGTGTGATCTCAGATGTTTTTGCAATCAGTAGCGTTGGCATTTTTAAGGGTTTTTTTGGATTGCAGTGAGTATCCTTTCTATCCTTTTCTGTCTAGGCAGATTGGGCCCCAGCGTTTGCTCATTCTATTTTCTGTCTGTGTCTGTATTTCCTCTTGTCTAACCGCCATTACATGTTTGGGGGCTTCCTAGGTTCTTTGGGGATCTGCTCCGGGGCAGATAGCTTTCCTCTTTCTATCTTTAGGTGTAGTTAATCTCTCAGGCTGTGAAGAGGCGTCTAGGATCAACGTAGGAACGCTCCACGGCTGCCTTTAGTTGTGGTGGTTAGTCAGGTGTAACATTTCCAGGGATATAGCTCTAGGATCGCTGTCTGGGTAGACAGAATGGCACGAAAACAGTTCATTCAGACAGCAGTTCTGGAGAAAACTGGCCGCAACCAGTTTTATTAAAGTCTACAGCAAACAGATAAAAACAAATCATAAACAGAAAACCTGGGCTTGTCTAGCCACTAATTACACTTAGATAGATTGCCCTGTCTATCCGGGTCCCGGCTCTACCAGCCTGGCCCGAAACAACACATATCATATATGTTACCAGTATGGAGTTTCACAGATACTCCTCCTTGTGTCTGAAGGCACATCCAACGTCCAGACTTGAGAGAGATCCACTCCTATTCAGCCGCTATTCGCACGGATTCTCACTGAGACACTCCTGTGTCCGGGGTACCTCCAGCACCCAGACTGAGATAGCTCACACTCCTGGAGACACTTCTTGTGCCGGGACACCTCCCTGTGTCCAGACTGAGCGTGCCCCACTCCTGGAGACTGCTTCTTGTGCCGGGACACCTTCCTGTGTCCAGGCTAAGCTAGCTCTCAGATTGTGTTTGCAGACACCTACTTCTGGTCTCCTAATTAAGACCTGAGTAGTTTCAGGCCTGAGCTGCAAGTGTGTAATGAATGTAAGGTGTAGTGACCTTTCTCTACCACTAGGTTTACAAAGCCACACATTTCCCTTATACCTAGGTGAAATGTACACCCCATTCAACACATATTCCTTCACTGTCTCACATATCCTCTTCCTCTTCTCCAGACCGGAGGGCTGGCCATCCAGACCGGAGGGCTGGTCAACAATCCAACAGAGACAGTGAACTCTGGACCAGTCATGGCCCTCATCAGCTTCATCCTCACCACTGTCATTGCCAACATCAGCTTTCTCTTCATCTGAAGCATCCGCACTACCCTGTACCCTCCCAGGCCTATGCTCTCTGCGGGCCTCGGGTATCCTGCACGGTTTCATCTTGACCTTAGGGCCGGGCTCACTGTCAGGGCTATACCCTTCATTTTCATTCATATCCTGCTCACTGTCAGGGTTATACAATTCATTCTCATTTACATCTTGATCTGGAACCTTAGTTAACATGTCATTCACAACATTAACTTCACCATCTGGTCCCTCAAGTATGTGACTATGTGACAACCCCAGCACTATACTTCTATATAGTTCAGGTACTAGGAGCTGACTCCCGACCTCTCCCTGGACTTCAGTGTTTATGGCAACATGAGGAAACCTCTCCTCAGAGCCAGGCTCTTGGGAAATCTCATTTAGAACATTTATATTTTCGTGGGCCGTTTTAAGAGAGGGTTCTTGCCACTGCTCACTCTCAAAACCGTCACAGGACACAGGCAAGTCAGGGACACTCGGTTCCCGAGAACCACCATCCTCGTCTCCCAACATCACCTGCAAAGGAATTTCATCACTATCACAGTCATCATTATTATCAATATCATTATCATGATTATGATCAGTATCATCATCACTATCATGTTCATCATCACATAAGTTTAACGGCCCACTAGCATTGTGTTCCGCCCCTCGGGACTGCGCACCCTCAGTAGGAGCTTCATCACACTGTCCATCAGAAACATTTCTCCCCCAGAGATCCTTAGATCGGGGAAAGTCATTACCCAATATGACGGGGTGCACCAGGCTCTTCACTACCCCGACTTCATATGAAACCTCCCCGAGTTTAGGGACCAAGTCCACGGCAGTCTCTGGGTAGACTTTGGTGTCTCCATGGATGCACACCACACTCAGGTGCTTATCAGGGATGAAGTCCCTATCAATCAGGCTGTCACATACGGAAGTCACTGGACTCTCTGAGTCTAAGAGGGCCTGTGCTGGGCAGTCATTTACAACCACCGGGCACATCTGTGGTCCAGTCTCCTCGGCTGAGGTGGACACACACACAGGCTCTGTGCAGGGAGAGAGGGATCTGCCAACATCACAATACATAGGCTCCCCCTCTATTGGACAGTTGGCTGCAATTTCACGACATCTCCAACACTGTCCATCACACTCTCCCACCCACATGTCCCCAACAGCTGGAACGCTCTTACTGCGAGAGTTCAGCATCCGGGAACTCTGAAGTGACGACCTCTCAGACGACTGTACCTCAGGAGGACATGCTTGGGTGTAGTGGTCCACTATCACCTCTTCAACTCCATGACCAGGTTTGCTGACGGCAGACTCGCACTCCTTCTTTCCTGTAGGCAACGCAGGTGCCTTTACAACATTACTCGGGGACAAGGCGCTGAGAGGTTTTTCTAGTGCTGCAATCTCCTCAAGAAACAACCGGTTAGCCTCCTGCTGCTCCTGCCGCCAGCTCTGCATGCTCTGCCGGATCTGCTGCAGGCTCTGCAGGTGTTTCTTAACAAGCTCCTCCATACTGCCGGACTTATCTGTCTCAACCACGGCAGTCTTATGTTGCACATTAACTTGCGCCATTTGTTCAAACCGCGACTCCATGCTGTCATCAATGCTGTCAGACTTCTCTGTCTTAACAACGGCAGTCTTCACTCAAGACATACACACTCTACAGCCTTTTCCATAGAAAAATTCAGCTCCGCTGTGCAGACACTTTTTTTTTTTCTTTGCAAAGTCTATTAGGGCTACTGTCTCTTTAAGACTGCTCCAAACAGACGTTTCTGCTGACACACTTTTTTTTTTCTCTGCTGCTATTTCAACAGACTTCACCTTTATTGCTGTCTCTAAGCCACCGTGCTGCATGCACCCTCCAGCACTAACTGTATCAGCCACTGCGCTGCCCCAGCATTCTCCGCCAATTGTAACATTTCCAGGGATATAGCTCTAGGATTGCTGTCTGGGTAGACAGAATGGCACGAAAACAGTTCATTCAGACAGCAGTTCTGGTGAAAACTGGCCGCAACCAGTTTTATTAAAGTCCACAGCAAACAGATAAAAACAAATCATAAACAGAAAACCTGGGCTTGTCTAGCCACTAATTACACTTAGATAGATTGCCCTGTCTATCGGGTCCCGGCTCTACCAGCCTGGCCCAAAACAACACATATCATATATGTTACCAGTATGGAGTTTCACAGATACTCCTCCTTGTGTCTGAAGGCACATCCAACGTCCAGACTTGAGAGAGATCCACTCCTATTCAGCCGCTATTCGCACGGATTCTCACTGAGACTACTCCTGTGTCCGGGGTACCTCCTGCACCCAGACTGAGATAGCTCACACTCCTGGAGACGCTTCTTGTGCCGGGACACCTCCCTGTGTCCAGACTGAGCGTGCCCCCACTCCTGGAGACTGCTTCTTGTGCCGGGACACCTTCCTGTGTCCAGGCTAAGCTAGCTCTCAGATTGTGTTTGCAGACACCTACTTCTGGTCTCCTAATTAAGACCTGAGTAGTTTCAGGCCTGAGCTGCAAGTGTGTAATGAATGTAAGGTGTAGTGACCTTTCTCTACCACTAGGTTTACAAAGCCACACATTTCCCTTATACCTAGGTGAAATGTACACCCCATTCAACACATATTCCTTCACTGTCTCACACAGGGTACTGCAATCCAATAGATTCCAACCTCTCTGGTGTATTGCCGTTTTTGCCTGCTCTCCTCAGCTACCAAAACATAACAGTAGACCACAACTATGAGAGTCAAAATGAGAAAACAAATCCGGAAAATCACCTTGTCTGATTTGGCAAGATTTATTTTGCAAATTATGGTGGAAAGTAAGTATTTGGTCATTAACAAAAGTTCATCACAATATTTGTTATATGTCCTTTGTTGGCAATGACAGAGGTCAAACGTTTTGTACTTCTTCACAAGGTTGCCACACACAGTTGATGGTATGTTGGCCCATTCCTCCATGGATATCGACTCCAGAGCAGTGATGTCTTGTGCCTGCCGCTGAGCAACATGGACTTTCAAATCCCTCCAAAGGTTTTCTATGGGGTTGAGATCTGGAGACTGTCTAGGCCACTCCAGGACCTTCATTTGCTTCTCACGAAGCCACTCCTTTGTTGCCCTGGT
The DNA here is from genome assembly GCA_033576555.1 of Oophaga sylvatica. Taxonomy (NCBI): domain Eukaryota; kingdom Metazoa; phylum Chordata; class Amphibia; order Anura; family Dendrobatidae; genus Oophaga; species Oophaga sylvatica. The sequence goes on from JARQOD010000010.1 coordinate 102,599,955, forward strand.
GGTGTGCTTGGGATCATTATTATGCTGAAAGAACCATCCACGTTTCATCTTCAATGCCCTTGCTGATGAAAGGAGGTTTGCACTCAAAATCTCACAATACATGGCCCCATTCATTCTTTCATGTACATGGAGCAGTTGCACTGGTCCCTTTGCAGAGAAACAGCCCCAAAGCATGATGTTGCCACCCCCATGCTTCACAGTAGGTATGGTGTTCTTTGGATGCAATTCAGCATTCTGTCTCCTCCAAACACAATGAGTTTTGTTTCTACCAAACATTTCTATTTTGATTTCATTAGACCATATGACATTCTCCCAATACTCTTCTGGATAATCCAAATGCTCTCTAGCAAACTTCAGACGGGCCCGGACATGTACTGGCTTAAGCAGAGGGACACGTCTGGCACTGCAGGATCTGAGTCCCTGGCTGTGTAGTGCGTTACTGATGGTAGCCTTTGTAGCGGTGGTCCCAGCTCTATGCAGGTCATTGACTAGATCCCCCGTGTGGTTCTGGGATTTTTGCTCACCGTTCTTGTGATCATTGGACCCATGGGTGAAATCTTGCCTGGAGCCCCAGATCAAGGGAGATTATCAGTGGTCTTGTATGTCTTCCATTTTCTTATTATTGCTCCCACAGTTGATTTCATCACACCAAGCTGCTTGCTTTTTGCAGATTCGGTCTTCCCAGCCTTGTGCAGGACTACAATTTTGTTTCTGGTGTCCTTCAACAGCTCTTTGGTCTTCACCATAGTGGATTTTGGAGTGTGACTGTTTGAGGTTGTGGACAGGTGTCTTTTATACTGATAACAAGTTCAAACAGGTGCTATTACTACAGGTAATGAGTGGAGGACAGAGAGCCTCTTAAAGAAGAAGTTACAGGTTTGTGAAAGCCAGAAATATTGCATGTTTTTAGGTGACCACATACTTATTTTACACCATAATTTGCAAAATAAATCTTGCCAAATCAGACAAGGTGATTTTTTTTATTTTGTTTTCTTATTTTGACTCTCATAGTTGTGGTCTACCTATGATGTCAATTACAGGCCTCTCATCTTTTTTAGTGGGAGAACTCGCACATTTGCTGGCTGACTAAATACTTTTTCCCCACTGTAAATGTACACCCTATAAAGCCACCTCCCTTAAAAGTATGTTGTATAAAATGATATACCTGCATAATAAAGTGTCTTAATTTTCACAATTTCAACAGTATCTGCATGATCAGACCTGTAGTGCGTAGCCTCTGTCCACATGCTTCAAAGAGTAGGGCAGCGCATCAGTGAACGTGACTAGATGAGTACAATTTTTTATTCCTTTTTTTAAATACTAGTACTTGCGGGGGGCTGTGAGTGACATGACACTGTGTAAGGGAATGTGGGGCATCATACTGTGTTTACAGAATCTACTGTGTTTGCCCCCCTACCATGTAAGGAGATGTGGGGGTAATTATAATGAGTGGAGCCATCATTCCATGTGTGAGTGTGTGAGGGCCATAACACTGTACTACAGGTGCTGCAGGGGCTTTCATACCGTGTGTTAATGGTGGCCATAATTCTCTGTGTGAGGGGACTATGGGGACATCATACTGTATGGGGGCACTTTAGGGTGGTATTATACTGTGTTGGAGTCACGGTGGAGACATCATAATGTGTTTGTGGCACTGTGGCAGTATTATAATTTTGTTTGGGTCATTCTACATTTCAGGAGGCACTATAGGGGTCATACTGTACATTGAAAAGGACAGGGGGTGAAATTATGGAGAATAATTTACTGTAGGGAAATCATACTGTGGAGGATGAGAGCAGTTTTGGTGACATCATAATCTATAAGGGTCAAGAAAGGGATATCTAAGTGGGTAAAAACACTAAGAAATTTAACCTCTTTGCGACATGCGCCATATCCATCCCTTTAATGTTGGCTCCGGCGGTGAGCCAACATCTTTCTTGGGACATGTCAGCTGTTTTGAACAGCTGACATGTGCTCGCAATAGCAGCAGGTGGAATCACAATCTACCCGTGGCTATTAACCCATTAAATGCACTGTCAAACTCTGATAGCGGCATTTAACGCTTTCTTCCAAGCCATCGGGACGGAAATCCGCTGACCAGTGACCTCCGCGGTTCACTGGTGGGTTGGCATGACAACTGGAGGCCTCCTGGAGACGTCTGTGGTTGTCACTGTCAGCTTGCTGTGAGTGCCGCCCAGTGGTCGGCGCTCATAGCAAGTAAGTAATTCAGCTACATATAGGCGATCTGATCATCACCTATAGGAAGCAGAGCTGATCGGGTTATGGAAGCTTCTAGTCTCCCATGGAGACCATTGAAGCATGCCAAAAGTAAAAAAAAAATTTTTAAAAATATTTTAAAAAAAGTAAAAGTTTAACCCCTTTATTCCATCAGACGTACTATTCCGTCCATGTGACCCTGGACCTAATTCCCATGGACGGAATAGTACGTCATGGGCGATCAGCTGCGCTCCCGGTGGGAGCGCAGCTGATCGCCGCCGGGTGTCAGCTGATTATCACAGCTGACACCCGTGACTGTGTGTCAGGAGCGGTCACGGACCGCTCCCGGCACATTAACCCCTGGCACACCGCGATCAAACATGATCGCGGTGTACCCCCACCCTGCGCACTCCCCTGATACCCTCAGAGCAGCGCGATGTGTCGCGCTGTTCCGAGGGTCCGTCCTCCCTCCAGGTCCCCAGATCCAAGATGGCGCCGGGGTCCTGCAGGGAGGCGGCTTCCTCAGTGCCTGCTGAGAGCAGGCGCTGAGGAAGCCTGCAGCGTTGCCAGAGCGATCGCTGGCGTGACAGAGTGCTGTGCACACTGTCACACCAGCGATCTGATAAAATACAGTGATGTCCCACCCTGGGACAAAGTAAAAAAGTAAAAAAAATAAAAATAAAAAATGGTAAAAAAAATCATAAAAAAAAATAAAAATATTCCCCAATAAATTCATTTTTTCCTGTAAATAAAAAAAACAAAACAATAAAAGTACACATATTTGGTATCGCCGCGTCCGTAACGACCCCCCCTATAAAACTATCCCACTAGTTAACCCCTTTAGTGAACCCCTTAAAAAAAAAAAACGAAGCAAAAAATCAATGCTTTATCATCATACCGCTGAACAAAAAGTGGAATAACACGCGATCAAAAAGACCGATATAAATAAACATGGTACCCGCTGAAAACGTCATCTTGTCCCGCAAAAAACGAGCCATCACACAGCATCATCAGCAAAAAAATAAAAAAGTTATAGCTCGCAGAATAAAGCGATGCAAAAATAATAATTTTTTATATAAAATTGTTTTCATTCTATAAAAGCGCCAAAACATAGAAAAATTATATAAATGAGGTATCGTCGTAATCGTACTGACCGAAGAATAAAACTGTTTTATCAATTTTATCACACGCAGAACGGTATAAACGCCTCCCCTAAAAGAAATTCATGAATTGCTGATTTTTGTTCATTCTAACCTCCCAAAAATCGAAATAAAAAGCAATCAAAAAATGTCACGTGCTCAAAAATGGTACCAATAAAAACGTCAACTCGTACCACAAAAAATAAGACCTCACATGACTCTGTGAGCCAAAATATGCAAAAATTATAGCTCTCAAAATGTGGTGATGCAAAAAACTATTTTTTGCAATAAAAAGCGTCTTTTAGCATGACAGCTGCCAATCATAAAAACCCGCTATAAATAGTAAATCAAACCCCCTTTTATCACCCCCTTAGTTAGGGAAAAATAATAAAATTAAAAAAATTTTATTTATTTCCATTTTCCCGTTAGGTTTAGGGTTGCGGCTAAAGTTAGGGTTAGGGTTGGTGCTAACGTTAGGATTAGGGTTAGGGTTGGGATTACGGTTAGGGGTGTGTTAGGGTTAGGTTTGTGGTTAGGGTTGGGACTAGGGTTAGGGGTGTGTTGGGGTTAGGGTTGGAGTTAGAATTGGGGGGTTTCTGCTGTTTAGGCACATCAGGGGCTCTCCAAATGTGACATGGCGTCTGATCTCAATTCCAGCCAATTCTGCGTTGAAAAAGTCAAACGGTGCTCCTTCACTTCTGAGCTCTGCCATGCGCCCAAACAGTAGTTTACCCCCGCATATGGGGTATCAGCGTACTCTGGACCCCAAGAGTTATTGTGCAATTTGTCCTATTTCTCCTGTTACCCTTGGGAAAATAAAAAACTGGGGGCGACAAAATCATTTTTGTAAAAAAAAAATGATTTTTTTGTTTTTACGGCTGTATGTTATAAAACTTCTGTGAAGCACTTGGGGCTTCATAGCGCTCACCACACTTCTAGATAAGTTCATTGTGGGGTCTATTTTCCAAAATGGGGTCACTTGTGGGGGTTTCCACTGTTTAGGCGCATCAGGGGCTCTCCAAATGCGACATGACACCCCCAGACCATTCCATCAAAGTCTGCAATCCAAAACATCACTACTTCCCTTCCGAGCCCAGACGTGCACCCATACAGTCGTTTTCTCCCACATATTGGGTATCAGCGTACTCAGGACAAATTGGACAACAAATTTTGGGGTCCAATTTCTCCTGTTACCCTTGTGAAAATAAAATATTGGGGGCGAAAAAATCATTTTTGTAAAAAAAAAATGGATTTTTTATTTTTACGGCTGTACGTTATAAACTTCTGTGAAGCACTTCGGGGTTCAAAGTGCTCACCACACATCTAGATAAGTTCCTTGTGGGGTCTATTTTCCAAAATGGGGTCACTTGTGGGGGGTTTCCACTGTTTAGGCAGATCAGGAGCTCTCCAAACACTACATGGCATCCAGCCAATTCTGCGTTGAAAAAGTAAAACGGCGCTCCTTCCCTTCCAAACTCTGCCATGCACCCAAACAGTGGTTTACCCCCACATATGGGTATCAGCGCACTCAGGACAAATTGCACAATAACTTTGGAGTCTTGTTACCCTTGGGAAAATAAAAATTGGGGTGAAAAGATCAATTTTGGTGAAAAAATATGATTTTTTAATTTTACGGCTCTACGTTATAAACTTGTGTGAAGCACTTGGGGGTTCAAATTGCTCACCAAAGATCTAGATAAGTTCCTTAGGGGGTCTAGTTTCCCAAATGGGGTCACTTGTGGGGGGTTTCCACTGTTTAGGCACATCAGGGGTTCTCCAAATGCAACATGGCGTCCAATCTCAATTCCAGCCAATTTTGGTTGGAAAAAGTCAAATGATGCTCCTTAGATTCCGAGCTCGGCCATGCGCCCAAACAATGGTTCCCCCCCACATATGGGGTATCAGCGTACTCAGGACAAATTGGACAACACATTTTCTGGTTCAATTTCTCCTGTTACCTATGGGAAAATAAAAAATTATTGACTAAGAGATAATTTTTGTGGGAAAAAAATAGGATTTTTTATTTTCATGCCCGGGCATTATAAACTATTGTGAAGCACTTGGGGGTTCAAAGTGCTCACCAAAGATCTAGATAAGTTCCTTAGGGGGTCTAGCTTCCAAAATGGGGTCACTTGTGGGGGTTTCCACTGTTTAGGCTCAACTGGGGCACTACAAACGGAACATGACCCCCATCAATGTTTGCATTCCAAAACGTTACTGCTTCCTTTCAAAGCCCTGTCGTGCGCCCAAACAGTTTCCCCCCCCACATATGGGGTATCAGCGTACTCAGGACAAATTGGACAACAACTTTTGGGGTCCAATTTCCTTGGGAAAAATCAAAAATTTGGGACTAAAAAATCATTTTTGTGGAAAATTGTTATTTTTTTTTTCACACCCAGGCATTATAAACTATTGTGAAACACTTTGGGGTTCAAAGTGCTCACAACAGATCTAGATAAGTTCCTTAGGGGGTATAGTTTCCAAAATGGTGTCACTTGTGGGGGTTTCCACTGTTTAGGCGTATCAGGGGCTCTCCAAACACGACATGGCGTCCAATCTCAACTCCAGCCAATTTTAGTTTGAAAAAGTCAAACGGCGCTCCTTCCCTTACGAGCTCTGCCGTGTGCCCAAACAGTGGTTTTCCCCCACATATGGGGTATTGGCGTACTCAGGAGAAATTGAAAAACAACTTTATCTGCCCATTTTCTCCTTTTACCCTTGTGAAAATAAAAAAAAGTTTGTAAAAGTTCATTTTTGTGGCTAAAAAGTTAAATATTAATTTTTTCCTTCCACGTTGCTTCAGCTCCTGTGAAGCACCTGAAGGGTTATTAAACTTCTTGAATGTGGTTTTGAGTACCTTGAGGGGTACAGTTTTTAGAATGGTGTCACTTTTAGGTATTTTCTGCTATATAGACCCGTCAAAGTGGCTTCAAATGTGAGGTGGTCCCTAAAAAAATGGCTTTGTAAATTTTGTTGTAAAAATGAGAAATCACTGGTCAACTTTTAACCCTTATAATTTCCTAACAAAAAAAAATGTGGTTCCAAAATTGTGCTGATGAAAAGTAGACATGTGGGAAATGTTATTTCTTAACTATTTTGTGTAACATATTTCTCTGTTTTAAGGGAAAAAAAATTCAAAGTTTGAAAATTGCAAAATTTTCAAAATTTTCTCCATATTTGCGTTTTTTTCAAAAATAAACGCAAGGTATATCGAAGAAATTTTACCACTAACATGAAGTACAATATGTCACGAGAAAACAGTCTCTGAATCGCGAAGATCCGTTGAAGCGTTCCAGAGTTATAACCTCATAAAGAGACAGTGGTCAGAATTGTAAAAATTGGCCCGGTCATTAACGTGCAAACCACCCTTGGGGGTGAAGGGGTTAAATCACCCCCCTTTCGCCCCATTCAAAATAAAACAATAAAAAACAAAGATACACATATTTGGTATCCCCGCAATTAGAATCACCCGATCTATCAATAAAGAAAAGGACTAACCTGATCAGTAAAGGGCGTAGCGAGAAAAAACTCAAAACACCAGAATTACGTTTTTTTGGTTCGATACGACATTGCATTAGAATGCAATAACTGGAGATCAAAAGATCATATGTGCACTAAAATGGCATCATTAAAAACGTCAGCTTGGCGGGTAAAAAATAAGCTTTCACCCAACCCGAGGTCATGAAAAATGGAAATGCTACAGGTATTGGAAAATGGCGAAAATTTTTTTTTTTAACAAAGTTTGGAATTTTTTTCACCACTTAGATAAAAAAGAACCTAGATATGTTTGGTATCTATGAACTCGTAATGACCTGGAGAAGCATAATGGCAGGTCAGTTTTAGAATCTAATGAACATGGTGAAAAAAAAAAGCAAAAAAATTGTTGGATTGCACTTCTTTTGCAATTTCACCGCAATTGAAATTTTTTTCACATTTTTGAGTACACGATATGGTAAAATCAATGATGTCATCTAAAAGTACAACTCGTCCTGCAAAAAACAAATCCTCACATGGCCATATTGAAGGAAAAATAAAAAAAATATGGCTCTGGGAAGAAAGGAAGCAAAAAACAGAAACACAAAAATGAATATGGGCTGCGGCGTGAAAGGGGTTAAGTGCTGTTTATGAGCTGCAATTCATGTCCGTGTCTCTGTTTTTGCTAGATCAGTAACATGACCCCGCATACTCCGCCAAATATTTTTTGGTGTGTACACCCCTGTGCTCACTGTCATTGAGAAATCAGGACAGGAGCCAAGCAAGGAAATCAGAAAGTGGCCTATCAATCAAGCTAAACAGGCTTGTGCTAAGCAGGGAAACAACCTTAGGAGGCAGAGACTCCGGAAATATTCCGTCATGCCTAGAGCACTTATAACCTCATTTGCATATTAATTAAAATGCTGATTGATTGATTAATTTAACTTCTAAAGAACTGCAATTCAGTATATTTTGCTTGAGAAGTTCATTTTACCAACAGATTCCATTGAAAAGAAGACAATAGTATGAATTCTAAGTTTATGCTGAGTGGTTTTCCAGTCCATCTTATGCAGTGTTCCAACAGATGGCAAAGTAAGCACGATTAGGCTGCCAATAATTCCTTAATATTAGAGGGAAATTTATTTCCCAGCTCATATATAAATCCCAGGATCAAATAGCTATTTCCGTAAATCAAGTACAAGTAGCCAAAATGTACATTATTACCGTATATCTTCATAATGATGAAAAGGGAAATTATCTAAAACATTGATGGCATAGCCACAGATCCCAGGTACATATTCAAAACCTAGCTGAGGACCATTTATTTAATGGTGTGTTCCTTCTAAGGTGGTTAGTGGTTCACCTGGAGCTAGTTGAATTACTGTTTTATGAGGATACTTTATGTTTTTAGATAGATTTCCAGTGCAACAGCCCACACAATAAATGTACCATAGAATCATAGAATCATAGAATGGTAGAGTTGGAAGGGACCTCCTGGGCCTTCTGGTCCAACCCCCTGCTCAAAGCAGGATTCTCTAAATCATCCCGGACAGATGTCTGTCCAGCCTCTGTTTGAAGACTTCCATTGAAGGAGAACTCACCACCTCTTGTGGCAGCCTGTTCCACTCATTGATCACCCTAACCGTCAAAAAGTTTTTTCTAATATCTAATCTGTGTCTCCTCCCATTCAGTTTCATCCCATTGCTTCTAGTCTTTCCTTGTGCAAATGAGAATAAAGATGATCCTTCTACAATGTGACAGCCCTTGAGATATTTGTAGACAGCTATTAAGTCTCCTCTCAGTCTCTTTTTTGCAAGCTAAACATTCCCAAATCCTGCAACCGTTCCTCATAGGACATGGTTTGCAGACCGGTCACCATTCTGGTGGCTCTTCTCTGAACTTGCTCCAGTTTGTTGATGTCTTTTTTAAAATGTGGTGCCCAAAACTGGACACAGTATTCCAGATGAGGTCTGACCAAAGAGGAATAGAGGGCAATAATGACCTCACGTGATCTAGACTGTAAGCTTCTGTTGATACATCCTAGAATTGCATTTGCCTTTTTTGCTGCTGCATCACACTGTTGACTCATGTTAAGTCTGTGATCAATTAGTATACCCAAGTCTTTTTCACATGTGCTGTTACTTAGCCCTATTCCTCCCATTTTGTATATGCTTTTTTCATTTTTATTGCCCAGATGTAGTACTTTGCATTTTTCCCTGTTAAAATCCATTCTGTTAGTTGCTGCCCACTGCTCCAGTTTATGTATATCTTTTTGAATCCTCTCTCTCTCTTCTCTAGTATTAGCTACCCCTCCTAGCTTTGTGTCATCAGCAAATTTGATCAGTTTACCCTCAATTCCTTCATCTAAATCATTGATAAAGATGTTGAACAATACAGGGCCCAAAACAGAGCCTTGTGGTACCCCACTTGAGACATTCTTCCAACTGGATGTGCAGCCATTTACAACCACTCTTTGGGTCCGATCACTAAGCCAGTTATGAATCCACCTAACAGTTGCCTTGTCCATTCCATACTTAGTCATTTTTTCAATAAGGATTGTGTGAGATACTTTGTCAAATGCTTTGCTGAAGTCAAGATATACTATATCTACAGCATTTCCCTGATCCACCCAGTCAGTGATTCTGTCATAGAAGGAAATTAAGTTAGTCTGACATGACTTATTAGTTACAAACCCATGCTGACTCTGTTTAATCACTTCATTCTTATCCAGGTACTTGCATACATGTTCTTTAATAATTTGTTCAAAGATCTTTCCTGGTATAGAAGTCAGACTCACCGGCCTGTAGTTCCCTGGGTCCACCTTCTTCCCCTTTTTGAAGATAGGAACAATATTTGCTCTTCTCCAGTCTTCTGGGACTTCTCCTGTTCTCCAAGAATTTTCAAAGATTATGGACAGTGGTTCAAGAATTTCTTCTGCTATCTCCTTCAGTACCCTGGGGTGTAATTCATCTGGACCTGGAGACTTGAATTCATTTATGTTAGCTAAGTGTTTCCTCACTGTCTTTCTGTTTATAGATATCCTGGATTCTTCTATTCCTTTAATAGGACAGTGAAGATCAGTTGATGTTACATTTCCTTTCTGAGAGAAAACAGATGCAAAATAGGAATTTAAAAGTTCAGCCTTCTCAACATCCTGACTTACCATTTCATTATTTTCATCCTGTAAAAATCCTATAGCATGTTTGACTTTTCTTTTACTTTTGACGTATCCCCAAAATCCTTTTTTGTTGCTTTTGACGTCACTTGCAAGCCTTAATTCATTGTCAGCTTTAGATAATCTGATTTGTGCCCTGCAGGTTCTGCAGACGGCATTATATTCTTCTTTAGATATGCCTCCCTCTTTCCATTTGATAAACATTTCTTTCTTCCTTTTTAGCATGTGTTTAAGTTCTATGTTCATCCATCCTGGTTTCCTTAAATGCTTCCCATTCTTCCCTCTTTTCGGAATTGTTAACGATTGTGCTTTGAGAATCTCATTTTTCAAGATTTTCCATCCTTCCTGGACATTTTTGTCCTTAAGGATATCCAGCCATTGGATCCCTCCAATTCTCTTTCTGAGTTCCTTAAAATCTGCCTTTCTGAAATCTAACCTTGACGTCTGAGTCTTCACAGGTCTTCCTCCTCTTGTTATCCAAAATTCTAAAATAGCATGGTCACTACCTCCTAGAGTCCCAGCCACTCTTACCTCCTCCACCATTTCCTCCCTGTTTATGAGGATTAGATCCAAGGTAGCAGATCCCCTTGTTTTCTCCATTACCTTTTGGAAGATAAAGTTGTCAGCAAGAGAGGATAAGAATTTCCTGGACCTGTTAGTTTTGCCTGAGAGAGATTCCCAACAAATGTCTGGATAGTTGAAATCTCCCATGACCACTATGTCATATTTTTTGGAGAACTTGGCCATTTGATGCATAAAGAGTTCATCCATATCTTCAGCTTGCACAGGCGGCCTGTAGTAAATGCCTACAATGGTGTCCTTTCCATTGTTCTGTCCTTGTATTCTTACCCAAACAGTTTCCACAGAACTCCCAGTCTCTGAAGCGTCAATCTCTGTGCAGATATACGCTTTTCTAACATACAATGCAACACCTCCTCCTCGTTTATCAAGTCTGTTTCTTGCAAATAAGTTGTATCCTTCTAGCCTTGTATTCCAATCATGTGTATCGTCCCACCAAGTCTCAGTGATTCCAAAGACATCATATTTCTTCTCCTGCGTTAGTAGCTCCAGTTCTCCTTGTTTGTTGCCCATGCTTTGTGCATTCGTATAGAAACACTTTAGTTTGTGATTGGTTTCTCTTCCTTCAATATTTTTATTATGTACATTTTTTTGTCTTTGTTCTTCCCCTTCACTTCTAATAGCAGAAATCTCAATAGTATTTGTCAAGTCTATGGCTTTTTCTGGCGTTTTGCTTCCCTTCCCACATTGTTCTAGTTTAAAGCTCTCCTGATGAGTGTAGCAAGGCGACTTCCAAATACATGTTTTCCAGTCTTCGTAAGGTGCACCCCATCTCTAGCAAGTAGTCCATCGTATAGGTAATTCACTCCGTGATCCAGAAATCCAAATCCTTGCTGACGGCACCATCGACGTAGCCAGTTGTTCACCTGCAGAATCTTATTCCACCTCCTTGTTCCATGGCCATCCACTGGGAGGATGGAAGAGAAGACCACCTGCGCTCCCAGTTCTTTCACTTTCTTACCTAAGTTTTCAAAGTCACTGCAGATGGTTTCCAGGTCGTTTCTAGCGGTGTCATTTGTCCCCACATGTATTAGCAGGAATGGGTAGTCATCTTTAGGTCTGAAGAGTCCTGATATCCTGTCAGACACATCTTTAATTTTTGCACCTGGAAGACAGCACATTTCTCTTGAGGTTATATCCGGTCTGCAGATAGCGGCCTCTGTTCCTCTCAACAGGGAATCGCCCATGACAACAACTCTCCGTTTCTTCTTCACAAAAGTTTTCTTTCTCCATTCAGGAGGACTCTGAGGGCGTACAAGGTTGTTTGTGGGCAAAGTCTTATCCTGATGTATTTCTTCATCGTTCTCCTGTGTAAGAGCCTGGTACTGGTTCCTGAGCAGAATTGGTGCTGACTGCCTCCTGATCCTTTTGCTTCTCTGGGTCACATGCTTCCATTCCTCTGTTTCTTCAGTTGCACTTCGAATTTCTTCTCTTTCTGTACCATGAAGAGATAATTCTGCTCTGTCTAAGAACTCTTCACCTTCCTTAATGGTCTTCAATGTAGATAACCTCTCTTCCAGATTTTGCAACTTTTCCTCCAACAGGGACACAAGCTTGCATTTCTGGCATGTGAAGTTTGGCTTTTCCACTGGTAAGTCTATGAACATGTAGCAAGAAATGCAGCTCACCACATGGCTCCTAGCCTCTTCCATGTTCTTATTGTTCAATAGATAATCAAGCGGTGAAATATAAGCCAAAAGCGGCGCGCGGTTTACTGATGTCCTCCTTTCAGCTGCAACAGCCAAAATCCAGTGTTCCTTGAGCTCGCGGAGACTCTTCACTTATCCCAGAAGGCACTGGGAATATGCAAATTATCTCCACGGGACTCCTCCCCTGGTTTACTGATGTCCTCCTTTCAGCTGCAACAGCCAAAATCCAGTGTTCCTTGAGCTCGCGGAGACTCTTCACTTATCCCAGAAGGCACTGGGAATATGCAAATTATCTCCACGGGACTCCTCCCCTGGTTTACTGATGTCCTCCTTTCAGCTGCAACAGCCAAAATCCAGTGTTCCTTGAGCTCGCGGAGACTCTTCACTTATCCAGAAGGCACTGGGAATATGCAAATTATCTCCACGGGACTCCTCCCTTTGATGCAAAGCCAATAAAGGATGCCTGCTTAAAGGGAATCTGTCACCCTAAATTGGCGGGATATTTAAATGATGGCAGTCAGGACAGATGGGCGGTGTTTTGGGTACTTGCACAGGCGCGTTATATGGAGGGCAACGACTACAATTCCCAGAAATAATGGAGACAGCGGCAAACAACATGTTAAGGCAAGTGCCCAAAACATCGCCCATCTGACCTGACTGCCATCATTTAAATATCCCGCCAATTTAGGGTGACAGATTCCCTTTGAGCTCAAACAAATCTGTGCACTTTTTCCATAGGATGAGTCTTGTTATGAAGTTAAGTATTGCTTGCTAAGGCATGCATTTCATTTCGCCTTATATGTGGGTGTCTTATCTATTTTTACCAATGATATTTTCACTAGTTGACAAGCTCTTTTAACCTTTTGTTATCATATACTTTTTAAACAAGGCAAATTCCAAGGAAATATAATGACCTATAAATATAAAAGTCACCTGGTTGCTTAGCACTAAGAGAATCAAGTATAGCATTAAAGCTTTAATTCTAATTGATATCCTGTATATTTGTATTATTTATGTTTCTCCCTCCCCCAAGGTCTTTATGACTTTACAGGTAGGATAGGATTTATTCCAAGTTGTCAGATGCTGAAAATGTAGAAATCTGTGCTTTCATAACTAGCAGAAAAAAATATAGAGTAATAATCTGGATAAATATTAAATAACTTTACAAATACATTGGATAACTTCTTATTAAAGTTGATCTCTGAGATTTCTTTCTCATTTCTAGCTTCTACAAAATTCTCTATGGTACAAAGCTTGTAATATCTCCTGCTTGTATGTGCATTTGCCCCAGGTGCAGCAAACTTGGGAGCTCTGTTGGGTGGCCTAATGCATTGGATCCCTGGAGTGGATTCTGCCATTGTACAAGCTAGTTGCCAAACTGACAGCTGCTTTAGAAAACATGTAACAGGTTGATTGCCTGCATTCAATTGTACTTGCGTATTTCAGGAAAGTGTGAGGGGAAAGAATGGAGGGGATTGTTAGGGGACAGTATAGGTGGGACATGTGAAGGACATTATAGGTGGCAGTGTGAGGAGAAAGTATACAGGGACGTGTGAATGGACAGTATGTTTGTTAGGTTTCGTGTTCCCACTCCTGCACAGGGGGAATCTCAAGCTGTTCCCGCTGCCGTCACCCATCTGTCTCCAGCCGCAGTGGTTCCTGCTCAGCAGAGACGTCGGTCCCAGCGTCTTCCCGGCCCAGTACTGTGCAGAGAATTTCTGCTGCAACCAGTGTTGGAGCAGGCAGTTTTGGGACTAAGTCCTTTGTTGCTTCATCTGAGCATGCCCAGGGCAAGATCTCCCATTGGAGATCAGGGGTCACATGCTCAGATACAGCTGCCACTCCTATTGGTCCTTCAGGAAGGTCCTGTGGCTGTTGATGTTCTGAAGCAGCTTCCCATTGGTCCTTTCTGGAAGGTCTTTTTCTCGTGGCTGCTATAAAGGCTGTCCTTACCACATGGCCGTGCGCTAGTAACAGATATGTTACGTGCTTGCGTCAGTGTGGTCATGTATGCATGTGGTTAGGTCTGGCTGAAAACGCCATTAGAATACTGGCTACTCCAGTGAGGAGATTATTGCTTGGGTTCTGATTGCTTGACCACAGACTGCAATCCGCTTAGCAGTCATCTGTGTTCCCTGTGAGTCCAACAGGACACAGTCTTTGTTTCAGCGGCTCTGTGAATTAACAGAGTCCGCTTATATCGCCATATAATGCTACGCCGTTTACATCTGCGACTCTGCGAGATAACAGAGTTCGCTCATACTGCCTATTTATGCCATCTTACTAGCAGCAGGCTCTGCCTGCATGGTAGACCCTGGGCTGCGAACGCACCTCTCCTTAATATCTATTAGGTGCGTTACACAGGCCACTAACATAATACTAGCACCAGGGTCTGGCTAGTAAAATGGCGGATGACCAGCATCTACCGCAGTACATCCAGCAGCTGGAGGGTAGGTTGGCGGCTCAATTGTTCTTGTCTCAATTGTGGTTCCTGGTTCATTTGGAAGTTTGCTGGAGTCTTGCCTACATCTCCTGCTTTCAGATAAGATATTTTTGCTTTTCTTTTTGTGCTTGCTTTTTGCATTGTTTTCTGCACTTTTTTGGAGGTCAGCCAGGTCCCCTCCTGGGGCCTGAGCTCCTCACAGTTTATCTGCAGCCACTGTTAAGCGGGTGGCGAGATCGTGTGATCTCAGTATTTTTGTAATCAGAATTGTTGGATTTTTGTAGGGTTTTCTGGGTTGTAGAAAGTAATCTCTCCTTTCCTATCCTATTTAGTCAGCTTGTGGCCCCAGCGTTTGCTCAATCTATTTTCTGCCTATGTTTGTGTTTTCATCTTGTCTAACTGCCATTATATGTTTGGGGCTTCCTATTTTCTTTGGGGATCTGCTCCGGGGCAGATAGCTTTCATCTTTCTGCCTTTAGGTGTAGTTATCTCTCAGGCTGTGACGAGGCGTCTAGGATCAACGTAGGAACGCTCCACGGCTACCTCTAGTTGTGTTGTTAGTTTAGGAATCTGCAACTCATCAGTTACCAACTTCTCAGGTGTTCTGCTGCCCTGCTGTTGTTCCTGTCCTCCTCAGCTACCGAAACACAACAGTCGGGGATTCGTGAGTCAGTGCTCTATACATCTCGAGCTTCTGGCAGCACGTTTCCCCACGGATCGGGCACAAGTGGGTTTTGTACTGTCTCTACTCTAGGGCAGAGCGTTGGAGTGGGCAACGCCGCTGTGGGAGCTCGACGATCATGTGGTGTGGAGTGCTCCTCGTTTCCTTGGGACTCTTAACAAGGTCTTTTTAGGACCTCAGGTCACCCACGATACGGCGCTCCAACTGCTGGCATTGGCACAGGGTTCGTTTTTGGTCAGTCAGTTTTCCGTCCAGTTTCAGACTCTGGCCTCAGAGCTAGACTGGTCGGATAAAGTTCTCATTCCAGTCTACTGGCGAGGACTGGCTGACCAAGTTAAAGATGCTTTGGCTACCAGGGAGATTCCCGCCACACTGGAGAAGCTTATCTCCATATCTACCCGCATCGACCTCCGTTTTCACGAGCGGAGGTTGGAGCTGGCCCAGTGTAGGCAGAGGATTGGGTAGGCTCCCACCTTTGCCAAACCTCTCGAATCACCCGATCAAACGTCCGAACCCCAAAAGGCCACAGAGGTTCCTCGTGCAGGACCTAAGTCTCGGGCCGTCCGAGTATCCGTGGTCTGTAACCTTTGTCAGCAGACAGGACACTATGCTAACAAATGTCCACAGCGATCAGGGAAGCGATCGCGTCTAGTGGTCCTGGGAGGAGGTTCACTAGAGACAGCGGCATTTTCCTCCAAGATGACATTTAAAGAAACAGTCACTGTAGACTCTTCCACACTTACAGTCGAGCTTTGTGTGGACTCAGGAGCAGAGGGGAATTTCATGTCATCTACCTTTGCTCGTTGCCACGCAATACATCTGGTAGCACTCCACTCAACAAACCAGTGACTGTTCGGGTAGTGAATGGGTTGACATTGCCCTCGCCAATTACACATCAGACTGTCCCTCTTACTTTGTGTGTATGAGCCGCTCGCCAGGGCCGTGGGGTACTCGGCACCGAGCCCGTCGACTTCTATGGGGGATGTCACGGGCAGCCACGGCTCGATCCGTGGCCCTGTGCATTCACCAAAAAGGGGAATATTTACAGGGGAAAAGTGTTCGTATGTTGATTCGTGACGCCACCTGTAGTACCTGGTCAGGGTGACCAGCGCTGCTGTGCAGGTCCTCTGGGAGTGATGGTGTTGTGCAGCTTGATGTAAAGTCTCCTACCGGTGAGACTGTGTTCTCCCAGGGCAAGTTATGGTAAGATAAAGCAATGGTGCAGGAGGTTGTAGCAGGGGGGAGTGTGTGTCGCTGGAATAATCAGGAAACAGTTCTGTTGCAGTTTCAAGGTTTTACTCACAGTCTGTTAGTACCATACAGATGCCAGCCAGGCACTGTGTCCTCCAAGAGAGTGATCCAGCAACCCTCAGGTAAGTTAGTCGCACTTCAAAAGACTCTCCTTTCAGTGTGTTCCTTTCCGGCTTCTTCTCTAGGTGCTACTCTCCTAACTTCCATGCATCCCTCCACCACAGAGCCCTCAGACTAGGGAGTATTGGGCTCTTTCAGTTACCAGACCAGACCAGTGGTTTACCAGGCCAACTCAGTATGAAGGTTCTGGACGTACTTGACCCCTAAGCTTCCTCCCGGTGAGATTATGGTGGCTAGTGGCCCAGTGAAGTGATCACTGTTGTCGGTGTTACTAATGGAGCTGAACTTTCCCACTAGTCTAGGGACCGGTCCCCGATGTTCGCCTGGTCCTTCCTTCTTCAGGATGGGGGCACAGCTCCAATTGCTGTCTCGCCCTGGACCCTTTCGCTCTCACAGCAAGGCTCCCTGAGATGAACTCAAAGGAGCAGCAGGACAGTCCAGTACCCACTCACTGACTGCCTGACACAAACTGTTCTCTCACGCTGCTGCATCAGCTCCTTCCTGAGGAAGACTGATCTCTGAAACTAACACGCAGCCTAAGTGCTGCCTAAACTCCACCCACCAACTAACTACTCCCTTTCCTAACCAGCCTGAGTCAGACCATCCTCCCAAAGGGTCCGCCTGTGCTCAGCCAGCATATTGTATGTTGGATGCAGGTGGTGGGAGTCAATGGGGTGCTTCCTCCTTACCTGAGAGTCAGGTGTCACACCGCTGGGTGCGATGCAGCATCTCTGTGGCGACTGGACCCTCAGGGTGCCACATTCCCCCTTGTTAAACACAGCACTCTTGGGCTGTAATAGAGTAAAGATATTATATGAGTAACATACAAAAAATTTTTATAATGCCAGCAAACAATAGAAAACAATTTCAAAACTCATCATCATTTTATGGGAGGCACATCAGGTTAAACGTTGCATAAATAACATTTTTAATATCAACATTCAAGTGTAGTGCAATAAGCAATTACATAAAACTCGTAAGGACTACCCCCACCGGGGTAACTTCACAGTGTCCTTAACTTGTGCTTGTGGAGGACCCGCTCCCAAACCTCCAATGTTGGTCTTGGGTGGGCTGCAAGACATTCCTTCAGCAGACCTAACCTTCGGCCACACCAAACGGGTTTTAGTTTCAGAGGTAGTTACGTAAAAGCTGTAAGTAAAACCAAGATGGAGCACCTAAGTGCTAACTATATACAGGGCAAGTTTTTGGGCTAAACAGTTCATAGCCTCCAGTTCAGACATGAAAACATATTAGAAAAACATGTGCAAAAATTATAACTTTTCACAGGTTAACTACCCTGTCCGGGTTAAGGATTCATTTACTTATTTGCAGGTGGTGGCACCGGGTGCTACCTGGTACCCTTCTTAGCCGGAAGTCTTTTATAGCCCCCTGCCGCTGCGGCTCGTGCACAGTACCTCTCGTCTGCAGCATCCGCTACTCCTGGCGATGCTGCTGGGCCTCCCACTCCCGGCGTCGGTCATAGTCCTCCTCTGCTAGCACCTCCAGGTCCCAACTGGCAGACCGCTGATTGCGGGGCCCTGACTTCTCCAAGTCTTCTGGTTCCCGCCTGGACTGGTGGTACTCAGCATTGCCAGGTGCCGGACTCGGCTCAGGAACTAGCTGGAGAGCCGGCTCGGATCCATGTTGTGCAGCCGGCTCATTCTGGCTCTCAGCGCAGCAGGGCCCAGCTTCCTCCAGGAACACGAGCGGCTTACATGGAGCTGGTGCAGGCGGCGTGGGAAGCCGTTTCTTCCGCGGACTCCGCTGTGGGGACTGGTGTTCTGGCGGCAGCGTCTGCGACGGGGGTCGCTTCCCGGGCGTCTTCCGATATCGCAGGTGGACAGAGCAGTCGGCGCTGCTGCAGCCGCAGCTTCAGAGCCCTCCAGCTCTGCTCCATGCACTCCACTTCTGCCCGGTACCGGGCCAGGTCCTCCAGCGCGGCATCCGCTTCCTCACTGGAGAGGGCACCGACAGGTTCGGGTCCTGCAGGTGGCTCAGTGACGGGTAGCTCTTCCTCATGGGGGGAGGGTAAGCTCCTCCATCCCTCCCCACGGCAGCTCGCCTCCTGACGCCATCTTCTCCTGGTAACATCTCATGTCTCCCTCTGGAGGGTCCCGCTCTGTAGTATAGGGGCGCAGCTTTCTTGTTCTCTTCCTCCCACCAAGGAGGATGAGGAGGCGGATCTCCATGGCTGTGGGGCATGATCGGATATTGTAATAACACTTGGACTGGGCGGCCATTATTTTCGCGCCACAGAGGGAGCGCACACCCACAAAGTCACGCCCTCCTTCTTCACCAGCGCCTCATGGCGTGAATATGGTGGCAAAATGGCGGCGGTTGTTTCACAAGATTCACACTTTTAGCAATTTCTCCAGCACAAAAACAGTTCAGATTACGCACACAGGACTCACTTATAGCGAGCTTCAGGATCCTGTTTGTGATGCCAAAAATGAACCGCCCGCCAGGGCCGTGGGGTACTCGGCACCGAGCCCGTCGACTTCTATGGGGGATGTCACGGGCAGCCACGGCTCGGTCCGTGGCCTTGGGCGCTCACCAAAAAGGGGAATATTTACAGGGGAAAAGTGTTCGTGTGTTGATTCGTGACGCCACCTGTAGTACCTGGTCAGGGTGACCAGTGCTGCTGTGCAGGTCCTCTGGGAGGGATGGTGTTGTGCAGCTTGATGTAAAGTCTCCTACAGGTGAGACTGTGTTCTCCCAGGGCAAGTTATGGTAAGATAAAGCAATGGTGCAGGAGGATGTAGCAGATGGGAGTGTGCGTCGCTGGAATAATCAGGAAACAGTTCTGTTCCAGTTTCAAGGTTTTACCCACAGTCTGTTAGTACCATACAGATGCCAGCCAGGCGCTGTGTCCTCCAAGAGAGTGATCCAGCAACCCTCAGGTAAGTTAGTTGCACTTCCAAAGACTCCCCTTTCAGTGTGTTCCTTTCCGGCTTCTTCTCTAGGTGCTGCTCTCCTAACTTCCATGCACCCTGCCACCACAAAGCCCTCGGACGAGGGAGTATTGGGCCCTTTCAGTTACCAGACCAGACCAGTGGTTTACCAGGCCAACCCAGGATGAAGGTTCTGGACGTACTTGACCCCTAAGCTTCCTCCCGGTGAGATTATGGTGGCTAGTGGCCCAGTGAAGTGACCACTGTTGTCGGTGTTACTAGTGGAGCTGAACTTTCCCACTAGTCTAGGGACCGGTCCCCGATGTTCGCCTGGTCCTTCCTTCTTCAGGATGGGGGCACAGCTCCAATTGCTGTCTCGCCCTGGACCCTTTCGCTCTCACAGCAAGGCTCCCTGAGATGAACTCAAAGGAGCAGCAGGTGTCAAGATCCCGTCTGGGTTGGAGCCGATGTTACTGCAAACACTAGGGAAAGCAGAGGCAGGTAGCGTAGTCAGGTGGCAGGCGGAAGTCAGTACACAGGAAAGGCAGTTCGGTAGCAGAGGAGCAGGCAGATAACGTAGTCAGGTGGCAGCCGGAGGTCGGTACACAGGAAAGGCAGTGTTTGTAGCAATGGATCAGGCAGAGAGCGTAGTCAGAAGGCAGGCCGAGGTCGGTTCACAGGAGAGCAGTGTTTGTAGCAGCAGGAACAGCAGGAAACGCTTGACTAAAGGCTAAGAGCACAATAATCTCACAATGACACACCCACAGGGCCAGGTTTATATAGGGCGTGTAATTGGCAATCATGGCAATCAGAGGCCAAACGAGAGAGCACTGGTGAAGCCGATCAGGAAGAACAGTCAATGGTATCTGGGTTCAGCAAGGAACTTTGTAGCCAGCAGAATAGCTCAGATGGTAGAGCTGCCGGCCGGTGGACGAGAGACACTGGGTTCGATTCCTGACAGTACTCCCCTCCTTCCAGGATGGCCTCTGGACATCTCAGGAGCTGGTTTATCTGGGTACCTCTGATGAAAGGCTCTTGTAAGTCCAGGAGCATGGACGTTGTCCTTTGGTTCCCATGAATTTTCCTCTGGTCCGTAACCTTCCCACTGCACCAGATACTGCAGTTTACCTCTGAATTTTCGGGAGTCCAGAATCTTATCCACAATGTATTCTTCTTCACCACGGATCCTTTCTGGTGGAGGAGGTGGCTGAATTCTTCCTGGAAACGGGTTTTCACAGAAGAGTTTGAGCAAGGATATGTGAAATACTGGATGAATCTTTAGATTGTTGGGAAGTTTTAAACGAAAAGCAACCTGGTTAATTTTTGCAGAAATTTGAAAAGGTCCAATGAATTTCTGACCCAATTTGGAGGATGGGACATGTGTCTTAAGGTTTTTAGTGGACAGCCAAACTTTGTCTCCAACCTGAAGAGCAGGGGCACTCTCCGATGTTTATCTGCTGCTTCCTTATATACTTCCTGGGTCTTGAGTAATATCTCTGATAATTCCTTCTGGGATTCCTGTAATTTTGCAAGCCTGTCATTTACAGCAGGAATGGGAGTGTTCACTGGCAGATTAGGGATAAATACTGGATGTACTCCATAATTAGCAAAAAATGAGGTTTGAGATGTAGCGTTATGTATGGAGTTGTTGTAGGCAAACTCTGCTGTTGGTAAATAGTCCACCCAGTCATCCTGAAGATAGGAAATGAAGCAACGGAGGTATTGCTCCAAAGTCTGGTTCGTTCTCTCCGTCTGGCCATTGGACTGAGGATGGAAAGCGGTAGAAAGATTCACCGTGACTCCCAAGGCAGTACAGAAACTCTTCCAAAATATTGACGTAAACTGAACGCCTCTGTCAGACACCACGCTGTCAGAAATTCCATGTAACCTGAATACCTCTTTGATTATCAGTTCTGCAGTTTTTTCAGCAGTAGGAATTCCTTCAGTTGGAATAAAGTGGGCCATTTTTGTGAGTCGGTCCACTATGACAAGGATGACGGTCATCTGTTTGGAAGGGGGTAGTTCCACAATAAAATCCATGGAAATAGATCCCCAAGGCCTGGATGGAACTGGGAGTGGTTGCAAGAGTCCTAGAGGAGACGATCGTGGGGTCTTGTTTCGTGCGCATGTTAAACAGGTTGAAACATATTTCCTCACGTCCTTCCTACAATTAGGCCACCAAAAGAAACGAAGTAGTAAGTCTTGTGTTTTTGCAACTCCAGGATGTCCTGCCAGTTTAGAATCATGGACACTTTTGAGGACTTCAAGGCGAGAAGATTCATGTACATATATTTTGTGTTTCTGCATCCAAAACCCCTCTTTGAATGAAAGATCGACGTCTTCCGAAGGATGGTTAAGGAAAGAGTCCTCTTGATATCCATCTTTAATTCTATTACATAGTCCTCTAGAGTGCAATATTCCCAAAAATTTTTTAGGGCCTAGAATTGTATCGTCATTACTAGACCTCTCCTGAGGTTCCGAACACATCCTGGACAGGGCGTCAGCCTTGCCATTTCTTGAACCAGGCCGGTAAGAAATTATAAAATTGAATCTTGAGAAAAATAAGGCCCATCGTGCTTGTCTTGCAGACAATCTTTTTGCTGTACGGAGGAATTCAAGATTCTTGTGGTCCGTGAGGACAGTCACGGGGTGATTGGCACCTTCCAAAAGATGTCTCCTGTTATGATTTGGTAGCTGAGGAGAGCAGGCAAAAAAGGAAATACACCAGAGCAGTTGGAAACTATGAGATTGCAGTACCCTGACTAACCACCACAACTAGAGGCAGCCGTGGAGCGTTCCTACGTTGGTCCTAGACGCCTCGTCACAGCCTGAGAAACTAACTACACCTAAAGATAGAAAGAGGAAAGCTATCTGCCCCGGAGCAGATCCCCAAAGAACATAGAAAGCCCCCAAACATGTAATGGCGGTTAGACAAGAAGAAATACTGACACAGACAGAAAATAGTATGAGCAAACGTTGGGGCCCAAACTTACTAAATAGAAAAGGATAGGAAGGGCACTTACTGCAATCCCAAAAAACCCTGAAAAGCACCAACTCTACTAATTTCAAAAACACCTGAGATCACACGACCTCTACCACCTAAATTAGTTCTCTGGTGTAACCAAAAACAAAACAGCAGCCTGTAATGTATGTAGTACAGTTCATATAGTGTCTTGTGCTTGGGTGCGATGAAAATACATGAGACACAGGTTTGATATAGAAAGTCTTGTATTACTTCATACAAGTTGGCAAAAATAGTCACACAGTTTGCAGACACAGAAGCAGGAGACACAGCAGGCCAGAGTAATCTAAGCTCAGCAATCACTCTCCACAACAGGTTCAGGATCTTCTTCTCTGTTACCGTAAGTCCATGCAAACGTGGGTCTTTCAAAGAGCAGGGTTCAGAGTCCACAAGTGCTTCAAGTTCCTCAGTAGGAATAGCTGGAGTACAAGGTCCAAGGCTTTAGGAGTCAGGTCACAGGTTCACTGCAGGCTAGATTCTGAAGCACTGATTGCTCAGCTGTGGCTGCTTAAGAAGCAAAAGGAGAGAATCAGGGCGGGAACGTGCAAGCTGGAAACTCCATTTTGACTGAGGGCAAGATAGCTGCAGCAAGACAGAAAGTAAAATGGCTGACGAACAAACTGAGTTTCAGGAACATGTACACAGAACCTTACATTACTCCCCCCTTAGGGACAGCCTCCGGATGACCTCAGGCCAGGCTTGTGTGGGTACCTCTGATGAAACTGACGGAGCAAGCGAGGAGCATTAACGTTATTGACTGGTTCCCATGAGTTGTCCTCCACTGGGTAGCCCTGCCATTTAATCAGATATTGTAACTGATTTCTATACAACCTGGAATCTAAAATCCTTTCCACCACAAATTCTTCCTGACCATCGACTAGCACTGGGTCAGGGCAAGGAGAAGAACGTCCAGGAAACATATTGGGTGTCGCAGCCTTTAGTAGGGATACATGAAAGACAGGGTGAATTCTCATAGTTCTGGGCAGTTGAAGACGACAAGCAACGGCACTTATAATTTTACTGATTTTATAGGGTCCAATGTACTTATGTCCCAACTTAGACGATGGAATCCTTAACTTAAGATTTCTGGTTGACAGCCAGACCAAGTCTCCTACCTTGAAAGCTGGTGCAGGTTTACGAAATTTATCTGCTGCTTTCTTGTACCTTTCCTGAGCCGATTCCAGATTCTCCTTTAGAAGATCCATATTCTTCTGTAAAGACGTGATTCTTTCAGCCACTGCTCGTAAAGGCGTTTCTATGGGAAATCGTGGTAGAATGTTAGGATGATAACCTAGATTAGAGTAAAAAGGAGACTGCTTAGTGGAGGCACTCTGAGAGTTGTTATACGAGAACTCACCTAATGGAAGTAGATCCACCCAATCATCCTGTAGGTGGCAGATAAAGCAGCGGAGATACTGCTCCAGGGTTTGATTGGTTCGTTCGGTCTGTCCATTAGTCTGGGGATGAAAAGCAGAAGAAAGGTTTACTTTAATGTCCAATGCTGCACAGAAATTTTGCCAAAATCTAGAAGTGAATTGCACCCCTCGATCCGAAATAACCTCATCCGGTACTCATGTAAGCGAAACACATCTTTAATCATCAAATCTGATGTCTGTTTTGCAGTGGGTAAGCCGACACAAGGGATAAAATGAGCTGCCTTTGTTAGATGGTCAACCACCACTAGAATGGTGTTCTTCCCTTGAGAGGTTGGTAACTCCACAATGAAGTCCATAGAAATGGATCCCCACGGGCGGGACGGGGTGGGAAGAGGCTGTAACAGACCACTTGGTGAGGAGCGAGGTGTTTTGCATCTTGCACAGACTTCACATGAAGTGACATAGTTTAAAACATCCTTCCTGCAAGTGGGCCACCAAAAGAAACGAGAGAGAAATTCCTGTGTCTTTAGAATTCCTCTATGCCCAGCTATCTTGGAATCGTGAATGAGTTGCAATACTCTCAATCTGACTGTTTCAGGAATATACAGGCATTGTCCCTGAATCCACACACCATTCTTAAAGACAAGACTTACGTCCCTTGGGGGTTGTGCCAAAAAGGAATCCGCATGGTATGCTTCCTTGATGTCCTTAAGTAGGTCTTGATTATGAATTACTCCTAGGAATCTAGAGTCAGGAAGAATAGTCTTAGGAGGAGTAATTGGACGTGTCTCTGCTGAGTAAATCCTAGAGAGTGCATCAGCCTTTCCATTGCGCGATCCTGGTCTATAAGAAATGATAAAATTAAATTGGTTTAAGAAAAGATTCCAGCGAGCCTGGCGAGGAGTCAGGCACTTAGCCGACCTGATAAACTCAAGGTTACGATGGTCTGTCAGGACGACTATTTGCTGTGCAGCTCCCTGAAGAAGGTGTCTCCATTCTTTGAAGGCGGCAATAATGGCCAACAACTCTCTATTGCCCACATCGTAGTTCCTCTCAGCCGAAGACAACTGCTGGGAAAAGAAGGCACAGGGATGCAAGACATTCTTCTCACCTGTTCTCTGAGAGAGTATAGCTCCAACGGCACAGTCTGAAGCATCCACCTCTATTATGAAGGCAAGCTCGGGGTTGGGATGTACTAGGATAGGTGCAATGGTAAATTTATCTTTTAGACGGGAAAATGCTTCCTGGGCTTGGGGAGTCCAGGAGAACCTAGACTCTTTCCGGGTAAGTTGGGTGATAGGTGACACTACCTCAGAGAAATTTCTAATGAAACGTCTATAGAAGTTGGCAAACCCGATGAAGCGCTGTACCTCCTTCACATTTCTAGGACTTGGCCAATCCTTGATGGCTTGGGTTTTGCTTCCATCCATACTAATTCCTTGTGTAGACAGTACATACCCCAGAAATTGAATTTCAGTCCTATGGAATTCACACTTTTCAAGTTTGATGTAAAGATGATTTTGTCTTAGACGTTCCAAGACCATTCTCACATGTCCATGATGTTCCTCTGTGGAGTTAGAAAAAATTAGAATATCATCCAAATAAATTACCACGAATGTATCTAGGAGATCCCTGAAGATGTCATTCACCAAGTGTTGGAAAGTGGCTGGGGCGGTACTCAGACCAAAAGGCATAACTAGATATTCAAAGTGTCCATAGCGTGACCTGAATGCAGTCTTCCATTCATCCCCAGGTCTAATACGGACTAAGTTATAGGCCCCACGAAGATCTAGTTTAGAGAAAATTTTGGCATGTCGCACTCTCTCCAATAACTCAGGGATTAAAGGCAATGGATAACGGTTTCTAATAGTAACCTTATTGAGTTCCCTATAGTCTACGCATGGTCTCAGAGATCCATCTTTCTTCTTTACAAAGAAGATGGGTGCACCTGCAGGAGATGAAGAGGGGCGTATGAAGCCCTTGGCTAGATTTTCGTCTATGTAATCCTTTAAAGCCTTTAGCTCGGGCCCCGCCAGGGGGTAGATCTTACCAAAAGGTATCTCTGCTCCAGGCAATAATTCAATTGGACAATCATATGGACGGTGAGGAGGAAGCTGGTCAGCGTTCTTCTTGTCACATAAATCCACATAGTCCTGGTATACAGCTGGTAGTTCAGGGACTGACATGGTTCCTTTAGGAACAGAGCAAGCTGAAACTTTTGGACTCATCTGTTTCTCTGGAAAGTGTAATTCCTTGGTCTCCCAGTTAATGGTAGGATTCTGAGCCTGCAGCCATGGTAGCCCTAGAATAATGGGAAAGTGGGGAGAAGAGATAAGCATAAAGGACAGTTTCTCTTGATGATCTTTACCCATAAGAACCCTCAAAGGCTCTGTTTCCTGATCCACTGGTCCAGAGGTCAGCAGGGAGCCATCCACAGTTTCCATCTGTACTGGAGTAGCCTTCTTCACTTGAACGTATCCCCTGTTTCAGAGCAAAGGAGACATCCATAAAATTTCCACTTGCCCCTGAGTCGATCATAGCAGAGCTAGACACCCAAGCTGAGTCAACCCAGAGTTTGATGGAAAGAAATCAATGAGAATTGTTTTTCTTACAACTCAGCTGGGACACCGCTGAGGAAACTTGAAAAATGGCAGCGTTTACACAGTCAACGTCCTCAGAGGTAACGGAGTTTAAGTCCGAGAAATAAAGATCTGTTGCTGCAGATCTCTCTGGAGCCTGAGGCTCGGACCTGACAGATCCCCTCTCGCAACACTCACAATGAATGAGTGCTGCAGTAGTCTTACGAGAACGGCTGGGGCAGTTTATAATGAAGTGCCCTGACTTACCACAATAGAAACATAGATTCTCCTTAAAACGATGTTCCTTGCGTGCATCACTAACCCGTCGTTGTAAAGAATCTACCTGCATGGGTTCAGGTTCAGGTTCCCGTGTAATCCTACTCAAACGTTCCTTAGCTGGAGAGGAAGGTAGGAAAAGGTTAGTGCGATTGCTTTCGAACCATCTCTCTTGCCTGCGTTCAGTCAGACGAGTATCAATACGGATGCAGTAGTTAATAAAGTCACCTAACGCAGTGGGAGGATCGGCACGAGCAAGTTCATCCTTAATCAGTGGAGATAACCCCTTTCGAAAAATAGATTTTTTGGCGGAACTGTCCCAGGTGGTATCAAGGGCCCATCTCCTGAAATCCAAGGCATATTCAGCTACCGAGTGCTTACCTTGGCGCAAAGCTAACATGGCTGCTTCAGCTGTTGCACCTCGATTGGGGTCATCAAACACCTGCCCCATGGCTGAAATAAAAGCATCAAGGTGATTCAAACAATCATCCTCAGTCTCAATCAGAGGGTTTGCCCACATCAAAGCCTTGTTGGTAAGCAACATAATTATAGTAAGCACCTTAGATCGTTCAGTGGGAAATTGTGAAGCATGTGCAGAAAAAAAAAGATTGCATTGATTAATAAATCCCCTGAATTTCTCACGTTCACCGTCAAAACGAAAAGGGGGCAACTTGGGAATCCCAGAACTCGGGGCTACGGCAGGAGCCTGGACTCGCTCTTCTAGAACCTCAATCCTGGCTCGCAAATCCTGGGCAGTCTGTCCAAACACTTGCAAATTGTGATTAGTGAGGCCTGTAGGCTTGAAAAACGGGTCTTTATATTCTGCAAATCTGCAAGGATATTATCAGTCACTCCGCAAAGTTCCTTTATGCGGGCCTCCATTTTCCAGATCTTTTAAGACAGGAGTACTGGAAGAAGAGGAAAGGAGAAAAAAAAAACAATAGTGTTTACTAGAGTTGAGCGATACTTTCCGATATGCTAAAGTATCGGAATCGGAATGGTATCGCCGATATCACTAAAATATCGGCGATACCCGATACCGATACCGGAAGTCCCATGTAAGTCTATGGGAACAAAATATCGCAACTAAAAAAACCCCATTCTTTCCTTGTAAACACTAAATATACACACATAGAATACATATATATATATATACATGTCATTGTGACATATATATATACATATATGTATAGTTTATACACTTCTACATAGTAAAATATCCTTTGATTCAATTGCCGGGTAAAGCCGGCTTCAGTGAAAAGACAGAAGCACCCGACATGAAATGACACTTGGTGTACATAGGGTTAAACATTTCTTTTCATGTCCTTTGCTATCTAATTTGCACAAACAATTAAATCAGACTATGTGTGCAAAATTTCACACCTGTAGGGGTTAATTAAAGGTGTAAATTCGTTGTAAAAAAAACGGACTTTTTTGCTACGAATTTACACCTTTAATTAACCCCTAGAGGTGTGAAATTTTGCACACATAGTCTGATTTAATTGTTTGTGCAAATTAGATAGCAAAGGACATGAAAAGACATGGTTAACCCTATGTACACCAAGTGTCATTTCATGTCGGGTTCTGCATTTTCACAAAGCCGGCAATTGAATTAGCGGCTATTATACTATGTAGAAGTGTATGAACTACAAATATAAATATATATATATGTGTCACAAATTCAATGACATGTTATATATATATGAGGTGTAAAGTTGCTGAAAAAAATGCGTGGGCTCCCGCCCTATTTTCGCAACCAGACAGACAAAGCCAGTGAGTGGGGGCAGATAATAATAGCCCAGAGAGGGACCATTATTTTTGCCCCCCCCCGGCTACTAACATCTGCCCCCAGACACCCCAGGAAAGACAAATCTATAATTAGATTCGCCCTTTCTGGCACTTTGCCCGTCTATTCCCATTGCCCTGTAGCGGTGGCGAATGGGTTAATATGGGGTTAAAGCCCCTTGCTATTGAAAGGTGACCTTAAGCCAGGTTAATAATTGAGAGCTGTCAATTAGACAACTATCAATTTATTAATCCTATTGCATGAAATAAAAATAAAACACACACACTTTAATTAAAAATCATTTTAATGAAATAAAGACACATGTTTTTGCCCATCTTTTATTTTACTGCAAAAACCATTTCCTGTAATAAAAATAAAATAAAAAAGCAAAATTATTCTTACCATATCCCATGCACAGTCAGGTCCCACGGTGTATATCCTTCAGAAAGGGTTAATGTTTACTGCAGGGATCGCAGCTAATGCTGCAGCCTCACAGTAAACCCCAAATGAATGAGTTCCTCTCCTGCCTGACAGGAGAGTAAAGGCTGGGTGTCACATAACGATACACCAGCGATCCCGACAACGATATGCACTTGTCGGATCGCTGGTGTATCGCTACATGATCGCTGCTGAGCTGCCAAACAGGCAGCTCAGGCAGCGATCTGGGACAGCGACACTGCGGGTAACATCGCTTAAGGGCCCGTCTCACATAGCGATATCGCTACCGAGATCGCTGCTGAGTCACTAGTTTTGTGACGCAGCAGCGAGCTCACCAGCGATATCGCTGTGTGTGACATTCAGCGACGATCAGCCCCCCTGCCGGGTATCGCTGATCGTCGCAGAAATGTCAGGACCTTTTTTTGATCGCTGGTTTCCCTATGACAGGCACGCATCGCTGCGTGTGACAGGCGGGAAACCAGCGATCAAAGGTCCTGACATTTCAGCGACGATCAGCGATACCCGGCAGGGGGGCTGATCGTCGCTGAATGTCACACACAGCGATATCGCTGGTGAGCTCGCTGCTGCGTCACAAAACTAGTGACTCAGCAGCGATCTCGGTAGCGATATCGCTATGTGAGACGGGCCCTTAAGTGGAAAGCTTAATTGATTGCTTTCCACTTTCACTTCAGGTCAGCCAGGGACACAATCAGTGACGTCAGAGGGAACTGATTAACAAAAATAGGGGTTCCCTTCGAAAAAAAAATGGCGTGGGGTCCCCCCTATTTTTGTTAACCAGCCAGATGAAGCAGACCGCTGAGGCCTGGATTTTCAGGCTGTTAAGGAGCCAAGATCCATGGACCTTGCCAGCCTGATAATACCAGGCCACAGCAGTCTGCATATCTTGGCTGATTAACAAAAATAGGGGATCCCCTCGAAAAAAATTGGCGTGGGGTCCCCCCTATTTTTGTTAACCAGCCAGATGAAGCAGACCGCTGAGGCCTGGATTTTCAGGCTGTTAAGGAGCCAAGATCCATGGACCTTGCCAGCCTGATAATACCAGGCCACAGCAGTCTGCATATCTTGGCTGATTAACAAAAATAGGGGATCCCCTCAAAAAAAATTGGCGTGGGGTCCCCCCTATTTTTTGTTAACCAGCCAGATGAAGCAGACCGCTGAGGCCTGGTTTTTCAGGCTGGTAAGGATCCAATATCCATGACCTTGCAAGCCTGATAATACCAGGCCACAGCAGTCTGCTTAGCTTGGCTGGTTAACAAAAATAGGGGATCCCCTCGAAAAAAAAACGGCGTGGGGATCCCCCCTATTTTTGTTAACCAGCCAAGTAAAAATGCAGACTGCTGCGGCTGGTATTAAAAGACTGTCAAGGCCCATGGATTTTGGCCCTCAACAGCCTGATAATACCAGGCTACAGCAGCCCCACATTTGGCGCATCAAAAGATGTGCCAATTGTGGCACTTTACCCGGCTCTTCCCACTTGCCCTGTAGCGGTGGCAAGCGGGGTAATAAGGGGTTATTGTCACCGTTGATTGCACGGTGACAATAAGCCCGGTTAATAATGGAGAGGTGTCAATAAGACACCGATCCATTATTAATCCCAAAGTTATTAAATGTGTAAAAAAAAAACAAAGCAAGAAAAAAGTATTTTAATGAAATAAAAGAGACAACACAGTTTTCATTTCTTTTATTATACACTCATTCCTGCGACGCCATCGATCTCCTGTAAAAAAAGAAAAAAAAACAAACCAACAGTATACCACCTGTCCGACGCAGTCCAATAGTAACGATTGTCCCACGACGATCCAACTCTGCTACATCGCAATGACAGGCAGAGCCTGTCATTGCAACGCAAGCACAGCTGATTACCTGCTTCCCGCGGTGGACGTCATCGGACTGACTGCTTTACGGCCGGGATTACCAGCAGATCACTGCAGTTATCGCGAGAAAACTGCATGTGACCGCCGGGGAGAAGAGGATGGCGGCCATGAAGCAGTCCAGGACGTGACCGCCGGAGATCTTCTGCCAGGTAAGTGCCGCTGACTCCTGACAGACCCGACAGACGGACACTGACAGTGACAGTGACATCCCGATTCCGGTATCCGATAAGACGAAAATATCGGAACTCGGAATCGGAATTCCGATACAGCTAATATCGGCCGATACCCGATATTTGCAGTATCGGAATGCTCAACACTAGTGTTTACCTGTGGTAACACTGCAGAGAGAAAAAAAATTAAGGGAACTGCTCACCTGGAATGGTTGTGAGAAGTCACAACCACTATCATCACAGAAAGTTCACCCGGACATCTGATATCCACAGTTACAGCAGACAAAAAAAGAGAAAAGAAAAAAAAAAACAATAGTGTTTACCTGTGGTAACACTGCAGAAAAAAAACACTTAAGGGAATTGCTCACCTGGAATGGTTGTGAGAAGTCACAACCACTGTCATCACAGAAAGTACAACCGGACATCCGATATCCACAGTTACAGCAGACACAGCCTTTCCAGACCCAGCAGACACTAATGTCTTGGCTTCAGAATCTTGTAATGTATGTAGTACAGTTCATATAGTGTCTTGTGCTTGGGTGCGATGAAAATACATGAGACACAGGTTTGATATAGAAAGTCTTGTATTACTTCATACAAGTTGGCAAAAATAGTCACACAGTTTGCAGACACAGAAGCAGGAGACACAGCAGGCCAGAGTAATCTAAGCTCAGCAATCACTCTCCACAACAGGTTCAGGATCTTCTTCTCTGTTACCGTAAGTCCATGCAAACGTGGGTCTTTCAAAGAGCAGGGTTCAGAGTCCACAAGTGCTTCAGAGTTCCTCAGTAGGAATAGCTGGAGTACAAGGTCCAAGGCTTTAGGAGTCAGGTCACAGGTTCACTGCAGGCTAGATTCTGAAGCACTGATTGCTCAGCTGTGGCTGCTTAAGAAGCAAAAGGAGAGAATCAGGGCGGGAACATGCAAGCTGGAAACTCCATTTTGACTGAGGGCAAGATAGCTGCAGCAAGACAGAAAGTAAAATGGCTGACGAACAAACTGAGTTTCAGGAACATGTACACAGAACCTTACACAGCCACTGAAAAAACTGGAAAAAGCAAACGTACAAAACAGTGGCTGAACTGAACTGAGAGGCAAATGCCCCCAGAGGGGACCCTGAAGGGCCCCACAGAAGTGCAGGACAAAATGCAAAAATCAAGCACAAAAAAAAAGAAGAAAATGTCTTATCTGTTAGCAGGAGATTCAGACACGACACAGCAGGCTTCCAAGGAAACAGGAATCAAGGATTGAGACCAGAACAATTGATCACCGGCAACCCTGATGGGAAGGTGACTCCCTTATATAAGACCAGTCAGTAACACCTGATTCCCAATCCTCACAATCTTCACTGGACAGTCCAGTACCGTTTGTAACCACCAGAGGGAGCTTCTGCTCAGAACTCATTTCCAGCCTATTCACAACAGTACCCCCCCCTTGAGGAGGGGTCACCGAACCCTCATTTGAGCAACCAGGTCGGTCAGGATGAGTTCTATGATACGCACGGATGAGTCTCCTAGCATAGATGTCCGAAGCAAACACCCAAGAATTGTCTTCCTGACCATAACCTCTCCATTTAACCAAATACTGGAGTTTCCGTCTAGAAAAACGAGAATTCAATATTTTCTCAACCACATACTCCAGATTGCCCTCAACCAAAACAGGGTCAGGAGGCACAGTAGTAGGAACCACTGGCTCAACAAACCTCTTCAACAAGGACTTGTGGAACACGTTATGGATCTTAAATGTCCCTGGAAGAAGCAAACGAAAAGAAACAGGGTTAAGAATCTCCATGATCTTATAAGGTCCAATGAACCTAGGCTTAAATTTAGGAGATGCCATTCTCATAGGAATATTTCTTGAGGACAACCAGACCAAGTCCCCCACTTTAAACCAAGGACCATCAGTCCTATGCCGGTTAGCAAACCGCTGGGCCCTCTCCTGAGAGAGGGACAACCTCTCCACTACCTGGTCCCAATCTGTTGCATACGCTCCACAACAGAGTCAACACCCGGGCAGACAGAAGCCTCCGTCTGTCCAGAAGAAAATCGAGGGTGAAACCCAGAATTACAGAAAAATGGAGACATCAAAGTGGCAGAGCTAGCCCTATTATTAAGAGCAAACTCAGCCAAAGGCAAAAAAGAGACCCAGTCATCCTGATCAGCAGACACAAAGCATCTTAGATAAGTCTCCAATGTCTGGTTTGTTCTCTCAGTTTGACCATTGGTCTGAGGATGAAACGCCGAGGAGAAAGACAATTGAACACCAATTTTAGAACAAAAGGTCCTCCAAAATCTGGAAACAAACTGGACTCCTCTGTCAGACACAATGTTCTCAGGAATGCCGTGTAAACGAACCACGTGCTGAAGGAACAAAGGCACCAATTCAGAGGAGGAAGGCAACTTAGGTAATGGCACAAGATGTATCATCTTGGAAAACCTATCGCAAATCACCCAGATGACGGTCATTCTCTGAGAAACAGGGAGGTCGGAAATGAAATCCATAGAGATATGGGTCCATGGTCTCTTGGGCACCGGTAATGGCATCAACAAACCACTAGAATGAGAGCAAGGCTTGGAGCGAGAGCAAGTCCCGCAGGACTGCACAAACTCCCTGACATCACGAGACAAGGTAGGCCATCAAAGGACCGACCAACCAAGTCCCTGGTACCAAAAATTCCGGGATGACCGGCCAACGCGGAACAATGAATCTCAGACATTACACTCTTTTTCCACTGATCCGGGACAAACAATTTCCCAACAGGGCAGCGCTCGGGCTTATCTTCCTGGCACCCCTCCAGAGCCAGTCTCAAATTGGGCGAGATGGCGGAAAGAACTACACCCTCTTTCAAAATAATAGAAGGATCAGATAACTCAGGAGAGTCCGCCAGGAAACTCCTCGAGAGGGCATCCGCCTTAACATTTTTAGTGCCAGGAAGAAATGAAACCACAAAATTAAAACGTGTGAAAAACAAGGCCCACCTGGCCTGTCTAGGATTAAGTCGCTTGGCAGATTCCAGATAAACTAGATTCTTATGGTCAGTAAGGACCACCACCTGATGTTTGGCTCCCTCCAGCCAATGTCTCCACTCTTCAAAAGCCCACTTCATGGCTAATAACTCCCGATTACCCACGTCATAATTACGTTCAGTTGGAGAAAAATTTTCGAGAGAAAAAGGCACAAGGGTTACTTTTAGAGGTCTCTGGATCTCTTTGGGACAAAACGGCACCTGCCCCAATTTCAGAGGCATCAACCTCCACCTGAAATGGTAGAGAAACATCAGGCTGCCGTAGAACAGGAGCAGAAGTGAATCTCTGCTTAAGTTCCTGAAATGCAGAGACTGCCTCAGGAGGCCAATTCACCACATCAGAACCCTTCTTGGTCAAATCAGTTAATGGTTTAACAATAACAGAGAAATTACCAATAAATTTACGATTAAAATTGGCAAAACCCAAGAATCTTTGAAGAGCCTATAAAGAAGTAGGTTGGACCCAATCACAGATAGCCTGAACTTTGACCGGGTCCATTTCAATAACAGATGGGGACAAAATGAAACCCAGAAATGAGATCCTCTGAACGCCAAAAAGAGACTTTGATCCCTTCACATACAGAGCATTCTCTCTCAAAATCTGGAACACAGTCCGAACATGTTTTACATGAGAGTCCCAGTCATTGGAAAAAATCAAGATATCATCCAAATAAACAATCAGAAATTTATCCACAAAATCCCTGAAAATGTCATTCATGAAGGACTGGAAGACAGAAGGAGCATTAGTGAGCCCAAAGGGCATCACAAGGTACTCAAAATGCCCTTCAGGGGTATTAAATGCCGTATTCCATTCATCCCCGTGCTTAATGCGAATAAGGTTATATGCCCCCCTGAGGTCAAGCTTGGTAAACCAAGTAGCGTTTTTCACCCTGGAAAACAGATCAGAGATCAAGGGTAACGGATATTGATATTTCACAGTAATATTGTTCAAGAGACGATAATCAATACACGGCCTTAATGAACCATCCTTTTTGGCCACAAAGAAAAAACCGGCACCTAAGGGTGAAGAGGATGGTCTGATATGACCCTTCTCCAATGACTCCTTGATATAAGACCGCATAGCGTCATGTTCAGGTATAGACAAGTTAAAAAGGCGACCTTTAGGGAATTTACTACCAGGCACTAATTCAATAGAGCAGTCATAGCTCCTATGGGGAGGTAAGGATGCAGATTTACTTTCGCTAAACACATCAGAAAAATCAATCAAAAAGTCAGGAACATCCTGAGCCTGGGGGGAGGCAGAAAAAACAGGAGTGTTGGTATTAACACATTGACAGCCCCAACTGGTAACAGACACAGATTTCCAATCCAAAACAGGATTATGAGACTGTAACCAAGGGAAACCCAGTACCATAATGTCATGCAGATTATACAGAACCAAAAATTTGCAACTCTCCTGATGATCAGGTTCTACCCTCATTATCACCTGAGTAGAGAACTGAGGTTTATTCTCAGCCAAAGGGGTAGAATCGATCCCCAGTAGGGGAATAGACTTCCGTAGGGGTATCAAGGGAAACCCACAACGTTTAGCAAAATCAAAATCCATCAGGTTAATAGCTGCTCCAGAATCAACAAAAGCCTAAGCAGAAAATGAGGACAGAGAGCATATCAGGGTAACAGTTAACAAAAACTTAGTCTGAACACTACCCAAGACAACTGAGCGAGCAAAACGTCTTCCCTGCTTAGGGCAGACAGAAATAGCATGAGAGGCATCACCACAGTAGAAACAAAACCCATTGCGCTTTCGAAATTCATGACGCTGTGCCCCAGAAACCACTCTTTCACACTGCATGGATTCAGAAGCAGGTTCACAAGGCAACATTATTCCACGCATACCTTTCCGCTCACGCAAACGTCTGTCAATTTGAATCGCTAATGACAGAATCATTGAGACCAGAGGGAACAGGGAATCCCACCATAACATCCTTTACATTATCTGACAGTCCCTTCCGAAAAAGAGCTGCCAAAGCGTCGTCATTCCATTTGGTCAGGACTTCCCACCTACGGAATCTCTGACAGTATAACTCAGCGTCCTCAAGCCCCTGACTTAATGCCAACAAAGTTTTTTCAGCTTGATCAGTGACATTAGGCTCATCGTACAATAACCCCAAAGCCTGAAAAAACGCATCAACATCACTCAAAACAGGATCCCCAGCTGTCAGGGAAAAAGCCCAATCCTGAGGGTCGCCGCGCAGAAGAGAGATGACAATTTGAACCTGCTGCGCTGTGTTCCCTGAGAACTTAGATTTTAAGGCAAAAAACAATTTACAGTTATTTTTGAAATTCAGAAACTTAGCTCAATCCCCTAAAAACAAATCTGGCATGGGAATCCTAGGTTCCACAACAGGCAACCTAGCAAGATAGGTAGCAATACTCCGAACTTCAGTGGCAAGCTGATCCACACAGCCAGACAACTGTGCAAACTCCATTGAGAAAAAAAGAAAAATCCTCCTCAGCACCCAGAGATACAGAGGGAAAAAAAAAAAAAATGAAACAAACAGAAAAAAAAATCTCTGACAACTTTGACAACTTTTTTCTTTCACAATATTTTTCCCTTCTGTGAGTACCATATAATTTTCAGTTTAGGCCGGTGATACAATACTGTTATGATTTGGTAGCTGAGGAGAGCAGGCAAAAAAGAAAATACACCAAAGCAGTTGGAAACTATGAGATTGCAGTACCCTGACTAACCACCACAACTAGAGGCAGCCGTGGAGCGTTCCTACGTTGGTCCTAGACGCCTCGTCACAGCCTGAGAAACTAACTACACCTAAAGATAGAAAGAGGAAAGCTATCTGCCCCGGAGCAGATCCCCAAAGAACATAGAAAGCCCCCAAACATGTAATAGCGGTTAGACAAGAAGAAATACTGACACAGACAGAAAATAGTATGAGCAAACGTTGGGGCCCAAACTTACTAAATAGAAAAGGATAGGAAGGGCACTTACTGCAATCCCAAAAAACCCTGAAAAGCACCAACTCTACTAATTTCAAAAACACCTGAGATCACACGACCTCTATGTCACGACGTATAACAGATATATTCAAAGATAGCAACCTATATCTAATGTGACATCATTCTAAATTTCATATAATAGAGAAAATCAACATGTATACATAGTATCTGCCAGCAATGTCTTACCTGACATAATATCCTATGTATTGTGGGTCAATACTGTGTACGTGTCACGCTGTCTCTGGATAGAGGTGGACCGGGGTCTATGCTGACCCTGAACTGGGGTCCTGACTAGTCCCTCTACCTGGAGGTACTGTTAATGGTACAGAGGTCCAGGCCGCCAGCGTAACCCTGTCTCCTGTAGATCCCTGACCACTGTAATCTAGTCCTGAGAAGGACCCTGATTACCACCACAGGGAATGGGCAGGTCACAGCTTACACACAGTCTAAGACAAACGAGACAGACAAGGGGTAAAGAAAACACAGCCTTGCATACAACACTTCCACTACAGAGGAACACAAAAGGTTAAGGAGATAAACAATAAGCGAGGAGAGGAAAAACCACAACAGGCACTCTTAGCTTAAGTCTTCTCAGAAAGGATCCGCTCTGCTGGTCTGAATGAATGCTTTCACCGGCAACTTCCCCAGCAGACCAGCAGGTATATGAAGGAAGCTAATTAACAAAACATCAATCGCAGCTGGGCGAGGCTGGTCAGCCAGCACCGAGAGAGAAAGAATTAACTCCCTCAGTGCCGAAAAACACCCAGCACCAGAAACTCAGCTGTGCGAAGTCAGGGTGTGCAATCGCGACGATCTCCGCCGCGACACACCCGTGACAGTACCCCCCCTTCTACGAGGGGCCTCTGGACCCTCAGGGCCTGGTCTATCTGGGTGAGTAGTGTGGAAGGCCCGAACCAAACGGTCTGCGTTAATATCCGACGCAGAAACCCACATCCTCTCCTCAGGACCATACCCCCTCCAATGAACAAGGTACTGAAGGGACCGGCGATTCAGACGTGAGTCAATGATCTTCGATACCTGAAAGTCCAAATTACCATTGACCACCACTGGAGGAGGAGGTAGAGGTGACGGTATAACTGGTGCCACGTACCTCTTAAGCAACGATTTGTGGAACACATTGTGGATTTTAAATGTAGGAGGGAGGTCAAGACGGAAAGCCACCGGATTAACTATTGAACTGATCCTGTATGGCCCGATGAATCTGGGACCGAATTTCCAGGAGGGAACCTTAAGTTTTATATTCTTGGTAGACAACCATACCAGATCGTTCACACTTAGGTCCGGACCAGACACTCTCCTCCTATCAGCCATACGTTTGTATCGGTTCCCCATAGTGCTCAGATTATTAAGCACTCCTCTCCACACTGAAGCAAGTGACGACGAAAATCGTTCCTCCTCAGGAACCCCAGAAGAGCCCCCCCCATTGAAAGTACAAAACTGGGGGTGAAAACCATATGCCCCAAAAAACGGGGACTTACCAGTGGACTCGCTCCGCCTATTGTTAAGAGCGAACTCTACCAGAGGCAAGAAAGAAGACCAGTCCTCTTGGTTCTCTGAGACAAAACACCGGAGATATGTCTCTAAGCTCTGATTCAGACGCTCTGTCTGACCATTGGTCTGCGGATGAAAAGCCGAAGAAAATGACAACTGCATCCCCCGACGAGAACAAAATGCCTTCCAGAATTTGGACACAAACTGAGACCCCCGATCCGACACCACATCGGAAGGCAACCCGTGAAGTCTCACAATCTCCCCAATGAACACCTGCGCCAGAGTTTTAGCATTAGGAAGAGCAGGAAGAGCAATAAAATGTGCCATTTTGCTGAACCTGTCAACTACAACTAGTATGACAGTTTTACCTGAAGACGGAGGAAGGTCCGTAATGAAGTCCATAGACAGATGGGTCCATGGACGCTCCGGGATTTTCAACGGTAAAAGGGCCCCAGACGGACGGGTATGTGGGGTCTTAGAGCGCGCACATACCCCACAGGACGCGACAAAAGTTACCACCTCTTTATTTAAGTTAGGCCACCAAAACCGGCGAGAAACGAGATCTACAGTTGCTTTACTCTCTGGGTGTCCTGCCAAAGCAGAATTATGATGTGCCTCGATAACCTTTTGTCTTAACTGATCTGGAACAAACAGTTTCCCTGGAGGTCCTACAGGGGCGTCCCCCTGAGCCTCCAATACCTCCTCCTCAAGCTCAGAGCATACAGCCGACACCACAACTCCCTCCTGAAGAATAGGAACCGGGTCATCCGTCTTCCCGGCCCCCGGGAAACTACGAGATAAGGCATCAGCCTTTACATTTTTTGACCCAGGACGATATGTGACGACAAAATTAAACCTGGTAAAAAACAACGACCATCTAGCTTGTCTGGAATTCAGACGTTTTGCAGACTCTAAATACAGCAGGTTCTTGTGATCAGTAATGACGGTGACCGGGTGGACTGCCCCCTCCAAAAAGTGACGCCACTCTTCAAAAGCCAACTTAATGGCCAAGAGTTCCCTATTGCCGACATCATAATTCCTCTCGGCGGACGACAATTTTTTAGAGAAGAAAGCGCACGGATGCCATTTACCAGGGGACGGACCTTGAGATAATACCGCACCCACTCCTACGTCAGATGCGTCTACCTCCACAATGAACGGTTGTGATGCATCAGGTTGGATGAGTATGGGTGCTGAAGCAAAACATTTTTTCAAGGAGGAAAATGCTTGACAAGCTTTGTCAGACCACCTAGAAAAAATCCATCCCTTTTTTTTTCATGTCAGTGAGAGGTTTGACAACAGATGAGAAATT
Organism: Oophaga sylvatica; assembly: GCA_033576555.1. NCBI lineage: Eukaryota > Metazoa > Chordata > Amphibia > Anura > Dendrobatidae > Oophaga > Oophaga sylvatica. The sequence goes on from JARQOD010000010.1 coordinate 102,639,942, forward strand.
ACGAATAAATTTCCGGTAGTAGTTAGCAAACCCCAGGAAACGCTGCAGTGCTTTAAGATCCTCTGGCCGATCTCATTCAAGCACAGCCTTCACTTTCCCAGGGTCCATACGGAAACCGGAGGCTGACACCAAGAATCCTAAAAACTGAAGTTCTTGTACAGCGAATACACACTTCTCCCATTTGGCGTACAGTTTATTATCTCGCAAGATCTGCAACACTTGTCTCACATGCTCCTGATGAGACACAAGATCCGGCGAGTAAATTAAGATGTCATCTAGATAAATGACAACAAACTGTCCCACTAGGTGGCGAAAGATGTCATTAACAAAATGTTGAAACACCGCCGGGGCAGTAGTCAGACCGAAAGGCATGACAAGGTTCTCATAATGTCCCTCCGGAGTGTTAAACGCCGTCTTCCACTCATCCCCCTCCTTTATCCTAATCAGATTATACGCCCCCCTGAGATCCAACTTAGAGAACCATTTGGCGCCCACAATCTGATTGAAGAGATCAGGAATAAGTGGGAGCGGATACGGATCTCGGACCGTAATCCGATTAAGCTCAACGAAATCCAGGCAAGGGCGTAGGCCTCCATCTTTTTTCTTCACAAAGAAGAACCCCGCGGCCACTGGGGAAGATGAAGGTCTAATATGCCCCTTGGCCAGACTTTCCGAAATGTAATCCTTCATAGCTTGCCTCTCAGGACCAGAAAGGTTATATAACCTAGATTTTGGTAACTTTAGCATCAGGAAGCAATTTTATAGCACAGTCAAATGCGAGATGAGGAGGTAATTCTTGACACCCTTCCTCTGAAAACACATCCTCAAAGTCCTTCAGAAAAGGAGGTAAGGTTCTAGGCACGACCGTACCGATGACAGTGTTCATGCAGTTACTATTGCAAATTTCACCCCACTGGCTTATCTCTCTGGATTGCCAATTAATAACTGGGTTATGTTTAGTTAACCAAGGAAGTCCCAACACAATAGGAGTGGGAAGGCCCTCCAACACATAACAAGACAATAGTTCTTTATGTATTGCCCCCACTCGAAGGTCTATGTTATGCACGACTTGCACAAAGCTACCTTGACCGAAAGGCCTGGCGTCAATAGAGAATATAGGGATAGGTTTGGCCAATACACTCAGTTGCATACCTTGCACCTGGGCAAACCGAGCGTCCACCAGATTAGCCGCGGCCCCCACTATCCAGAAGAACAGAAATCCTCTCAGTTCTCGTACCTATCACCACCTCCGTTGGTACGAGAAACTGAGACGGACTTGGGGACGAAATACATACTCCCAGATTGTCGTCCACCACACAACCTGGGATTAATAGTTTTCCGGCGACTTCTTGCTCAGTACAGTACGGGATGGACACCCCTCAATAAAATGTCCCTCTCTAACGCAGAAGAAACACCTTCTTGTTTTGCGGCGCACCGCCGATCCCCTCCCTCGGAATGATGTCCCTCCCAACTGCATAGGTTCCTCGGAACAAACCAGGGAACCTCAATATTAGGGACTTTAGAAGGAGGTGGAGTCATCACAGGGGGCGGAGTTACCCCACACCTCTCGCGAAGCCGTCTATCAATGCGAATAGCAAGAGCCATAGCGGCCTCCAGTGACGGGGGAGAATCATACTGAGCCAACACATCTTTTAATTTGTCAGATAAACCTTGACAAAACTGGCTCTTAAGAGCCGGGTCATTCCACTGAGTATCCGTGGCCCACCTACGGAACTCTGAAGAAAATTCCTCCGCCGGACGATCTCCCTGCTGTATCCTACGTAACTTCATTTCAGCAAGGGAGACCCGATCCGGGTCATCATATACCAGACCCAGGGCTGTAAAAAATCGGTCCACTGACTGGAGAGCCGGGGAGCCCGGGGGAGAGAGAACGCCCAGGATTGAGGGTCCCCTTGTAAGAGCGAGATGACAATTCCCACCCTCTGATCCTCACTCCCCGACGACTGCGGCCGCAGCCGAAAATACAATTTACATGCTTCCCGGAAAGTAAAAAACTTGTCCCGCCCACCAGTGAACCTGTCCGGGAGAGCTACTTTAGGTTCAAATCTGGTTTGCTCCCGGGGTACAAAACCTTGGATTTAACGTCCGTCAGCTCCATGGACAAACTCTGCAACAGCAGAATGGGCTACTGGATCCATGGTGGCTGGGGAGAATCTTTAGATGGGCCGGTGAAAATGTCACGACGTATAACAGATATATTCAAAGATAGCAACCTATATCTAATGTGACATCATTCTAAATTTCATATAATAGAGAAAATCAACATGTATACATAGTATCTGCCAGCAATGTCTTACCTGACATAATATCCTATGTATTGTGGGTCAATACTGTGTACGTGTCACGCTGTCTCTGGATAGAGGTGGACCGGGTCTATGCTGACCCTGAACTGGGGTCCTGACTAGTCCCTCTACCTGGAGGTACTGTTAATGGTACAGAGGTCCAGGCCGCCAGCGTAACCCTGTCTCCTGTAGATCCCTGACCACTGTAATCTAGTCCTGAGAAGGACCCTGATTACCACCACAGGGAATGGGCAGGTCACAGCTTACACACAGTCTAAGACAAACGAGACAGACAAGGGGTAAAGAAAACACAGCCTTGCATACAACACTTCCACTACAGAGGAACACAAAAGGTTAAGGAGATAAACAATAAGCGAGGAGAGGAAAAACCACAACAGGCACTCTTAGCTTAAGTCTTCTCAGAAACGATCCGCTCTGCTGGTCTGAATGAATGCTTTCACCGGCAACTTCCCCAGCAGACCAGCAGGTATATGAAGGAAGCTAATTAGCAAAACATCAATCGCAGCTGGGCGAGGCTGGTCAGCCCAGCACCGAGAGAGAAAGAATTAACTCCCTCAGTGCCGAAAAACACCCAGCACCAGAAACTCAGCTGTGCGAAGTCAGGGTGTGCAATCGCGA
>JARQOD010000010.1:102642983-102754407 GCA_033576555.1 Oophaga sylvatica
AATTAAAGATGTTTTGTCAGGATACGATCAATTTTTTGACAGATGTAAAATGTAGGGTCACAATTGAGTTGTCTGTAGGTTAGGTTAACTGACAGTTGTCTATGAATTTCGGCAATAGATTGGGTCTTATTCATAATAACGATAGCACCCCCCTTATCTGCTGGTTTAATAATAATGTTGGGGTTATCTTTCAGAGATTTTATGGCTTGTTTATCTGTGGGTGTCAGGTTGTGGCGTATCGGGTGTAGGCCCAATCTCGGCAAACCATCCACGAGCACAGGCTCTGAATGCTGGCATTGCAAAACTCCTGTCCCTTGAAATGCTGTCATTCAGGCTGGTGTAGACTGACAGTTTACAGAACTTAATGGCATTGGCAGTCCTACAATACAATGTGCCAAGCTGATTTTATTTCAGCAGGCAAGCCGTCCCTGGTCTGCAAAAGCATGTTGTTGAGGTTAAAATTAAAAATGCGCTACTAAACTCCGTCAGTAGCAATGTCCACCTGACCACCGCTGTGTGGACCAGTACCCATAGCCAGGGACGATACCTTTCCCTCACTGCCCATTGGGTCAATGTTGTGGAGCCGGGTACAGATCTTGCGAGTGGCGCTGTACGTGTTCAGCCAACTACAAGGATTGCAGAAATCAAGTCTGTACACATTGACTCCTCCTTCTCCAGTTCCTCAGAAACATCGTTGCAGGAGCCATCACGGTCTACCTCCACATGGACCCGTGAACGCTTAATAAGAATCTTTAGTTATATAGCGCCAACAGATTACGCAGCGCTTTACAGTTTAACAGTTTCAGAACACAAGTCATAAGTAACAACGTTACCAATACAATAATTAAAGCAATATAATCCGCACATGCTCGTGAGAGCTTACAATTTACAAATATGTGGGGGAGATACAAAGTACAGGTGTTTATATACAATGGTGTATTTAGAATGATGGTCCAGCCATTTTGAGGGAGTGAGGGATGGATGGAGATAGTGAATGGGCTACACACACACACTTACACATAGAATGACTTTGATTAGTGAATGTGATAGGCCGCTCTGAACAAATGTGTTTTGAATGAGCGCCCGAAAACATGCAAATTGTGGATAGTTCTAATTTCTTGCGGTACAGCATTCCACAGTATTGGCGCAGCGCGGGAGAAGTCTTGGATTCGGGAGAGATGTTCTTTAGATGTAGGCGGCAATAGCGGGCAACAGATTGTATATGTGAGGTGAAGGAGAGATTGGTGTCAAACATAACACCCAGACAGCGAGCCTGTTGACCGATATGAGCACAGACGTGGCCAAACGTCAACAGGCCGTCCTGAAATTAATTTCCATGGGGAATCAAAGCCACACAGCGCTGGAGCTCTGGAATGCCATGCCATAAAGCAAGAGAGCGACATGTGTATTTTGCCAGCGAATCTCCAGCCAGGCTTGGTAGTGTGTGACAATGGCTGAAATCTGGTGGCAGGTCTGGGCCTAGGCAACGTCACTCACATACCATGTCTGGCACATGTGCTAAACTTGGTCGTCCAGAGTTTTTTGAGGGACTATCCGGATCTTGATGCACTGCTGCACAAGGTCCGCCTACAGTGCGCTAACTTGCGACGTTCCACCATGGCCAGATCGCGCATTGCAGCTCTGCAACGCAGATTTTGCCTTCCTGAACATCGCATCATATGTGACGTACCCACCAGGTGGAATTCCACGTTACATATGTTGGAGCGGTTGTGTGAGCAGCAGCCAGCAGTAATGGAGTATCAGCTGCATCAGTCGCAATCAACTCGCAATTTGCGCCGTTCACACTTCACCACTACTGAGTGGGCCTCTATAATAATAATAATAATCTTTATTTATATAGCGCCAACAGATTCCGCAGCGCTGTACAGTTTAACAGTTTCATAACACAAGTCATAAGTGACAACGTTAACAATACAATAATTAAAGCAATATAAGCCGCCCCTGCTCGTGAGAGCTTACAATCTACAATGAGGAGGGGGAGCTACAAAGTACAGTTGTTTATATACAATGGTGTATTTACAATGATGGTCCAGCCATTTTCAGGGAGTGAGGGATGGATGGAGATAGTGAATGGGCTACACACACACACAGTTACACATAGAATGACTTTGATTAGTGAATGTGATAGGCCGCTCTGAACAAATGTGTTTTGAGTGTGGAAGTAGGGCTGTTAATGGGGATGTTGAAATCTCCAAGGATAAGGGTTGGTACTTCTGAGGACATGAAAGTGCGGCAGCCAGGCAGAGAAGTGGTCAAGGAACTGTGTGGGCGAGCCTGGGGTCCGATATATTACCGCTACTCTGAGGGAGAGGGGACGAAAGAGCCTGATGGTGTGGACCTCATAATTTGCAAAATCTTTATCTAAAATTTACATGTTACATATTTACATCTAGTATAAAACATTTAACCATTAAGCCTACTTACAAAACAAGGAAGTGTAAAAAACCTTGTGCTTAAAAAAAAAGTGCAAATAAAATGTGACAAGGGCAGTGTAACAAATAATTTAGGAAAAAGATAAACTAACATTAAGTGCTGTGTGCTGTGTAAGAGCCAGACACATTAACATGAAATCAGTCTGGAATAGCGGTGATTTTCTCCCCATAACCCGAGTAACATTCTGGGAGAGGGGTGTAGAGTCAACGATCAGCAACTAGCTACGGTAGATAAAATACCTAAAAAAAAAAGAAAAAAAAAATGTATTTAATATTCATAAGATACATTGTAGTTAAAAAAAAAAAAACATAAAAACTATAATACACAGCAGGATCTTTAGTAAAAACCAGACTTGACACTGTAACCTCTTAATCCTTGCAAGCTTCAACACAACGTTGACAAGGTACACAGCAAGGGTGGTCGGTCTCCTAGACAACGAGCAAACTCCTTCATTTTGAGAGAGGCCACCATCTCCTTAGCTTGCTGGTACTTTTCTGTGGGAATGAGCTTGTCTCCAACCAGCCAGGAATATCCATTGAATGGCACACCATGGTTTGGTATTAGCACCCAGTACCAAAAGTGAAGCCAACCACAGTTCCCATTTCTCATGAACTTTATTTGATATACTGGCTGGCCAAACATTAGTTTCTCACAAAGGAGCTGAAGACCCTGAGTGGCAGTAGGTGCAAGTCTCTCCAGCATGACCTGTTTGTTAGATATCAGAGGGAGAAGAGGATTGGGCCTTGCCAAGGTGCCCGATTGCATCTTAAGTCTTATTGAATGTTGGAGCCAGTCCACCGTATAAAAGCAGCCATACAGTGTCCGGGTACCTGCTTGGATTTCGATCCAAATGAAGACTACTTTGATGTACATGTACACCAATTAGAGAAAAATGACAAGGATGAGGCAGTAAGACACGCTCAGCAGAGTACAAGCAGCATTGCTTGAAGAAGTAACTTGAGCGTGATCAAAATTCAATAAATTAAAATCTCAGACTACAGTGAACACAACTGTTAGCTGTGAAAGAGCTTTTTGTGTCCTTCTACAGTGTTTTCAACCAATGTATTGGATACGGATGGAAGCACGTCACACTATAATTTCAATTGAATGGAGCAGCAAGAATTACACTAAAGAAAAAAAAAAAAAAAAGAGTGTGGAAGTGACATGTGCAGATGCCTACATACAGCGTTGTATGCCGAGCAAACTGCAGCGCGTCACCTGCACTCACACACACACCTTGCAGAGCTGTGAAAAAAACACTGCAAGGCAAAAGGAAGATGTACACAGCGGTTGGTAAACTAGCCTGCCTAAAGCACAGTACACAAAATCGCAATCTCTAACTGTCCCTCAGAGTCAGCAGAGCAGCGTTCTGTCCCGAACTGAATTAACAGCACAGTGACACTAAAATGGCGGCTTTATCCGGCAACAATACCTTCCTTGTGTCACGGTTAGGGTAGCGTGTGTCTATTATATGAGTGTCTCTAAAATGTAACGTTACGCAGCCTTATTCTGCTCTTGGGACGCAAAAAATAAGACAGCAGTAATCATTTACTGTATAAAACTCCACCTATGCGCAACAAAACAAGCACGTTCCCTCTTCCGGTTCCTGCGCTGACATGTGAGTAGGGAGTTTGGAGACGCTCCTGAATTTATCCCAGGTATCCAAGCATATCAGGCCAATAGGAGAGCATTAAAACCACCCATGGTGGTGACTTAAATATGGTGAATCGAACCAGTGAAGAACTGTAGGTCGATGCGAATGAATGTGCGATCACATGACACACGTTTATAATAACCCTTGCTAGACACGACTAACTTTGTAGACATTTGGACACACCTGAACCCAGATGGCAGTGAATATTCATTCTATTCGGCGCCACATGACTCTTGGTCCAGAATAGATTATATATTGCTATCACAGGAGCTATTAAGGGGAGTGGAAGAGGCAGATGTGCACAACGTAGCTATATATGACCACGCGCCCGTATCAGTGACCCTGCCAGATATGGTGGAGATGGGGCCAGACCAAACTTGGCGCTTCCCGACCTATTTGTTAATGGATGAGAAGTTGCGACATCAGGTGAAGCAATGGTGTTTTTAATATGTAAGGGATAATGGAGGGATAGGGATAGGCCGGAACTTTTATGGGCAGCAGGGAAGGGAGTAATGCGCGGGAAACTAATAGGTTATCAGACAACGCTAAAAAAGAAGATAGCGACAAACTGCTCGCAGGCTAGCAGGATATTACGCGATAGGTACACGGCAAACAAGACAAGTTCATCAACACAGGTTAAAAATAGATGTAAGCAGGCTAAGGCTGACTTACACGTATGGGTATATCGACGAGAGAGAAGCAGTAATAACAATTATAGAGCCGATGTATATCGTTATGGTAGTAAATGAGGGAGACTATTAGCACGACTAGCGAAAGGAAATCACATTCGTCATCAACATATTACAGCGTTAACGAATAAACATGGGATCATGAACACAGACCCTCGAAGCATAAACACCATTCTACAAGAATACTACTCAGACTTATATAAGGTGGAACATACGGATAGTGCGGAGGGTAACACCTTTGTAGATGGAATACGGTTACCATCCATCACAAACTATCAGCTTCTCCTTTTAAAAAAACAAATTGAGGTGACGGAAGTGACAGCGGCGATAAGTTACTTGAAATACGGGAAAGCTCCAGGACCTGACGGGTTTACAGCCAAATTATTAAAATTATTGAGTGAGGATATCCCGTCCACATTGGTACGCACCTTCAATCATATATTGGAGACAGGAGGGTTGCCCAGTAGTGTTGAGCATTCCGATACCGCAAGTATCGGGTATCGGCCGATATTCGCGTTATCGGAATTCCGATACTTAATTCCGATACTTTTTCAATATCGTATACCGGAATCGGAAGTTCCCATAATTCTTTGAGAGGCAATGTGATGTTAGTCAGCCAATGATGAATCTTATGAAGTGTGGGCACATCCTGTAATGCTGCGGTCATCTTAACTAATGGCATGGCTGTGATTGGCTGCTGAAATGATGTCAGAATGCACTATAAAAGGCGCCGCCGCCATTTTAGCGTCACTGTGCTGTGAACTCAGTTAGGGACAGAACGCTACTCTGCTCACTCTGAGGGACAGTTAGATATTGCGATTTTGTGTACTACTGTGCTTGAGGCAGGCTAGTTTACCAACAGGTCCTGCCCACATCCTTCTTCCTAGTGAGGATTCAACATCATCAGCCGGCGTTCCTGATCTGGCCACGGAGGCCAGAGATCACCGGCTTTCATCAACGGATGTAAGTTTCGTCTGCGGGCCATAGGAGGCTGAAGTCGGACTTTCTACTGCAAGTGACCCATCGGGGTTGTCAGCAGGCCAGAGGAGGCTGAAATTGGACTTTCTATTGCAAGTGACCCATCGGGGTTGTCAGGTAAAACCTGTGCAAACAGGACTATTTTCTCCACAGTGCACCACTAATACTCATTCATCTGAGCTGTCACCGGCCGGGACAGTGTCAATTTCTTCTGACCTTTCTGCATAAAAGGTTTTTTAGGATTTCTGCAGCGTTTTTCTGCTCCATCGTTAAAAGAGGACCTCTTTTACTTTTTCAGGGTTTGTCCATATTAATACCCATATGAATAAATACCTTATGCGTATTATGACTATTTAGTCCTTTGGTTTGGGGTTTACTACATAATAGACTACAGGCTTTTCTCATCACCTTTTTCTCACGGGTCTTTGTTAGAGTTGAGCGATACTTTCCGATATCCTAAAGTATCGGAATCGGAATGGTATCGCCGATATCACTAAAATATCGGCAATACCCGATACCGATACCGGAAGTCCCATGTAAGTCTATGGGAACAAAATATCGCAACTAAAAAAACCCCATTCTTTCCTTGTAAACACTAAATATACACACATAGAATACATATATATATATATACATGTCATTGTGACATATATATATATATATATACATATATGTATAGTTTATACACTTCTACATAGTAAAATATCCTCTCTGATTCAATTGCCGGGTAAAGCCGGCTTCAGTGAAAAGACAGAAGCAGCCGACATGAAATGACACTTGGTGTACATAGGGTTAACCATGTCTTTTCATGTCGTTTGCTATCTGATTTGCACAAACAATTAAATCAGACTATGTGTGCAAAATTTCACACCTGTAAGGGTTAATTAAAGGTGTAAATTCGTTGTAAAAAAAATGGACTTTTTTGCTACGAATTTACACCTTTAATTAACCCCTACAGGTGTGAAATTTTGCACACATAGACTGATTTAATTGTTTGTGCAAATTAGATAGCAAAGGACATGAAAATACATGGTTAACCCTATGTACATCAAGTGTCATTTCATGTCGGGTTCTGCATTTTCACAAAAGCCGGCAATTGAATTAGCGGCTATTATACTATGTAGAAGTGTATGAACTACAAATATAAATATATATATATATATGTGTCACAAATTCAATGACATGTATATATATATATATATATATATATGAGGTGTAAAATTGCTGAAAAAAAATGCGTGGGCTCCCGCCCTATTTTCGCAACCAGACAGACAAAACCAGTGAGTGGGGGCAGATAATAATAGCCCAGAGAGGGACCATTTTTTTTGGCCCCACCCGGCTACTTAACATCTGCCCCCAGACACCCCAGAAAGGGCAAATCTCTAATTAGATTTGCCATTTCTGGCACTTTGCCCGTCTATTCCCATTGCCCTGTAGCGGTGGCGAATGGGTTAATAAGGGGTTAAAATGACCTTGCAATTGAAAGGTCACTTTAAGCCAGGTTAATAATTGAGAGCTGTCAATTAGACAACTATCAATTATTAATCCTATTGTATGAAAGAAAAATCAAACACACACACTTTAATAAAAAAGAAGTTTAATGAAATAATCACACAGTTTTTGACCATATTTTATTTACCTGCTAAAACCATTTCCTGTAATAAAAATAAAATAATAAAGCAAAATTATTCTTACCAATCCGATGCACAGTCAGGTCCCACGGTGTAATCCTTCAGAAAGGGTTAATGTTTACTGCAGGGACCGCAGCTAATGCTGCAGCCTCACAGTAAACCCCAAATGAATGAGTTCCTCTCCTGCCTGACAGGAGAGTAAAGGCTGGGTGTCACATAACGATACACCAGCGATCCCGACAACGATATGCACTTGTCAGGATCGCTGGTGTATCGCTACATGATCGCTGCTGAGCTGCCAAACAGGCAGCTCAGGCAGCGATCTGGGACAGCGACACTGCGGGTAACATCGCTTAAGGGCCCGTCTCACATAGCGATATCGCTACCGAGATCGCTGCTGAGTCACAAGTTTTGTGACGCAGCAGCAAGCTCACCAGCGATATCGCTGTGTGTGACATTCAGCATCGCTGCGTGTGACAGGCGGGAGACCAGCGATCCGCTGGTAACCAAGGTACACAGCGGGTTTCCAGGCACCGTGCAGCGCTTGGAAACCCGCTGTGTACCTTGGTTACCAGCGGATCGCTGGTCTCCCGCCTGTCACACGCAGCGATGCGTGCCTGTCAGCGGGAAACCAGCGATCAAAAAAAGGTCCTGACATTTCAGCGACGATCAGCGATACCCGGCAGGGGGCTGATCGTCGCTGAATGTCACACACAGCGATATCGCTGGTGAGCTCGCTGCTGCGTCACAAAACTAGTGACTCAGCAGCGATCTCGGTAGCGATATCGCTATGTGAGACGGGCCCTTAAGTGGAAAGCTTAATTGATTGCTTTCCACTTTCACTTCAGGTCAGCCAGGGACACAATCAGTGACGTCAGAGGGAACTGATTAACAGAAAAAGGGGATCCCCTCGAAAAAAAAACGGCGTGGGGATCCCCCCAATTTTTGTTAACCAGCCAAGTAAAATGCAGACTGCTGCGGCCTGGTATTAAAAGACTGTCAAGGCCCATGGATTTTGGCCCTCAACAGCCTGATAATACCAGGCTACAGCAGCCCCACATTTGGCGCATCAAAAGATGTGCCAATTGTGGCACTTTACCCGGCTCTTCCCACTTGCCCTGTAGCGGTGGCCAGCGGGGTAATAAGGGGTTAATGTCACCGTTGATTGCACGGTGACAATAAGCCCGGTTAATAATGGAGAGGCGTCAATAAGACACCGATCCATTATTAATCCCAAAGTTATTAAATGTTTAAAAAAAAGACACAGCAAGAAAAAAGTATTTTAATGAAATAAAAGAGACAACACAGTTTTCATTAATTTTATTACTCTCTCATTCCTGCGACGCCATCGATCTCCTGTAAAAAAAGAAAAAAAACAAACCAACAGTATACCACCTGTCCGACGCAGTCCATAACGATAGTCCCACGACGATCCAGCTCTGCTACATCGCAATGACAGGCAGAGCCTGTCATCGCAACGCAGCACAGCTGATTACCTGCTTCCCCGGCGGTGACGTCATCGGACTGACTGCTTTACGGCCGGGATTACCCAGCAGTCACTGCAGTTATCGCGAGAAACTGCATGTGACCGCCGGGGAAAGAAGATGGCGGCCATGAAGCAGTCCAGCCCGTGACCGCCGGAGATCTTCTGCCAGGTAAGTGCCGCTGACTCCTGACAGACCCGACAGACGGACACTGACAGTGACAGTGACAATCCCGATTCCGGTATCCGATAAGACGAAAATATCGGAACTCGGAATCGGAATTCCGATACAGCTAATATCGGCCGATACCCGATATTTGCAGTATCGGAATGCTCAACCCTAGTCTTAGTGCAATATTTATTTATTACTGTATTATTACATCTGCATCTCAAACTGTTCTACAGAGTGCGTCTGAATTTATGTATTGTTTTCCATTTGACACATGCATATTCCTATTTTTCTACAGATCCTTTTGTGTCTTGTAGTTTTTATGTGCGCAAACTATTTTTATTTTCAATTATAGAGGGCCATGTTATTGACTTTGCATTGACGTGTAAAAGATTTATGTTGTGCCACTGGCTATATGTATTCTAAAGGTGTACCCAATCTCAACAGATCATTAGTCTGATTGTTCTTTGATTCTCCTAAATGTGAATTTGTCTGATTTGGTGTCAAACTTGACTTTGTCCCTATTTTTGTTTTGCCATGTGACCCAATGATTATACAAATCTATATAGGGTTTGGCATCATCAAAAGTAACAGAATATTAGCATGCATGCATATTTAGGATATAAAACAGAAGTATCTTGTTGTGCCAGAGTGTTCCTAACTCCTGAATGGATATAAAACAATATGGTCTACGGATCAGGTAAAATCGAGGGTCCGCATGTCTATATTTTATACAATTTGAGTGGGCAAGGGTGGGATTTAGAGATTAGCCCATTCATGAAAGTTTTGGGAGCTGAGAACCTTCAGGAGTTGTTAACCATGCTTTGAGGTCGATTGAATGCCATGTCACTCAGGCAGCCAATCACTGCTGTCAAGCGCAATGGAAAGCAACACACGGTTGGTCCTGTGGCCAGCAGCACAGGAGGGGTAAGGGTAAAACATGAATATATTAGATTATGTTTTACTATTTGGAGCAAGTTTGAAGTTTTCTTTAAGGATTGGAAAACCACCTTCAGTTAGGAATCGGATCAATCAAACAGGGCACAATATGGAATAATGTGCGTTGTTATACACAGTAACTTACAAACGTGGTTCTCTCTGGCATCTATGTACATGGGCAAGTATTACTCTAATTTGGGTCTAATGTGTAGTTTATTGGGTGCAATATAGGCTCATTGTAGGACTGCAAACACACAATTTGGTTCTTTGCAGGTAGAATATGGTACTTTATGCAAAGTATATGGCTGTGTGCAGGCACAGAATCGCACTGTCCTATGAAAACAAACTATGGGACTATTGTGGCATGGTATGGCGGTCTCTGGCCACTGTTTAGCATAATATAGTACTATATGGACATTGGACAACAACAACTTTTTAATGTGCTGGTATTGTTGTGGTTACAATTAAAGAAATATCTCAATTTGTCTCTGGAGCAGGTCAGAGCTATGTTGCTCTTTACTTCTTTGTTTCTGATAGGATAGGCTGAGTTATAGTATTAGTAGAACTATAAAGTTCTGCTGTAACACATTCAGCTATTAGTGATTTGTTTTATAATGTACACTGCTATCACTGTATTTACGGTACATATAGAGATAATGGCACTTGAACAAGCACATAGCTCAGGATAGTCAGAGCTGTGATTAGGAGAACTGCTCTTGGAGAAGCTAGTGCTATAGATTGGTGATTTTGCAAGTAGAGATGGGCGAACCCGAACAGTAAAGTTCTGCATCCAGACCGAACACCTATGACCTATGACCCGACATGAAATGACACTTGGTGTACATAGGGTTAACCATGTCTTTTCATGTCCTTTGCTATCTAATTTGCACAAACAATTAAATCAGACTATGTGTGCAAAATTTCACACCTGTAGGGTTAATTAAAGGTGTAAATTCGTAGCAAAAAAGTCCGTTTTTTTACAACGAATTTACACCTTTAATTAACCCCTACAGGTGTGAAATTTTGCACACATTGACTGATTTAATTGTTTGTGCAAATCAGATAGCAAACCACATGAAAAGACATGGTTAACCCTATGTACACCAAGTGTCATTTCATGTCGGGTGCTTCTGTCTTTTCACTGCAGCCGGCTTTACCCGGCAATTGAATCAGAGGATATTTTACTATGTAGAAGTGTATAAACTATACATATATGTATATATATATGTCACAATGACATGTATATATATATATATATATGTATTCTATGTGTGTATATTTAGTATTTACAAGGAAAGAATGGGGTTTTTTTAGTTGCGATATTTTGTTCCCATAGACTTACATGGGACTTCCGGTATCGGTATCGGGTATCGCCAATATTTTAGTGATATCGGCGATACCATTCCGATTCCGATACTTTAGGATATCGGAAAGTATCGCTCAACTCTATTGCCCAGCCATTCAAACATGTCACACATGAAGGTGCTACTAAAACCAAACAAACCTTCACATCTGCCTGGATCCTATCGTACATTCTCACTCATTGACCATGATATCAAGATTTTGTCCAGGATCATGGCAGATCGTTTGAGTAGCATTGTTCCTACGCTGATAGGGCGATCACAAGTTGCCTTTGTTAGCTACTTTGTTGGCTACTATCAGTCTCACTATGCATAACACATGTGTGCAGTGGGCAGTATTACCTTTGCCTTCGGTGGAGTAGGAAAACACCTCTCCTATCGAAGTGTTAGTTGGGGAGATGGAAGATTTGCCACCGGGACCTGAATTGTAACACTTAAATGTGACAGGTGACAAATTTGGTAAGGCGCAACTCCGCGGCCCCTACGTTGAGTCTAGCCCGTGAAAATTTACTGGTTGTCAATGGGGAACCCCAACACCCCGGGGCAGCTACAGTATTTCAACAATTAGAGCTGAACCAAGATTTGCTGTATCAGGTTTATAAAATACATGTGGAAATTTTTTAGCAATTGCTGCTACCGCAGTCATATCGGAGGTTGGTAATGGACTTAGCGCACGCGCATGTACTAGGGTGACATTTGTGCCAAAAGAAAACCCTACACAGAATTATACAACGGTTTTACTGGCTGGGGGTCTATCAAGAAGTTAAACAGTATTGTAACTCTTGTCGCATGCGCCAGGTACACAGTCCTCAGCCTCATTTTGTGAGTCCCTTGGTGCCATTAAAAATTTTAGAGGTCCAGTTTGAGAGAATACCCATGGATCTGGTGGGGCCGGTTAATAAATCAGCAAGGGTCATCAACAGGGGCAATAAAAGGGGCACTGTGTGGGTCACCAGTTTTGAGCACACCCGAGTTCAAAAGAGAATTAATTGTCCAGACTGATGCGTCAGAGGTAGGTCTGGGTGCCGTGTTGTCTCAGGACTGGAGCTTAACGGGGAGGAGCATCCCATTAGTTTCCTGAGTCGAAAACTTACTCCATCAAAAAACAGAGACAGCATTGTAGAGAGAGAGTGCCTGGCGATAAAGTGGGCACTGGAGTCGTTGCGCTACTATTTGTTGGGGATAACATTTTGTTTTGTAACTGATCATTCCCCTCTGACTGGCAGTGTTGTAGCCCAGGGAGTAGAGTTCAGGTGGTAGAAAGATGAACATAACAGGAGACTTGGAAAACGTTGGCAAACAGTTATTTAATCTGAAAACGGACAGGCAAATTCAGGTGAGATCCATGCCTTGTTCATTTTCAGAAAAATAAGCCGGTCTACATTGTCTGAGGATAGTCGCATGCGACGGTCTGTTAGTACACCACCTGCAGCACTAAAGACGCGCTCAGATAATACACTGGCAGCAGGGCAAGCCAGCACCTCCAAGGCATACTGGCTAAGCTCTGGCCATGTATCCAACTTAGAGACCCAAAACTTGAAAGGGGAAGAGGCATCTGGGAGTACACTGAGAGGGAAAGACATGTAGTCTGTCACCATCTTACGGAAACGTTGCTTCCTGGTGAATGGAGCCGTCTCGGATGGTGTAGTAGTGATGGGTAGTTCGTGAGTGAGTAGTTCAAAATGAACTAATCTTCAGAGCATCCTGACACAGATTAGTTCATTGTGAACTAAACAGTAAGTGGGAGGAGACAGAGAGTGATCCAGGTTCATACAGCTCCAGGAAGCTCCCTGCTCTGTCTCACACTGGCTCTTTACAGCTCTTGATGCTGGAAAACAAGGTAGTAAAACACTATACCACACATCAAATACAAATATAATAGTAATAATATTATTATTAATAAAAACTGAAATTGCACACACAGTACACAGACACAGCTCATATGTGTGTATGAGAGAGTGTTTCTGTGTGTAGTTCATGCCTCTAGCCTAGAAGATCAGTCTTGCTAAAATCTTTAACACTGACCCCTGTTCTGTTCTTAAAATGGTGGATGCTGAACTGCTTCTCAGCCCCCTCATACACAATCATTATGTGGCACTGCTGGGCTCAGTGAGAGGCATCAGATTGAACTAGGCTGTCCTGAGTCATTCTCAATAGAACATTTTGTTCAGCAGTTCATCTAGTTCATTTAGTTCAGAGGTCACATGATGCATTTCCTATCAGCTCCTCACAGGATAGGGTGGAGAAAAACTGAACTAAATGAACTAAATGAACTAATCTTTTGAACTAATCTTTTCAGTGAACTAGTTCATGGTGAACTAATCACCAAAATTAACTAGATTTCCCATCACTATGGTGTAGACCTTGGTGGCGCTGTCACAAAACTTCGCCACATTCGTAACATACAGCTCTTGCCCTGTGCAGAGGCGCTGCTTGTGCTCCCTCTTGTTGCAGAGGTGTCTACAATGCCTCGACGCACAGAGCTGCTTTGTAAAGCAGTAGCAGCAGCAGCGCTCTCGGCTGGAATGGAGAACATTATGGATTTCAACAGTGTGTCTTGGTCCTCCAGCATTTTACGGTCCCGGTTCAACGGTGTGATGAGACTTTGTAAGTTGTCCCGGTAGCGAGGGTCTAGGAGGGTGTACACCCAATAATCTGACGTGGTGAGAATGTGGGCGATGCGGCGGTCGTTTCTCAGGCACTGCAGCATGAAATCAACCATGTGCTGCAGACTCCCAACTGGCCAACAAACGCTGTCCTCTGGAAGAGCGTCACACTAATAGATTTTTGTAAATTTAAAATAGAATAAAGCAGCACCAATTTTTGAAAAATGACAAGGATGAGGCAGTGACAGACACTCAGCAGAGTACACGCAGCGGTGGTTGAAGTAAGTGGAGCGGGATCTACACTCCTACAAAAAAATTAAACCTCAGACTAGAGTGAACACTGAAACACAACTGTTCACTTGCTGTGAAAGGCCTTTTTGTGGACTTCTATTATGTTTGCAAGCAATGTATTGTATTTTGATGGAAGAGCGTCACACTAATAGATTTTTGTAAATTTAAAATAGAATAAAGCAGCACCAATTTTTGAAAAATGACAAGGATGAGGCAGTGACAGACACTCAGCAGAGTACACGCAGCGGTGGTTGAAGTAAGTGGAGCGGGATCTACACTCCTACAAAAAAATTAAACCTCAGACTAGAGTGAACACTGAAACACAACTGTTCACTTGCTGTGAAAGGCCTTTTTGTGGACTTCTATTATGTTTGCAAGCAATGTATTGTATTTTGATGGAAGAGCGTCACACTAATAGATTTTAGTAAATTGAAAATAGAATAAAGCAGCAGCAAATTTTGAAAAATTACAAGGATGAGCCAGTGACAGACGCTCAGCAGAGTACACGCAGCATTAGTTGAAGTAACTGGAGCGTGATCTGCACTCAAAAAAAAAAAAAAAACTCACAGACTGCAGTGAAAACTGAAACACAACTGTTCACTATCTGTGAAAGGCTCCTTTGTGGACTTCTATAGTGTTTGCAACCAAGGTATTGTATACGGATGGAAGCACGTCACACTATTATTTCAATTGCATGGAGCAGCAAGAATTACACTGAAGAAAAAAAAAGAGTCTGTCAGTGACACGTGCAGATGAATACAGACAGCGTTGCATACAGAGCAAACTGCAGCGTCACCTGCACTCACACACACCTTGCAGAGCTGTTAAAACAACACTGCAGGCAAAAGGAAGCTTTACACAGCGGTTGGTGCTAGCCTGCCTAAAGCACAGTACACTAAATCGCAATCTCTAACTGTCCCTCAGAGTCAGCACAGCAGCGTTCTTTCCCTAACTGAGTTCACAGCACAGTGACGCTAAAATGGCGGCGGCGCCTTTTATAGTGCATTCTGACATCATTTCAGCATCCAATCACAGCCATGCCATTAGTTAACATGACCGCAGCAGTACAGGATGTGCCCACACTTCTTAGGATTCCTCATTGGCTGACTAAAATCACATTGCCTCTCAAAGAATTATGGGAACTTCCGATTCCGGTATACGATATATGGAAAATATCGGAACTAAGTATCGGAATTCCGATACAGCGAATATCGGCCGATACCCGATACTTGCGGTATCGGAATGCTCAACACTAATGGTGACACAAACTAAATCTCCGAGCACGCCCAAATACTCGGAGCACACCCGAGCATGCTCGGGAAAACCCAAGCAACTAGTATACTTGCTCATCACTACTCTAGACAATACTAACACTGTACACATCAGTGAAGCCCAACACTTCTGCCACATTACTATACTAAGCTGTGCCCTTTTATAAACTGCCTTACCACTGATTGGTGGGTGGGGTTATACAGAGCTCACTATTCAGAGAACTGCTAGATATGCAGTAGACAAAACTATAATTTTATCAAAATGACACCATGCAGCCCAGTAAGTGATATATCTCTGGAAAAAGGGTCTCTACTCTACATACAGTACAGACCAAAAGTTTGGACACACCTTCTCATTCAAAGATTTTTCTATATTTTCATGACTATGAAAATTGTACATTCACACTGAAGGCATCAAAACTATGAATTAACACATGTGAAATTATATACTTAACAAAAAAGTGTGAAACAACTGAAAATATGTCTTCTATTCTAGGTTCTTCAAAGTAGCCACCTTTTGCTTTGATGACTGCTTTGCACACTCTTGGCATTCTCTTGATGAGCTTCAAGAGGTAGTCACTGGAAATGGTCTTCCAACAGTCTTGAAGGAGTTCCCAGAGATGCTTAGCACTTGTTGGCCCTTTTGCCTTCACTCTGCGGTCCAGCTCACCCCAAACCATCTTGTTTGGGTTCAGGTTTTGTGACTGTGGGGCCAGGTCATCTGGCGTAGCACTTCATCACTCTCTTTCTTGGTCAAATAGCCTTTACACAGACTGGAGATGTGTTTGGGATCATTGTACTGTTGAAAAATAAATGATTGTCCAACTAAACGCAAACCAGATGGAATAGCATGCCGCTGCAAGATGCTGTGGTAGCCAAGCTGGTTCAGTATGCCTTCAATTTTGAATAAATCCCCAACAGTGTTACCAGCAAAGCACCCCCACACCATCACACCTCCTCCTCCATGCTTCACGGTGGGAACCAGGCATGTAGAGTCCATCTGTTCACCTTTTCTGAGTCGCACAAAGACACAGTGTTTGGAACCAAAGATCTCAAATTTGGACTCATCAGACCAAAGCACAGATTTCCACTGGTGTAATGTCCATTCCTGTGTGCTTTAGCCCAAACAAGTCTCTTCTGCTTGTTGTCTGTCCTTAGCAGTGGTTTCCTAGCAGATATTTTACCATGAAGGCCTGCTGCACAAAGTCTCCTCTTAACAGTTGTTGTAGAGATGTGTCTGCTGCTAGAACTCTGTGTGTCATTGACCTGGTCTCTAATCTGAGCTGCTGTTAACCTGCAATCTCTGAGGCTGGCGACGCGGATAAACATCCTCAGAAGCAGAGGTGACTCTTGGTCTTCCTTTCCTGGGGCGGTCCTCATGTGAGCCAGTTTCTTTGTAGCGCTGGATGGTTTTTGCAACTGCACTTGGGGACACTTTCAAAGTTTTCCCAATTTTTCAGACTGACTGACCTTCATTTCTTAAAGTAATGAAGGCCACTCGTTTTTCTTTGCTTAACTGCTTTTCTCTTGCCTTAATACAAATTCTAACAGTCAATTCAGTAGGACTATCAGCTGTGTATCCACCAGACTTCTGCACAACACAAATGATTGTCCCAACCCCATTTATAAGGCAAGAAATCACACTTATTAAACATGACAGGGCACAACCGTGAAGTGAAAACCATTTCCGGTGACTACCTCTTGAAGCTCATCAAGAGAATGCCAAGAGTGTGCAAGCAGTAATCAAAGGAAAAGGTGGCTACTTTGAAGAGCCTAGAATATAAGACATATTTTCAGTTGTTTCACACTTTTTTGTTAAGTATATAATTCTACATGTGTTAATTCATAGTTTTGATGCCTTCAGTATGAATGTATAATTTTCATAGTCATGAAAATACTGAAAAATCTTTGAATGAGAAGGTGTGTCCAAACTTTTGGTCTGTACTGTAACTGTGCTCCCAGATTACAGAGCAAAAGCCTAATGACAGATGAACTTTAAGGAGGTTGTTCATATATTACTCTGGAAAAGCAGCTTTCACTTTGGATTACCTGGTTTGACAAGTACAAACCAAGTACGAATTTGTATTAAAAAAATATTTTTTTAGATTGGTGGACTACTAAAAAGTATGACAATATATTATATCTCTAAATTCCATTACAGGAAATCTGTAGAACTGGAGAAACAAATGGGTTATTCTGTGCTGCCATGGAGAAAAAATGTAGGATGCCAATTCAATTTCAGGCAGTTTTATTTGTCAACTCGCTTCGAAGTATATAAGGTTTGCCCTGATGAAGAAGTTATATACTTTGAACTGCCTTGATGAATAAAACCACCTGAAATTGGATTGGCATCCTTCATTTTTTCTCAACGGCAGTGCAGAATAATCCATTTGTTGCTCCAGTTCTATGCATTTATCTCCTCGTGGGGCTGCAGCAGCCTTAAGCCCTATATGTAGTTGTGTGCACACAAACCATCCCGATGACCGCAATCATGCATATCCTTCTATATTGTTACCCAGATATGACCCTATTTCGACATTGTTGCCTCTCAGTTTCTCCCTCTTGGATTACAGAAAATCTGGTTAATATAAAGTGGTTTTCTAAAATGAGTAGTCTTTTGAAGATATTTTACTCTATTATTTGGTGGCTCCTTCAGCTAGATATGAAAATGGATTACTGGGAGAGATCTCTTAAAGACGTAGGCAATCTTTTTTATTATTTAATTCAGCTATTGCTTTTTACAACACATTCTATAGCAATAGCTCCGTTATTATAGATTTTCAAAAAATTCTTTTAATAGAGTGTTCTTCAGCATCTCAAAATATATCATAGCCATTAAGCAGTTTATTTCCAAATAACAGCTCATCTTTTATGCACAAATTTTGTATTTGTTTTTTTGGGACTCCAGGAGTCCGGTTGCCACAATGGCCTTGCCTCCCTCCAGGGGGGAGTGATGTCATGCCAGAAAGCAAAGAAGGAATCCCCTTACCAGGTAGTTTCAGCATACAACACAATTACTGTTGCAGGCCAGCAGGGGGAGCTCTAAACCCAACTTCAAGGAGCTGCTTTCTCTGGTCAGAAGCAGGAAGTTAGTAAGGAGTTAGAGCCTGAACAAGGTTGAGAGAGGACATGTGGAGAGGTTCTGGGAGGAAAGCAGTAGCCAATCTCACCCTAGGCTTGAGCGCCACTGACCGGGCACCGGAGCCTGAGGCTCTGTGGGTACTAAAGCCCCGGCAGCAGAATCTGGAGGGCAGAAGACCGCAGATCCTCTGTCGCCAACTGATACTCAACGACACAGCAGCATGTGTGAGCCAGAGATGTCAGACAGGAGCGATCCCTGAAGTAGGCTACAGCTGCCTGTCATGCAAGTGGAGTTATACCTAAGCAACAGACAGATTGAGGGACTTGAATAGAGTTTACAGCAGCAAGTACCTCAGAGAGTAGCGCTAGAGAGGAGGCCTCACAACCCACTTGACTACGGAGATTCCCAACTTGCTTTCAGGCTGACCGGCTCCAGAACCATATGTAATCTGAGCCCTTGACTGTACCTGCACTGCTCAGTAAAAGGTAAAGGAATCTGCACCCTGCTGTGTCTTCTGAATTTTTCCTGCGTCACCTGCCCTGCACCAAACTCACCATCAACATCATTTTTAACATCCTAACTGTCCTGGGACACAGCTCTACCCGGGAAAGCTTAACCATTTTTGCTGCCCTATCATCATCCCAGCGGTTCTGCATTGCAGCATCGGTTCCCTGACCAAATACCACGGGTGGCGTCACGAACACTTTATTACAAAATCTATTATCCCTTTTCATCATCTCCTCTTTTATTTGATGCCCAGGGCCATGGACCGGGTCACTGCTGCTGTGACACTGCCCCTTTAAGATGTGGCCCGATACCGAGTATCCAGACTGCCCTGCCGTCGATCCATTTTGGCGTCACAAACAGGATATGTACCCCAGCATTGCCGCATACTGTGTGCCATAGACTGTATTGAACTGGGTGAATTGCCGCCATTGCAGCGCCATGAGGAGTGCGGGAAGCAGAAGGGGCGTGCCGTTGTGGGTGGATCTGGAGAGGGCACAAAAAGAGAAGAGCTGCATGCGCGGAGAAAGCAGCTGGCAGAGAACAGGGAGCTGAGGCCTGGAATCCCGGCGTGCACAATTCATCCAGCCGATGGAGAAACAGCCTCGTAAGCCAATAGAAACCCAGGCCTGTGTTGAGGGCCTGCGGAACACACGTAATAGATATTAAGGAGAGGTGCGTTCACAGCCCGGGGTCTACCGTGCAGGCCGAGCCTGCTGCTAGTAAGATGGCGCAAATAGACAGTATGAGTGAACTCTGTTATCCTGCAGAGTTGCAGATGTAAACGCCATAGCACTATATGGCAGTATGGGCGAACTCTGTTATTCCACAGAGTCGCTAACTAAAATGCTGTAGCGCTATATTGCGATATAAGGGGACTCTGTTAATTCACAGAGCCGCTGTGACAAAGACTGTGTTCTGTCAGACTCACGGGGACACAGATGACTGCTAAGCGGATTGCAGTCTGTGGTCATGCAATCAGAACACAAGCAATAATCTCCTCACCGGAGTAGGCGGTATTCTAATGGCGTTTTCAGCCGAGCCCTGAACACGTGCATACAAAACTTCTCACCGGAGGTGCCGGTATTCTAGGGGCTTATTTCAGTCAGACCTAACCACATGCATACATGAGCACACTGGCGCAAGAACGTTAAAGATTTGATACTAGCGCATGGCCATGCGGTTATGCCACCTTTTTATAGTAGCAGCTACAGGACCTTCCAGAAAAGGACCAATGAGAAACTGTTCCAGAACACAAGCAGTTTCAGGACCTTCCTGGCGACCAATGGGAGTCGCTGCTGTAACCGAGCATGTGACCCCTGATCTCCAATGGGAGATCTTGCCCTGGGCATGCTCAGATGGAGAAAGCGAGGACTTTGTCCCAGGACTGCCTGCTCCAGCACTGGTTATAATAGAGAAACCAGGAGAGGCAGCAACAAGCCTCTTCACAGTATTAGACGGAGCGATACGCTGGGACCGACGTCTACGCTGAGCAGGCTCCACTGCGGCCGGAGATGGATGGGGGACCGCAGCAGGACTGGTTTGAGATTCCCCTTGTGCAGCAGCGGGAACTTGATCCCTAACATTACCCCCCCTCCTAGGGCCCCCCTTCTTTGGGCCTCGCTGCGTTCAAAGGCAGCGATGAACTGTGGAGCTTGAACGGGCTCGGCAGGCTCCCAGGACCTATCCTCAGGCCCATAACCCCTTCAATCCACCAAATAAATTTTTTTGCCACGTACCACCTTACACCCTACGATGGCGTTCACATCATGATCATCCGTAGATGAACCCAATGTCCCGGCAGATGACTCGGAAAACCGGGACATGAGCACGGGTTTCAGGAGGAATATGTAAAAGGTGTGGTGGAAGGGCCAAACGGTATACCACAGGGTTAACCTGCTCAAGGACTTTGAAAGGACCCAGGTAGCGGGGTGCCAACTTGGTGGACTCAACTCGCAGCCTGATGTTATGGGCGGAGAGCCACTCCAAGTCCCCAGGAGAAAATGTCGAAGCGGGGTGCCGATGTGCATCGGCGGAAGACCTCATCCTCTCCTTGTATGCCTGAATGGCATCCTGGGTACGATCCCAAATGTCCCGTGCCTCTACATCCCAGTCTGACTCCCTGGAGTTGGCGGAAGACACGGGCATGGGCACCGGAACCTGCGGATGCTGACCGTAGTTTAGGAGGCATGGAGTCTATCCGGTGGAGTCAGCCACAGCATTGTTTAGTGCAAACTCAGCCCACTGTAGCAAAGATGCCCAGTCATCCTGCCTGGCTGAGACAAAATGTCGTAGATAGGTGACCAAGGTCTGGTGAATCCTCTCTACCAACCCATTCGTATCGGGGTGACACGCAGAGGAGAGATTTAACTCAATGCTGAGTAGCCGTCACAGCTCTCTCCAGAACCGAGACGCAAACTGGGGACCGAGCATATTCCCTGACGTCACGGACCATATGTGGCCACCAGTATGCCCTCGCCAGCAACTCAGATGTCCTTTTTGTCCCGAAATGTCCACCCACCCTGGAGGAATGTGCACAAGTAAGCACTTCCGGTCGCAAATTGGTGGGTTCAAAAGTCTTGCCCGGAGGCACAGACTCAAGCGAAACCGGAGACACAGTTCTTAGGCTCTCACAGTGGACAATAAGCCAAGGCTCCTCCTCCACCTCCTCAGAGGACACGACGGAGTGAGACAGAGCATCGGCCCGAATGTTCTTCTCACCGGAGAGGAAATGGAGGGTGAAATGGAACCGGGAGAAGAACAGGGACCATCTGGCCTGGTGAGAATTCAGCCGCTGGGCTGTTTGCAAGTACACCAAGTTTTTGTGGTTCGTTAAGACCTGGAAGGGAAAGCGAGCCCACTCCAGAAGATGTCTCCACTCGGAGAAGGCCAACTTCATAGCCAGTAACTCCCTGTACCCGATGGAATAATTCCGCTTTGCTGGTGTAAAGGTTTTAGAAAAGAAGAAGCAGGGATGCTTCCGACCTTGAGCATCCTTTTGATAAAGGACTGCTCCAGCACCAACAGAAGAGGCGTCCACCTCTAAAATAAATGGCTTATCAACATCGTTGCAATGTAATATGGGAGCACTGGCAAAATGCGACTTGATGGAAGAGAACGCCTTGGAGACCTCCTCTTGGAGAGGGCTACCAAGGGAGCTACCAAAGTCGAGAAATGGGGAATGAACTGGCGATAATAATTAATGAACCGCATAAAGCGCTGCACCGCTTTAAGAGAATGGGGTTCTTGCCAGTCCATCACTGCCTGTAGTTTGGCAGGATCCATAGCCAATCCCTGGGCAGAGATGATATAGCCCAGGAAAGGTTAAGACTCCTGCTCAAACATGCATTTCTCCAACTTTGCATAGAGGGAATTCACCCGTAAAAGGTCGAAGACTTTGCAGACATCCCTCCGGTGAGAGTCAATATCTGGAGAAAAGATGAGAATATCATCCAGATAGACTACTACAGAGGTGGAAAGCATATCCCAGAAGATGTCATTGACAAAGTCTTGGAAAACGGCTGGAGCATTACAGATCCCGAAGGGCATCACCAGGTATTCGTAATGCCCATCCCTGGTATTAAAAGCCATCTTCCATTTGTCCCCTTCACAGATGCGAATCAGGTTATAAGCACCAAGCAGGTCTAATTTAGTAAATACCCTTGCTCCCCGGAGCCTATCAAAGAGCTCAGAAATCAGGGGCAACGGGTACTTATTCTTAACGGTGATGGCGTTAAGACCCCTGTAATCTAAACACGGACGTAATTCTCCATTCGTCTTCTGCATGAAGAAGAACCCCGCCCCTGCTGGTGACACCGAATTCCTAATGAACCCTCTTGCCAGATTCTCCTGGATATATTGAGACATAGCCTCCGTCTCAGTAAGAGAGAGGGGATAGACCCTTCCCCTAGCAGGTTTTGCTCCAGGCAAGAGGTCAATAGGACAGTCGTAGGGATGATGGGGCGGAAGAGTCTCCGCAGCATTTTTAGAGAACACGTTTGCATATGACCGATAGCACTTGGGAAGAGGAGTAAGATCTGCGGGTATCTCTGTAGTGGTAACCTGAATTCACTCCCTGACACATCTGCCCTTACATGTCTCACTCCAACCTAGTATCCTACCGGAGGTCCACTCAATATGAGGGGAGTGGAAAAGGAGCCAGGGTACTCCCAGTAGGATTTCGTCTATTCCCTCGGGAAGGACGAGAAGGGAAATAATTTCCTGATGGGAAGGGGATACACACAAAGTAAGGGGAACAGTCTGATGTGTATTTTGCGAGGGCAATGTCAACCCATTCACTACCCGGACAGTCACTGGTTTGTCGAGCGCTACCACATGTATTTAACATGGTCAGCCAGTCCTCTCCAGAAGACCGGAATGAGAACTTTATCCGACCATTCTAGCTCAGAGGCTAGAGTCCGAAATTGGACGGAAAACTGACTGACCAAAGACGAACCCTGTGCCAATGCCAGCAGCTGGAGTGCCGCATCGTGGGTGACCTGAGGTCCTAAATAGAGATGAGCGGTGTTCAAATCGAACTGTTCGCCAATTTCAAATTCAAGCTGTTTTGGGCGGTGTTCGAGCCGTTCGACGAACCCGAACGATTTGGAAAAAATCCGGCTGTTCGAGGTTATGTTCGATGTTGTTCATGCACCAGAATCGTAACTGAATTTTTTCTCAATAATGCTGAGAATCAATGTTAATACGTAGTTTGAGTGTACAGCGGGGTGGAGGGAAGGGGCATGGGATGGATCTCTGCAGAAATAATGAAGATCTCCATTTTCTTTTCTCTTTCCCGCATTTCCATGTGGTGGTGCAGTCTGTCAGCCTATCAGCAGCGCACACACGGAGCAAATTTTTTTTTTTCACACAAGCAAGGGCATGTGTCATTGGCTGTGTATGTCACATGTATTTGCCCTATAAGACCCAGCCATTTTCCCCGTCGCCACCATTTTCTCACTGCTGCAGCTCAGTGTTAGACCGCACTGCTGCTGCTGTGAGTGATATCTTGTGCAGCAGCAAGTTTGAAGCGAAATTTCACTTAAAGCGACAGAAAGGTTTAAGGAGTAGGGAGTGGGACTAGTTGTAATTGCAGCTCTTTTGAGGGCTAGGTTACAGCAGTTCCTAGCACTTTTAGCAGGCAGGTCTGTGCTCTTAATAAATAGAATAGATAGACATAAATAAATAGACAGATAGGTTGGGAGTAGTGACTATTTGTAATTGCAGCCCTTTTGAGGGCTAGGTTACATCAGTTCCTATCACTTTTTGCCAGCTCCACCAGCGTTCAAATAACTACGAATTTTGAGCTGCATCTTGCCTGTAGAATAATTGTGGGCATAGTAGCAGAGTGTGGCATTCATTCTATTAGGCCATCTATACAAAGCTCCACCAGCATTCAAATAAAAAAGAATTTTTAGCTGCATCTTGCCTGTAGAATAATTGTGGGCACAGTAGCAGTGTGTGGTACTCATTTTTTTAGGCCATCTATACAAAGCTCCACCAGCGTTCAAATAAAAAAGAATTTTTAGCTGCATCTTGCCTGGACAATAATTGTGGGCATAGTAACAGTGTGTGGCACTCATTCTATTAGGCCATCTATACAAAGCTCCACCAGTGTTCAAATAAAAAAGAATTTTTAGCTGCATCTTGCCTGGACAATAATTGTGGGCATAGTAGCAGTGTGTGGTACTCATTCTATTAGACCATCTATACTAAGCTCCACTAGTGAGGAAGGTGCAAGAGCCCAGGAAGAAGTGGAGAACGAACTGGCGATGGGCATGGAAGACTCATCAGATGAGGGAGACCTTGATCACATTTCTGTTGTGCGAGGTTGGGGGGAGAGGGCAGAGGAAGGAAGCAGGATTCTTACCTCGCCACCAATACAACAGGGACTTGGTGCTCCTGGATGCGCAAGACACATGAGTGCCTTCTTGCTGCAATACCTGCAACATGACCCTCGAATTGTCAGAATTCAAAATAATCCTGACTACTGGGTAGCCACACTGTTAGATCCCCTGTACAAAAGTAAATTTGCCGAAATAATTCCTGCCATAGAAAGGGATTCACGCATGCAGGGGTATCAGCAGAGACTGTTGCAGAATCTTACATGTGCTTTTCCACAAAACACCAGTGGTGCACGTAGGAAATCTCACAGTTGTAACTTGCCAACCGTGGGACTGTCGAGTCTTCAGCACTCAAACTGTAACAGAAACACAGTGTTAACAGCAATTTTGCGGAATCCTTTCACCACTTTTTTAGCCCATCCTTTGCAAAGCCACAGGAGACAAGAAGTCAGACACATAGTCAACGCCTAGGAGACGATGGTACAGGAGTATCTCCAACTGAACAAGGAAGCTATGACTGTGTCACTGGACCCTTGCTCTTTTTGGGCTTCCAATCTGGATAAATGGCCGGAGCTCGCCACTCACACCTTGGAGATCTTGTCATGCTCCGCAGCCAGCGTTCTCTCTGAACGTGTGTTCAGCGCTGCTGGTGGTGTGCTGACAGATAAGCGCACGCGGCTGTCCACTGACAATGTAGACAGACTCATGTTCATAAAGATGAACAAATCATGGATCCGCAAGGACTTTTCTACCCGTGTCATCCTGGGGAGAGTAAAAGCTTGAGGATTTGTTAAAATCACCTCACCAAACATTTTAAGCAACTCTGGGGCAATTGATGCTACTTAAGTGGTGTCTGTGCCCCAAATTTTTGGAAAAAATGGAGACTCTTTTTAGAGTCCCCTTGCTGTGTTTTACGTGACGTTGGCATCGTCAGTTACAGGTGGGTTGGGTCTTTCCCCCCCTTTTAACCGTAAGAAGCTACATACACTATGACTTGGGGTAACACAGATGGTTGAGTGTCAAGACTGAGCTGTTTACTCATAATATAGCCTGGGAATCAGAGGTCTGCTCCAAAGCTTCAGTGTCTGCTAGTCAGTGGAGTAGCCACCGCCTGTAGATCTAATTAAAATATTTTTTTGCAAATTCATTTTTTTTTATGTGGTGAAAAAGTACAAGAAAATACAATATACATAGTAAAAGGGGTAGTATAACTATAAATGTATGCATAACGACAGTACATTGGGGGGTACAGGGAGGGTTTTCCATCAATATCCAGATCAAGCATGTATTTTTCTTTTCCAATAATTTTAGTCAAATTTTCAAGGACGGGAAGGGAAACAATAGGGAATAAGGAAGGGAAAGAGGAAAGGGAAAGGAAAAAGCAGGAAAGGCAGTGAAGGAGGAAACAATATGAAATTGTAACTATAGTACATTAGTGACAAAGTTTATAATATAAAATTAACTAATAAGAAAGAAAACAGACAAGTACATTTCGTATATTAGGGAAACAATTCCATCCATTTGGACCATTTTTTGAAGAATTTATCGCAGTGGTTATTAACCAATGCTAGTTTATATTCAAACGATTTATGAAGTGTGATTTTATCAACAATGTCTTGAAAAGAGTGTGACTCTGATTTTTTCCAGTAGAGAGCAATGCTGTTTTTGGTTACCAGTAGGATGTGAACTATTAATAATCTCAAATGTGGGTCAATTTTTTAAGTATTTAGTGTGAGAAGGGCCAATTGAGGTGTTAGTAGAATTTGTTTAGAAGAGATGGCATTAATAAGACCAAAAACTTTCTTCCTGAGGGGACGGATTTCCGGGCATTGCCAGAAAATGTGTAGGAGATTACCATAACGACCACAGTTTCTCCAGCAATTAGGTGAATGAATTTTGTTAATTTTAGATAATCTAGCAGGAGTAAAATACCACCTTGTGAGGAGTTTGTGGTATGATTCTTGAAGGGCCATAGAGAAAGAAGATGCATAGGAAAGCGTACATGCATATTCCCATTCAGAGTGGTCAAACGTTAAATGAAGTTCCGACCCCCATTTAACCATGTTTTGTGTTTTGACCAACTGCGTTCTGTGGTTAAACCATTGGTAAACGTAGTTAAGACTCCAAAAAATTTTATGATCTAAGTTGCAAAGTAAATTTAAAACCGATTCAGAAATCCGAGGGCGCACTTGCAGGAAGACATAAATTTGTTCCTTGAGAATAATGTAGTGAAAAAATGATAGGGAGGATGAATGGAAATGTTTTTTAATAAAAGAATAAGGATAGAATTTAGAACCATCATAGATATCTCCCAGTTTCTTAATACCCAGTTTGAGCCAGAGAGGGTCCAAGACCAATCCCCTAGATTCATGGATAAGAGATAATGAAATATTCTTGAGGATATGAATTTTATCACAACCCTTTTTTGGTTTAGCAAGCCTTTTCCAGGCCTCAATGGAGGGCTGGAGAATGGGGTGGGAACTATAAGGAATTTGCTTGTTTAAGAGAAAACCTAATACTGACAAATGGGGAGGTTTGTAGTTGTTTAAAAAGAGTTCTAAATCGTACCAGGCTGGAGGGTCTTTATGAGGCCACCAAAAACAGCTCTGTTTGATCAGATTAGCAGAGTAATAAGCCGAAATGTTCGGTCGTCCAGCTCCACCATAAATTTTTTGATTATAAAGAACATTTTGAGCCACTCTGGCTTTCTTCCTACCCCAAATAAAATGATTAAGTGAGCTTTGCAAACTGGTAAGGAATGAGGAGGAGATTTTCAAGCATGTATTTTTCAATATGAAAGATAGAGAGAGGGAGCGGACCACGGCAGACCACCAATCAATAGAGTGCGATTATGATCATATGATCAGTATCTATCAACATCAGCCAGTGAGATGGCAATCATATGCTCCATCCTGTTAAGGAGGGAGATCTGCGCAAACCATTCCTCCACAGTGGGTGGGTCTCTGCTTTTCCAGTGTCGTGGAATGACATTCTTAGCCACCTGTATTAGGTAGCCTATTGATGAGCTTTTATAACTACTTTTACTTATTGGTAAAATTGATAAAAGAAGGACTTCGGGCGTATTAGGGATAGTCCAACCAGTTATTTTCTCAATCATAGGAACCACCTTTGCCCAAAATGCATTTATTATAGAGCATGCCCACCATATGTGTGACATTGTCCCTTTCCCCTCCCCACATCTCCAACATCTATCTGAGACCACTGGAGATCATCTATGAAGGACTACTGGTACCCAGTACCATCTAGAGATAATTTTGAAGGAGGTTTCCTGAGCTTTGGACCCTATTGAGGTTTTATGTGTTAGGAAGAAACATTTATCCCATTGTGAGTCACAGAAGGACTTCCCCAGTTCCCTTTCCCATGCACCGCATAATCCTGGTCTATTGTCAGTTACCTGGGAAATGAGGAGATTATGCAGTAGGGAGATGAAGTGTGTAGGGGGTGACAATGATAGGCTAAATTTTTCAAACTTTGTGAGATCCCCTTATGAAGATGTGTGCGCTTCTTCAAAGTTGAATAGAAGTGTTGTAACTGGCTATATTCAAAATTTGCCTTCGGGGAAGTGGCTCTTCCCTGTAACAAGTCATTGAGGGGGGCAGCGAAGTATTGGAGATGAGAGACCTGGCAAGTTAACCATTGACTTGGACATGGGAGTCTTAACACCTGAAGTAACATCACCAGGTGCAAATTGGGATACCGAGCAGCAGCAGCAGTACCGCAAATTTGCAATAATGCATAGAGAAGAGTCTGGCCCAAGCAAGACAAAAGCAAGAAAGAAATTTTAATCAGCTCACCTCGCAGTTCCCTTGTCACCTGGAGAATGGGTACTCAAAAGGAAGAGACGCGTGCACAAACTAGACGACCGATGGAGGCTGAAACCTACGTTGTATTATCTTCAGACTTCAATAACACCAATGTGTGCCAAATCAGCAAAGATGGAGGAGAAACCTCAGCAGCAGTGTCAAGAGATCATCTAAAGCCGTGCCCTGACCAACTAAAGGAAAAGATTGAAGACCAAGACATTCTTCAGCCAGTAGAAGAAGTAGAGGAAAAGATCAGCACTGTACTCGGTGAGTTCCCTTCAGATAGGACAAGAGTGAACCAAGCCATAGTCATGCCCGTCTTAACCTTTCCCCAGCTGGAAGTGCCAGAAAGAGAAGCGATTCAAGTCCAGCCTGAAGATCCACAAGCTCAAGTAACAGAAGGCACATGTTATACTATTGTAGGAACTCGAGGATTCTGATAGCGTGGGGCAATGAACAATTAGAGACGGGTTTCTTTGAATGCAAATAGTGTATTTGTGAAACAGCAAAACACCCAAAAACAATATACAAACAACCCCTAGTGACATGCAATGAAACGAGTCCATATATATACAAGTCCAGTTATATGAATCCGGATATATAAGTCCTTGAACCTCTATAGCGAGGGCGGTAAAATTCTTATGACGGAGTCCTCACACAAATGTGACCATAAGGTAAGTCTGATGCACAGGTAACGTG
The DNA here is from genome assembly GCA_033576555.1 of Oophaga sylvatica. Lineage (NCBI taxonomy): Eukaryota > Metazoa > Chordata > Amphibia > Anura > Dendrobatidae > Oophaga > Oophaga sylvatica. The sequence goes on from JARQOD010000010.1 coordinate 102,672,462, forward strand.
GCTAGATTCACACACTGCTGGTGTATGAAGAGTCAGATCCAGGTATGCAGTAAACACAGGGAGGTCCAGGAACAAGTTAATCTCAGTTGTGGCATAATTCAGTGAAGTCCAACAACAAGTTCATATGTCAGTAAGATTCCAGTAACAGTTCCAAGAGCTCTCACCAGAGGGAGTGAACGAAGGGTTAAACAGCAACACAGTTCAGAACACAGTTCTTACCAGATGGAGTGAACCAAGGGTTAAATTCCAAAGTCAACAGGTTAGTGATAACACAGTAAGTGCAGCTTACATATGCAGAGAATGTCCAGAGCCATGGGTAGAAGTTGCTGTAGCTGAGAAACACCTGAAGATAACCTGGTTATGCACTCTCCTGGTAAATACACAAAAGATCTGGGAGGAACAAAGCAGCTGGGTTGCAGGGAAACGGAAGCAGAATACTCCAGCAAGGAAGCCAGCACCTGAGCCGGGTTTTAAAAAAACGAACAGGAAGTAGGGCACACAAAACAGCAAACTCCATTTTAACAAAGGGCAAAATCATTGACAAAGTTACCTAGAAAACCCGGAATACTGACAGCACATCTGCAGTGGAACCATTAAGCATATGAGCCTACAGAGACTTACTGTATGAACTTTTGAGCATTCTTGTTTTCTTGATCATATGGATGATTGGGTCGCTGGACTCGTCATGACCAGGACAATGATTGTAAATAGTTCGCACCGATAGCTACAGAACAAAAACCATCTGGCGTGACCGAAGAAGTAGTCCAACTTGGTCACCACTAATGCCCTGTAGTCACACCCAGCGCCTACGTTGGGGGTTTGAGATGGATTTCCTCATATTGTACTTTGTAGGGTGAAAAGGACACCCCATTTCAGGACTTAGCCAAATTTATATATCTGTTGTTAACATCTTGTAAAAAGTTGTTTTATTTCTTTGTGTTTCCTCAGTCCGAAGTACTAAATTGAACTAGGGGGAATGTGGCACCCAAGGAGTCCGGTTGCCACAGTGGCCTTGCCTCCCTCCAGGGGGAGTGATGTCATGCCTGGAAGCAAAGAAGGAATCCCCTTACCAGGTAATTCCAACATACAACACAGTTCCTGCTCCAGGCCGGAAGGGGGAGCTCTAAAACCGACTTCAGGGAGCTGCTTTCTTTGGTCAGAAGCAGGAAGTTAGTAAGGAGTTAGAGCCTGAACAAGGTTGAGAGAGGATGTGTGGAGAGGTCCTGGGAGGAGAGCTGTAGCTGAGCTCACCCCAGGCTTGAGCACCAGTGACCGGGCACCAGAGCCCGAGGCTGTGTGGGTACTAAAGTCCCGGCAGCAGAATCCAGAGGGCAGAAGACCACCGATCCTCTGTCCCCAACTGATACTCAACGACACAGCAGCATGTGTGAGCCAGAGACGCCAGACAAAAATGATCCCCTGAAGTAGGCTCCGAAGTTTTGTCACAATTGAATAACAGATGTTTATTTACCGGTATTGAAGGACCCTATTTTTGACATTGCTTGTGACATACGGAATCTTGTGGACCACTATGCATCTGTAGGGGTTATTGATTCTAAACTATCACACTTTTTGATCAAGACTCATCCCATAACACCTGTGTAGTGTTGAGCGATACTGCTCGATATCTAAAAATATCGGATCGGAATGGTATCGCCGATATCACTAACTATCGGCGATATCCGATTCCGATACCGGAAGTCCCATGTAAGTCTATGGGAACAAAATATCGCAACTAAAAAAACACTTTCTTTCCTTGTAAACACAAAATATACACACTTAGAATACATATATATATATATATATATATATATATACATGTCATTGTGACATATATATATACATATATTTATAGTTTATTCACTTCTACATAGTAAAATAGCCTCTGATTCAATTGCCGGGTAAAGCCGGCATTTGTGAAAAGACAGAAGCACCCGAGGGTCCAGTCACCACAGAGATGTTGCATCGCACCCAGCGAACAGGATTCAGAAGCTCGCTATAAGCGAGTCCTGTGTGCCTTAATTGAACTGTTTTTTTGCTTGAGAATTGCAAAAATCATCATAGACTGTATTTGCCATTTTTCCGTCATATCTGCGCCACGAGGCACAGGTGAAGAATAAGGGGGTGCTCTCGTGGGCGTACACTCACTCCGTGGCGCGAAAACGATGTCCGCACACTCTGTATGTTACTGCAATGTAAGATCGTGCCCCACAGCTCTGGAGTTCCGCCTCCTCATCCTCCTCAGTGGGCGTAAACGAATGCGAAGGTCCCGCCTCCCTACAAAAGATGTCGCCTCTCCTGATGCTAATGACACATGTGACTTTGCTGAGATGGCGAATGGACGTGAGCAGAAGTGGGAAGGGATGGAGGAGTCAGAGCTCTCCCCCCACGGAAGCGACCCGATCGCCACGGAGCCACCGTTTGGCACCCGGCCTGGAAACCCTCCTACGCTGGAAGAAGCGGAGGATACCCAGAGAGACCTGGCCCGGCACCGGGAGGAGGTCGCCAGGATGGAAGCGAGCTGGAGGGCCCTAAAACTACAATTGGAGCGGCGCCAATCCCTCTTACCCCCTGAAGTGTCTGTACCGGAAGGTGAGGCACCCGTTCCAGTAGAGGAGGCCGTGCGGGCATCCCAGCCCTTGCAATCTGAACCGGTTGCCAGTATCTCAGTGGAGGCACCCGTTCCAGTACAGGAGGCCGTGCGGGCATCCCAGCCCTTGCAATCTGAACCGATTGCCAGTATCACAGTGGAGGCACCCGTTCCTGCAGAAAACGCCGCACCAGCACCCCAGATCCCGCTGTCTGCCCCCGTCGCTGAGGCAGAAGAAGCGACACCCGTCCTCATGGAGGAGGCCGCGCAGGCACCAGAGCTCTACCTGCCTGTACCGGAGCCCCGACCGTCATCTGTTCCAGAGCCGGCTGCTTCCGCCGCAGGTGAGCGCCGCCAAGACTGGCGGGCGCCAGGAGAGCTGCCGCAAACCGTACATCGTAAGCTGGCGTTTGATGGTGGAGACATGGAGATGCTGGTGGAGGAGAATTATAACCGGCGTCAGGAGGAAGAGTGGAGACGTCGGGAGCGGGAAGCAGAGCGATAAAGGGAGCAGCGAGAATCCCAAAAGCTTCGGCAACGTCACCTGGAGAAGGACCTGGCAGAGAAGGCACGTATGAGAAAAGATAAAAGTACGGTGAGGGAGCCGCGGCGTAAGGGTGCAGTACGGAACTTTAAGTTAAAAGGTGGTTGGGGCTTCATCCAGGAGCCTGGACTTTATTTAGAAGTTTTTGTAACCCGGCGGGACGTGGAGGCTCACCTCCCAGAAGGACACCCGGGGAGGGACCTGTTGCCAGGAGACTTGGTGACTTACACCCGACACTGGGGTTACAATGGATGGTACGCCCTAAATGTTACCAGGTGCGACCCCTACTCCCCAGAGTGTCAGGAAACTGACAGACCCTCGAAGCCTTCAGCCTCCCCCAACCAGGCCTCTGCACAAGTGCCCACCCCACGCCGTAAATCTCCCCAGCCTCCCTCAGTGGTCTCCTCAGCAGCCCCAGCTATGGACATGATAATGATAGCTGGCCCGTACCCGGCGCCTGTTAGGCCCCCTGGGGTTCGTTCAGTCCGGGACATAGGGGTCCAGACCCGGAGGAGATGAAAGAGGTGGCCACACAGACCCATATAGCGGGTCACGACATCACTGTACTGGCCACACGACGTCATCAGGTCTGGGTGGACCCTCCTGTCACGGATGTTTGGCAAGCTCCAGAAGAGTACCAGGTGGTACCTGGAAGAGGCCAGCCAAAGAAGTCTAAATAACCTGGACAGGGTCTCTGTATGTAAATAGTTAAATTATTGATGTACCCGGACGGGTGAATGTTCATAAAAAAAGAAGTTTATTGCCTTAATATACCCAGGTTGGGTAATGGTTTGATGTACCCGGACGGGTGAATGTTCAGAAGAACAAGTTTATTGTTGCCTTAATATACCCAGGTTGGGTAATGGTGTTTCACTGTAATGAAAATGTTGAACTTTGAAGCCATGAACTGTACTGGCTCACAAATTTTTCTGTAAATAGTTGGCACTTCGGTGCTCCATCTTGGTTTTACAAAAAACTTTACTGTGCACTATTTTCAACTACCTCAGAAACTAAAAACCCGTTTGGTGTGGCCGAAAGTGAGGTCTGCTCAAGGGAAGTCTTGCAGCCCACCCAAGACCACAGTTGGAGGTTTGGAGCAGGTCCTCCACAAGCACAAGTAAAGGACACTGTGAAGTTACCCCGGTGGGGTTGTAGTCCTAAGAAGTCTCCACGAACTTCGGTACTAATGCTATTTGCACTTTTGTTGAATATGTATTTATTAACACACATGTATAACACATATCAAGGGTATAAACAGTAACAAAACATGTCACATAATATAAGCCATTTGCACTTTTGTAATGTTATTATTAGTGTTGAGCGATATTGCTCGATATCTAAAAATATCGTATCGAAATTGTATCGCCGATAGCACTAAATATCGTCGATATCCGATTTCGATAGCGGAAGTCCCATGTAAGTCTATGGGAACAAAATATCGAAATTAAAAAAAACTTTATTTCCTTGTAAACACTATATATACACAAATAGAATACAATATATATATATTAAAACATGTCATTGTGACATATATATATATACATATATTTATAGTTTATACACTTCTACATAGTAAAATCGACTCTAATTCAATTGCCGGGTAAAGACGTGACATACCCCATAGAAGTCGACGGGCTCGGTACCGAGTACCCAGAAAACCTCTGGCTCTGTGCGACTCAACTTGGGCGTCACGAACAGGATTCTGTAGCTCGCTATAAGCGAGTCCTGTGTGCCTGAATTGCACTGGTTTTGTGCTTGAGAATTGCTAAAATCATCAGAGAATGTATTTGCCATTTTTCCGCCATATCTGCGTCACGACGAGGCACTGGTGAAGAAGAAGGGCGTGCTCTTCGTGGGTGTCACTCACTCAGTGGCGTGAAAACGATGGCCGACCACTCTAAATGGTACTGCAATGTAAGATCGTGCCCCACAGCTCTTCAGTTCCGCCTCCTCATTCTCCTCAGTGTGCGGAAACTAACACGAAGGTCCCGCCTCACTACAAAAGAGGGGCCCTCTCCAGATGCTAATGACACATGTGACTTGGCAGAGATGGCTAATGGACACGACGAGCAGAAGTGGGAAGGGATGGAGCAGTCAGAGCTCTCCCCCCACGGAAGCGACCCGATCGCCACAGAATCACCGTTGGGCACCCGGCCTGTAAACCCTCCTACGCTGCAAGAAGCGGAGGATACCCTAAGAGGCCTGGCCCGGCACCGGGAGGAGGTCGCCAGGATGGAAGCCAGCTGGCGTGCCCTAAAAATAAACTTGGAGCGGCGCCAATCCCTCTTACCTGAAGTGTCTGTACCGGAAGGTGAGGCACCCGTTCTAGTAGAGGAGTCCTTGCAATGTGATCCGGTTGACGTTGTCGCAGTGGAGGCACCCGTTCCTGCAAAAACCGCAGCACCGTCAGCAGCATCCCGTCGCTGAGACAGAAGAAGCGACACCCGTCCTCATGGAGGAGGCCGCGCAGGCACCAGAGCACTACCTGCCTGTACCGGAGCCCCGACTGTCATCTGATTTAGAGCCGTCTGCTTCCTCCGCAGGGGAGCGCCGCCAGGACTGGGGGGCGACAGGAGAGCTGCCGCAAACCGGACACTGTAAGCTGCAGTTTGATGGTGGAGACATGGAGCAGCTGGTGGAGGAGAATTACAACCGGCGTCAGGAGGAAGAGTGGAGACGTTGGGAGCGGGAAGCAGAGCGACAAAGGGAGCAGCGAGAAAACCTACAACTTCGCCAACGTCAGGTGGAGAAGGACCGGGCAGATAAGGACCGGATGAGAAAGGATAAAGGAACCCTGAGGGAGCCGCGGCGTAAGGGTGCAGTACGGAACTTTAAATTGAAAGGTGGTTGGGGCTTCATCCAGGAGCCTGGACTTTATTTAGAAGTCTTTGTGACCCGCGGGACGTGGAGGCTCACCTCCCAGAAGGACACCCGGGGAGGGACCTGTTGCCAGGAGACTTGGTGACTTACACCCGACACTGGGGTTACAATGGGTGGTACGCCCTAAATGTTACCAGGTGCGACCCCTACTCCCCAGTGTGTGAGGAACCTGTGAGACCCTCGAAGCCTTCAGCCTCCCACATCCAGGCCTCTGCAAAAGTGCCCACCCCACGCCGTAAATCTCCCCAGCCTCCCTCAGTGGTCTCCTCAGCAGACCCACCCATGGACATGATCCAGTTACGTGGCCCGTACCCGGCGCCTGTTAGGCCCCCTGGGGTTCGTTCAGTCCGTGACATAGGGCTCCAGACCCGGAGGGAGATGAAAGAGGTGGCCACACAGACCCAGATAGCGGGTCACGACGTCACTGTACAGGCCACACGACGTCATCAGGTCCTGGTGGTCCTTGGTGCCTCGGATGTTTGGCAATCTCAAGAAGAGTACCAGGTGGTACCTGGAAGAGGCCAGCCAAAGAAGTCTAAATAACCCGGACAGGGTCCCTGTATGTAAATAGTTAAATTGTTTATGTACCCGGAGGGTGAATGTTCCTAAAAAAGTTTTTTAATTTAATAAAAAAAAAAAAAACACAGTTTTCATTTCTTTTATTACTGTCTCATCCTGCGACGCTATCGATCTCCTGTAAAAAAATGAAAAAAAAAAAAAAAAGTATACCACCTGACCGACGCAGTCCATAGTAACAAGTGTCCCACGACGATCCAGCTCTGCTACATCAGAATGACAGGCAGAGCCTGTCATCCCGGCGCAGCACAGCTGATTACCTGCTTCCCCAGCGGTGACGTCATCGGACTGACTGCTTTACGGCCGGGATTACCCAGCAGTCACTGCAGTTATCGCGAAAAACTGCATGTGACCGCCAGGGAGAAGATAATGGCGGCCATCAAGCAGTCCAGGACGTGACCGCCGGAGATCTTCTGCCAGGTAAGTGCCGCTGACTCCTGACAGACCCGACCGACGGACACTCACAGTGACAGTGACAAATCCGATTCCGGTATTCGATAAGACGAAAATATCGAAACGAATTATCGAAAGGCCGATAGAGCTAATATCGGCCGATAGCCGATATTTGCATTATCGTATCGCTCAACACTAGTTATTATTAAAAATTTTATTATGCAACGTTTAACTTGAAGTGTTTCCTGCTTTCTTACCACGTCGCATAGTCCACTCTGCTACATCACTTTGCACCATTGCTCTATCTCACATCTATCTGCCCTGGAAGGATAGTGTGTTACCTGTAGAAGACTTTTCACCTACCTGCACTACACCATCCCTTCCAGAGGACCTGCACAGCAGCGCTGGACACCGTGACCAGGTACTACAGGTGGCGTCACGAAAAACTACACGAACATTCTATCATCCCCTGGAAATATCCCACATTCCAGTGATCGCCCAGGTCACGGACCGAGCTGTGCTACTCGTGACCTCCCCCATAGAAGTCGACGTGATCGGTGCCGAGTACCCCCAAAACCCCTGTCTCTGTGCGACTCAACTTCCCTCACTGTGCTGGCACTTTACATTTACAATGCCTCTGGGTTTTTTTTTTGGGGGGGTGGGGAACATTCAGACTTTTGCTATGGGGCCCCATGATTTATATGTACGCCCCTGCTGCTGAGGCATGGTATTTAAGGCTGTTAAGGAGCCAACATACATGGACCTTGCCAGCAGCGTCGGACTGGAGTACCTTGGGCCCACCAGAGAAAATATATTCTTGCGGCCCAACATCATACTTCCCAACCTTTGAATAAGGGAAAGAGGGACAAAGGCTGTGGCACGCTGTGCATGCTGCAGAAAATTTTAGGCCATGCCACGTTGCACCACAGACTGTCCAGGAGTTGGTGGATGCTTTAGTACAGGTGTGGGAGGAGATCCCTCACGAGACCATCCGTCGCGCTCATCAGGAGCATGGCCAGAAGTTGTAGGGAGGTCATACAGCATACCTCCCAAATTTGGAAGACAGGAAAGAGGACTAAAGGCTGCGGCGCGTGTTGCGCGCCGCTGAAAATTTTAGGCTACGCCCCGACAACACCCATTTCACAGCTAATCACACCCATATCCTCGCCCCAAGCGTAACCATTTAGCACTGCTGATCACACTGACTGGTAATGAGGGCACAGTGGCTGGTACTGAGGAAAAGAAAGAAAGAGCAGCGAGAGAGAAAGAACAAACAGAGAACGAAAGAGAGGAAAGAAAAAAAAAGAGAAAGAAAGAACAGAGAGAAAAAAGAACAGAGAGCGAGAAGGAAAGAACAGAGAGCGAGAAAGAAAGACTAGAGAGAGAGCCATAGGTGTAGCTAGGGTTTTGGTTTAGTGGGGGCAAAACTTCTGAGTGGGCCCATCATCAGAGAACCTCAGCAAATGACCGCGCTGTTGGCCAAAATAATCTCTATATAAAAAGACCAATATTGATATTACCGCCATATGGTCTGTGTTAAATAATACCAGTCCTACAGAACATATAATAGATTACAGCACAGGTACAGATAATGACTTACCGCTGATGTTCTTTCTAATGGAATTGTTCACTTTTCATGTCTTTTCCATCTGGCCCACACCGACATGACGACTTCTCCAGCCAGGACTCAAATGCACCCCCATTAAAAAAAAAATAAAAAAAAACCTCACCTCCCGGCTCCTGTGCTGCTCACTGTTCTCCCTCTCAGCGTCTAACAGCGGGCGCCGGCAGGTGATGTTATTGCGCCCGCTGTCATACGCTGAGAGGGAGATTATGGGAGAGTAGGAGCGCTCGCTCCTTCTCTCTCCATGCGGTCAGCTTTATCGGCTGGATGCCGATACAGCTGACCCTCCGATGATGGGTGGGGGGCCCACTGCTGGCACCGGGCCCCCCCAACGCCTGTTCAGGCCCCATAGCTTCCGGGCGGCAGAGCAGGGAGAGCGATTCTCCCTGCTCTGCCGCAGAATGTAACTGTATCGTAGCTCCGGGTGGGCCCCCTCAGAGCGCGGGCCCCGGGGCCACCACCCCCTCTGCCCCGCGACCTATCCTTTCAAATCAGGGCCCACCACGCAGGAGCTGGGGCCCACAGTAGGTTTCTCCGGTGTCCCGGTGCCTCAGTCCGACCCTGCTTGCCAGCCTGATAATACCAGGCCCAGCAGTCTGCATATCTTGGCTGGTTAACAAAAATAGGGGATCCCCTCGAAAAAAATTTGGCGTGGGGTCCCCCCTATTTTTGTTAACCAGCCAGATGAAGCAGACTGCTGAGGCCTGGTTTTTCAGGCTGGTAAGGATCCAATATCCATGGACCTTGCCAACCTGATAATACCAGGCCACAGCAGTCTGCTTAGCTTGGCTGGTTAACAAAAATAGGGGATCCCCTCGAAAAAAAAACGGCGTAGGGGTCCCCCTATTTTTGTTAACCAGCCAAGTAAAATGCAGACTGCTGCGGCCTGGTATTAAAAGACTGTCAAGGCCCATGGATTTTGGCCCTCAACAGCCTGATAATACCAGGCTACAGCAGCCCCACATTTGGCGCATCAAAAGATGTGCCAATTGTGGCACTTTACCCGGCTCTTCCCACTGCCCTGTAGAGGTGGCAAGCGGGGTAATAAGGGGTTAATGTCACCGTTGATTGCACGGTGAGAATAAGCCCGGTTAATAATGGAGAGGTGTCAATAAGACACCGATAAATTATTAATCCCAAAGTTTTTAAATGTATAAAAAAAAAGACACAGCAAGAAAAAAGTATTTTACTGAAATAAAAAAGACAACACAGTTTTCATTTCTTTTATTATACTCTCATTCCTGCGACGCCATCGATCTCCTGTAAAAAAAAGAAAAAAAAAAAACAACAGTATACCACCTGTCCGACGCAGTCCATAGTAACGAGGGTCCCACGACGATCCAGCTCTGCTACATCGCAATGACAGGCAGAGCCTGTCATCTCGACGCAGCACAGCTGATTACCTGCTTCCCCGGCGGTGACGTCATCGGACTGACTGCTTTACGGCCGGGATTACCCAGCAGTCACTGCAGTTATCGCGAGAAACTGCATGTGACCGCCGGGGAAAGATGATGGCGGCCATCAAGCAGTCCAGCCCGTGACCGCCGGAGATCTTCTGCCAGGTAAGTGCCGCTGACTCCTGACAGACCCGACCGACAGGACACTGACAGTGACAGTGACAAATCCGATTCCGGTATCCGATAAGACGAAAATATCGGAACTAAGTATCGAAAGTCCGATAGAGCTAATATCGGCCGATACCCGATACTTGCGGTATCGTATCGCTCAACACTACACCTGTGTTTTACACACTCCCAAAAATTCATAAAAATCTTAGCCATCCACCAGTGAGACCAATAGTGGCTTCCACAGATTCCGTATTGTCACCAATGGCTATTGTAATAGAGAAGATCTTATCTCCCATGATGTCTCATATTCCATCATACCTTCATGATACATCTGAATTTTTATGTCATTTAAGCAATTTGTGAACGGTACCGCTAATAACATTTTGGATGTCAATAATTTATACACCAGTATTGATCATTTAAGAGGCACCTCTGCGGTACGAGATTTTTTTGACGACCATACAGAATTTTCTCCAGACCAGAAACAATTCTGCATCTCATTGTTAGATTTGATTCTTACGAGGAACTATTTTTTTATTTCAGGACCAGTTTTTTTATACAGCAAGTTGGGACCGCTATGGGCTCAAATGTTGCGCCTCCGTATGCAAATATCTTTATGGCACACATGTTTACACCAAAATACTCTTCCAGAATTATGTACTACTCTGGAAGAGAAATATTGATGACATTTTCATTATAAAAAATGGGGACTTGGGGTCTTTGCAGCTTTTCCATATCACTATGAATCAGTTTGTTCCTAATCTCAAATTCACAATGCAATTTGATTTTCACAAAATTAACTTTTGGGATACCAACATCCTCATCCAACATGATGGTACTTTGTCCACCGATCTGTTCGTTAAAAGTACAGATAGGAACAGTCTTCTTCACCTTTCTAGCTGCCATCCTTTACATGTTAAAAGATCCCTCCCCAGGTCCCAATTTTGCCGTATAAACAGAATAGAATCCGATAACTATACTCGTACTATTCACTTAAATGAGATGAATGGCAAGTTTAAGGATCGTGGTTATCCAGACTCTATTCTGAGGCTTACTACATTGGTTAATCAAAGAATACCACACCTAGAACTGTTTTTGTGAATAATTTTAATCCCTTTTCTAAATCCTTTACTGGCATTATTTCAGAAACATTGGCCTATCTTTAAAGATTCTTATCCTGATATTCCTGAATTTTCCAGCTCTCCTCTAGTGTGTTATAAGAAGCCTAATAATTTACGCAATTTATTGGTTCAAGCTGATATTGGACCAACAATACGCAGAGGTACACAAACCTTCTTGAACACACCACAGAAGGGTACATATCCATGTTTACACTGCCTCCAATGCTCCAATGTTATGAAAGGAGAATCATTCTTCCATCCAAGAACAGGTAAACGTTTTTCCATCAGGGGATTTCATACATGCGATTCGTCATATGTTGTGTACCTCATTAAATGCCCATGGGTCTTGGATATGTTGAGGAAACCACCCAGCATATCCGAGACCGCATTTCCCAACACAAATCGACAATTCGCTGCAAAAGGTTGATGCTACCAATCCCTGCCCACTTTATTGCAGCTAATCATAATATTGCACAATTGCGGTTTCAAGTATTAGAATCTATACCTGTGTCACAAAGGGGAGGGAATAGGACCTTAATACTAAAACAACGAGAGGCATTTTGGATTTATACACTTAACACCATGGAGCCTCACAGCCTCAGTAGGAATATGAGATTTTCTATGTTGGCATATGCAACAGATTAGGACTTATTATAAGTAAAAGGAGGACTTTATGCTGACCTGACAGTAGATGGTGATGTTGTGTAACGTTTCCTTCTGTTTAATTTATTGTTTAAGAAATAGTCTCACTTGTAGTTTCACTTTCGTTTTGTTCCTGTTTCCTGATGCAATGCTAAAAATGACTGTGCATTTTCCTTTTACCTCATGTTGTAAGAAGTAAAAGCTTGTTATCCCATGAAGCCTACTCTGTGAAGTTTTCTACTGCAAAGGTGTGGATTCAGAAGCTGTGCAACAGGTTATGGGCCCAATACAGGTACCCTAGATACAGCGTACCCAGATACAGGCACCAGAGAATTCCAGACACCACAGATCCCAAGCACCAAGAATACCAGATACCCAGGACACTGGAACTCTCAGAAAGACCCTGGTGAATGCAGAAGAATTCTTCAATGCAAGCCTCTCCAAACAAGTAAGATAAGTTAAAAATGACAAGTAGCACAGAGCTAAAACTCGCAGTAGCTAAACTGAATGATGAGAACTGTCAGCTATGGAAATTCAAAGTAGAGATGTTATTGCCTAAAGATGATTTATGGGAAGTAATCATTACAGAAAGACCTGATCAGGATAATCAGACATGGGATAAGAAAAATAGACAAGCGAGAGCCACCATTAGCTTATTAGTGGATGATGCTCAATTAATACATATAAGAAATGAAGAAACAGCGAAAGGAATGTGGGAAGCATTAAGAAAGCTATATGAGATACCCAGCTTAAATCACAAGTTATTTTTATTAAGAAAGCTTTACAGTATGAGACTAAGTGCAGACAGTGACATGCAGAAGCATATATTCTCAATGATGGAAGTGATATCACAGCTAAGATCTATTGGTGAAGATATTAAAGAAAGTCATATAGCAGCTATATTGTTGTGCAGTTTACCAGATTCGTATACAGCCTTGATAAATGCGCTTGAGACGAGACCAGAAACAGACAATACATTATAGTTTGTGAAGACCAAACTCATAGATGAATATCAGAGAAGAAAATAACAAAGCAATGATTCTTCTACTGAAAAGGACAGTGAGAACGCTCTTAAAGCTACAGAATTTAAAAAACCCTATAATAAAGAGACAAGAGAATGCTTCAGATGTAAGAAAAAAGGTAATTTAAAGAAAGACTGTACCATATGAAAAGCAGAACAACAAAAATTACAACATAAAAAGCATGCACAGAAAGTAAAAAACACAATTTCCGATTCGTGTGAGAATAATTGGAATGGCACATTCAAAATAACAGACAAGAAATCATCACTTGGTTGGTTTATTGATTAAGGAGCAACGAGACATATGACAAGAGACAAGAATTTCTTTACTGATCTTGATTTAGATAAGAAAGAAGCCATTTATCTAGCAGATGGAAGCAAAATAACTGCAGAAGGTATCGGACAAGGTATGCTAAATTGTTCAAACAAGTTCGGACAGGATTCAAAGATACTTGTACAGGATGTGTTGTATGTTCCAAAATTGGAAGGCGAATTATCTGTGAAACGTTTAACAGCAAAAGGACTTACAGTAAAATTCAAAGACAATGAGTGTGCAATTATTGCAGGAAACAAAATGATAACCAAAGTCAAGGCAGATGAACAATTATATAATTTTGACAAACCAAAGGAACAGATGAAGGTATGTACACATGATCATAAAAACTGTATTCACATGTGGCATAGACGTCTAGGACATAGACACCCGGACAGTATAAGGGAACTACAGAGAAAAGAATTGACAAAAGATTTAAAGATATCAGATTGCTCAATTACCATAAGATGTGAATGTTGTAAAAAATCCAAAGCCACAAGGATATCTATTCCAAAAGAAAGTGAGATGAAAAGCGAAAGACCACTTGATTTGGTGCATACTGACGTATGTGGACCCATGAAAGTGACTACATCAGGAGGCAATAGATACATGTTGACTTTTATAGACGACTTCTCAAGATACACAGTCACATACTTAATTAAGAACAAAAGTGAAGTTTTTGATAAACTTGTAGACTATGTAACAAGATCAAGTAACAAATTTCAAAGAAGCCAATTGTCATCAGAAGTGATAATGGAGGTGAATTTACAGGTCACAGAATAGAAGACTACTTAAGACAAAATGGAATAGAACATCAGAAAACTGTTCCATACACACCTGAACAAAATGGAATAGCAGAAAGGAAAAACAGAACTCTAACAGAGATGATGAGATGTATGCTGACAGATTCTAAACTAACAGAGAAATATTGGGGTGAGGCAGCAATGACAGCTACATATCTACAGAACCGTCTTTTTTCCAGAAAACTGAAGAAAACTCCATATGAACTGTGGCAAGGTATGAAACCAAGTGTCAATCATTTAAAAGTTTTTGGATGTAAAGTTTTTATATTCATTCCAACAGAAAAACATTCCAAACTTCAAAACAGATCCATGGAAGGAATATTCGTTGGATATAGTGAAAACTGCAAAGGATATAGAATCCTAGATCCCAAACAACAGAGTTACGGTGAGTAACAGTGTGAACATTCATTGAAGATTTAAATGAAGACATTATGATTTCAGTTGAAACAAAAAATGAGAAAAACAATAGTGACATAACTGAAGAAATATCTGATGAGAAAGAAGTAGAAAATAATGAAGAACAAAATACTGAGAGGGAAGAATCACAACTACAAACAGACACAGAACCAAGATGTTCAATAAGAGAGAACAAAGGAAAACCACCAAAACGTCTCTCATACAAGACAAGTATAAGAAAAATCCAAGAGCCTACCTCTTGGGAAGACATATCTAAACTTTCTGAAGAAGCTAATAAATGGATAGAAGCAACAGAAACAGAAATTAAATCCATGCATGATTCAAATACATGGACACTAACAGATTTGCCAGAAGGAAGAAAAGCCATAGGATGTAAATTGATTTTTAAAGTAAAATTCCAAACAGATGGCACACCTGAAAGATATCGAGCAAGACTCGTAGCTAAAGGGTATTCTCAAAGATATGGAGAAGACTATGATGAAACATTTGCTCCAGTTGTCAAACACACTACAATAAGAACTTTACTTACAGTTGCAGCAATGGAAAAGATGGAACTAAGACATCTGGATGTAAAGACAGCTTTTTTGAATGGAGATTTAACAGAAGACATTTACATGGAACAACCTCCAGGATTCAAAGATGAAAGAAATCTAAACAAAGTTTGCAAACTACAGAAAAGCATATATGGTTTAAAGCAAGCATCTAAAGCGTGGAATGACAAAATCACTGAAGTACTAACAAATGAAAAATTTCAAAGATTCAAAGCTGATCCATGCTTGTACACAAAAAGGCTGAGTAAAAGATGGATTTATGTACTCATATACAGTACAGACCAAAATTTTGGACATACCTTCTCATTCAAAGATTTTTCTGTATTTTCATGGCTATGAAAATTGTAAAATCACACTGAAGGCATCAAAACTATGAATTAACACATGTGGAATTATACATTACACTTTACAAAAAAGTGTGAAACAACTGAAAATATGTCTTATAGTCTAGGTTCTTCAAAGTAGCCACCTTTTGCTTAGATTATTGCTTTGCACGCAGAAAAGGTGAACGGATGGATTCTACATGCCTGGTTCCCACCGTGAAGCATGGAGGAGGTGGTTGTGATGGTGTGGGGGTGCTTTGCTGGTGACACTATTGGGGATTTATTCAAAATTGAAGGCATAGTGAACCAGAATGGCTACTACAGCATCTTGCAGCAGCATGCTATTCCATCCGGTTTGCGTTTAGTTGGACCATCATTTATTTTTCAACAGGACAATGACCCCAAACACACCTCCAGTCTGTGTAAGGGCTATTTGACCAGAAGGAGAATGATGGGGTGCTACGCCAGATGACCTGGCATTCACAGTCACCAGACCTGAACCCAATCGAGATGGTTTGGGGTGAACTGGACCGCTCACCGCTTCAATTTTGAATAAATCCCCAACAGTGTCATCAGAAAAGCACCCCCACACCATCACACCACCTCCTCCATGCTTCTCGGTGGGAACTAAGCATGTAGAGTCCAGCCGTTCGCCTTTTCTGCGTACAAAGCAGTAATCAAAGCAAAATGTGGCTACTTTGAAGAACCTAGAATATAAGACATATTTTCTGCTGTTTCACACTTTTTTGTAAAGTGTAATGTATAATTCCACATGTGTTAGTTCATAGTTTTGATGCCTTCAGTGTGATTCTACAATTTTCATAGTCATGAAAATACAAAAAATCTTTGAATGAGAAGATGTGTCCAAACTTTTGGTCTGTACTGTATGTAGACGACATTTTGATTTGTTTAAAACAAGAAAGGGATAAAGAAAACATTCTAAAAATCCTGAAACAAAATTTTGAAATCAAAGCCTTGTGAAATGTAAAACAGTATCTAGGAATACAGATAGAAAGACAAGAAGTACTGTGGTTAAGACAATTGTTGACAGAATTTGGACAACCACAGTTGGAACCAACAAAACTAAAAGAGGACCAAGGAGTCTTGAAATTGGAGTATTGCCCTACTGAAGAAATGACAGCAGACATTTTCACGAAGGCGTTGAATGCTGATAAACATCAGAAACTAATAAAAAAGTTGGGTTTGATTGAATAAGTCCTTACTGTTGAGAAAAGGTGTTGGCATATGCAACAGATTAGGACTTATTATAAGTAAAAAGAGGACTTTATGCTGACCTGACAGTAGATGGCGATGTTGTGTAACGTTTCCTTCTGTTTAATGTATTGTATAACAAATAGTCTCACTTGTAGTTTCACTTTCGTTTTGCTCCTGTTTTTCCTGATGCAATGCTGAATTGACTGTGCATTTTCCTTTTTACCTCATGTTGTCAGAAGTAAAAGCTTGTTATCCCATGCATCCTGCTCTGTGAAGTTTTCTACTGCAAAGGTGTGGATTCAGAAGCTGTGCAACATTCTATACATAAAAGGAAGCACATTGGCTATGTATTATTATTTTCATCAGTTTCCATGTAAGATTTTCTTTATACTAATATAGTATTTTTTCATATCTTTCAGATCAATTAACTGGTTGACAGGTATATGTGGCAGCACTCCGAATTCTTTTTTCTCCTTGTGGTCTGTGTATTATTTTCCTTGCTGTTTGCTGTTACTTTCTGTCTTTGCTTCCTGATTCCCCTGAGTGAGCGGTTGTTATGGCAACGCGTCTGGTTTGCTCTGCTGAAAGCTGAGGAGCATCTCCCTGACGCATGCTCTGTACTAATTTGTCCAGCTGGAGTCACTCCTGCACTGTTATAAGAGATGCTTACTGCATCCTCAGTACACACCATTCTGAGCACGCTGGCATGAGACACACACATCTATCCTGGTGACCTAGGTATTGTATTGCAGCATATCTGATTTATCACTGACTGCACTTAACTCTTCCTTGTTCTTTTTCATGTGGTTGCACCAGTGACTCATGAGCTTTCTTATCTTAAGCTCCCATCATACACAGCGATCTCGCTTGCGAGATCGCTGCTGAGTCTCTAGTTTTGTGACGCAACAGCGATCTCCCCAGCGATATCGCTGTGTGTGACATTCAGCGACGATCAGCTCCCCTGCCGGGTATCGCTGATCGTCGCTGAATGTCCTGGACATTTTTTTGATCGGTGGTCTCCCGCTGGCCAGCACGCATCGCTGCGTGTGGTAGGCAGGAGACTAGCGATCAGCTGGTAACCAAGGTACACATCGGGTTTCCAGGTGCCTGGCTGCGCCTGGAAACCCGATGTGTACGTTTGGGTACCAGGCGCTGCTGCAGGGGATCTGGTAACCAAGGTAACTTGGTTACCAGCTCACTGCACCAGTGGGCTGGTATCCAACATACACTGCAGGTAACTAAGCGACGTTACCCGCAGTGTCGCTGTCCTGATCGCTTCCTGAGCGGCCTGTTTGGCAGCTCAGCAGCGATCATGTAGCGACACACCAGCGATCCTGACAAGTGCATATCGTTGTCGGGAAAGCTGGTGTGTCGCTATGTGTGACGGGGCCCTTACAGTTTTCACCTTTTCAATTTTGCACACTAAGGTTATTCTATTTGCTGCTATACCTGCCAATACAATGATCTAATACAATATGTGGTCACGCTAGCTAATACAGAGACCCTCTGTTATGATGGGCATCTATATGCTTTATTCTCATTGTATATCCTTATACTGATAATTGTATACTGATATTTTATTATTAAAGAGAGAACTTTTATCTTATCTGGTCTATTGCTTATTATTAATACACCTTATGATGTTCTTACCTTCTAGATGTTGATCTGTGGTGATTGTGGATGCTCCATATATATATATATAATGATGGTGGACAAATCCGGATTATTTATTTTAGATGTATTATCCTGATTATAATTTGATGCTGGTTAATTTGTTTATTTGTTATATGTGGCTAGTCATGCTATGTTCTTTTGTGTTTAGATAAACCGTGAACAAGGCCTCTATGGTCGAAACGTTCTTTATTTTGTCATATGAACCCAGTGTGTATTTTTTGACACATGAGGTCCACTTTATAAGAATTTAATACATTTATCAATTGATGCATGATTTTTGTGTCTCAAGGTTCTTCTTTATTCTATTGGACATTTTTTTCCTGAGAGGCACCACTCATTGGTCTGCATTCCCCCTTATCCCATTTTTTTGAACAATAGAAATCAGGCATTAAAATGTTTCTCCTCTATCAAACATAATCTACAAAAGAAACCAGAGATGAAAGATCACTTCTTCTCCTTCATGTCAAAGATTTTTGAGAATTTTCATGCAGAGCTAGCTCCCACTCTCAAAAACTCTGAAGAATGTTGGTTCCTACCCATGTTTGGAGTATACCACACTAAGAAACCAGGCCAAATTAGAGTGGTGTTTGACTCCAGTGCTAAGTTTGATGATGTCTCCCTGAATAATGTTCTACTGACAGGACCAGACCTTAATAATAAACTGCTGGGAGCACTTATGCATTTCCGTAAGGATTCCATTGCCTTCATCACTGACATCTAGCAATGTTCCATTGTTTCCTTGTGAGAGAGAGAGACAGGAACTTCCTAAGATTCTTCTGGTACAGAGGCAATGATCCTGCTAAAGAAGTCAGAGAGTATCGCATGAGAGTGCACATCTTTGGCAACAGTCCTTCACTGCAGTCGCATTTATGGATTCAAATGGTAGGCTCAACAAGGAGAAACAGAATATGGATCAGATGTCAGACAAGTCATAGAAAAATGACTTTTTTGTTGATGACTGTCTGAAAGTCTGTCTGAAAGTTGATGAGACTGCCATCAGTCTTCTCAGGAGAGCCCAAGAGATGCTTGCTTGCTCGAACCTCAGGCTTCACAAAATAGCCTCAAACAGCCAAGAACTCATGGAAGCATTCCCTTCACAAGACTTATGTAACAGTCTCAGAGATTTGAATTTGGGGTCAGAACCCGCACCAATGCAAGCAGCCTCGGGCTTCTCTGGAATCTACAGTCAGACACTTTCACCTTCCATGTCAGCCAGGAAGAAAAGCCTTTCACATGTAGAGGTGTCCTGTCCACCATTAACAGTCTTTATGATTCCTTGGGTTTCGCAGCTCCTGTTACTATATAAGGCAAAGCCTTACTAAGAGACTTAACTAAAGAAACATCCGACTAGGATGCACCTCTGCCACCTGATAAGAGAATCCAGTGGAAAGGATGGAAGAACTCTTTAGCAGCCCTCTCCAACCTGAACGTGCCAAGACCATACGCCCCTGTGCCATTTACAGAAATACAAAGCCAAATACTGTACGTATTTGCAGATGCTTCTGTCAAAGCAATTGCCGCTGTCGCCTATCTCAAAACTGTAGATTCCAAATGTCAGAGCCACATTGGATTTGTTATGGGGAAGGCTAAACTTGCTCCACAGCAAGAGTACACTATACCCAGGTTAGAGCGTTGTGCTGCAGTCTTAGCCATTGAGTTAGCAGAGTTCATCGCATCCGAGATGGATATCGACCTCACACAAGCCAAGTTCTACTCAGACAGCAAAGTAGTCCTTGGATACTGTATGTCCAAAATCAGACTAGGCGATTCTATGTTTATGAGAAAACCAATAAAGGAGATTCACACAAGACCATATCATATCAAAACTACAAAATCTTTATTAAAGACACAATAAAACAGTTAAAACACGGCAGATACCACAAAGGGCAGGATAATGGGTGGGTATGCCCAGGAATGACCATCATAATTATGCTTGCAAATAACCCCAAAATTGGAGTAAACTATTATGCACAAATGTAACACCAACAACTAGCATAATAAAGCCAATGTGACTAAGTAGACAAAGGCACTAAGCAGTTAGTATAGGAAGTAAATAGGCTAACAATAACCTATAGCAACAAAGCAATGTGGATACCAATCCTACATATTACAATAACACCAACACAGTATAAAATGCAAGCAGAATGTAAAAGGCATAGTTAGGAGATCAGATCGGAGAACCCACCACACCCGACGCACGTTTCGCTTTGAAATGCTTCGTCCTGTGGTGGTTGGGTACTGGCCAGATAGGGTATATATACAAAAGTGAGCCAATAGTAACTAAACGTTTTAATTATTTCCCTCCCACAAGTCTGTGACAGAATAAGCCGATTTGACAACGTGACATGACAACAAACCATATGATAATTAGTAACCAGGAAGATCTTGGTGCTGACCTGGTAGTAAATAAACATTCACAACAGTTAAAAGAAAAAAAGCCTAACGCGAACGCGTCTAACACAATAGAGAACCAATACCAATAAATATGTAGTGAAATGATAGTAATATAAATGTTCACAAAGAAACACGGAGTTCAGACACGTAATAACCGGTGATGCGTCATTGACAAGGCATCACTTCCGGAACCTAAATATATACGTTGCCATAACAGCCACAGGATCCGCGACGTCACATCCGGTAGCACAGCTACGAAGTCCGTGTCATCACATCTGGTGATACGCATCCAATAGTATCCATTGACGTCACTAGAGGAAGTACACATCCAGAATTGGTATGTGTATGTTGTCAAGGCAGCTGTAAAGTCCACGACGTCTGGTAATGCGCAGTCAATAGTGTCCTGTGAATCGTCACCAAGGGAATATCACATCCGGAACCGGTATGTATATGTTGCCATGGAAACTACAAAGTCAGCAACGTAGCAACCAGTATTACGTAAAAAATAAAATCAAATACTATGTGTGAACAAGACCTATAAATTGAAAAAATAAATAAAGAGACCTCATCGAGAATGTAAAAATCATCATCGCAGGAACCATTAATAGAGGTCGCAATGAAGTGCCAAGCGCTAATTAAACCTAAAATACTAAAAAATGACAAACAAGATTAAATATCAAAAAAAGTGAAAGCATATAATAAAATACAAATAGTAATACTATAATGAAATGCATTAAAAGTGACAAGTGAAATAAAGAAAAAAATATATATTATATGATATATATATATATATATATATATATATAAAAAGATTTTCTTACATATAATAAATATATAGTGAATAATTATGTCAATAATTAAGGTGCATAAGTGCATAATAGTTTCAACGCCAATAATGGCTACATGATAAAGGACATGTCACAATAGACATGTGGCCAAATTGGCCTAGTGCAAACCGAAAAAAACTAAATCCCATGCATATCAGCCAATTGAAGAATCCAGACAATGGTCCTGTATGTATAAGGCAGTCCAATGCCGAATAAGGGTATGTTTCCACATTCAGGAAACAGTCCGGAATTGCTGCGTGTTTGACGCTGTGCGTTGGCGCAGCGTCAAACACGCAGCGTCCAGATGTTACAGCATAGTGGAGGGGATTTCAAGAAATCCCGTTTCCACTATGCTGTAAAACACGCAGTCGGAAGACCTGCGTTTCCGGACATGCGGCGCGTCTTTTCAGACCGCAGCATGTCCTAGTCCGTTGCGGCGACGCTGCATTGCCGCAACGGAAATAACACAGGGCTATGCAGACCTGCGATCATTCCGCATGTGTTCCGGAGGTGTCCGGAACACATCCGGAATGAGCGCGCGTACAAAAGGGGGTGGGGCTTTGGGCGGTGCGGAATTTTCGCTCCGTCAAAAGCGCTGTGGTTCCGGACCGTGGAACCACAGCCTTAGAGCTCAATGAAAAAATCCAAAAGACAACCGACCAGAAGATAAGTCACAGCAACATGAAAACCCTACAAAGTAAACAATACAGACAAAAGACATAAATAAAAACAAAAATAAAAACAATTACAAGCCAGAATAAAAATCAGAACAAAAGACAGCATAAACTAAGACATCCTAAGATAAAAAATAGAAATAAAAAAGGGTATCCTAATCCATCATCCTTAAATCCTACATCCATGTTGTATTATTAATTATATAGGCATGACCACACGTTAACTCTGCAGGAGAGTGCGTGAGCATGTCTTGGACATCGAGAATACGATCACTGAAAATGACCTTCAGAATCTTAAACCAATCCCACGACATTTCAAGGTGGCTCACGGTTGTTACCCAATGGGATTGGTTTCTAAAGGTATTGACAGAGTCTTTCTCGGTTCCAGAGGTGGCAATTGGAAAAGATTGTTGGCACAGAAGGAGGCCAAGTGGCTTTACAAATTGGACACTATAACACTACTTGGTCATAACCCCTTTATTCCATCCAAGTACTATTCCGTCCATGTGACCCTGGACCTCATTCCCATGGACGGAATAGTACGTCACATGTGATCAGCTGCACTCCCGGGGGAAGCGCAGCTGATCACAGCCGGGTGTCAGCTGATTATCACACCTGACACCTGGCACTATGTGTCAGGAGCGGTCACGGACCACTCCCGGCACATTAGCCGCTGGCACACCGTGATCAAACATGATCGCGGTGTATCGGGGGCACAGGGAAGCATCGCGCAGGGAGGGGGCTCCCTGTGTGCTCCCCTGAGACTCTCAGAACAGTGTGATGTGATCACGCTGTTCTGAGGCCTTCCTCCCTGCAGGACCCCGGATCCAAGAAGGCCGCCGGGTCCTGAAGGGAGGCGGCTTCCTCAGTGCCTTCTGAGAGCAGGTGCTGAGGAAGCCTGCAGCACTGCCTGTGAGATCACTAGTCTCACAGAGTGCTGTGCATACTGTCAGGCCAGCGATCTGACTTTATACAGTAATATCCCACCCTGGGACAAAGTAAAAAAGTAAAAAAAAATAAAAATAAACGTGTAAAAAAAATTCCAAAATAAAAGGAAAAAAAAATATTCCCCAATAAATTCATTTTTCATGTAAATAAAAAAAACAAAACAATAAAAGTACACATATTTGGTATCGCCGTGTCCATAACGACCCGCACTATAGAACTGTCCCACTAGTTAACCCCTTTAGTGAACCCCTTACAAAAAAAAACAAAGCAAAATATCAATGCTTTATCATCATAACCGCCGAACAAAAAGTGGAATACCACGCAATCAAAAAAACATATATAAATAAACATGGTACCGCTGAAAACGTCATCTTGTCCCGCAAAAAACATGCTGCCATACAGCATCATCAGCGAAACAATAAAAAAGTTATAGCTCGCAGAATAAAGCAATGCAAAAATAATTATTTTTTATATAAAATTGTTTTTATTGCATAAAAGTGCCAAAACATAAAAAAATGATATAAATGAGGTATCGCCGTAATCGTACTAACCCTAAGAATAAAACTGCTTCATCAATTTTAACACACGCGGAATGGTATAAACGCCCCCCCAAAAAGAAATTCATGAATTGCTGATTTTTGTTCATTCTAACCTCCCAAAAATCAAATAAAAAGTGATCAAAAAATGTCACGTGCCCAAACATGGTATCAATAAAAACGTCAACTTGTCCCGCAAAAAACAAGATCTCACATGACTCTGTGGGCCAAAATATGCAAAAAATTATAGCTATCAAAATGTAGTGATGCAAAAACTATTTTTTTGCAATAAAAAGCGTCTTTTAGCGTGACAGCAGCCAATCATAAAAACCCGCTATAAATAGTAAATCAAACCCCCCTTTATCACCCCCTTAGGGAAAAATAATAAAATGTAAAAAATGTATTTATTTCCATTTTCCCATTAGGGTTAGGCCCTGTGCACACGTTGAGGATTGTGCTGCGGATCCACAGCAGAACCAGACGCCATGTACAGTACAATGTTAGTGAAGGGGGAAAAAAAGCTGTGCACATGATGCGGAATTTTTCACACGGATTTGGTGCGGTTTTAAAACTGCAGCATGTCAATTCTTTGTGCCAATTCAGCAGCGGTTTTACACCTATTCCATTATAGGTGTAAAACCGCAGGCAAATCCCACAAATACCGTGGCAAAACCGCAGTAAATCAGCGCTAAAACTGCAGGTAAAACGCAGGTCGTTTTACCTGTGGTTTTAGCAAAATTCACGTGGAAAAATCCGCAAGTAAATACACAATGTGTGCACGGGGCCTTAGGGTTAGTGGTTGCAGCTAAAGTTAGGGTTAGGGTTGGGGCTAAAGTTAGGATTAGGGTTAGGGTTGGGATTAGCGTTAGGGGTGTGTTATGGTTAGGTTTGTGGTTAGGGTTATGGTTAGGGTTGGGAATAGGGTTAGGGGTGTGTTGGGGTTAGGGTTGGAGTTAGAATTGGGGAGTTTCCACTGTTTAGGCACATCAGGGGCTCTCCAAATGTGACATGGCGTCTGATCTCAATTCTAGCCAATTCTGCGTTGAAAAAGTCAAACGGTGCTCCTTCACTTCTGAGCTCTGCCATGCGCCCAACAGTAGTTTACCCCCACATATGGGGTATCAGCGTACTCAGGACAAATTGCAAAATAACTCTTGGGGTCCAATTTCTTCTGTTACCCTTGGAAAAATAAAAATTTGGGGGTGAAAATATAATTTTGTAAAAAAAAATGATTTTTTTTGTTTTTACGGCTGTACGTTATAAACTTTGGTGAAGCACTTGGGGCTTCACAGTGCTCACCACACATCTAGATAAGTTCCTTGGGGGGGGTCAATTTTCCAAAATGGGGTCACTTGTGGGGGGTTTCCACTGTTTAGGCACATCAGGGGCTCTCCAAATGCGACATGACGCCCGCAGACCATTCCATCAAAGTCTGCAATCCAAAATGTCACTACTTCCCTTCTGAGCTTCGACTTGTGCCCATACAATAGTTTTCTCCCACATATGGGGTATCATTGTACTCAAGGCAAATTGGACAACAACTTTTGGGGTCCAATTTCTCCTGTTACCCTTGGGAAAATAAAAAGTTGGGGACTAAAAGATCATGTTTGTGAAAAAAATATGATTTTTTTATTTTCATGCTCAGGCGTTATAAACTTTAATGAAACACCTGGGGGTTCAAAGTTCTCACCACACATCTAGATAAGTTCCTTGAGGGGTCTAGTTTCCAAAATGGTGTCATTGTGGGGGGTTTCCACTGTTTAGGTACATCAGGAGCTCTCCAAACACGACATGGATCCAGCCAATTCTGCGTTGAAAAAGTCAAACGGCACTCCTTCCCTTCCGAGCTCTGCCATGCACCCAAACAGTGGTTTACCCCCACATATTCGGTATCACGTACTCAGGACAAATTGCACAACAACCTTTGGGGTCTTGTTACCCTTGGGAAAATAAAAATTGGGGTGAAAAGATCATTTTTGTGGAAAAAATATGAATTTTTAATTTTATGGCTCTACGTTATAAACTTGTGTGAAGCACTTGGAGGTTCAAATTACTCACCACAGATCTAGATAAGTTCCTTAGGTGGTGTAGTTTCCAAAATGGGGTCACTTGTGGGGGATTTCCACTGTTTAGGCACATCAGAGGGTCTCCAAATGCAAAATGGCGTCGAATCTCAATTCCAGCCAATTTTGGTTGGAAAAAGTCAAATGGTGCTCCTTCCATTCCGAGTTCTGCCGTGTGCTCAAACAGTTGTTCCCCCCCACATATGGGGTATCAGCGTACTCAGGACAAATTGGGCAGCAACTTTTGTGGTCCACTTTCTCCTGTTACCCTTGAGAAAATAAAAAATTGGTGACTAAAATATAATTTTTGTGGGAAAAAAATAGGATTTTTTATTTTCATGCCTGGGCATTATAAACTTGTGTGAAGCATTTTGGGGTTCAAAGTGCTCACCACAGATCTAGTTAAGTTCCTTAGGGGGTCTAGTTTCCAAAATGGGGTCACTTGTGGGGGATTTCTACTGTTGAGGCACATCTGGGGCACTGCAAACGGAACATGACCCCCATCAACGTCTGCATTACAAAACGTTATTACTTAATTTCCAAGCCCTGCCATAGGAAAGATGTGTATCTTCGTACCGTGTTAGCCAGTAGATAGAAAAATATTTAGACTTGAGAGTCCTCAGTGGTTGATACCTTTTAATGGCTAACTGAAAAGATGGTAACAAATTGCAAGCTTTCGAGACTACTCAGGTCTCTTCATCAGGCATAGACTAATACAACATCTGAAGAATCACATATTTATACACAAAATAGCACAGAAAAAATGCAATAGGTAGGACAAGTGACATGAAGCAGAACTGTCATTATGGCAGAAGGATTAACATAAATATGACTAGTTCATAGATAAGGAGTGAAGGTTTTAAAACTAGTCATATTTATGTTAATCCTTCTGCCATAATGACAGTTCTGCTTCATGTCACTTGTCCTACCTATTGCATTTTTTCTGTGCTATTTTGTGTATAAATATGTGATTCTTCAGATGTTGTATTAGTCTATGCCTGATGAAGAGACCTGAGTAGTCTCGAAAGCTTGCAATTTGTTACCATCTTTTCAGTTAGCCATTAAAAGGTATCAACCACTGAGGACTCTCAAGTCTAAATATTTTTCAAGCCCTGCCATGCACCCAAACAGTTTCCCCCACATATGGGGTATCAACGTACTCAGGACAAATTGGTCAACTTTTGGGGTCCAATTTCCTTGGGAAAAATCAAAAATTTGGGACTAAAAAATCATTTTTGTGGAAAATTGTTTTTTTTTTCACACTCAGGCATTATAAACTTCTGTGAAGCACTAGGAGGTTCATAGTGCTCACCACACATCTAGATAAGATCCTTAAGGGGTCTAGTTTCCAAAATGGTGTCACTTGTGGGGGGTTTCCACTGTTAAGGCGCATCAAGGGCTCTCAAAACGCAACATGGCGCCCAATCTCAATTCCAGCCAATTTTGGTTTGAAAAAATCAAACGGTGCTCCTTCCCTTACGAGCTCTGCCGTGTGCCCAAACAGTGGTTTTCCCCCACATATGGGGTAATGGCATACTCAAGAGAAATTGCTCAACAACTTTATCTGTCTATTTACTCCTTTTACCCTTGTGAAAATAAAAAAAAGTTTGTAAAAGATCATTTTTGCGACTAAAAAGTTAAATGTTCATTTTTTCCTTCCACGTTGCTTCTGCTCCTGTGAAGCACCCGAAGGGTTAATAAACTTCTTGAATGTGGTTTTGAGTACCTTGAGGGGTGCAGCTTTTAGAATGTTGCCACTTTTGGGTATTTTCTGCCATATAGATCCTTCAAAGTGACTTCAAATGTGAGGTGGTTCCTAAAAAAATGGCTTTGTAAATTTTGTTGTAAAAATGAGAAATTGCTGGTCAACTTTTAACCCTTATAATTTCCTAACGAATAAATATTTTGGTTCCAAAATTGTGCTGATGTAAAGTAGACATGTGGGAAATGTTATTTATTAACTATTTTGTGTGACATATTTCTCTGTTTTAAGGGAAAAAAAAATTCAAAGTTTGAAAATTTCAAAATTTTTAACATTTTCGCCATATTTGCGTTTTTTCAAAAATAAACGCAAGTTATATTGAAGAAATTTTACCGCTTATGTGAAGTACAATATATCACGAGAAAACAGTCTCAGAATCGTGAAGATCTGTTGAAACTTTCCAGAGTTATAACCTCATAAAGAGACAGTAGTCAGAATTGTAAAAATTGGCCCGGTCATTAACGTGCAAACCATCCTTGGGAGTGAAGAGGTTAATGACCACAACAGTTTTGCCCCTTTACTGCCGGTTTAAGAGATGGAGTACTTATAGGATTTAAGGATGATGGTTTAGGATACCCATCTTTATTTCTATTTTTTATCTTAGGATGTCTTAGTTTATGCTGTCTTTTGTTCTGATTTTTATTCTGGCTTGTAATTGTCTTTATTTTTGTTTTTATTTATGTCTTTTATCTTTATTGTTTACTTTGTAGGGTTTTCATGTTGCTATGACTTATCTTCTGGTCGGTTGTCTTTTGGATATTTTCATTGAGCTCTTATTCGGCATTGGACTGCCTTATACATACAGGACCATTGTCTGGATTCTTCAATTGGCTAATATGCATGGAATTTTGTTTTTTTCGGTTTGCACAAGGCCAATTTGGCCTCATGTCTATTGTGACATGTCCTTTATCATGTAGCCATTATTGGCGTTGAAACTATTATGCACTTATGCACCTTAATTATTGACACAATTACTCCCTATATATTTAATATATGTAAGAAAATCTTTTTTTTATATATATATCATATAATATATATTTTTTTCTTAATTTCACTTGTCACTTTTAATGCATTTCATTATGGTATTACTATTTGTATTTTATTATATGCTTTCACTTTTTTTGATATTTAATCTTGTTTGTCATTCTTTAGTATTTTAGGTTTAATTAGCCCTTGGTACTTCATTGCGACCACTATTAGTGGTTCCTGCGATGATGATTTTTACATTCTCGATGAGGTCTCTTTATTTATTTTTTCAATTTATAGGTCTTGTTCACACATAGTATTTGATCTTATTTTTTAAGTAATTACTGGTTGCTACGTTGCTGACTTTGTAATTACCATGACAACATATACATACCGGTTCCGGATGTGATAATCCCTTGGTGACGATTCACTGTATACTATTGACTGCGCATTACCAAACGTCGCGGACTTTACAGCTGCCATGACAACATACACATACCAATTCTGGATGTGTACTTCCTCTGGTGATGCCAATGGATACTATTGGCTGCGTATCACCGGATGTGATGACACGGACTTCGTAGCTGTGCTACCGGATGTGACGTCGCGGATCATTTCACCACATATTTATTGGTATTGGTTCTCTATTGTGTTAGACGCGTTCGCGTTAGGCTTTTTTTCTTTTCACTGTTGTGAATGTTTATTTACTACCAGGTCAGCACCAAGATCTTCCTGGTTACTAATTAACCCTTAGTGACAGAGCCAATTTGCAGCTTAATGACCGGGCCAATTTTTACAATTCTGACCACTGTCATTTTATGAGGTTTATAACTCTGGAACACTTTAACGAATCCAGCTGATTCTGAGATTGTTTTTTCGTGACATATTGTACTTCACGTTAGTGGTAAAAAATTATTGATATGACTTGCTTTTATTTATGAAAAAAACAGAAATATGGCGAAAATTTTGAAAATTTCGCAATTTTCAAAATGTAAATTTTTATGCCTTTAAATCAGAGCGATATGTCACACAACTTTCTTAATAAATAACATTTCCCTCATGTCTACTTTACATCAGCACAATTTTGGGAACAAAATTTTTTTTTGTTACGAAGTTATAAGGGTTAAAATTTGACCAGCGATTTCTCATTTTTACAACACCATTTTTTTTAGGGACCACATCACATTTGAAGTCACTTTGAGGGGTCTATATGATAGAAAATACCCAAAAGTGACACCATTCTAAAAACTGCACCCCTCAAGGTGCTCAAAACCAAATTCAATAAGTTTATTAACCCTTTATGTGCTTCACAGGAACTGAAGCAATGTGGAGGGAAAAAATTAACATTTAACTTTTTTTGTAAAAACTTTAATTCGGAACCAATTTTTTTTATTTCCACAAGTGTTAAAAGAAAAAATGAACCACAAACTTTGTTGTGCAATTTCTCCTGAATACGCCGATACCCCATATGTGGGGGTAAACCACTTTTTGGGCGCACGGCAGAGGTCGCAAGGGAAGGAGCGCCGTTTGACTTTTACAACGCAGAATTGGCTGGAAGCCATGTCGCGTTTAGAGAGCCCCTGATGTGTCTAAACAGTGGAAGCCCCCAACAAGTAACCCCATTTTGGAAACTAGACCCTTAAGGAACTTATCTGGATGTGTGGTGAGCACTTTGAACCTCCAAGTGCTTCACAGAAGTTTATAACTTAGAGCCGTGAAAATAAAAAAATCATATTTTTTCCACAAAAATGATCTTTTCACTCCAATTTTTATTTTCCCAAGGGTAACAACTGAGCATGCTGATACCCTATATGTGGGGATAAACCACTGTTTGGGTGCATGGCAGAGCTTGGAAGGGAAGGAGCTCCGTTTGACTTTTTCAATGCAGAATTGTCTTGACGCCATGTCGCGTTTGTAGAGGCCCTGATGTGTCTAAACAGTGGAAACCCCCCACAAGTGACCCAATTTTGGAAACTAGACCCCTAAGGAACTTAAGTAAATCCAAAAAAGAAAAATAGGAAGCTTAATCACCATAAAAGTACAAATTTTTATTCAAAATATTTAAAATACATGTACGGATATAAAAATCCGAAAAAATGGGGACACAATATGCAGAAAATGACCCAAAGGCAGGTGCAGACAATTAAAGGTATTCTGATAGCACATTATATCTGTGTTTTCACATTCAAAAGCTTATATAAGCTAATTAGTGGTAAAAGTGCCAGATAGGTTGAAGGCACTGCTGAACACATTTCATTGATACTTATATTATATGGAGACATCTCTCAGACAGATATATATATGCGCATGAGACAAAAAAATCCTAAAATTGCCCCCACTAATAATGCTAGCGTTATAAATTCCAGTGTGCAAATGCAGAGTCTGCAGCAAGTGCTATGTAATATGCAAAGATTTGCGTTCAAATGCACAAAGCATATACGACATGCAGTAAATAAAGCTGCTAGTGGGAGACCATACCTGCCATACAACGCTCCTTGTGAACAAGCTAACGCGAAACGCGCGTCAGGGGTGCCCAGGCTACTGGCAGGTATGGTCTCCACTAGCAGCTTTATTTACTGCATGTCGTATATTGCTTTGTGCATTTGAACGCAAATCTTTGATATTACATAGCACTTGGAAGTACTAAGAATTCTAGGCAATATATCTATTGTGATGCCCCTAAGGAACTTATCTAGATGTGTGGTGAGCACTTTGAACCCCAAGTGCTTCACAGAAGTTTATAACGCCCGGGCGTGAAAATAAAAAAATCATATTTTTTCCACCAACCTGATCGTTTAGTCCCCAATTTTTTATTTTCCCAAGGGTAACAGGAGAAATTAGACCCCAAAAGTTGTTGTCCAATTTGTTCTGAGTATGCTGATACCCCATATTTGGGGGGGGACCACTGTTTGGGCGCACGGCAGGGCTTGGAAGGGAAGGAGCGCCGTTTGACTTTTTCAAACCAAAATTGGCTGGAATTGAGATTGGAAGCCATGTCGCGTTTGGAGAGCCCCTGATGCGCCCAAACAGTGTAAACCCCCCACAAGTGACACCATTTTGGAAACTAGACCCCTTAAGGAACT
The DNA here is from genome assembly GCA_033576555.1 of Oophaga sylvatica. NCBI lineage: Eukaryota > Metazoa > Chordata > Amphibia > Anura > Dendrobatidae > Oophaga > Oophaga sylvatica. The sequence continues at coordinate 102,703,970 of JARQOD010000010.1, forward strand.
TATCTAGATGTGTGTTGAGTACTTTAAACCCCCAAGTGCTTCACAGAAGTTTATAACGTAGATCCATGAAATAAAAAATCATTTTTGAGGAAAAAAGCCCGCTATTTTTTTATTTTCCCAAGGGTAACAGGAGAAATTGGACCCCCAAAAGTTGTTGTGAAATTTTCCTGAGTACGCTCATACCCCATATGTGGAGTGGAACCACTGTTTGGGCGCATGGGAGAGCTTGGAAAAGAATGAGCGCCATTTTGTAATGCAGACTTTGATGGAATGTCCTGCAGGCATCATGTTGTGTTTGCAGAGCCTTTGATGTGCCTAAACAGTAGAAACCCCTGCAAATGACACCATTTTGAAACTAGATCCCCAAAGAGCTTATCTAGATGTGTGGTGAGCACTTTGAACCCCCAAGTGCTTCACAGAAATTTATAAACGCAGTGTTAGGGTCTGCGGAACGCACCAAATATATGATGTAGAGAGGTGCGTTGGCAGCCCGGGGTCCACCGTGCAGGTGGAGCCTGCTGCTAGTAAAATGGCACAAGAAGCGAACTCTGTTATCCCGCAGAGTCGCCAAAATAAACGCCGTAACGCGCTGTGGCAATATGTGCGAACTCTGTTATTCCGCAGAGCCGCTAGAAGGAGTGCCGCAGCGCTATATGGCGATGTGTGCGAACTCACTGAACACCACTGAGTCGCAAAATAAACACGCTAGGGTGCTGTCTAGCATTGAAAGTAAACCCTGTTACGTCACAGAGCCACTGAGACAAACTTCTGTGTCCTGTCAGGCACCCAGGTACACAGTTGACTGCTAAGCGAACATAGAACGTGATCATGCGCTAATGTCCTCGCGGGAGTCACGGCAATCAAACTCCTCACCGGTTATGCCGGTAATCTAGGGCATCTAGGACACCGACCCTGACCAGCTAGCATACCAAACTCTTCACAGATTAAGTCGGTATTCTAGGGGCTTATTTCAGCCGGGCCCTAACCACACACATGCATGACCACACTGGCGCAAAGCATATAATGATTGATATTATAGCGCATGGCGGCCCAGCCAAGCCACCCTTTTATAGTAACAGCTACAGGACCTGCCAGAAACAAGGACCAATGAAAACTGTTCCAGAACACCAGTAGTCACAGGACCTTCCTGGCCGACCAATAGGAGCTGCTGCAGTACCTGAGCATGTTACCCCTGATCTCCAATGAGAGATCTCACCCTGGGCATGCTCAGAAGGGGAAAACAAGGACTTTGTCCTAAAGACGTCTGCTCGCCGCTAACCAGTACTGGCCACAATAGCAGAGCCTGGAGAGGCAGCAGTAACCCTCTGCACACTGTTAGACTGGGCAGGACACTGGGACCGACGTCTAAGCTAAGCAGAGTCCACTGCAGCCGGAGACGGATGGGAAACCGCAGCAGGGATGGCTCGAGATTCCCCTTGTGCAGAAGCGGGAACTCAACCTCTAACACGCAGAGCCGTGAAATTAAAAAAAAATATTTTTTTTCTTCAAAAATGATTTTTTTAGCCAGCTATTTTTTATTTTCCCAAGGCTAACAGGAGAAATTAGAACCCCAAAATTGGTGTGCAATTTGTCCTGAGTACGCTGATACCCTATATGTTGGGGTAAACCACTGTTTGGGCGCCAGGCAGGGCTCGGGAGGGAGTGCCATTTGACTTTTTGAACGCCACATCGTGTTTGGAGACCACCTGATGTGCATAAATAGTGGAAACCCCTCAATTCTAGCTCCAACCCTAACCCAAACACACCCCTAACCCTAATCCCAACCCTAACCCTAATCCTAACCCTAATCCCAACCCTAATTCCAACCCTAATTGTAACCCTAACCTTAATTATAACCCTAACCCTAATTCCAACCCTAACCCCAATTACTGTATAACCCTAACCCTAAAGCTAGGTTCATATTGCGTTTTACCAGCCCGTTCAACACATAGCGTTGACGGGCTGGTAATGGTTATAGCATAACGCGATCGCGTTATGCTATACCCACTAGCGCAGAGGAATAAGCAGATGATTCATCTGCGCTAGCGCTGACGGAGCCCATATGCTGAAGGCCGCGTCCAAGGCTCTGTCACTGAATGACAGCACATCGCGATCGCATGCCGCTTTACGGCATGCGTCGCGATGTGCCCTCAAATGGGGGTGAATGGCAGCGTTAACGGACTGCGCTACACCGTGTTATACAGCGGTGTAACGCAGTCCGTCTAATGGACTGCCATATTGCAGTATGAACCCAGCTTAACCCTAATCCTAATTGCAAAACTAACTCTAATTATAACCCTAACCCTAGCCCTAACCCTAACCCTAATGGAAAAATAAAAATAAATAAAATTTCTTTATGTTATTATATGTCCCTAACTAAGGGGGTGATAAAGGGGGGGGGTATGTGCTTTTTTTTAATTTGATCACTGTGATAGTTTATCACAGTGATTAAAATGTGCTTTCATTCATTTTTTGAATCTGCCCCCAGGCAGATTCGGCGGGCGCACTGCGCATGCGCCCCCCATTTTTTTTTCCAGCATGAAGACCCCGGGAGGCTGGGAGCTGCAGGACACAGAGGGGACACCGGGAGGTATGGGAAGGGATCGGGGGTCCCGGGGAAACTATTTCTCACCCCTCTGATGTGCGATCACATCAGAGGGGAGAGAAATCATTTGTTGTTGCGGTCGCCGTTATACTGTTATAACGGAGATCGCAACACTGGGGTCGGTAAATACCGACCCGGATCATGTTCTCTGGGCTCGGCTACCCCGGCAGCCGAGAATCCGGAGAAAATTGCCCAACCCCCCGACACATCCAATTTTTCGCATTAAAGATGGCGGCGCCCACCGGAGGAGGCAGGAGGGCCCTCGGGCCACAAGGGGGAATCGGGAACCCTTTTTCTCTCTCATCTGATGTCCGATCACATCAGAGGAGAGAAAAATTAATCCTGGACGAAGCATTTCAAAGCGAAACGCGCTTCGGTGGGGTGGTTCCCCGGGTCTGATCTCCTAGGTAACTATGCCTTTACATTCTGCTTGCATTTTATACTGTGTTGGTGTTATTGTATATGTAGGATTGGTATCCACATTGCTATGTTGCTATAGGTTTTGTTAAGGGTATCCACACTAAACAATATCGCTACGAGATCGCAAAAAACGTCACTATTTAGCGATCCGTTAGCGATATTGTTCAGTGCGGCAGCTTCCAGGACGAGCTTCTGCTGTGATCTCGCTCGTCGCTGGATCGTTCCGGACCCTATTTCATCGCTGGCGCTCCGCTGGTAAGTATCTTATCGCTGTGTGGCACCTTTCTTAGCGATTTAGCGTACTTTTGTACCGCTAAAGTCGTTAAGAAGATCGCTATACGCGATAGCGTCGTTAACTATATCGCTAAATGTGCCGCATTTAGCGATATAGAAACGATCCGCTAGCGATCTCATTAGTATGCAACGCTAACGAGATCGCTAGCGGGATTGCTTAGTGTGGCATTACCTTTAGCCTATTTACTTCCTATACTAACTGCTTAGTGCCTTTGTCTACTTAGTCATTGGCTTTATTATGCTAGTGGTTGGTGTTACATTTGTGCATAATAGTTTACTCCAATTTTTGGGTTATCTGCAAGCATAATTGTGAAGGTCATTCCTGGGCATACCCACCCATTATCCTGCACTTTGTGGTATCTGCCGTGTTTTTAACTGTTTTATTGTGTCTTTAATAAAGATTATGTAGTTTTGATTTGATATGGCCTTGTGTGAAGCTCCTTTATTGGTTTTCTTGTATGTATTCACTTCATGGCATTATATGAGGGATATACTTAGGTGTTATTATGATTCTATGTTTATGTAACAACAGAGTGCTACGAATTAGGAGATCAGTTCATCCAAAACAGTGGCATTACATCCCCATGGACCAAAATATTGCAGATCACGCAACTAGAGCAGTTGACGCAAGTCGACTAGGAAGCACAACATGGTTCTCAGGACCAAAACAATTGTACACTGAGGAATGTTTCTCAGACACATTTGAACTAGTAGGAGAGGACTCAGATGCTGAAATCCACCCTCATGTGTCTACACTTCATACAACGACCTCTGCTATCCAGCTTGGATCTCACAGATTTGACAAATTTTCAAGTTGGAAGTCACTTATTCGAGCTATTACCTGCCTGACTTATGTAGCTCGATCATTCAGGACCACCAGATCTTGTGACATAGAAAAATGCAAAGGAGCAGTGAGGCTTACCCACGAAAGCCTAATCACCTTCATGGCAGAAGCCGCCGCTATAATCAATGCAAGACCCTTGGTTCCAGTCCCTAATGACCCCAAGGAACCCTTGTTATTAACTCCAGCTATTTTCCTTACCCAGAAACAGGACTATCCGTGCCCCTCCAGGAGGATTTGATGCCAAGGACCTCTACATGCGCCAATGGAGACAGGTACAAAGTCTTGCAAATACTTTCTGGGACAGGTGGCGCAAACAGTATTTGTCCACCCTGCATCCACGGATGAAGTGGCAATCCACTAGGCCTAATCTGGGCATTGGTGACCTAGTTCTTGTGAAAGACTGCCAAGTTCACCGGAACCATTGGCCACTTGGTCTAGTGACTGCAACATTCCTGAGTAAGGATGGCAATGTCCGCAAAGTTGAACTGAGGATGGCCAAAGGGAATGAACCTAAGACATTCTTCAGACCAGTATCTGATTTGGTCTTATTGCTGCCTTCGGAGGAAAAGGATAGTGACATCCGTTGATGCCAGATAGGTTGTGTTCTGTCTCCATCTCATTGTTTCTGACGTTGTTTGTTTTTTGTAATTATGTATATAGGAGTTTTAACAGTCTGCTGTGTTTGGCTCCCTCTAGTGACCAGTGTCATATTCGCAGTTGTTTTTCTTTCACTTACTGTGAATCTTTTCCCTCCTTTTCCAAAGCATTATGGTAGCTTCGCAATGCATTATGGTAGCCTTGCAAAGCATTGTGGTAGCTTTTCCTCACTTTCCTCCATTTTCCTTCAGCCTGCATCCAGGAAGCATCTCATCTTTTTCTCTCCCCTTGTGATAGCATCACCGATAGGTACTCATGCCTTCTTTAGCTAATTCCTGTCCCATATTAGCATGGTTTAATCAGTCATGCTCCTTGTCAGCTATTATTGTGTAAATGTTAATTCACAGTGTACTATGTATAATATGTATTTCTAATATTCCCCTGTACTGATTGTATGCATATTATGTTTGTATTATAGTTTCACTGCATCAATATATCAAGTTCAATAAAAGCACAGACTCAACCACAGTCTCCTTATTGGATCCCGTTATAGTGGTTTAGCTGTCTGTATAAGCTGCAATAAGTCTGCTTCATTCAGTGAGGACAGAACAGCTCTTTTACTCTATCTCTAAGTCATATTTTTGCACGACCGATATAGAGTTTATCACATGGACACCTAACTGTGTATATAATCCCCATAGAATAACAGGAGATGGTGTCTTTAATGTAAAACATTTCAGTTTTATCGGCATTCCAAAATGTCGTTTGAATCTCTCTTTTGCATTTGATGCGTATACAACATGGACAATTTCCACAAGGAGTGAAGCCCCCATTCCTGGAATATTTATTATTCTTCAATCTAGGATTACGAATACCCATTCCCATTTTTATAGTGGGAGCTACAATAATTCCAATATTTTTAACTTTTCTGTAGACAAATCTTGGTTTTACAGGTAATAATTATCCCACAATTTTGTCTTTCTATAGTATGGGCCAATATTTTTGAATTATCTTGGTAAATCCCTTATGGTTTATATGATACTGAGTGATAAAAGGCATTCTACCAATTTCTTGTATCGTACTGGAAGGTTAACGTATTGGTTTAGTTCCATGAATCAAATCTCCCCTTGATATGGCTTTAGCAACTTGGCTTGCTTGCTCAAGGGAAGACAATTTGTACCCTCTTTCAACAAATTGTTTTTTCAAAAAAATGGATTCCAATTGGAGATGGCAGCTATCCATATGAATATAACTATTACAGTCCACCTTCTTATGAAAACATTTAGTGAAGATAGTGTTATTTATAATGTATATATTTAAGTCCAAAAAGTTAACATTAGTTGTACTAAATGTCATCATAAGGAGGTAGACTGTAAGGCCGGCGTCACATTAGAGAGGAATACGAGAGGAATCGCATAGCACTCGGACCATTGTTAATCTATGGGGAAGCTCCCATCAGCCGTTTTTTTTTTTCTCGCCCGTATTATACGGGCTGAGAAAATCGCAGCATGCTGCGATTGTCAGCGTATTACGGGCGTAATACACCAAAGCAAGTCTATGGGGGTGAGAAAACTACGGATTACACACGGACCAGACGTGTGACCTGCGAAAAATACGCAAGATTTCTGCAGGTGACAGGAAATGGAGTCAGACATTATCAGGAAGCTTTAACATGCTAATTAGCTTCTAAAGAGCGCCAGACATCCCAGAACAACACCTCCACGAAGTCCACCATCATGTCCACATACAGTACAGATCAAAAGTTTGGACACACCTTCTCATTTAAAGATTTTTCTGTATTTTCATGACTATGAAAATTATACATTCACACTGAAGGCATCAAAACTATGAATTAACACATGTGGAATTATATACTTAACAAAAAAGTGTGTAACAAATGCAATTATGTCTTATGTTCTAGGTTCTGCAAAGTAGCCACCTTTTGCTTTGATGACTGCTTTGCACACTCTTGGCATTCTCTTGATGAGCTTCAAGAGGTAGTCACGGGAAATAGGTTTCACTTCACAGGTGTGCCCTGTCAGGTTTAATAAGTGGGATTTCTGGCCTTATAAATGGGTTTGGGACCATCAGTTGTGTTGTGCAGAAGTCTGGTGGATACACAGCTGATAGTCCTACTGAATAGACTGTTAGAATTTGTATTATGGCAAGAAAAAAGCAGCTAAGCAAAGAAAAACGAGTTACTTTAAGAAATGAAGGTCAGTCAGTCCGTAAAAATTGGGAAAACTTTGAAAGTGTCCCCAAGTGCAGTTGCAAAAACCATCAAACGCTACAAAGAAACTGGCTCACATGAGGACCGCCCCAGGAAAGGAAGACCAAGAGTCACCTCTGCTTCTGAGGATAAGTTTATCTGAGTCACCAGCCTCAAAATCGCAGGTTTACAGCAGCTCAGATTAGAGACCAGGTCAATGCCACACAGAGTTCTAGCAGCAGACACATCTCTACAACAACTGTTAAGAGGAGACTTTGTGCAGCAGGCCTTCATGGTAAAATAGCTGCTAGGAAACCACTGTTAAGGATGGGCAAAAAGCAGAAGAGACTTGTTTTGGCTAAAGAACACAAGGAATGGACATTAGACCAGTGGAAATCTGTGCTTTGGTCTGATGAGTCCAAATTTGAGATCTTTGGTTCCAACCACCGTGTCTTTGTGTGACGCAGAAAAGGTGAACGATGGACTCTACATGCCTGGTTCCCACCCTGAATGGAGGAGGAGGTGTGATGTTGTGGGGGTGCTTTGCTGGTGACACTGTTGGGGATTTATTCAAAATTGAAGACATACTGAACCAGCATGGCTACCACAGCATCTTGCAGCGACCTGCTGTTCCATCCGGTTTGCGTTTAGTTGGACCATCATTTATTTTTCAACAGGACAATGACCCCAAACACACCTCCAGGCTGTGTAAGGGCTATTTGACTGAGAAGGAGAGTGATAGGGTGCTACGCCAGATGACCTGGCGTTCACAGTCACCAGACCTGAACCCAATCGAGATGGTTTGGGGTGAGCTGGACCGCAGAGTGAAGGCAAAAGGGCCAACAAGTCCTAAGCATCTCTGGGAACTCCTTCAAGATTGTTGGAAGACCATTTCCGGTGACTACCTCTTGAAGCTCATCAAGAGAATGCCAAGAGTGTGCAAAGCACTCATCAAAGCAAAAGGTGGCTACTTTGAAGAACCTAGAATATAAGACATATTTTCAGTTGTTTCACATTTTTTTGTTAAGTATATAATTCCACATGTGTTAGTTCATAGTTTTGATGCCTTCAGTGTGAATGTACAATTTTCATAGTCATGAAAATGCTGAAAAATCTTTAAATGAGAAGGTGTGTCCAAGCCTTGGTCTGTACTGTACATGAACTTGGAAATGCTTATCGTTCTGGTCCAAGAGAGGCCAGAACTGTGGGACCAGAGGGACGCGCATTATTCCGACCGCGCCCGAAAAGAGGCAGCATGGAGGACGATCTGTGTACAAATGTTTCCAGATTATGAGGAGCGGCCACATGAGAGCCAGCAGCAAATTAGTAAGTTCTAGCCTTTTTTAAAAATCATATTAATGTGCAAAATAACGTTTTCCCATTAGACCGTAAAATAATGTGTAGTTTTTGCCCATTTTGTGTAATATATGTGATGTTTAAAAGACACCTAACTAGGCCACATGACACTGTAAAATATATGTTAAAGTGTTGAGAAAATTGGCCAATGTCCTAATAAATTTTTCTGTCACATTGCAGTGGAAGATGTAAAGAGACACTGGCGCAGCATCCGCGACCAGTATAGACGGGAATGTCAGCAGCCGTTAAAGAGTGGGGATGCTGCACCGACCAAGAGGAAATATATATATTTTGACCGGCTGTCCTTTCTGGCTCCCTTTCTCGATCTCAGACCGTAAGTACATACATCACACAACATTTCACATATGCTGTTTACGGTCATAACTACAATTTTTTTTTGTTCCACATTTAAAAACAGAACTCAGTCCAACCTCACTAAGGCCTCTTTCACACATCAACTTTTTGCCGTCAGGCGCAATCCGGCATTGTTTTTAAAAAACGGATCCGTTTTTTTTTTTTACCGCCTGATCCGTTTTTTTATCATTCACATGCATTAGCGCCGGATCGCGCCGCATGTCATTGCGTTTAGTCCATTTTCTGCCGGATCCGTCATAGATTTTAATTCCGGCGGCCGGACAGGACGCATCATGTAACGTTTTTTTTTTTGTGCCGGAAACAACGGACAGCGCCTGAAGCGGCGCATCAGTCGGCCGGAAACAATAGAAGTGTATGGTACCGGATCAGTCTTTTGTGCAATCCGGAAAAAGACTGATCCGGAATCTGGAAATCAAGGACTACTACTACTACGACTACTACTACTAGTGCTACTACTACTACTTCTTTTTCCAGGCAAAAAAGTTCAGGATGGATCCAGCTAAAAAAGGATCCGGCACATCAGTTTTTTACAATCTACGCCGGATCCGTCTTTTAAACAATTCGCCGGATTGTGCCTGATTGCAAAAAACTGATGTGTGAAAGAGGCCTAAGAGGGAGACAGGGCCTGATTCAGAGGCCATTATTGATCCGGTCGGGGGAGGTCAAGAGGTGGCTGGCATATCTAATGACCCTTCCAGCTTCATCCCCCAACCTCCACCAAACACCACCACCAGTCGCATCATGCAGCCTGGATGTTGCACAACAGGAGGACCAGGGCAACAGCAGCAGCCCTACTGTGCCTTTTGAGGCATCACCCCAGTCTGCCGTAATACCCCGCCGTGGCTGACAAAGAAGAAACAGCCATGATTCTGACACAAGGAGGCATGTCAATACGGGGGTGTTAAATTATCTGTCCAGGACTGCCCAGGATGAAGGTGAGGATTCATATGCCTGCAGGCTGACCTGATGTCTCTGTCCAGTACCCCGTGAGGTTAGACTGCATGTGCGAGTATCCATTCAGATACTGATTGATGCCTGCACACCCACCAATAACCCATATGAGGTTTTTGAGTTTTTGGAGCGATGGCAGCTGTCAGCTCATAGCCAGCTCAGAATTTCCTCAAACCCAGAAGTGAAGGCTCAATCAGGATCTGAGTCACCTCCTCCACAGGTGCCTACACCACATTCCAATGCAACTCCAACCCAACATTGGCCTCAACAGGGCCAAATGCCAGCCTATAATCCACCTGCCCAATATAGCCACTTGATCAGACCCAGTGTTGGAGGCTGGTCCCAACCTTGATCGACATGGCCTTATTGGGAGGTATGAATCACATGGCTACCAAAATCCACAGGAGTATCATCTCCAATATTTGTCAGACAACTTCTTTAGTCACCATCAGGATCATAGCCACATCACCTATTCTGGCCCAGATTATGTTCCCACACAGGGTTAGGTCCAAGTTGGGCACCAAACCCAGCAACAAAGTGAAGCTGGACTCCCGCCATCCCCATCACCTACCTTAGAAAACTTATAACTTCTAGTTGTGTGTTATGTTGATAACGCAGATTTCATTTTTTTTTGTTTATTTTGGTTTTACTAAATATGCTAAGAAATGTTTGGCCACATTTGTATGGCCACAAAAGCCATATGGCTGTATTTTATTTTTTTCTTCTAAGTTATTTTTTGCCTTTATAAAAAGGTACAAATCTACTAGTTTTGTGTGTTATTTAATTCTTAACTTGTCCAACAAAATATTTTAAAATTAGCCACAATGAAAATGAAAACACACACAAACTTCAAGAACAAACAAGCTTTTATATAAAGCAAAAAACATATAGTTATAACATAGAAATAGCATTTTCTTGCCACGGAGTAGCATCATGAGGTGTAAGAAACTAATTGGTGAACACAAGTACTTTCAGTCCAGACAGCAGACGACGGGGAGGGATCACATGTGGAATAGGCATATCCACATTGGCAGACACAACTTCAGCACCATCAGATGAGGATCAATCATGTATTCAGGTGAAGTTATGTAGGATGACACAAGCTTTTATCACCTCATTTACGTTAGCTTCACTCAACTGAATGGATGACTGGAGGACACGACATTTGGCACAAAGAATGCCAAAGGCGCTCTCCACCAGTCATCGTGCACGTGATAGGCACAAATTAAGAATTCTGCGCCTGTGGTCTAGGTTTCTACGGGGATAGGGCCTCATTACATGACGGGTCAATTGAAAGGCCTCATCTGCAACAAGGACATAAAGTACAGGTTGAAAATTGGAGCCTGGAAGGTGACGTGGCGGTGGTAGGTCCAAGTGATTATTGCGCAGCCACCTACCCATAATGGAAGAAGAGTCTCCAGTGTTAGGGTTCAAGTTCCCGCTGCTGCACAAGGGGAGTTTCGAACCAGTCCCACTGCGGTCCCCCATCCATCTCTGGCCGCAGTGGAGACTGCTCAGCAGAGACGTCGGTCTCAGCGTCTAGCCCAGTTTAACACTGTGCAGAGGCTTGTTGCGGTCTTTCCTAGTTCCTCTATTATAACCAGTGCTGGAGCTGGCAGTTCGGGAACTAAGTCCCTGCTTTCTCCATCTGAGCATGCCCAGGGCAAGATCTCCCATTGGAGATCAGGGGTCACATGCTCTGTTGCAGCAGCGACTCCCATTGGTCCACCAGGAAGGTCCTGTGTTGTGAATGGGTTTGAGATGAGTTCTGAGCAGAGGCTCCCTCTGGTGGTTACAAGCGGTACTAGTGAAGATTGTGAGGACTGGGAATCAGGTGTTACTGACTGGTCTTATATAAGGGAGTCATTTTCCCATCAGGGTTGCCGGTGATCAATTGTTCTGGTCTGAATCCTTCATTCCAGTTTCCCTTGTAGCCTGCTGTGTCGTGTCTGCATCTCCTGCTACCAGATAAGATTTTTTCTTCTTTTGTGTTATTGCTATATTTTTGCATTTTGTCCTGCACTTCTTTGGGGGCCTTCTGGGTCCCCTCCGGGGGCTTCTGCCTTCTCAGTTTAGTTCAGCCACTGAGTTTTGTTCTTTTGCTTTTTCCAGTTTTTTCAGTGGCTGCTGTTTTGATTTTGTTACACCAGAGAGCTAATTTAGGTGGTAGAGGTCGTGTGATGTCAGGTGATTTTGAAATTAGTAGAGTTGGTGTTTTTCAGGGTTTTCTGGGATTGCAGTAAGTACCCTTCCTATCCTTTTCTTTTTAGATAGTTTGGGCCCCAGCGTTTGCTCATTCTATTTTCTTTCTGTGTCAGTATTTCCTCTTGTCTAACCGCCATTACATGTTTGGGGGCTTTCTATTATCTTTGGGGTTCTGCTCCGGGGCAGATAGCTTTCCTATTTCTATCTTTAGGTGTAGTTAGTTTCTCAGGCTGTGACGAGGCGTCTAGGACCAACGTAGGAACGCTCCACGGCTGCCTCTAGTTGTGGTGGTTAGTCAGGGTACTGCAATCCCATAGATTCCAACTGCTCTGGTGTATTGCCTTTTTTTTTACCTGCACTCCTCAGCTACCGAAACATAACACTAATCACCGGCCCATAGAAAATTGTATGGTACTCACAGAAGGGAAAAAATATTGTGATAGAAAAAAAGGCAATACACCAGAGCAGTTGGAATCTATGGGATTGCAGTACCCTGACTAACCACCACAACTAGAGGCAGCCGTGGAGCGTTCCTACGTTGGTCCTAGACGCCTCGTCACAGCCTGAGAAACTAACTACACCTAAAGATAGAAATAGGAAAGCTATCTGCCCCGGAGCAGAACCCCAAAGATAATAGAAAGCCCCCAAACATGTAATGGCGGTTAGACAAGAGGAAATACTGACACAGAAAGAAAATAGAATGAGCAAACGCTGGGGCCCAAACTATCTAAAAAGAAAAGGATAGGAAGGGTACTTACTGCAATCCCAGAAAACCCTGAAAAACACCAACTCTACTAATTTCAAAATCACCTGAGATCACACGACCTCTACCACCTAAATTAGCTCTCTGGTGTAACAAAATCAAAACAGCAGCCACTGAAAAAACTGGAAAAAGCAAAAGAACAAAACTCAGTGGCTGAACTAAACTGAGAAGGCAGAAGCCCCCGGAGGGGACCCAAAGGCCCCCAAAGAAGTGCAGGACAAAATGCAAAAATATAGCAATAACACAAAAGAAGAAAAAATCTTATCTGGTAGCAGGAGATGCAGACACGACACAGCAGGCTACAAGGGAAACTGGAATGAAGGATTCAGACCAGAACAATTGATCACCGGCAACCCTGATGGGAAAATGACTCCCTTATATAAGACCAGTCAGTAACACCTGATTCCCAGTCCTCACAATCTTCACTAGTACCGCTTGTAACCACCAGAGGGAGCCTCTGCTCAGAACTCATCTCAAACCCATTCACAACAGTACCCCCCCTTGAGGAGGGGTCACCGAACCGTCATTTGAGCAACCAGGTCGGTCAGGATGAGTTCTATGATACGCACGGATAAGTCTCCTAGCATGGATGTCCGAAGCAAACACCCAAGAATTGTCTTCCTGACCATAACCTCTCCATTTAACCAAATACTGGAGTTTCCGTCTAGAAAAACGAGAATCCAATATTTTCTCAACCACATACTCCAGATTGCCCTCAACCAAAACAGGGTCAGGAGGCACAGCAGCAGGAACCACTGGCTCAACAAACCTCTTCAACAAGGACTTGTGGAACACGTTATGGATCTTAAATGTCCCTGGAAGAAGCAAACGAAAAGAAACAGGATTAATAATCTCCATGATCTTATAAGGTCCAATGAACCTAGGCTTAAATTTAGGAGATGCTACTCTCATAGGAATATTCTTTGAGGACAACCAGACCAAGTCCCCCACTTTAAACCGAGGACCATCAGTCCTATGCCGGTTAGCAAACCGCTGGGCCTTCTCCTGAGAGAGGGACAACCTCTCCACTACCTGGTCCCAAATCTGTTGCATACGCTCCACAACAGAGTCAACACCTGGACAGACAGAAGCCTCCGTCTGTCCTGAAGAAAATCGAGGGTGAAACCCAGAATTACAGAAAAACGGAGACATCAAAGTGGCAGAGCTAGCCCTATTATTAAGAGCAAACTCAGCCAAAGGCAAAAAAGAGACCCAGTCATCCTGATCAGCAGACACAAAGCATCTAAGATAAGTCTCCAATGTCTGGTTTGTTCTCTCAGTTTGACCATTGGTCTGAGGATGAAATGCCGAGGAGAAAGATAATTGAACACCCAGTTTAGAACAAAAAGTCCTCCAAAATTTGGAAACAAACTGGACTCCTCTGTCAGACATAATGTTCTCAGGAATGCCGTGTAAACGAACCACGTGCTGAAGGAACAACGGCACCAATTCAGAGGAGGAAGGCAACTTAGGTAATGGCACAAGATGTATCATTTTGGAAAACCTATCACAAATTACCCAGATGGTGGTCATTCTCTGAGAAACAGGAAGATCGGAAATGAAATCCATAGAGATATGGGTCCATGGTCTCTTGGGCACAGGCAATGGCATCAACAAACCACTAGAGCGAGAGCAAGGCTTGGAGCGAGAGCAAGTCCCGCAGGACTGCACAAATTCCCTGACATCACGAGACAAGGTAGGCCACCAAAAGGACCGACTAACCAAGTCTCTGGTACCAAAAATTCCGGGATGCCCAGCCAATGTCTCCACTCTTCAAAAAATGACTCCCTTATATAAGACCAGTCAGTAACACCTGATTCCCAGTCCTCACAATCTTCACTAGTACCGCTTGTAACCACCAGAGGGAGCCTCTGCTCAGAACTCATCTCAAACCCATTCACAAGAGTCCTGAAACTACATGTGTTCTGGAATGGTTTCGCATTGGTCCTTTTCTGTAGGTCCTGCAGTTGCTACTATAAAAGGGTGGCATGGCTGGGCTGCCATGCGGTAGTATCAAATCTGTTACGTGTGGTCATGTATGCATGTGGTTAGGTCTGGCTGAAATAAGCCCCTAGAATACTGGCACCTCCGGTGAGGAGATTGTATGCACGTGTTCAGGGCTCGGCTGAAAACGCCATTAGAATACCGGCTACTCCGGTGAGGAGATTACTGCTTGGGTTCTGATTGCATGACCACAGACTGCAATCCGCTTAGCAGTCATCTGTGTTCCCTGTGAGTCTAACAGGACACAGTCTTTGTTACAGCGGCTCTGTGAGTTAACAGAGACTGCTTATTCCCCCATATAGTGCTACGGCGTTTACATCTGCGACTCTGCGGGATAGCAGAGTTCACTTATACCGCCTATTTACGCCATCTTACTAGCAGCAGGTTCTGCCTGCACGGTGGACCCCGGGCTGCGAACGCACCTCTCCTTTATATCTATTAGGTGCATTCCGCAGACCCTTAATATCCAGTTCTTCCATATTCCCCAAAATCTACAATTATAAACCGGTAGAGACTGTCGACCAGTGACAACAGCATTACTGAAAAATATTGTTTATAATTATAGAATTGGAACGCTGAGTTGAGCGGCTTACGCACACGGATGTGTTTCCCATCCAGGGCTCCAAAACAATTCGGAAACTGGCAGTGCTCCTCAAATCCCCTGGAAATCCGCCACCAGTCTTCTATCTTTGGCTCAGGCATGACCACTTGATGAAGTCGTGACCAGATTTCAGAACAGGTAGACCGGACAATGCCTGATATTGTTGATTTTCCAATGAAAAATTCATGATGCATTGTTGCATATGACAGACCAGTTGTGAGGAAGCTACAATAAAAGAAAATATAAAGGAAAATTATCTAACATGTTGAAGGTTAAAAACTATTCACAATAATCACAGTTACAGAGTGTAACTAACCCCTTTACCCCAAGGGTGGTTTGCACGTTAATGACCGAGCCAATTTTTACAATTCTGACCACTGTATTCTTTATGAGGTTATAACTCTGGAACGATTCAACGGATCTTCACGATTCTGAGATAGTTTTCTAGTGACATATGGTACTTCACGTAAGTAGTAAAATTTCTTCGATGAAACTTGCGTTTATTTTAAAAAAAATGGAAATATGGCAAAAATTTAGTAATTTTCAAATTTTTATTACTTTAAAACAGAAATATGTCACACAAAATAGTTAATAAATAACATTTCCCACATGTCTACTTTACAGCAGCACCATTTTTTAACCAAAATTTTTTTGGGTTAGGAAATTATAAGGGTTAAAAGTTGTCCAGCGATTTCTCATTTTTACAACAAAATTTACAAAGCCATTTTTTTTAGGGACCACTTCACATTTGAAGTCACTTTGAGGGGTCTATATGGCAGAAAAATACCCCAAAGTGACACCATTTTTAAAACTGGACCCTTCAAGGTACTCAAAACCACATTCAAGAAGTTTATTAACCCTTCAGGTGCTTCACAGGAGCTGAAGCAACGTGGAAGGGAAAAATTAACATTTAACTTTTTAGTCACAAAAATGACCTTTTATAAACTTTTTTTATTTTCACAAGGGTAAAAGGAGAAAAGGGACAGATAAAGTTGTTGTGCAATTTCTCCTGAGTACGTCAATACCCCATATGTGAGGGAAAATCACTGTTTGGGCGCACAGCAGGGCTCGGAAGGGAAGGAGCGCCGTTTGACTTTTTCAAACCAAAATTGGGGTCCAATTTCTTCTGTTACCCTTGGGAAAATAAAAAATTGGGGACTAAAATTCATGTTTGTGGAAAAAATATATTTTTTTATTTTCATGCTCGGGTGTTATAAACTTTAGTGCTACACCTGGGGGTTCAAAGTTCTCACCACACATCTAGATAAGTTCCTTGAGGGGTCTAGTCTCCAAAATGGTGTCATTTGTGGGGGGTTTCCACTGTTTAGGCACATCAGGGGCTCTCCAAACGCGACATGGCGTCCAGCCAATTCTGCGTTGAAAAAGTCATAACGTAGAGCCATAAAAATAAAAAATCATAATTTTTTTCCACAAAAATGATATTTTTGCCACCAATTTTTTATTTTCCCAAGGGTATCAGAAGAAATTGGACCACAAGAGTTATTGTGCAATTTGTCCTGAGTACACTGATACCACATATGTGGGGGTAAACTACTGTTTGGGTGCATGGCAGAGCTCAGAAAGGAGCACAGTTTTTACTTTTTCAAAGCAGAATTGGCTGTAATTGAGATTAGTTGCCATGTCACGTTTGGAGAGCCCCTGATGTGCCTAAACAGTGGAAACCCCCCAATTCTAACTCCAACCCTAACCCCAACACACCCCTAACCCTAGTCCCAACCTATCCATAACCCTAACCACAAACCTAACACTAATACACCCATAACCCTAACCCTAGAGAAAATGGAAATAAATACATTTTTTTTTATTTTATTATTTTTCCCTAACTAAGTGGGTGATAAAGGGGGGTTTGATTTACTATTTATAGCGGGTTTTTATGTTTGGCAGCTGTCACGCTAAAAGACGCTTTTTTTTTGCAAAAAATTGTTTTTGCATCACCACATTCTGAGAGCTATTATATTTGCATATTTTGGCCCACAGAGTCATGTGAGTTATTTTTTGCGAGATGAGTTGACGTTTTTATTGGTACCATTTTTGGGCACATGACATTTTTTGATCGCTTTTTATTTCGATTTTTGGGAGACAGAATGAAAAAAATCAGCAATTCATGAATTTCTTTTGGGGGAGGGGCGTTTATACTGTTCCCCGTGTGGTAAAATTGATAAAGTAGTTTTATTCTTCGGGTCAGTACGATTACGGCGATACCTCATTTATATCATTTTTTTATGTTTTGGCGCTTTTATACAATAAAAACAATTTTATATAAAAAATAATTATTTTTGCATCGCTTTATTCTGCGAGCTATAACTTTTTATTTTTTTTACTGATAGCGCTGTATGGCGGCTTGTTTTTAGCGGGACAAGATGACGTTTTGAGCGGTACCATGTTTATTTATAGCCGTCTTTTTGATCGCGTGTTATTCCACTTTTTGTTCGGCGGTATGATGATGAAGCATTGTTTTTGGCTTGTTATTTATTTATTTTTTTTAAGGGGTTCACTAAAGGGGTTAACTAATGGGACTGTTTTATAGGGCACATTTGGTCAATTCTGACCATCCAATCACAGTGCTGTGACAATAAAGTTAGAGAAAAAAAAAACATGTGACCGGCTGTGGTCTGTGTTGAGTGACATAGCACCAATCACAGCCATCACAGTGGGTGGTGTGATCACCACGTCACCTCACCAGATTAACCCCTATGGCGCTGATTAGTTGAACAATAGCTTCTAGCCAATCTGCGCTAAATGGTTATCTGAAATAGCGATCACCGCCCTGCACGCCATCTTTACCTCAGATTTGGCGTGCAGAGCGGTTCTCATGCCCCTCTGAGTCACCTGAGAGAAGGAATCCATTGGTAGCCAGTGGATCATCCCTGCAATCTCCTGCCTTGAAATCTCCTGTGATCTGCCTGCTGTGTGCTGCGATCTGCCTGCTGTGTGACTCCTGTGATCACAGCAGAGCAGCAGCACCTCCCCCATCCCTTTCCCATCCCCCATCCTTGTTCCAGTACCCCCTTCTCCCCCTCCAATTGATTTTTTTTTTGCGCATTTTTTCCTGTGCGCGGCGTCCTGCGCAGAGCATTCGTGCTCTTCCCGTGACCGCAGTGCTCTGACCAGTATCGCTGCTGATCAGAGACTGCGCCACAGGAATTTTTCTTTTTTTTAGACAGTTAGCGTAGCGGACCTCGCAGTATAAGATACATCCGATTTTTTTTTTTTTAGAAAAAAATAATAGTAGGTAGTACAGTGTAGTTTTAGACGTAGCGTAGCAGGCGTAATTGTTTGGTGACGTCCAATGTCCCAGTCCCCCATCCCTGTTCAGTACCCCCTCCCCCTCCAACTGAAAATTTAGCGCATTTCTTTTATGCTTTTTTTTGTGTGCGCGGCGTCCTGCGCAGAGCATTTGTGCTCTTTCCGTGACTGCAGAGCTCTGACCAGTATCGCTGCTGATCAGAGATTGTGCCACGGGAATTTTTATTTTTTTAGCTAGTTAGCGTAGCGGACATCGCAGTCTAAGCGACGTCCGATTTTTTTTTTTAGAAAAAATAATAGTAGTTAGTACAGTGTAGTTTTAGACCTAGCGTAGCAGACGTCATTGTTTGGTGACGTCCCCTTTCCCAGGCACCCATCCCTGTTCCAGTACTCCCCTCTCCAATTGAAAATTTAGCGCACTTTTTTTGAGCTTTTTTGTGTGCGCTGTGTCCTGCGCAGAGCATTTGTGCACTTCCTGTATCCGCAGCGCTCTGATCAGTATCGCTGCTGATCAAAGACTGCGCCACAGGAATTTTTCTCTTATTAGCTAGTTAGCGTAGCAGACATCACAGTCTAAGTGACGTTCAATTTTTTTTTTATAGAAAAATATAATAGTAGTTAGTACAGTTGTAGTTTTAGATGTAGCGTAGCCGGCGTCACAGTGTTAGTGACGACCGATCTTTTATAGAAAAAAAATCGTATAGAGTAGTTTTATAGGTAGTGTATTAGGTATAGTCGGCGTCAGTGTTTGGTGGCGTCCGATCTAGGATAAGACATCATTTATAGAAAGTATTTATAGTATAGTGTAGTTTAGGTATAGCCGGCGTCAGTGTTTGTGACGTCCAATCTTGTTAGGAAAAAAATCGTATAGAGTAGTTTTATAGGTATATATTAGGTATAGTCGCGTCAGTGTTTGGTGGACGTCCGATCTTGTAGGGAAAAAATCATATAGAGCAGTTTTATAGGTATTTTAGGTATAGTCTGCGTCAGTGTTTAGTGCGTCCATCTTGTAGGGAAAAAAATCTATAGAGTAGTTTTATAGTAGTGTATTAGGTATAGTCTGCGTCAGTGTTTGTGCTCCGATCTTGTAGGAAAAAAATCGTATAGAGTAGTTTTATAGATAGTGTATTAGGTATAGTCTGCGTCAGTGTTTGGTGACGTCCATCTTGTAGGGAAAAAATCATATAGAGTAGTTTTATAGATAGTGTATTAGGTATAGTCTGCGTCAGTGTTTGGTGACGTCCAATCTTGTAGGGAAAAAAATCATATAGAGTAGTTTTATAGGTAGTGTGTTAGGTTTTACCGGCGTCAGTGTTTGTTGCTATCGTCGAGTAATTTCTAGTGCATTAGGGGAGCGTACTTCACATTGTTTGTGATGTCCGTTTTTCTTTTGGAAAAAAATAATTAGTTGCGCCGAGTAAATTTTTAGCGAGTGCATTAGGGGAGCGTAGGTCACATTTTTGCTGACGTCCGTTTTTCTTTTGTAAAAAATAATTATTTGCGGCGGGTAAATTTATAGGGAGGGCATTAGTGTAGTGAACGTCTAATTTTTTTTATCTAAACTTTTTTTTTTACATTTGATTTTACTTTTCATTTTTTTCTTTTCTACATTTTATCTCTCTCCTTTTTTTTCTGTTTCTATAATAAATTGTACCCTATCACACAAGCCCCACACATTACACATGTAAAAGTACCACTTACATACACATCCCTGAGGTTTGGGAAAAAAAATAAAAATGGCCCATTCGTCAACAAGGCGCTATTCACCAGAGGAGGCTTACGCCATTCTTGCGTCCGACACGGATTCAGCCAGTGAGGAAGATCCCACATTCCTCTATTCCTCTACCTCCTCCTCCTCCTCATCTGGTGAGGAAGGACCCCCAACAAGTCGCCCTAGGACCCAGGCAACTCCTGCAGCAATCGATCCCATATGGATTGCACCCCCTGAAAATTTTCAGCCCGTCATTCCGGATTTCAGCAGCAGCTCAGGAATCCAGTTTGACACCACTGGCCTCACTGAAATTGACTTATTCAAATTATTTTTCAGTGAGGAAATAATAAATCTTATGGTAGCCCAGACGAACTTGTATGCCCAACAATTTTTCACCCAAAATCCCACGTCATCATACTTCAGATGGACCCCCATAAATGCAACAGAGATGATGACATTTTGGGGAATTTTGCTGCATATGGGCATAATAAAAAAAACAGAGATTCGTCAATACTGGAGTACTGATATTCTCTACTGTACATCGGTATTCCGCATGGCCATGACAAGGAAACGTTTTGAAGCAATCCATACATTTTTGCATTATAGTGATAATGCGCAGTGTCCTCCCCAAGACGATCCTAACTTTGATCGTCTATATAAAATTCGGCCAGTGGTTAAACACTTCAGCAGAAAATTTGCTGAGGCGTACACACCCCAGAGGGACATCGCTATTGATGAATCTCTCGTTCACTTCAAAGGGAGGCTAAAATTCCGACAATATCTGCCCAGTAAGAGGTCCAGGAACGGAATAAAGCAGTACAAACTGTGCGAGAGTACCTCAGGGTACACCCACGGATTTAGGGTCTAAAAGGGGAAGGACACCCAAATTAACCCCCCTGAATCTATCCTGGGGGTGAGTGGGAAAATTGTGTGGGAATTGCTGCACCCACTGCTGGATAAGGGTTTTCGCCTCTACATTGATAACTTTTACACCAGCGTCCTGCTCTTTAAGGCCCTCTCTGCCAGAGGTAGAGTTGCATGTGGCACCGTGCGAAAAAATCAGCGAGGCCTCCCTAAGCCGCTAATTGGGCAAACGCTGAGAAAAGGGGAAAGCAAAGCCAAATGCAGCTACAACATGCTGGTGGTCAAGTATAAGGACAAAAGGGATGTCCTTATCCTGACCACCATACACCGTGACAACAGCACCCTTGTCACTGTTCGTGGGACAGCAACACAAGTCCCAAAGCCAGATTGTATCCTGGATTACAATCGGTACATGGGGGGCATAGATCTCTCAGATCAGTTCCTCCAACCATACAGTGCCATGCGAAAAGCCAAAGTATGGTACAAAAAATTGGCCGTGCACATTGTACAAATGGCACTGTACAATGCTTTTGTGGTGTTCCGATCTGCAGGCAATACGGGGACCTTCCTTCAGTTTCAGTAAGTAGTAATCAAGTCCCTAATGTTTACCACTCGGGGAGGTGAGGGTCCCAGTACTTCTGAATCTGAATCTGATAGTACCCGTATTGTCCCAGGTCAACATTTCCCAGGACAGGTTCCCCAAACAGCTAGGATAGGCCGATCACAAAAACAGTGCAGAGTATGCTCAAGAGGGGAATCCGAAAGGACACAACTTAACATTGCGAAACCTGCCCTGAGAAACCTGGTCTCTGCATTAAGGATTGCTTCAAAGCGTACCAAACTTCCATAAATTAATAAAATTTGTTTATACCCTGTTGACACAACACACTTTTATAAATTGATGTACCCCACACATCGTAAATATAACATCACATTATAAATTCATACACCAGTAAAACAAAAAGCATTATAATCAATACTATAAAACTATGCCTCTAGATAAATTCCTTCAGGGGTGTAGTTTCCAAAATGGGGTCACTTGTGAGTGGTTTCCAATGTTTAGGCACATCAGGGGCTCTTC
The DNA here is from genome assembly GCA_033576555.1 of Oophaga sylvatica. NCBI lineage: Eukaryota > Metazoa > Chordata > Amphibia > Anura > Dendrobatidae > Oophaga > Oophaga sylvatica. The sequence goes on from JARQOD010000010.1 coordinate 102,726,117, forward strand.
AAACGCAACATGATGCCTGTAGACCATTCCATCAAAATCTGCAATCCAAAACGTCACTCCATCCATTCCGAGCCCTGCCGTGTGCCCAAAACAGTGGTTTTCCCACACACTAGGGGGTTTACAGCGAAGCTGCCAGTATTACCAGCGGTCATCGCTGCAAAACTGTTAAACCTTTCAGATGGATTGCAGCATGGGACCTGACTGAGCACCGGAGAGGTATGAATATGGTTGTTTTATTATTATTATTATTTCTTTATTACAGGAGAACAAGGGATTCGCAAGGATTACCAGTACAATAAAATATGGTCAAAAACTGTGTATTTATTTCATTAAAATGATTTTTAATTAATGTGTGTGTGGTTTTTTTTCATTTCATACAATAGGATTAATAATTGATAGCTGTCTAATTGACAACTCTCCATTAACCTGGCTTAAAGTCACCTTCCAATAGCAAGGTGGCCTTAACCCATTAGCCACCACTACAGGGCAATGGGAATAGACGGGCTAAGTGCCAGAAAAGGCGCATCTAATAATAGATGTGCCTTTTCTTGGGTGGCTGGGGCAGATGTTAGTAGCCGGGGGGGCACAAAAAAATGCACCCTCCCTAGGCTATTATTATCTGCCCCCAATCACTGTCTTTCCCTGTCTGGTGGAGAAAATACCCCGGGAGCCCATGCATTTTTTTTTCAACGAATTTACACATTTAATTAACCCCTACATGTATGAAATTTTGCACACATACACTCATGTAGTTGTTAGTGAAAACCATATATCAAACTACATGAAATGACATGGTTAACTGTATGTAAACCATGTGTCATTTCATGTCGGGTTCTGTAATAATTTACAGAAACCGGCAATTGAATTAGCGGCTTTTATACTATGTAGAAGTGTATGAACTATAAATATATGTATATATATATATATATATGTCACAATGACATGTATATATATATGTATTCTATGTGTATATACAGTATCTATTCTTTCTTTTGTGATTTAAAAACTATCATTTGGATCCATTATGTCGGTTTTGCTAGCCACCGACAAAATCTCGCCAGACAGATGTCAAACGGATGTCAAACGTACACTCAGATGCGAGAACCTCCTCCCAGGGTTACTAGACGCGACCGTTTTCCCGACTCCTGTGGACATTTGTTGGCATAATGTCCTAACTGCTGACAGATGTTACAAACCACGGGTACTCGAGCGGCCCAGGACTTAGGTCCTGCTCGAGAAACCTCCATGGCCTCATGGGAGTCGGACGCCTGACTGAAAGATTCTAGAGGTCTGGCGAAGGTGGGAGCAAGCCGGAACCTCTGCCTACACTGGGACCGCTCCAACCTCCGCTCGTGAAAACGGAGGTCGATATGGGTAGATATGGCGATAAGCTTCTCCAGTGTGGCGGGAATCTCCCTGGTAGCCAAGGCGTCTTTCACATGGCCCGCCAGTCCTCTCCAAAACACGGGAATGAGGACTTTATCTGGCCAGTCTAACTCCGAGGCCAGAGTCCGAAATTGGACAGCAAAATAGCTGACCAAGGACTAACCCTGTGAACTTGCCAGCAGTTGGAGCGCCGCATCGTGGGTGACCTGAGGTCCTAGAAAGACCTTTTTTAGAGCCTCCAGAAAACGAGTAGCACTCCGCATCACACGGTCATCACGCTCCCACAGTGGGGTGGTCCACTCCAACGCACTGCCCAACAGGAGAGATATTACAAAACCCACTTGTGCCCGATCCGTGGGGAAACATGCAGCCAGAAGCTCGAGTAGTATAGAGCACTGACTCACGAATCCCCGACATTGCTTGCTGTCACCAGCAAACTTGTCTGGAAGCGAGAGGTGGGATAATGTAGGGGCAGATGTGGCAGTGGACACACTGGCTGCAGCCACGCTAGCAGCCTGAACAGTGACTGCGGTAACATCCACAGCTGAGGTTTTGCGCTCAAGGGCCGCCAACCTACCCTCCAGTTGCTGGATGTTCCGCTGTAGACGCTGGTCATCCGCCATTTTAATAGCCAGACCCTGACGCTAGTATTATGTTAGGGCTGGCGGAACGCACTAAATAAATATAAATAATAGGTGCGTTCCATCGTGCAGGCAGAGCCTGCTGCTAGTAAGATGGCGGTATAAGCGAACTCTGTTACTTCACAGAGTAGCAAACATAGATGCTGTAGCACTATATGGCAGTGTAAGCGACCTCTGTTACACCACAGAGTTACTGAAGTAGAGACGTAGAAATAGAGACTGTGTCCTGTTAACACCACAGGGACACACAGATAACTGCTGTGTGGATAGCAGTCCGTGGTCATGCAGTCAGCAACGCAAACAAGCAACTCCTCACCGGAGAAGCCGGTATTCTAGCGGCTTATTTTAGCCAGGCCCTGAACACGTGCATACAAATATACTCACCGGAAGTGCCGGTATTCTAGGGGCTTATTTCAGCCAAGCCCTAACCACATGCGTGCATGATCACACTGGTGCAAAGCACATAACACAATTGATACTAGCACACGGCCGAGCGTTCATGTGCACCTTTTATAGCAGCAACTACAGAACCTTCCAGAAAAGGACCAATGAGAAACTGATCCAGAGCACAAGCCATTTCAGGACCTTCCTGGAGGACCAATGGAAGTCGCTGCTGTAACCGAGCATGTGACTCCTGATCTCCAAAGGGGGATCTTGCCCTGGGCATGCGCAGATGGAGAAGCGCAGGACTTAGTCCCAAAGACGTCTGCTCGCCGCTGACCCGTACTGGCTACAATAGCAGAACCAGGAGATGCAGCAGTAATCCTCTGCACAATGTTAGACTGGGCGAGATCCTGGACCGACGTCTTTGCTGAGCAGAGTCCACTGCGGCTGGAGATGAATGGGAGACCGCAGCAGGGATGGTTCAAGATTCCCCTTGTGCAGAAGCGGGAACTCAACCCCTAACGCTTATGGCCTTGAATTTTTCAATCATGTCTTTATTTTTGTGTTTTTTAAATGAATGCACATAAAAGGATTTTTATAAGATTAGTGTCCGGCCCATAGCCTAGAATAGCTCATATACATATAAGAAAAATGTGGGTATATCTGGAATAAGACATAGGATCACAGATATCAAGGTATCATTTTATTCAGCTTCCTATGACCTACATGCCCATATACTGTAGATAGCTTAAGAAGGTTGATCCTACTGACAGAGTCCCTTTAAGGTATTTAAATAATTTTAACTTCACATGCTTGGTTCTTAACTAGTATCTTTTAAAGATGAATTTGTTCAATCCAAGGATCTTCTTCATCTAAGAATGTTTCAGTCTGATTCACACAAAGTCTGAGGAGCTGAAAGCCAATTAAATCGTTGGTGTCAGAGGTGACACTAACTTTCACATCTAAAATTATTCAGTTGATTTACAGATACGGGACTATTAAGTGAATTGCGTGAGGTGCTAAAACATACAATGAGGCACACAAAGTGCTAAAACGTAGGCACCTCTGATCTTAAATTAGATTCAGTGTGCAGTTCTAGGAGCTGGCACTTCCAAATAAAGAAAGCTAAAAAAACAGCTGATACATAAATAACTGTGTTGTGTCATTTACATCATAGTTGTGTGATTTCTGACGCCCATTTCATATGCTATAGTTATTTTAAAAAATGATAATATTTACTAACTTTCTTTATCTATCAAATATATGTATATATATATATATATACATATATATATGTATATATATTATATATATACAGTACAGACCAAAAGTTTGGACACACCTCATTTAAATATTTTTCTGTATTTTCATGAGTATGAAAATTGTAAATTCACACTGAAGGCATCAAAACTATGAATTAACACATGTGGAATTATATACTTAACAAAAAAGTGTGTAACAACTGAAATTATGTCTTATATTCTAGGTTCTTCAAAGTAGCCACCTTTTGCTTTGATGACTTCTTTGCACACTCTTGGCATTCTCTTGATGAGCTTCAAGAGGTAGTCACTGGAAATGGTTTTCACTTCACAGGTGTGCTCTGTCAGCTTTAATAAGTGGGATTTCTGGCCTTATAAATGGGGTTGGGACCATCAGTTGTGTTGTGCAGAAGTCTGGTGGATACACAGCTGATAGTCCTACTGAATAGACTGTTAGAATTTGTATTATGGCAAGAAAAAAGCAGCTAAATAAAGAAAAACGAGTGGCCATCATTTTTTTAAGAAATGAAGGTCAGTCAGTCCGAAAAGTTGGGAAAACTTTGAAAGTGTCCCCAAGTGCAGTTGCAAAAACCATCAAGCGCTACAAAGAAACTGACTCACATGAGGACCGCCCCAGGAAACGAAGACCAAGAGTCACCTCTGCTTCTGAGGATAAGTTTATTCGAGTCACCAGCCTCAGAAATTGCAGGTTTACAGCAGCTCAGATTAGAGACCAGGTCAATGCCACACAGAGTTCTAGCAGCGGACACATCTCTACAGAGGATACTGTGCAGCAGGCCTTCATGGTAAAATAGCTGCTAGGAAACCATTGCTAAGGACAGGCAACAAGCAGAAGAGACTTGTTTGGGCTAAAGAACACAAAGAATGGACATTAGACCAGTGGAAATCTGTGCATTGGTTTGATGAGTCCAAATTTGAGATCTTTGGTTCCAACCACCGTGTCTTTGTGCGACGCAGAAAAGGTGAACGTATGGACTCTACATGCCTGGTTACCACCGTGAAGCATGGAGGAGGAGGTGTGATGGTGTGGGGGTGCTTTGCTGGTGACACTGTTGGGGATTTATTCAAAATTGAAGGCATACTGAAACAGCATGGCTACCACAGCATCTTGCAGCGGCATGCTAATCCATCCCGTTTGCGTTTAGTTGGACCATCATTTATTTTTCAACAGGATAATGACCCCAAACACACCTCCAGGCTGTGTAAGGGCTATTTGACCAAGCAGGAGAGTGATGGGGTGCTACGCCAGATGACCTGGCCTCCACAGTCGCCAGACCTGAACCCAATCGAGATGGTTTGGGGTGAGCTGGATCACAGAGTGAAGGCAAAAGGGCCAACAAGTGCTAAGCATCTCTGGGAACTCCTTCAAGATTGTTGGAAGACCATTTCCGGTGACTACCTCTTGAAGCTCATCAAGAGAATGCCAAGAGTGTGCAAAGCAGTCATCAAAGAAAAAGGTGGCTACTTTGAAGAACCTAGAATATAAGACATATTTTCAGTTGTTTCACACTTTTTGGTTAAGTATATAATTCCACATGTGTTAATTCATAGTTTTGATGCCTTCAGTGTGAATGTACAATTTTCATAGTCATGAAAATACAGAAAAATCTTTGAATGAGAAGGTGTGTCCAAACTTTTGGTCTGTACTGTATATACATATATATACTTTTGCTGTTTTTAATTTATTTCAGCTTCCATTGCATTAAATTGATAAAAGTAATTTTCAGTGCAAATTTGCTAAATATCAACTAATGAAAAACAAACATTATTTTTCAATTGTAGTTCATAAAAAAAAACACACTGATGAAAAAGGCCTGGACAAAAATTATGGTACCCATAGGAAATATTGAGAATAATTTGACAATAGGTGCATGTTAAACTAAGGTGCGTACGGTAGTGTTGAGCGATACGATACCGCAAGTATCGGGTATCGGCCGATATTAGCTCTACCGGCCTTTCGATACTTAGTTCCGATATTTTCGTCTTATCGGATACCGGAATCGGGATTGTCACTGTCACTGTCAGTGTCCGTCGGTCGGGTCTGTCAGGAGTCAGCGGCACTTACCTGGCAGAAGATCTCCGGCGGTCACGTCCTGGACTGCTTGATGGCCGCCATCCTCTTCTCCCTGGCGGTCACATGCAGTTTCTCGCGATAACTGCAGTGACTGCTGGGTAATCGCGGCCGTAAAGCAGTCCGATGACGTCACCGCCGGGGAAGCAGGTAATCAGCTGTGCTGCGTCGCGATGACAGACTCTGCCTGTCATTGCGATGTAGCAGAGCTGGATCGTCGTGGGACTGTCGTTACTATGGACTGCGTCGGACAGGTGGTATACTGTTGGTTTGTTTTTTTTCTTTTTTACAGGAGATCGATGGCGTCGCAGGAATGAGTGTATAATAAAATTAATGAAAACTGTGTTGTCTCTTTTATTTCATTAAAAGACTTTTTTCTTGCTTTGTCTTTTTTTTATACATTTAATAACTTTGGGATTAATAATGGATCGGTGTCTTATTGACACCTCTCCATTATTAACCGGGCTTACTGTCACCGTGCAATCAACGGTGACATTAACCCCTTATTACCCCACTTGCCACCGCTACAGGGCAGTGGGAAGAGCCGGGTAAAGTGCCACAATTGGCACATCTTTTGATGCGCCAAATGTGGGGCTGCTGTAGCCTGGTATTATCAGGCTGTTGAGGGCCAAAATCCATGGGCCTTGACAGTCTTTTAATACCAGGCCGCAGCAGTCTGCATTTTACTTGGCTGGTTAACAAAAATAGGGGGACCCCTACGCCGTTTTTTTTTCGAGGGGATCCCCTATTTTTGTTAACCAGCCAAGCTAAGCAGACTGCTGTGGCCTGGTATTATCAGGCTTGCAAGGTCCATGGATATTGGATCCTTACCAGCCTGAAAAACCAGGCCTCAGCGGTCTGCTTCATCTGGCTGGTTAACAAAAATAGGGGGGACCCCACGCCAATTTTTTTCGAGGGGATCCCCTATTTTTGTTAATCAGCCAAGATATGCAGACTGCTGTGGCCTGGTATTATCAGGCTGGCAAGGTCCATGGATATTGGCTCCTTAACAGCCTTAAAATCCAGGCCTCAGCGGTCTGCTTCATCTGGCTGGTTAACAAAAATAGGGGGGACCCCACGCCAATTTTTTTCGAGGGGATCCCCTATTTTTGTTAATCAGCCAAGATATGCAGACTGCTGTGGCCTGGTATTATCAGGCTGGCAAGGTCCATGGATCTTGGCTCCTTAACAGCCTGAAAATCCAGGCCTCAGCGGTCTGCTTCATCTGGCTGGTTAACAAAAATATGGGGGACCCCATGCCAATTTTTTATTCGAAGGGAACCCCTATTTTTGTTAATCAGTTCCCTCTGACGTCACTGATTGTGTCCCTGGCTGACCTGAAGTGAAAGTGGAAAGCAATCAATTAAGCTTTCCACTTCCTCTCCTGTCAGCCAGGAGAGGAACTCATTCATTTGGGGATTTACTGTGAGGCTGCAGTAAACATTAACCCTTTCTGAAGGATTACACCGTGGGACCTGACTGTGCATGGGATAGGTAAGAATAATTTTGCTTTTTTATTTTATTTTTATTACAGGAAATGGTTTTTGAAGTCAAATAAAAGATGGTCAAAAACATGTGTCTTTATTTCATTAAAATGATTTTTAATTAAAGTGTGTGTGTTTTATTTTTATTTCATGCAATAGGATTAATAATTGATAGTTGTCTAATTGACAGCTCTCAATTATTAACCTGGCTTAAGGTCACCTTTCAATTGCAATGTGGCTTTAACCCCATATTAACCCATTCGCCACCGCTACAGGGCAATGGGAATAGACGGGCAAAGTGCCAGAAAGGGCGAATCTAATTATAGATTTGTCTTTTCTGGGGTGTCTGGGGGCAGATGTTAGTAGCCAGGGGGGGCCAAAAGTAATGGTCCCTCTCTGGGCTATTATTATCTGCCCCCATTCGCTGGCTTTGTCTGTCTGGTTGCGAAAATAGGGCGGGAGCCCACGCATTTTTTTTAAACAATTTTACACCTCATATATATATATATATATACATGTCATTGAATTTGTGACACATATATATATATTTATATTTATAGTTCATACACTTCTACATAGTATAATAGCCGCTAAGTCAATTGACGGCTTTTGTGAAAATGCAGAACCCGACATGAAATGACACTTGGTGTACATAGGGTTAACCATGTCTTTTCATGTCCTTTGCTATCTGATTTGCACAAACAATTACATCAGTCTATGTGTGCAAAATTTCACACCTGTAGGGGTTAATTAAAGGTGTAAATTCGTAGCAAAAAAGTCGGTTTTTTTTACAACGAATTTACACCTTTAATTAACCCCTACAGGTGTGAAATTTTGCACACATAGACTGATGTAATTGTTTGTGCAAATCAGATTGCAAACGACATGAAAAGACATGGTTAACCCTATGTACACCAAGTGTCATTTCATGTCGGGTGCTTCTGTCTTTTCACAGAAGCCGGCTTTACCCGGCAATTGAATCAGAGGATATTTTACTATGTAGAAGTGTATAAACTATACATATATGTATATATATATGTCACAATGACATGTATATATATATATATATATATATGTATTCTATGTGTGTATATTTAGTGTTTACAAGGAAATAAAGGTTTTTTTTAGTTGCGATATTTTGTTCCCATAGACTTACATGGGACTTCCGATATCGGAATCGGATATCGCCGATATTTAGTGATATCGGCGATACCATTCCGATCCGATTTTTTTAGATATCGAGCAGTATCGCTCAACACTAGCGTACGGTAATTACCATCACTAGTGTTGAGCGATACTGCTCGATATCTAAAAATATCGGATCGGAATGGTATCGCCGATATCACTAAATATCGGCGATATCCGATTCCGATACCGGAAGTCCCATGTAAGTCTATGGGAACAAAATATCGCAACTAAAAAAACCCTTTCTTTCTTGTAAACACAAAATATACACACATAGAATACATATATATATATATATACATGTCATTGTGACATATATATATATATATATTACATATAATATATATAGTTTTATACAGTTCTACATAGTAAAATAGCCTCTGATTCAATTGCCGGGTAAAGCCGGCTTCTGTGAAAAGACAGAAGCACCCGACATGAAATGACACTTGGTGTACATAGGGTTAACCATGTCTTTTCATGTCGTTTGCTATCTGATTTGCACAAACAATTACATCAGTCTATGTGTGCAAAATTTCACACCTGTAGGGTTAATTAAAGGTGTAAATTCGTTGTAAAAAAAATGGACTTTTTTGCTACGAATTTACACCTTTAATTAACCCCTACAGGTGTGAAATTTTGCACACATAGACTGATGTAATTGTTTGTGCAAATCAGATAGCAAAGGACATGAAAAGACATGGTTAACCCTATGTACACCAAGTGTCATTTCATGTCGGGTTCTGCATTTTCACAAAAGCCGGCAATTGAATTAGCGGCTATTATACTATGTAGAAGTGTATGAACTATAAATATAAATATATATATATGTGTCACAAATTCAATGACATGTATATATATAATATATGAGGTGTAAAATTGTTTAAAAAAATGCGTGGTCTCCCGCCCTATTTTCGCAACCAGACAGACAAAGCCAGCGAATGGGGGCAGATAATAATAGCCCAGAGAGGGACCATTATTTTTGGCCCCCCCCTGGCTACTAACATCTGCCCCCAGACACCCCAGAAAAGACAAATCTATAATTAGATTCGCCCTTTCTGGCACTTTGCCCGTCTATTCCCATTGCCCTGTAGCGGTGGCGAATGGGTTAATATGGGGTTAAAGCCACCTTGCAATTGAAAGGTGACCTTAAGCCAGGTTAATAATTGAGAGCTGTCAATTAGACAACTATCAATTATTAATCCTATTGCATGAAATAAAAATAAAACACACACTTTAATTAAAAATCATTTTAATGAAATAAAGACACATGTTTTTGACCATCTTTTATTTGACTGCAAAAACCATTTCCTGTAATAAAAATAAAATGAAAAAGCAAAATTATTCTTACCTATCCCATGCACAGTCAGGTCCCACGGTGTAATCCTTCAGAAAGGTTAATGTTTACTGCAGGGACCGCAGCTAATGCTGCAGCCTCACAGTAAACCCCCAAATGAATGAGTTCCTCTCCTGGCTGACAGGAGAGGAAGTGGAAAGCTTAATTGATTGCTTTCCACTTTCACTTCAGGTCAGCCAGGGACACAATCAGTGACGTCAGAGGGAACTGATTAACAAAAATAGGGGTTCACTTTGAATAAAAAATGGCGTCGGGTCCCCCCTATTTTTGTTAACCAGCCTGATGAAGCAGACTGCTGAGCAGTGGCGTACCGTGAATGAAGCAGACCAAGCAGCTGCTATGGGGCCCAGACAGGTGAGGGGGCCCTCGACGGTCGGGTAGCTGTGCTGACACAGTACTACCAGGGGGTCGGCGGGGGAGGGGGAGCGCAGCTCTTCTATATACTCACCCCTCCTGGTGCGGTCTCTGCAGCCCCTGCTCTTCTCCCACGGTCTCCGACGCCTGTGTTCAGCGGTCAGGTGGTACCGCTCATTACAGTCATGAATACGCACATATTCATGACTTTAATGAGCTGTCCCGCGTGACCGCTGAACACTGGCGGCGGAGACCGTGGGAGAAGAGCAGGGGCTGCACAGACCGCGCCGGAGGAAGGGTGAGTATAAGGGATATTTACCTGTCCCGTTCCACCGTTGCTCGCGTCCTCTTGCTGCAATGTTCAGGTCAGAGGGCGCGATGACGTCGTTAGTGCGCGCCGCGCCCTCTGCCTGATCATTCACTGCTGGAGGACCCCGAAGACAGCGGCACTCAGCAGTGGAGAGAGGACAGGTAAATATCTCAGGTGCCGGGGTCCTGAGCGAGCGGTGACATCGGCACCTGGTGTCACCCCCTGCTCAGGACACCGGCACCTGGCCCCCAGCGACGAAAGGTGAGTATGTCTTTTTTTTTTTTTTGGTTGCAGCAGCTGCGGCAGCATAAGGGCCTATACTATGGAGCATCTATGGGGGCACAATCTATGGGGGCATAATAAATTTTTTTGTTTAATGTGTCCCCTCACTGTGCTGGCACTTTACATTTACAATGGCTCTGGGTTTTTTTTTTTTGGGGGGGCCCATTCAGACTTTTGCTATGGGGCACCATGATTTCTATGTACGCCCCTGCTGCTGAGGCATGGTATTTAAGGCTGTTAAGGAGCCAATATCCATGGACCTTGCCAGCAGCGTCGGACTGGAGTACCTTGGGCCCACCAGAGAAAAAATATTCTTGGGGCCCACCATCATACTTCCCAACCTTTGAAGAAGGGAAAGAGGGACAAAGGCTGTGGCACAAAGTGCCTGCTGCAGCAAATTTTAGGCCATGCCACGTTGCACCACAGACTGTCCAGGAGTTGGTGGATGCTTTAGTCCAGGTGTGGGAGGAGATCCCTCAGGAGACCATCCGTCGCGCTCATCAGGAGCATGGCCAGAAGTTGTAGTGAGGTCATACAGCATACCTCCCAAATTTTGAAGACAGGAAAGAGGGTTAAAGGCTGCGGCGCGCGTAGGGCATCGCTGCAAATTTTAGGCCACGCCCCGACCACACCCATTTAACAGCTAATCACACCCATATCCTGGCCCCAAGCGTACCCATTTAGCACTGCTGATCACACTGACTGGTAATGAGGGCACAGTGGCTGGTACTGAGGAAAAGAAAGAAAGAGCAGTGAGAGAGAACAAACAGAGAAAGAAAGAGAGGAAAGAAAGAAAAGAGAGAGAGAAAGAAAGAACAGAGAGAAAAAAGAACAGAGAGCGAGAAAGAAAGAACAGAGAGCGAGAAAGACTAGAGAGAGAAAGAAAGACTAGAGAGAGAGCCAGAGGCGTAGCTAGGGTTTTGGTTTAGTGGGGGCGAAACTTCTGAGTGGGCCCCTAATCAGAGAACCTCAGCAAATGACCGCGCTGTTGCCAAAAATAATCTATATATAAAAAGACCAATATTGATATTACCGCCATATGGTCTGTGGTAAATAATACCAGTCCTACAGAACATATAATAGATTACAGCACAGGTACAGATAATGACTTACCGCTGATGTTCTTTCTAATGGGATTGTTCACTTTTCATTTCTTTTCCATCTGGCCCAGACCGACATGACGACTTCTCCAGCCAGGACTCGACTGCAGAGATTACAACAAAGACACATTTCACTTCTCATATTTTTAGCACTGTCTTGGTCACCAATTGGACTATTCTCAACCTGCACAAACTCCTCATCCTGCTGATACCCCAATACTGAGCCGCTGCTGCCATATGTGTCCCTATTACTGCACCTGATACCCCAATACTGAGCCGCTGCTGCCGTATGTGTCCCTATTACTGCACGTGATACCCCAATACTGAGCTGCTGCTGCTGCCGTATGTGTCCCTATTACTGCACCTGCTGTGTGGTTCTGTGTGACCTCTAAATTTTAAAGCACCCCTCTAGAATATAGTAATGCCGGGTGCAAGTGCCCAGGAAAACAGTGACCACATTTTGTCCCCTAGACTGTAATAATGCCCTGTGTGCCCCTTTGACAGTCACAGTAACCCGAGTTCCCCTATAACAATAAGTGTCCACTTTACATTTAATAATGTCCCAAGCCTCCCCCTGTACATCTCCCCTATACACAGAATAATGCCCCTCACTGGATATATACTGACCCCTTAATGTCCCCAAACTATTTAATGGGTCCAACACTGTATGATGGCCCCTAGATAGCATCCATACAGCATAATACACCAGATAGTCCTCAATATAGTATAATGCACCCCCATAGGCAGCCTCTATATTATAATAAACCCCCATAGGCAGAGTCTATAATATAATGCACCAAAATAGGCAGCCGCTATATTATAATGCACCCCCATAGGCAGCCTCTGTAGTATAATGCATCCCCATAGGGAGTCTCTGTAGTATAATGCACCCCAATATGGAGCCTCTGTAGTATAATGCAGCCCCCATATACAGCCTCTGTAGTATAATGCACCCCCCATATACAGCCTCTGTAGTATAATGCACCCCCATTAAAAAAAAAACAATACTCACCTCCCGGCTCCTGTGCTGCTCACTGTTCTCCCTCTCAGCGTCTGACAGCGGGCGCCGGCAGGTGATGTCATCGCGCCCGCTGTCAGACGCTGAGAGGGGGATTATGGGAGAGAAGGAGCGCTCGCTCCTTCTCTCTCTATGCGGTCAGCTGTATCGGCTGGATGCCGATACAGCTGACCCTCCGATGACGGGTGGGTGGCCCTCTGCTGGCACTGGGCCCCCCCAACGTCTGTTCAGGCCCCATAGCTTCTGGGCGGCAGAGCAGGAAGATCGATTCTCCCTGCTCTGCCGCAGAATGTAACTGTATCGGCGTGCTGTGCACGCCGATACAGTTACTGTAGCGTAGCTCCGGGTGGGCTCCCTCAGAGCGCGGGGCCCGGGGCCACCGCCCCCTCTGCCCCGCGACCTATCCTTTCAAATCAGGGCCCACCACGCAGGAGCTGGGGCCCACCGGAGGTTTCTCCGGTGTCCCGGTGGCTCAGTCCGACCCTGCTTGCCAGCCTGATAATACCAGGCCACAGCAGTCTGCTTATCTTTGCTGGTTAACAAAAATAGGGGATCCCCTTGAAAAAAATTGGCGTGGGGTCCCCCCTATTTTTGTTAACCAGCCAGATGAAGCAGACGCTGAGCCTGGATTTTCAGGCTGTTAAGGAGCCAAGATCCATGGACCTTGCCAGCCTGATAATACCAGGCCCAGCAGTCTGCATATCTTGGCTGATCAACAAAAATAGGGGATCCCCTCGAAAAAAATTGCGGGGTCCCCCTATTTTGTTAACCAGCCAGATGAAGCAGACGCGAGGCCTGGATTTTAAGGCTGTTAAGGAGCCATATCCATGGACCTTGCCAGCCTGATAATACCAGGCCACAGCAGTCTGCATATCTTGGCTGATTAACAAAAATAGGGGATCCCCTCGAAAAAAATTGGCGTGGGGTCCCCCCTATTTTTGTTAACCAGCCAGATGAAGCAGACCGCTGAGGCCTGGTTTTTCAGGCTGGTAAGGATCCAATATCCATGGACCTTGCAAGCCTGATAATACCAGGCCACAGCAGTCTGCTTAGCTTGGCTGGTTAACAAAAATAGGGGATCCCCTCGAAAAAAAAAACGGCGTAGGGTCCCCCTATTTTTGTTAACCAGCCAAGTAAAATGCAGACTGCTGCGGCCTGGTATTAAAAGACTGTCAAGGCCCATGGATTTTGGCCCTCAACAGCCTGATAATACCAGGCTACAGCAGCCCCACATTTGGCGCATCAAAAGATGTGCCAATTGTGGCACTTTACCGGCTCTTCCCACTGCCCTGTTAGTGGTGGCAAGTGGGGTAATAAGGGGTTAATGTCACCGTTGATTGCACGGTGACAATAAGCCCGGTTAATAATGGATAGGCGTCAATAAGACACCGATCCATTATTAATCCCAAAGTTTTTAAATGTATAAAAAAAAAGACAAAGCAAGAAAAAAGTCTTGTAATGAAATAAAAGAGACAACACAGTTTTCATTTCTTTTATTATACACTCATTCCTGCGACGCCATCGATCTCCTGTAAAAAAAGGAAAAAAACAAACCAACAGTATACCACCTGTCCGACGCAGTCCATAGTAACGACTGTCCCACGACGATCCAGCTCTGCCACATCGCAATGACAGGCAGAGCCTGTCATCTCGACGCAGCACAGCTGATTACCTGCTTCCCCGGCGGTGACGTCATCGGACTGACTGCTTTACGGCCGGGATTACCCAGCAGTCACTGCAGTTATCGCGAGAAACTGCATGTGACCGCCGGGGAAAGATGATGGCGGCCATCAAGCAGTCCAGGCCGTGACTGCCGGAGATCTTCTGCCAGGTAAGTGCCGCTGACTCCTGACAGACCCGACCGACGGACACTGACAGTGACAGTGACAATTCCGATTCCGGTATCCGATAAGACGACAATATCGGAACTCGGAAGAGAAAGCCCGATACAGCTAATATCGGCCGATACCCGATATTTGCAGTATCGTATCGCTCAACACTAACCATCACATGTCTACAAACTTCTAATCAGTCAGTCAACCTAATTACAGGATGAAAAGTAGTCACTGTGCTGTTTGGTGTCATGGTATGCTCTACACTGAACTAAGACAAAAGAAAGAAAAAGAGAGTCGTTTCAAGAGATTTGAAAGAAAATGATAGACAAACATGACAAATGTAAAGGCTCTAAAACCATTTCCAAACAGCTTTATGTTCCTATGAGTTACACATATTATTGAAAGGTTTAAAGTCTCTAGATCTGTAGCCAACCTCCCTGGACATGGCTGCAAAGGAAAAATTTATAACAAATTGAAGAGATGAATAATATGAATGGTAACCATAGAGCTCAAACAAGAGATTAGAGGTCAACTCCAAGGTCACACCACAACAGTGTCAGATCATATTATCCATTTTTCTCAGCCAAAGTGGATTTCATGCAAGATGACTGAGTAAGAAACCACTATTGAAAACAAATCATAAAAAAACAAGACTGGAAATGCTTATTGACAAACCACAAAGCTTCTTGGAGAATGTCCTTTAAACACATGAGAAAAAAAGCGGAAATTTTGGCAAGTCACATCAGCTCTATATTCACACAAAAAAAAATGAAGCATAAAAAGAAAAAACATTGTACGTACTGGAAACATGGAGGAAGATCAATTTTGTTTTGGGGCTGCTTTGTTGCATGTCGCACAGTTTACCTTGAATCTGTGATGGGTTCAATGAAATCTCAATACTATGAAGGCATTCTGGAGTCAAATGTGCTGCCCAGAAATTGTTTGTTTGCATTGTTTGTCTCTAAAGGATCTGCAACAAAATATAAAGTTATGGGTATCTTCATTTTTGTACACCCCATTTTCAAAATTTTATTTTTAAATTTTATCTTTGTTGAACCACAATTCAAAAGCAATGTCTGATTTCCACAAGTTGATATGCGGTAGATTAAAAAAAAAAATTGCTTTTGTCAGTTACAAAGTTACAAGTTATTTCAGTCATCATTGTGGGTTTTTTGTTATTCTTACTTTAACAGAAGGGCACCAACAATTTTGTCTATACATAGATATATAGATATATCTATATCTATCTACATAGATATAGATAGATATAGATATATCTATATATACAGTGCCTTGCGAAAGTATTCGGCTCCCTGGAACTTTTCCACCTTTTCCCACATATCATGCTTCAAACATAAAGATATCAAATGTAAATTTTTAGGAAGAATCAACAACAAGTGGGACACAATTGTGAAGTTGAACGAAATTTATTGTTATTTTAAATTTTTGTGGAAATACAAAAACTGAAAAGTGGGGCGTGCAAAATTATTCGGCCCCTTTAACTTAATACTTTGTTACCCCTCCTTTTGCTGAGACCACCTTTTGCTGAGATTACAGCTGCAAGTCGCTTGGGGTATGTCTCTATCAGTTTTGTACATCGAGAGACTGAAATTCTTGCCCATTTTTCCTTGGCAAACAGCTGAGCTCTGTGAGGTTGGATGGAGATAGTTTGTGAATAGCAGTGTTCTGCTGTTTCCACAGATTCTCGATTGGATTCAGGTCTGGACTTTGACTTGGCCATTCTATCACCTGGATACGTTTATTTGTGAACCATTCCATTGTAGATTTTACTTCATGTTTGGGATCATTGTCTTGTTTGAAGTCAAATCTCCGTCCCAGTCTCAGGTCTTTTGCAGACTCCAACAGGTTTTCTTCAAGAATGGTCCTGTATTTGGCTCCATCCATCTTCCCATCAATTTTAACCATCTTCCCTGTCCCTTCTGAAGAAAAGCAGGCCCAAACCATGATGCTGCCACCACATTTGACAGTGGAGATGGTGTGTTCAGGGTGATGAGCTGTGTTGCCTTTACGCCAAACATATCATTTGGCATTGTTGCCAAAAAGTTTAATTTTGGTTTCATCTGACCAAAGCACCTTCTTCCACATGTTTGGTGTGTCTCCCAGGTGGCTTGTTATATAGTTCTAATGAACCAGCCTGGACATTTTAACAAAACCGCTTCTTGTGCCTACCTCAGCCGCAGCTGAGTGAGTTCAAATCTGCACAATACAGTCACTGCATGCTCCACAATAACAAAAATAAAGGAACCACTACTAGATGCCACCACCAATAAATTATACAGACCGATATGAAACTTGTATTTGGCTCCATCTATCTTCCCATCAATTTTAACCATCTTCCCTGTCCCTTCTGAAGAAAAGCAGGCCCAAACCATGATGCTGCCACCACCATGTTTGAAAGTGGGGAAGGTGTGTTCAGGGTGATGAGCTGTGTTGCCTTTACACCAAACATATCGTTTAGCATTGTTGCCAAAAAGTTTGATTTTAGTTTCATCTGACCAGAGCACCTTCTTCCACATGTTTGGTGTGTCTCCCAGGTGGCTTGTTGCAAACTTTAAACGACTCTTTTTATGGATATCTTTGAGAAATGGCTTTCTTCTTGCCACTCTTCCATAAAGGCCAGATTTGTGCAGTGTACGACTGATTGTTGTCCTATGGACAGACTGTCCCACCTCAGCTGTAGATCTATGCAGTTCATCCAAAGTGATCATGGGCCTCTTGGTTGCATCTCTGATCAGTCTTCCCCTTGTTTGAGATGAAAGTTTAGAGGGACGGCCGGGTCTTGGTAGATTTGCAGTGGTATGATACTCCTTCAATTTCACTATTATCGCTTGCACAGTGCTCCTTGGGATGTTTAAAGTTTTGGAAATAATTTTGTGTCCAAATCCAGCTTTAAACTTCTCCACAACAGTATCACAGACCTGCCTGTTGTGTTCCTCGGTCTTCATGATGCTCTCTTTGCTTAAAACAGAACCCTGAGACTATCACAGAGCAGGTGCATTTATACGGAGACTTGATTACACACAGGTGGATTATATTTATCATCATTAGTCATTTAGGACAACATTGGATCATTCAGAGATCCACAATGAACTTCGGGAGTGAGTTTGCTTTGCTGAAAGATGCAAACAATGCAACAGATGGCGCAAACTTGGCTTCCATAGAGCAACCACGTCGCTGTAAATAAAATTTTACTATAAATGAAAAAGAATTTTGGGTTAGGAGAAAACGTGTGACATCTGCAATGAATTTCAATAATTCATTAGAATAGTTGGGGTATTTAGACAGTTGATCATATATGGCTTCAATGGCTAAATTATGAGGAATAACTGTATATAATGAATTTACATCACATGTTAACCACAAATATTTGTTACACCACTTTACATTGTTCATTATATTGAGGACATGTTTGCTATCCTGTATGTAGCTCTGTGAAAGCTGAACTACACGTTGCAACCTCTCATCAAGCCACTCACAAAGATTTTCTAGCAGATAATTAATGCCCATGCAATGGGTCTGACCAGAGGTGGAAAGGTTTCTTTGTGTATTTTTGGTAAGGCATGTAGTATGGGAATCTTAGGTAATCGGGATTGAAGTTTTCCATTTGTTTTTTATTCAGAATTCCCAGGCTTTTCCTTCACATAACAGATCTTATCATAATGATTCTTTATATTACTCAGTGGGATCATTTGCAAGTCTTTGATAAGTATCAGTGTCACTTAGCATTGTGAGTTAAGGGTATGCCACACTAAGCGAGATCGCAAACGAGATCGCTAATGAGATCGCAAATGCTCACCAATTATGACGCAGTAGCGATCTCGTTAGCGACTTAACTGTGTGTGACATGTAGCAGCGATGTGGCCCTGCTGAGATGTCGCTGATTGTTTGTAAATGTTCTGAGCCGTTTTTTGGTCGTTGGTGTCCCGCTGGTGAGCTTGAATCGCTGAGTGTGACACCCTTTATGAACGACTTCACCAGCATCGCAGGTGGGACTAGGTCGTTATACAGATCGCTGATGAGATGTGTTTGGAATCACAGATCGCTGATGAGTTGTGTTTGGAATCACACAGCTAAGTCGCTAACGAAATCGCTACTGCGTCATAATGGTGACACAGTAGTGATCTCGTTAGCGATCTCGCTTGCGATTTCGTTTAGTGTGGCATACCCTTAATTCTCTTTATAGAGACCTCTATTCAGCAGGACAATAGATCCTCCCTTATCCGATTTTTTTTATAACCAAATTGTCATTTTGCTGCAAGTCCTTCATAGCTACATGCAGCTTTAGTCCTCTTTCACACATCCATGTCTCCATTCAAATGAATGGGTCTGTGCACATGTCAGTGTGTTTCCACTTACCGTGTGTCTGTGTGAACCACACGTAGACATGTCAGCTTTTTATCGTCAGCAAGGGCGGAAAAACGTTCCGTACATGGAGAACACATATTGATGTCATCCGTGAGACACGCATCGGCTCATCATTCTCCCCTGCTCTGCCGGCGATCGGCACGAGCAGAAGAGAATTATGAGAGTTGTATTGAAGTCAGAACGATAACAGCAGGTGAACGCTTTTAGGATTATTATTCCCATCTTCTGACAACTGCTGCCGCTAATAACAGTGACACCATGAGAAAATGCCAGTGATTAGTTCATCGCAGTTCAAAGTCAGTGGCTTCACAGTAGATTACAGAGAAAAATTCTCAATGTGATCTGCTGTGAAGACACTGACCTTGAACTGCGGTCACCTCATCACTAACTTTTTCCCATGGTCCTGAGGTCACCCCATTTCAGGCCGGCTGGGAACCTCGATGGTGTCACCACTGGTCAATGATGCTGCGCTCGCAGTAGCTTATTCACTAGTGGTTCTCAGCCGGCACGGTCACAACCTGGCACTGTCCAGGTTGAAAAAAATGTAGCCCCCAGACATGGATTACGGCATGGGACAGAATGACATACAGGTATGGTATATTGTTGGATTTTTTATTTTATTTTTATTACAGGAGATCGAGGGCTTTGGTGGAATTAGGCGAGTTCATAAGTATGGTTTAATTGAGAATATTAAAGGAGTCTGTGTCATTTTTTTCAATTAAAGGACTTTATTCTGGCTGTCTTTATTTACCATATAACTATAGGATTAGTAATGGAGAGGTATAGACACCTCTCCAATACTAAGCCATGGGCTTGATGTCACCTGACAATACAAAGGTGACATCAACCCCACAAATATTACCCCACTTTCCACTGCTACAGGGCAAGTGGGAAGAGCCGGGCAAAGCGCCAGAATTGGCGCATATAATAGATGCGCCTTTTCTGGGCGGCTGTGGGCTGCTGTTTTTAGGCCGGGGGGCAATATCCATGGCCTTTTACCAGACTGAGAATACCAACCCCAGCTGTGAGCTTTAGTAAGGTTGGTTGTCAAAAATTAGGGGGACACCACTCTGTTTTTTAAAAATTATTTAAATAATTAAAAAGACAGCGTGGGGAGCACTCTATTCTTGATAACCAACCTTGCTGAAACTGACAGCTGAGGATTGCAGCCCCAAGCTGTGAGTTTTGCCTGGTTGGTTAAAGAAAATAGGGGAAACCCACGCCGGGTTTTTCATTCATTTATTTAGTTATATCGCAAGCGGTAGGGGATGTATACCTTGATCATCCGCTCCTGCTGTCACTGTTATTAGCTGCAGCAGGTGTCGAATGATAGGAGTAATAGTCCCAAAAGCTGGCAGATCACTGGCAGAGCAGGGCAAAATTATGAGAACCGTCTTCAGCACCTGCCGCCGGGGAACAGCGCTTACTGTAGCTCTTCTTCCCCGGCGGCCGTCCATGTAGTACTGCTGCGGCACATGGGTGGCACATGGTTGCCTCTCGTGTGCCACAAGTATTACACACACGGACATGTGGACACACAGAAATGGATATCTCCGTTACCGTTTTTTCCGGTACTGGAAATAAATGGACGTATGAAACCGGCCGTAATGTCAATAGAATCCCGATCTGAGGAACTGAAATTGACATTTTTGGTATCAGAATTCCTATCCACATGTGTCCTTATGTTGGTGCATTTTTTTTAGATTGATTTGGGTGTTTCAGTATTATTTTTTTATTTCTGCCAGTTGTAAACTAGGTTATTTTCATAATCCTTTACATCATGTTTAAATTTAGAGGACTTGATAGCAGTAATGCATTCCTCTAGTTTATATAAAATCTCATTAATCCTTTTTTTAGGAAGAATATAAAAATCCGCATTGATGTGATACTGCAGTAAATTCTCAATTTCTTTGATGTTAGTTTCTATAATGTCCATTCAAACTTAATTCTTAATTCCATTAGCTTAGATGAGCAGTCTGAAAGGATTGAATCCCACAGTGTCAT
Source organism: Oophaga sylvatica (assembly GCA_033576555.1). NCBI lineage: Eukaryota > Metazoa > Chordata > Amphibia > Anura > Dendrobatidae > Oophaga > Oophaga sylvatica. Next base: position 102,747,191 of record JARQOD010000010.1, read on the forward strand.
GAAATCTTCTCAATAAACAGTGGTGGGGCACTTTTTAAGGCGCAGTCCACTTGGTATCATGCAGTGATCTAAGCAAGACTGCAATGTTGTTGAATCCCACCAAATTTCTAGATGTTATGTCATTGGTTTTTCAAGGTTATAACATATGATCCTTAATATTATGTTTGTCTGTTGGGTTAATATTTAATGATTTGGAAAAAATAGAGGCAGCTTTACTAAGTCTGTTTTTACTATTCACATTACAAAATCACCATTTTTACCATCACTATTGTTTGTAGAATCCATGAAGTATAATAAGGTATTAGTAGGACTATTGCACAATCAGAATTGTACGGGAGCAAAGTGATCAAATTGCCAACAACAATGAAAACCCAAAAAACTTAGTAGAAAAAATCCAGCTCACCACAGTAGAATCCAATGGCCGTGCATGGAAAGAAGTTTCGTGTTAGCAAGAAACGAGCAATATCAAAGAAGGAAAGGTATCCAGCAACAGATCCATTGGTGAAAAATTATTTAAAAACAAAAATCTTTAATGTATAAAATGGTTACAATTATGTTGTAAACCATTAGTTTAGAAAAAAGGCAAGTAGATTGGGAAACTCATGGCCTTACGCGTTTCAAACCGACTGGTTCCTAATCATAGATCAGAGTGTTCATAAGTGATGGTGAGTAGTGGATGGCGAGGAGAGGTGAACGTTGAGTTGAGTACAAGGTTTTTGTCTTAATTTTTTGTACTTCTTGATTTATTATGCTCTGAAGTCTGGAGAGACCTCAGAGCATAATAAGTGGAATTGTAAATACATGGAGAATAACTTACCTGCAAATTGAATTTCCAGGGATAAAACACACAAACAGGTCAATGCAAATTTTGCCTGATCCTCATCTCTAGTTTAATGTATTACGAGGATTTCATATCACCAACATCCCAAGTGGTGCACCAGTAAATATATTGATAGGGATGTCCACTCATTATGCTATAAAAAAGGTTTATCCTAGAAAGGTAATTGCAGCTCTTACACTTCTTTAAAAGTTTATCTCATTATTTATGAATCCATGAAATGATTAGTATTCCTTATTTAGTATAGACTGAATAGATTCTGGCATACAAAGCACCCTTAGTCATAGTCTTAATACAGAATCATGAAAAACCTTAAAAAAAAACCTACACACATTAGAATGCGGCATAACCTTACACATTAGTAACTTGGATAGCATCAATATTGCAAACCTACACAGTGTAAATAATACCATATAACAAAGATATGACTAATCGTTTGGGTTGTTTCGTGTCTAATTTTCATCTCCAATATGCTTCTCTTAACATGAGCTGTCTTTGCCAGTCTGCTCCCATGATTGGGTAGTTATTAACCATTTTTCAATTAAAAGAAGTGGAAAAAGGAATATTCATAACTTCATGGTTATATATCTCCATAAGTTAATATATATTTTATTTAAATTGTATAAATTTTCCATAACTAACTTTTGGAGCTACCTAATTCCGAATCCTTTTTATCCAATCTTGTACATTTTGCATTCTATGTAGTACATTACATTGTATATATTGAAGCTGATAAAATAATCTATCGTGATTTAAACTTTGCGGCATACTGATAGTTTTGGCTAAGGGACTGAATTTTTGTCCCAAGTCTGAATTTTGATCTGCTACAGACATTTCTAGATGTCAATAGGGTTTTACAGTGAAAATACATATTTTTTGGAGGAGACTCTATTAATAATTCTGAGGATGTCAACACCAATATTATATCATTCAATAATAAGCATGGAGGGTATAAATGGTTATAAATAATTAACTTTTGAGTGTAAAGGGTTAAATGCATTTTTTTTTCTTGAAAAAGATCTGTTAGAAGGTCAAAAATGGCGTGTTGTTGCAGTTATTTTTATTACTGCTTCTCTCCTGAGTACAGGAAAGATATTTATATTTGTGCTGTGTTAGCCAGTAGATAGAAAAATATTTAGACTTGAGAGTCCTCAGTGGTTGATACCTTTTAATGGCTAACTGAAAAGATGGTAACAAATTGCAAGCTTTCGAGACTACTCAGGTCTCTTCATCAGGCATAAAATAATACAGACTCTAAATATTCACATATTTATAGACAACACAGCACAGAAATAATGCAACAGATAAGACAAGTGACGTGAATCAGAACTTTCATTATGGGAGAGGGATAAACGTTTTGGCCTTAAATATTGGAACAGTTCATAGATAATGACGCACTGCCTTGTGAGATGCAGGGCCTAGTATCTCGGAGGATGGTTCAGTCGCGGTGACTCCGATGGCTCTAACAATCCCTAGGTTAGGTGGCAATTATAAAGGGGGAGATGACAGAAATGTGAGACTGAGAGTTATGTTAATGCCGCATATTATGTGGTTTAGTGTGTTGTTGGTGACTTAACCATTGGGAGAAGAAAAGATAATTACATTTTTACAGCAAAAATGTTGTTTTAGCCCCAGATTTTACATTGTTATGCCGGGAACTGGGTAAAAATGGCACCAAAATTTGTCACACAATTTCTGCTAAACATAGCAATACCCTATATGTGGCTGTACTGTACTACTTAGCCACACGCCCACCCTCGGAAGGGAAGGACCACTATTTGACTCTTGGAGAACAAATTAGAATAGTTTGGAGGTTCCATATACAGAGCCCCTAAGTGCCAAAAGGGCAGAATTCCCCATGAAGTGACCCAATTTTGAACTTATACCAGTCTTGGAGTTTATCTCACAGGTGTATGCAAATTGCATCTTCAGAGAAGAAGAGGACTTAAACGCTATAGCACTACCTGTTGGAAGCAGCAATCCTACAAGTCCTATTCCTGCCCTGATTGCTGATCTAATACTCTGCAATACTTTTACAGAGAGGATGAATGTCAGCAATGTCCCCCTGCGATTCCCATCAATGTCGCTGTCACTATTCACAGCGTCATCAGAGGGATTAAACACCTGAGATTGGTGTTAGCACTGATAGTGGGCATTGCTGCAGAGTGGCAGATCTGCATGGCGTAAGCCTACACGATCATCAAGCAGTATCTGTACTGTGGTTTGCGGGAATGAGCTCCCACAGCAATGTAGGTATAAGGCACTGTCGAATAGGGGTTAAACAAGGGATTGTAGTTCACGGAAAAAGTAATGCAGCGATCCCCAAAGAAAAAAACCCAGATAATCTTTTGAGCCACGTCATTTTGGTTAAGAACATAAAATTTAGAGCAGAATAAAATGGCCCATATTTCTGTAATTTCATACAGGATTTAAAAAAAATAATAAATGAAAAACTCAACATGCTCAGGTAAGCAGCAGGAATAAAATAAGAGCAAAATTAGGGACAATCAGTGCAAATATTCACGTGGTGGCAGATCCTCTTTAAATCAATTAAAGCTGCAGCATGCAGCTTCTGATTTAATCACAGATACAGTAGAAGGGTGGAGCCTGGGGTATCAAATAAGTTCTACCATCCATTAAAATTGTGGATCCCAGAATTGAACTTATGTTAACCATTGGTAAATAAAATTTTGAAGGCTATTATAAGTGTTTCAGTCTCTCTGCTATCAGTTGAGGTAGACACAGGTAGTGAATTTTTAAGTTAAACAGCCAGAATTATTTAAGTCCACAGATCTTCCAATGAAAACAATTGGGCTTGCTTTGGCATCAAAGCTATAACATAAAATAAACAGCCCAGTTAGCAATACAGGGCTCACCCATTTAGACAAATTTCTAGCACTTTAGTCTGTGACTGAGACAAACCTCACTCACTCACTCCTCCCGCACACAGACATTACTAAGGCAGCTTAGTTGCCTTAAAAAAGCCATTCAAAGTATGGAGGTGGAGATATGGGAACGGCCAGTCCCACCCGGCTCCTTCTAAAACCGCGAACCAAAATCTGGGCAATAAAAATCCCTGTCAGCACTATCTGTGCTGAAGCCAGCTTTTCCAGACTTCACATTACCAAGGCTAACCACCTCAGTGACACATATCTCCCATCCATAAATAGTCCTGGGAAAAGACAGCACCCAGCCCGACATCCAACATATCACTCTGGACCACATACTCCATGGAGACGTCTGGTGACACAACACTGTCAACAGGGCCAATTTCAGTTCATGAAAGGCCACCTCAAGTTCTCAGGACCACTTAGCCATAGCCAACTTAATATCTTTGAGGAGGTCAGTCAGACGTGATGCTATCAGATTGAAATTAGGGATAAATTTTAAGTAATGCAGACTGTGGAAAGGAAGGTCAGAAGGATATTTTGATCTTTATCCCAAATATTAAGTAATATCCCACAATGCCTAGGATTGTTCTGACTTGCTTCTTTGAGAGGTCAAGGTTGTGGCCCAGCTCTGTATAGCTTCTGCCTTACTTATCTGAGGCTTGATCTCTCCCTTTCCTACAACATAGCACAGATTCTTGACCTACTCTATCTCCATTGTGCGTTTTTTAGGGTTATTGGTAAAGTCTGCCTTCCTTAGAATGTCAAGTATTGCCTGGATTTTGTTCACTTGACTTCCTGAATCCTAGATAAATATAACAATGTCATCTAGGTAGGCAGTTGCATACTTCTTCTTGGCCTTATTGGATATGAGAATCTGCCTTTATGCTTTTGTGAGGTCCAGTGTGGTGTTTTACCGAGCTGACCCAAGCCTCTCAAAAAAGCTTATTCACCCTCAATATCTGGTAGGCATTAATCTTCAGGACCTCATTAAGCTTCCTGTCTTCACTAAAAAAAACCACTCCCCAACTGACTTTGGAACCAACATTATCGGACTGGACCAGCCATTCTTGGACTCCTTGATAACTCTGAGGTTCAGCATCCATTGTACCTCCTTCTAGATCACCTCTCGCCGGGCTTCTGGGATCCAACAGGGCTTCAATTTGATGCAAACATGAGGCTCTGTGAGATCCTCATGCTCTATGACCTTAATAAGACCTGGTAACGCTGAGAAAAGGTCTCTGTTCTTGTGCAACAACTCCAGGCACTGTTGTTTTTGGGAGCGTGACAAAGTTTCTGCCACCTTCATGTCTTTCACATTGGCTTTGGATTGGCCAACAAACAAGGAGCTTCCACAGGCTCCCTGTCCTGCCAAAGTTTGATCAGGTTGACATGTTAAACATGATAGGGCTTCCTATTCCCTGGTTGATAAATTTTGTAGTTGACCTCACTAACCTTTTCCACCACTTCACAGGGCCCTGCCACTTGGTCAGGAATTTGCTCTCCACCGTGGGCACCAGCACAAGCATGCAATCCCCAGGGTTGAATTGTATCACTATAACCAACCTCTTATATATTCCCGACTGTGCCTCTTGTGTCCTGAGGAGGTGCTCCTTCACAATGGGCCGCAATGTTAGCAATCCTCTGATGCATCTAGGGCATGGTGTTAACTTCCCAGGAAGCAGGATGGCACTGTGAAGCTCTAAAAAACTATAGGGAGAAAAATACTTTATCTAAAAAACTAATTAAAGCTGCCATAAAGGAAACAGAGAAGCACATTGCTAAGGAGAGTAAAACTATTCCCAAACTGTTCTCCAACTATATCAATAGTAAAAGAATCCAAAGTGAAAGTGAAGGCCCCTTAAAAATTGTGAGGAAAGAATGTTGTAGTTGACGAAGAAAAAGCTAATATATTAACCCCTTCCCGACCCATGACTCCTACGTCGGCGTCATGAAAACCAGTGGCATCCCGATCCATGACGCCGACGTAGGCGTCATGATATAAATCATGTTCCTGCAGGTCGGGTGACCGGGGTCAATGAAAGGTCACCCAACCCGCACTTACAAGACCCTTTGTGCATCACCACAGTGGGGGTGGCTTAACCCCCACGTGGCTACGATCGCTCTGATTGGCTGTTAAAAGTGAAACAGCCAATCAGATCGATTTGTAATATTTCACCAATGAAATTTGGTGAAATATTACAATCCAGCCATGGCCGATGTTGCAATAGCATCTGCCATGGCTGGACACCGAGTTGATGTGCGGCGATCGGTCACCGCCATCACTATCTGCTCCCCTGAGCTCCGGTCCTATCCCCTCCTCCTTATCTCCGCTCCCACTCGGCTAGCGATCCATCCCCACCTCACCTCCCCCGGCCTCTGGTGTCCCTAGATCCGTCCCGGCATCCGTCCGGGACTCTTAATGGGTCGCCGCCATCTTGGAAAATGGCAGGCTCATGCGCAGTGCGCCCTCCAGAGTACATAAATTTATTTTGATCACTGTGATAAACTCTCACAGTGATCAAAATAAATAAAAAAGTAAATAAACGCCCCCTTTATCATCCCATAGGTAGAGACAAAAAATAAAATAAAGAAAATATACAATACAGACAAAAGTTTGGACACACCTTCTCATTCAACAATTTTTCTGTATTTTCATGACTGTGAAAATTGTAGAATCACACTGAAGGCATCAAAACTATGAATTAACACATGTGGAATTATACATTACACTTTATAAAAAAGTGTGAAACAACTGAAAATATGTCTTATATTCTAGGTTCTTCAAAGTAGCCACCTTTTGCTTTGATTACTGCTTTGCACGCAGAAAAGGTGAACGGATGGACTCTACATGCCTGGTTCCCATCGTGAAGCATGGAGGAGGTGGTGTGATGGTGTGGGGGTGCTTCGCTGGTGACACTGTTGGGGATTTATTCAAAATTGAAGGCATACTGAACCAGCATGGCTACCACAGCATCTTGCAGCGGCATGCTATTCCATCCGGTTTGCATTTAGTTGGACCATCATTTATTTTTCAACAGGACAATGACCCCAAACACACCTCCAGGCTGTGTAAGGGCTATTTGACCAAGAAGGAGAGTGTTGGGTGCTACGCCAGATGACCTGGCCTCCACAGTCACCATACCTGAACCCAATCGAGATGGTTTGGGGTGAGCTGGACCGCTCACCGCTTCAATTTTGAATAATCCTGAATAATTTTGTCATCAGCAAAGCACCCCCACTCCACCTCCTCCATGCTTCACGGTGGGAACTAGGCATAAAGAGTACATCTGTTCACCTTTTCTGCGTGCAAAGCAGTAATCAAAGCAAAAGGTGGCTACTTTGAAGAACTTAGACTATAAGACATAATTTCAGTTGTTTCACACTTTTTTGTAAAGTGTAATGTATAATTCCACATGTGTTAATTCATAGTTTTGATGCCTTCAGTGTGATTCTACAATTTTCATAGTCATGAAAATACAGAAGAATCT
>JARQOD010000010.1:102754507-102795647 GCA_033576555.1 Oophaga sylvatica
GGTGGCTTCTCACTGTTTTTAGAGTGTTTTTACTGTTTTTTGCCAAATAAAGTCATTTCCATTATTATTATATATTGTGGTGTGCAACATTTTTTGGTGGTCTTCTTTTCTGCCCTAGTCTTCTATAATCATTGACCACTGTTGGCACCCCCTGATATTGATTGTTTTACTTTGCGGTGCGCCATTTTTTGCATTGTTGTCAGAAGGCAGTCATTGACACACTCCACAAGGAGGGTAAAAAACAAAAGGTCATTGCTAATGATGCTCGTTGTTCACAGAGTTCTGTATCCAAGCATATTAATGGAAAGTTTTGTGGAAGGAAAAAGTGTTGTAGAAAAAGATACACAACCAACCAGGATAACTCAGCCTTGAAAGGATTGTTAAGTAAAGGCCATTCAAAATTTTGGGGAGATTCAAAAGGAGTGGACTGCTGCTGGAGTCATTGCTTCAAGAGCCACCAAACACAGACGTATCCAGGACATGGGCTACAAGTGGCGCATTCCTTATGTCACGCCACTCATAACCAATAGACAATGGCAGAAGCTTCTTACCTGGGTTAAGGAGAAAAAAAATAGACTGTTTTTCAGTGGTACAAGGTGTTGTTTTCAGATGAAAGTCAATTTTGCATTTAATTTGGAAATTAAGATCCTAGAGTGTGGAGAAAGAGTAGGGAGGCACATAATCCAAGCTGCTTGCTGTGAAGTTTCCTCAATCAGTGATGGTTTAGGGAGCCATGTCACCTGCTGGTGTAGGTCCACTGTGTTTTATCAAGGTCAAGGTCAGCGCAGCCGTCTACCAGGAAGTTTTAGAGCACTTCATGCTTCCCTCTGCCGACAAGCTTTTTGGAGATGGAAATTTCATTCTCCAGTAGGATTTGGCACCTGTCTACACTGCCAAAGTACCAATATCTGGTTTAAAAGCAAAAGTATCACTGTGCTTAATTGGAAAGCAAACTCGCCTGACCATAACTCCATAGAGAATCTATGGGGTATTGTAAAGATGAAGATGAGAGACACCAGACCCAACAATGCCGACGAGCTGAATGCTGCTTTCAAAGCAACCTGGGCTTCCATAACACCTCAGCAGTGTCACAGGCTGATCACCTCCATGCCATGCCTCATTTTTCAGACTTATATATCATCTAAATGCATTCAAAAAGATGTAATGCCCTATGAGTGTGCAATATAATATCAATACATTTTTTAACAAGTGTTTTTAGGCTTTTACAGCATCGAAATGTACCAACGAATAATTAATATTCTATGGGTGAGTAATATGACACTGTTAAATTTTGATCAAGTTTTTTGATGCTTATAAAGCAACTAAATGTACTCATGAAAATGTAATACCCTATGGGTGAGCAATTTGATACCAATATATTTTTAACAAGGTTTTATTGGCTTTTATAGCCAAGAAATCTGCCCAAGAAGATGTATTACCCTATGGGGGAGCAATATAATTGTGATAAAATTTTAACAAGTTGTTTTGAGGGTTATATAAGTAGTAAATGTACTCCAGACCGCAGAATAGTCTATGGGTGATCAATATAATAATGATACAATTTTGAAAACGTTTGTATGGGTTATATATAGATGAAAGGTACTAGAGTTGAGCGAAACAGGTCGGTCAGATTAAAAAAACACCGACTTTCGCCAAAGTCGGGTTTCTCAGAGCGAAACCCGACCATAGCGTATGGTCGATCATGCGTTCGGCGACCCGAGCGCCAAAGTCGGTTTTCCCATAATGCTTAAAGTTCCTTTTCTCAGCCAATGAGCAAGAATGCAGACTGTGGGCAACGCGATGACATGTGCAGTGGCCAGCACCATCTTATAGAAGGGCATTGCAGTGATTGGCTTGCTTTGTGTGGCGTCACAGTGCCCATAAAAGCCCTCAGCTTAAAATTTTTAAAAGCTTTTGTTTGGATGAATGCCATCTGATAAAAAATCATATTGCACTTTCCCCAATGTTTCTCTATGGTGCAGCTCACATATGTAATTATTTTCTCATGCCGATTCAATATGCTAAAATAATAGCAGCATGCTACAATTGCACCTAAGAATTGGACTGCACGTACCCATGTAAGTTTCTTGGTGCACTAGAAAATCACCCGAGTGCAGTGCGATTGTCAGCGATGTAAACAGCAGAGGAGATGGAGTAATTACTTTCTCCATCTCCTCCACAGCTATGCTCCGATCCTCACATGTGAGAGGATGGGTGCACAGAGCACTGACACTCGGTTAAGCTCGCAGCAGAGCAGGAGCCGAGTGTCATTAGCATTAGAGTTGAGCAATACAGGTCGGTCAGATGAAAAAAAGACCGACTTTCGCCAAAACCCGACCATAGCGACCCGAGCGCCAAAGTCGGTTTTCCCATAATGCTTGCAGGCACCTTTTCCCAGCCAATGAGCAAGGAGGAACACTGTGGGCAACGGGATGACATGCGCAGTGGCCACCACGATCTTAGAGAAGGGCATTGCAGTGATTGGCTTGCTTTGTGTGGCGTCACAGTGCTTATAAAAGCCCTCACCGCCGACCGCCATTTTACTTCTGCCGATCTTAGCGTAGGTAGAGGTTGCTGCCGCCGTTTCTCAGTAGGAAGAGCGTTAGGCAGGAAAAAAATCTTATTATGTGCTTGTGCTGATATCGATTAGCTGTACAGTTAGTGTGCAGTGACAGGGGAGGATTTTGTTGTGTGCAGCAGCGCTGGTTATTAGGCTGCCTGCCAGTGTTACTCCGGAAATATATACGGAGATTTAAAATTACCACAACACTGTATACAGCTGTACGCTACTGATACAGTACACTTTTTCTGCTTTTCATATTCTGGTCTACTCCATACTGAGCCTGTGAGCGTCTGTGTGTTACTCTTGAAATATATACGGAGAATTAAAATTACCCCAACACTGTATACAGCTGTACGCTTCTAATACATTACCCTTTTTCAACTTTTTATATTCTGGTGTAATCCATACTGAGCCTGTGAGCGTCTTTGTGTGACTCTGGAAATATATACGGAGATTAAAAATTACCCCAGCACTGTATACGGCTGTAAGCTTCTGATACAGTACACTTTTTTGCTTTTTATATTCTGGTGTAATCCATACTGAGCCTGTGAGAGTCTCTGTCTGACTCTGGAAATATATACAGAGAATTAAAATTACCCCAACACTGTATACAGCTGTACGCTTCTGATAGATTACCCTTTTTCTACTTTTTATATTCTGGTCTAATCCATACTGAGCCTGTGAGAATCTGTGTCTGTTACTCCGCAAATATATACGGAGATTAAAATTTTTCACCTTCACCGTATACAGCTGTACGCTTCTGATACAGAACCATATGTCTGCTGTTATTTTGAGTACATTTTCACAAACATGAGGAAGTATGGTAGAAGTGGCCGCGGACGTGGGGGGCCAGCTGGTACTAAAGGCAGGAGATGTTGCGCCTGCATCATCGTCTGGCTCAAGAAGGCCTGGAAGGTTCCCTTTTCTGGGAGCAGGTAAACCGATTTTAAAGTCGGAGCATCAGGAACAGATTTTGTCTTACATTGCCAAAACAGCCTCCAGCTCTATCGCCTCCTCTTCTGAAGTCTCAAAAACTCCAAGCACTGAGTCGTCAGTGCAGGCTTCTGGTCAGGAACAACCCCTTTTCTTGTGTCCTTCACCCACCCAAAAAGTGAAGGATGTGGCAGGCCACACTTCAGATTACTGCATGGAGCGCTTTTCACATACGATGGCTGGGTTATCAAGTCAAATCCTGAATTCCCCAGTCCAAGATGAATTTGACATGGAGTGCACTGATGCACAGCCACTGTTATATGATTCAGCTGGTACATTCACTGAGCCAGAATGTTACCCTGATGAAACTCAGGTGCCCCTTCCTGCATAATGTACCACCTTACACGGTGACACGGGGAAGGTGCAGATGAAATTGAAGAGGAGGTGATGGATGACCCAGTTGTTGACCCGGATTTGCATCCAGTGGGGGAAGAGGGTGCCGCTGGCAATAGCTCAGAAGAGGAGGAGGATCCGCAGCAGGTACCAACATCACAGCTGGGGTTATCTGGCAGGCCCATAGCAGTCCAAAAAGGTGTTAAAAACACAAAAAGAGTTGCAGGACAGCTTGGCCAGATGGTCAAATTAGCACAGCATGCAAGCCCTGAAAATGTATACCATAGTAGGAAGAGTGCAGTGTGGCACTTTTTTGACCAAAATCCTATTGATTAGGCAAAGGTTATCTGTAAGAAGTGAGGAAGAACCTTTAGCCGAGGGAAAAATCTCAGAAATTTGAATACCAGTTGCATGCTTAGACATTTAATGAACATGCACTTGCAACAATGGACGGACTACAAAACCTCAGGTAGCACATGTGCACCTGCTCCGACTGAAGTTAGCCAGCAACACTCCATCGCTTTCCCCACTGTAAACCCACCGGTTAGCACACCACCAGCAAGAAATGTTGAGGTGTCCTCGCAAGGCCAAAGCAGTCAGGGAATCACAATGTTTTTGCAACGAAAGACTGAATTTAGGCCATCACCACCACCACCACCATCACCATTACCAACCCCCTCTCAGTCCGTCATGGCCACCGCTAGCTTCCCCATATGCAGCTCTCAAGTCCAGCTCACCCTAGCAGACACTCTGAGTAGGACAAGAAAGTACTCATCCTCTCATCCACGTACACTGGCTTTGAACGCCTACATTGCCAAACTGATCTCATTAGAGATGATGCCCTTTTGTTTGGCTGAAAGCACAGCGTTCTGAGAGGTCATGGCCTACGCTGTCCCACGCTATGACCTACCCAGTCGGCACTTCTTTTCTCGAAAAGCCATCCCTGCACTCCACCTGCATGTGAAAGACCGCATTGTCCATGCACTCAAACAATCAGTGAGTGGAAAGGTGCACCTCACAACAGATGCATGGGCCAGTAGGCATGGCCAGGGCTGTTACGTGTCCATCACTGCCCACTGGGTTAATGTGGTGTATGCAGGGTCCACAGGGGACAGATGTGGTGGGACAGTGCTGCCTAGTCCACGGTATAGGCAACAGTTGGCTGTAGGCGTTCGACCCTCCTCCTCCTATAGAAGCGAAAGCTCGTCAACAGAGCGCAGTCGCACGAGCAATCCATCCGCAGCTGCCACTGTTGCACACGAGGTTTCCCACTATCGAACAGCTAGTGGTAAGCATCAGCAGGCTGTTTTAAAAATGATGTCTTTGGGCTACAACAGACACACCACGGAGGTACTGGCCGACTACTTGCAGCGAGAAACTGAGTCATGGCTGGGCTGGGCTGATACAGCAAACTTTTTATGCTTTTCATATTCTTGTCTACTCCATACTGAGCCTGTGAGCGTCTGTGTGTTACTCTGGAAATATATACGGAGATTAAAAATTACCCCAATATTGTATACAGCTGTACGTTTCTAATACATTACCCTTTTTCTACTTTTTATATTCTCGTGTAATCCATACTGAGCCTGTGAGAATCTGTGTCTGACTCTTGACATATATACGGAGATTTAAAATGACCCCAACACTGTATACAGCTATACGCTTCTAATACATTACCCTTTTTCTACTTTTTATATTCTGGCTTAATCCATACTAAGCCTGTGAGAGTCTGTGTCTGACTCTGCAAATATATACGGAGATTTACAATTACCCCCTAGACTACATACAGCTGTACTCTTGTGATACAGTACCCTTTTTGGCAGAAAGTCCTCCTCCACCCACCACTCTAAGTTGCATCATTGACACCTGGAACATTGGCCCACATGTGTGATTATGTCTTGCGGATCTGCTTTTTATGTTCTTGTCTAATCCATACTGAGCCTGTGAGCGTCTGTGTTTGATTCCTGAAATATATACAGAGATTTAAAATATTTTCACTATACTATATACACCTGGTATCTGGTGATACAGTACCCTGTTTCAGCTTTTTATATTCTTGTCTAATCCATACTGAGCCTGAGAGCATCTGTGTCTGACTCCTGAAATATATATGGAGATTTATAATTACCCCTAGACTGTATACAGCTGTACGTTTGTGATACAGTACCCTTTTTGGCAGAAAGTCCTCTTCCACCCACCACTCTAAGTGCATCATTGACACCTGGAACATTGACCCACATGTGTGATTATTTCTTGCGGATATGCTTTTCATATTCTGGTCTAATCCATACTGAGCCTGAGAGCGTCTGTGTGTGACTCCTGAAATATATACGGAGATTTACAATATTTCACTATACTATATATACCTGGTATCTGGTGATACAGTACCCTGTTTCAGCTTTTTATATTCTTGTCTAATCCATACTGAGCCTGAGAGCATCTGTGTCTGACTCCTGAAATATACTGTATACAGAGAATTACAATATTTTCACTATACTATATATACCAGGTATCTGGTGATACAGTACCCTGTTTCAGCTTTTTATATCCTTGTCTAATTCGTACTGAGCTTGAGAGCGTCTGTGTCTGACTCCTGAAATATATACGGAGATTTACAATATTTTCACTATACTATATACACCTGGTATCTGTTGATACAGAACACTTTTTCAGCTTTTTATATTCTTGTCTAATCCATACTGAGCCTGAGAGCGTCTGTGTCTGCAGGTTCGGATCCAGGTTTTCGTGTGCCCCGGGCGAAAGTCTCAGTGGACCCCTTTAACACATACCACAATTCATGATGCACAGATATGGCAGAGAAATATGGGTAAACTACTATGCCAAAGATTTCACTTACTTCACACATTACATGAGTAATATCTATTGTAAATTCTACAATAGCTCAAAAGACAAACAATATAGTCATCCATACAGTATTATGGGCACCACATAGTGCTCCATACAGAATAATGAGCTCCATATATTGCTCCATACAGTATTATGGGCACCCCATAGTGCTCCATGCAGAATAATGAGCCCCATATATTGCTCCATACAGTGTAATGAGCTCCATATATTGCTTCATACACAATTATGGGCACCACATAGAGCTCCATACAGAATAATGAGCCCCATATAATGCTCCATATATAATGCGCCCCATATATGGTGCTCCAGTGTATGATGGGACTCATGTATAGAGATGAGCGGTGTTCGAATCGAACTGTTCGCCAATCTCAAATTCGAGCTGTTTTGGGCGGTGTTCGAGCCATTTGACGAACCCGAAAGATTTGGGAAAAATCCGGCTGTTTGAGGTTATGTTCGATAACTGTTCGTGCACCAAAATCGTAACTGGATTTTTTCACAGTAATGCTGAGAATCACTGTTAATACACAGTTTGAGTGTACAGCAGGGCGGGGGGAGGGCATGGGATGGATCTCTGCAGAAATAATGAAGATCTCCATTTTTTTCCTCTTTCCCGCATTTCCAGTGAGAGGTGCAGTCTGTCAGCCTATCAGCAGCGCTCACACGGAGCGAAGTGCTTTTTTCTCACACAAGCAAGGGCATGTGTCATTGGCTGTGTATGTCACATGTCCTTGCCCTATAAAACCCAGCCATTTTCCCCGTTGCCACCATTTTCTCACTGCTGCAGCAGAGTGTTAGACGGCACTGCTGTTGCTGTGAGCGCTATATTGTGCACCAGCAAATTTGAAGCAAAATTTCACAGAAATGTTAGGGAGTAGTAGTGGGACTAGTTTGTGTTAGGGTTCAAGTTTACACTGCTGCACAATGGGAGTCTCGAACCAGTCCCACTGCAATCCCCCATTCATCTCCGTCCGCAGTGGAGCCTGCTCAGCTTAGACATCGGTCCCAGCATCTCGCCCAGTCTAACAGTGTGCAGAGGATTACTGCTGCTCCTCCAGGCTCTGGTCCTTGTTTCTGGCAGGTCTTGTAGCTGTTACTATAAAAGGGTAGCATGACTGGGCCGCCATGGGCTAGTATCAATCGTCATATGCTTTGCGCCAGTGTGGTCATGCGTGGTGTGGTTAGGGCCCAGCTGAAATAAGCCCCTAGAGTACCGACTTAATCGGTGAGGAGTTTGGTATGCTAGCTGGTCAGGGTCGGTTTCCTAGATGCCCTAGATTACCGGCATAACCGGTGAGGAGTTTGATTGCCGTATTCAGGGCCTGGCGTTCAGACGCCATAGATTGCGGGTGTCTCCCGCGAGGACATTAGCGCATGATCACGTTCTATGTTCGCTTAGCAGTCAACTGTGTACCTGGGTGCCTGACAGCACACAGAAGTTTGTCTCAGCGGCTCCCCATATTGAGTGGTCCTCTGGGAGAATACTGGGTTGGGGTGATGTCTCAGAGAGGACGTTCAGGTTTCCACAACGGAGATACCCATAGATCTTGATTCTCTTCCCAAGGTTTATCGGTCATACGCGGACGTATTCTCCAAAAAGGCAGCGGAGACTCTTCCGCCTCATCGCCCCTATGACTGTCCTATAGACCCCTTGCCTGGAACGGAGCCCCCTCGGGAAGAGTGTATCCTCTCTCTCTTCCTGAGATGGAGGCCATGTCACAATACATCCAGGAAAATCTGGCAAGAGGGTTTATTAGGAAGTCAGTGTCACCAGCAGGGGCAGGATTTTTCTTCGTTCAGAAGAAGAATGGAGAATTACGACCGTGTATAGACTATAGGGGTCTTAACGCCATTACCGTTAAGAACAAATATCCTTTACCCCTAATATCTGAGCTCTTTGATTGGCTACGGGAGCAAGGGTATTTACTAAGCTGGATCTTCGTGGTGCCTATAACCTGATCCGCATCCGTGAGGGGGACGAATGGAAGACGGCGTTCAATACCAGAGATGGACATTACGAATATCTTGTGATGCCCTTCGGGCTCTGTAATGCTCCAGCCGTCTTCCAAGATTTCGTAAATGACATCTACCGGGACATGCTTGCCACCTCTGTGGTAGTCTATCTGGATGACATTCTCATCTTTTCTCCAGATATGGACACCCACCGGAGAGATGTTTGCAGGGTCTTCGACCTCTTGCGGGCAAATTCCTTATATGCGAAGTTGGAGAACTGTGTGATTGAGCAGGAGTCTTTGCCATTCCTGGGCTATATCATCTCCACTCAGGGATTGGCTATGGATCCTGCCAAACTACAGGCTGTAATGGATTGGCAAGAACCCCACTCTTTAAAGCGGTGCAGCGCTTTATGGGGTTCATTAATTACTATCGCCAATTCATTCCCCACTTCTCTACTTTGGTTGCTCCCTTGGTAGCCCTCACCAAGAAAGGAGCCAATCCCAAATTGTGGTCAGAGGAGGTCTCCAAGGCCTTTACTTCAATCAAGTCCCATTTTGCTAGTGCTACTATCCTACATCGTCCCGAGGTTGACAAGCATTTTATATTTGAGGTAGATGCCTCGTCCGTTGGTGCTGGAGCAGTCCTTTTTCAAAAGGATGCTCAAGGTCGTAAACATCCTTGCTTCTTCTTCTCCAAGACCTTCACACCAGCGGAGAGTAATTATTCCATTGGGGATAGGGAGTTGCTAGCCATGAAGTTGGCCTTTTCCGAGTGGAGACATCTCCTGGAGGGGGCTTGCTTTCCCTTCCAAATGTTCACTGACCACAAAAATTTGGTCTATTTACAGACCGCCCAGCGGCTAAATTCCCATCAGGCCAGATGGTCCCTGTTCTTCTCCCGGTTCCATTTCACCCTCCATTTTCTCTCAGGGGAGAAGAACATTCGTGCTGATGCTCTGTCTCGCTCCGTGGTGTCCTCTGAGGAGGTGGAGGAGGAGCCTCGGCTGATTGTCCCCACAGAGAGCCTAAGAACTGTGGCCCCGGTTTTGCTTGAGTCTGTGCCTCGGGCAAGACTTTTGTGCCCATCAATTTGCGACTGGAGGTACTCTCTTGGGCACACTTGTGGGTGGACATTTTGGGCAAAGAGGACATCTGAGTTGCTGGCGAGGAAATACTGGTGGCCACATATGGTCCGTGACGTCAGGGAATACGTTCAGGCGTGCGTCTCCTGCGCCAAGAATAAGTCCCCTCGACAACGGACAGCTGGGTTACTCTTTCCTTTACCGGTGCAGACGGGCCCTGGGAGATGGTCGGGATGGATTTTGTGGTGGGCTTACCCAAGTCTCGGGGCTGCACCATCATCTGGGTGATAACCGACCACTTCTCCAAAATGATGCACTTGGTGCCGTTACCACGGTTACCGTCTGCACGGGCCTTGGCAGCATTATTCATAAGGCATATTTTCCGCCTACACGGTATGCCAGACAAAATTGTCAGTGATCGAGGTCCCCAGTTTGCGTCTCGGTTCTGGAGAGAGCTGTGTCGTTTACTCAGCATTGAGTTGAATCTCTCCTCTGCATACCATCCCGAGACGAATGGGTTGGTAGAGAGGGCCAACCAGACCTTGGTCACATACTTGCGACATTTTGTCTCTGCCAGGCAGGATGACTGGGCATCCTTGCTACCGTGGGCTGAGTTCTCTCTAAATAATGCTGTGGCTGACTCCACCCGACAGACCCAAATCCTCCT
Organism: Oophaga sylvatica; assembly: GCA_033576555.1. Taxonomy (NCBI): domain Eukaryota; kingdom Metazoa; phylum Chordata; class Amphibia; order Anura; family Dendrobatidae; genus Oophaga; species Oophaga sylvatica. Next base: position 102,764,966 of record JARQOD010000010.1, read on the forward strand.
GAACTACGGTCAGCATCCGCGAGTACCAGTGCCCATGCCCGTGTCTTCCGCCGATTCCAGAGTGGCAGACTGGGCTGTGGAGGCACGGGACATTTGAGACCGCACCAAGGATGCCATTCAGGCCTCCAAAGAGGGGATAAGGTCTTCGGCCGATGCCCATCGGCGCCCCGCTCCTACATTTGCGCCGGTGACCTAGTGTGGCTCTCTGCCCGAAACATCAGGCTACGTGTAGAGTCCACGAAGTTGGCACCTCGCTTTTTGGGTCCCTTTAAAGTTCTTGAGCAGGTGAACCGGTGGTTTACCGCCTAGCCCTTCCGCCTCGCCTTGGTATCACTGACACCTTTCACGTGTCCCTCCTGAAACCCGTGGCCATTTCCCGGTTTTCCGAGTCATCTGCTTGGACGTCGGGTTCATCTACCAATGATCATGAGGTGAACGTCATTGTTGGGTGCAAGGCAAAAAAATTTTATTTGGTGGATTATGGGCCTGAGGATAGGTCCTGGGAGCCTGCAGAGCATGTTCACGCTCTGCAGCTCATCGCTGCCTTTGAGCGCAGCAAGGCCCAAAGAAGGGGGGGCCCTAGGAGGGGCGGTAATGTTAGGGTTTGAGTTCCCACTGCTGCACAAGGGGAGTCTCGAACCAGTCCCACTGCGGTCCCCCATTCATCTCTGTCCCAGTGGAGCCTGCTCAGCTTAGACATCGGTCCCAGCATCTCGCCCAGTCTAACAGTGTGCAGAGGATTACTGCTGCCCTCCAGGCTCTGCTATTGTGGCCAGTACTGGTTAGCGGCGAGCAGACGTCTTTAGGACAAAGTCCTTGTTTTCCCCTTCTGAGCATGCCCAGAGTGAGATCTCTCATTGGAGATCAGGGGTCACATGCTCAGGTACTGCAGCAGCTCCTAATGGTCCGCCAGGAAGGTCCTGTGACTACTGGTGTTCTGGAACAAGTATCATTGGTCCTTGTTTCTGGCAGGTCCTGTAGCTGTTACTATAAAAGGGTAGCATGACTTAGCCGCCATGCGCTAGTATCAATCGTCATATGCTTTGCGCCAGTGTGGTCATGCGTGTGTGTGTGGTTAGGGCCCGGCTGAAATAAGCCCATAGAATACCGACTTAATCGGAGAGGAGTTTGGTATGCTAGCTGGTCAGGGTCGGTTTCCTAGATGCCCTAGATTACCGGCATAACCGGTGAGGAGTTTGATTGCCGTATTCAGGGCCTGGCATTCAGACGCCATAGATTGCGGGTGTCTCCCGCGAGGACATTAGCGCATGATCACGTTCTATGTTCGCTTAGCAGTCAACTGTGTACCTGGGTGCCTGACAGGACACAGAGGTTTGTCTCAGCGGCTCTGTGACGTAACAGGGTTCGATTTCAACGCTAGACAGCGCCCTAGCGTGTTTATTTTGTGACTCAGTGGTGTTAAGTGAGTTTGCACACATCGCCATATAGCGCTGCGGCACTCCTTCTAGTGGCTCTGTGGAGTAACAGAGTTCGCACATTTGCCACAGCACGTTACGGCATTTATTTTGGCGACTCTGCGGGATAACATAGTTCGCTTCTTGCGCCATTTTACTAGCAGCAAGCTCCGCCTGCACTGTGGACCCCGGGCTGCGAACGCACCTTTTTACATTATATATTTGGTGCGTTCCGCTAACAGTTTGTAATTGCAGCCTTTTTGAGGGCTAGGATTAGTGTTGAGCGATACTGCTCGATATCTAAAAATATCGGATCGGAATGGTATCGCCGATATCACTAAATATCGTCGATATCCGATTCCGATACCGGAAGTCCAATGTAAGTCTATGGGAACCAAATATCGACATTAAAAAAAACCATTCTTGCCTTGTTGGTTAATTGTACATGAAGGAAAACAACAAAAACTAATGTAGAATGTATTGGGGGAGGTTGAGGAGACAATAAAGGCATACATGTTTAACCCAATGCATTGGAATAGCATTAATATATATTTTTTTGGAAATACGTTTGGATTGACTAACAAATTGACAATATTGTTAACCTTTTTTCTATTTTGGCAAATATGTATGTTTCACAACTTTCACCTTTTTAACTTTTGCCAGTGCCACACTTTCTCCTTCATAATCTTCAGCAGCAGCATCATCTTTCTCATCAAATTATTCTTCATCTTCACCTTCTTAATCTTCTTCTTAAACTTCTTGCTATTCATGTTTTTGTTTACATTACTCATATTGTTATTATTAAACTAATTAATCTTCTTCATATTCAAATTCTTCATCTTCTTCCTCTTCATCTTCTTCATCATATTCTTATTTGTGACAGAGATTCCTGTACTTGTAATCTGTAAAAGTATGAATTGTTCATCCTTCCGTTCTTGCTGTCACAAAAGATTTAAATTACAACAGTATTTGTCCGTGTTCAGTTTAGCCTGCAGCAGCAGGCATTTTCCAGGGGCACCACGAGGAGGAACGGACTCACCCCCATACACTGCTTAGTCTTCTTCTGCTTAGAATTTAGAGCATATATTTTGCTCTTCATTTTGGTCTTATACTTCATGTTCTTCTGCTTTTGATCTTCTGCTTATTGTTCTTCTGTCTCTTGTTCTGTATCTTGTAGTTTGTCTTAACCTTCTTTGTCCTGTTTGTGATCTTCTTCTGGGTAATCTTTTATTTTTTCTTTGTGATGGTGTTCAGGCTGGTTGGCTTCATGCTCGTCGTCCTTGTTGTCGTCATCTTCTTCTGGGTGGTCTTTAAGTTTGTCTAATTTCCGAGAAACAGCTGACGTTACTGGAACCCTGACGGGTATCAGATGGAGCAAGAGACAATGGAAGTAACGAGGACCAGCTGACTGTGCTGGAACCCGGACGGATAGCAGAAGGAAAAGAGGCAATGTCACAACCGAGTACCAGCTGACGTTACTGTGACACGGTTACTAAGCAGGAGGTACCTGTGCTCCAAAGCACTACCAAGGACCAGCAGACGTTGGTGGAACTCGGATACGGAGATGGAGGCACCTAGGCCAAAGGCACTGGGGAGAACCAGTTGACGGTACTGGACCACGGACGGGTAGCAGAAGGAAAAGAGGCAATGTCACAACCGAGTACCAGCTGACGTTACTGTGACACGGTTACTAAGCAGGAGGTACCTGTGCTCCAAAGCACTACCAAGGACCAGCAGACGTTGGTGGAACTTGGATACGGAGATGGAGGCACCTAGGCCAAAGGCACTGGGAGAACCAGTTGACGGTACTGGACCCCGGACGGGTAGCAGAAGGAAAAGAGGCAATGTCACAACCGAGTACCAGCTGACGTTACTGTGACACGGTTACTAAGCAGGAGGTACCTGTGCTCCAAAGCACTACCAAGGACCAGCAGACGTTGGTGGAACTCAGATACGGAGATGGAGGCACCTAGGCCAAAGGCACTGGGGAGAACCAGTTGACGGTACTGGACCCCGGACAGGTAGCAGAAGGAAAAGAGGCAATGTCACAACCGAGTACCAGCTGACGTTACTGTGACACGGTTACTAAGCAGGAGGTACCTGTGCTCCAAAGCACTACCAAGGACCAGCAGACGTTGGTGGAACTCGGATACGGAGATGGAGGCACCTAGGCCAAAGGCACTGGGGAGAACCAGTTGACGGTACTGGACCCCGACGGTAGCAGAAGGAAAAGAGGCAATGTCACAACCGAGTACCAGCTGACGTTACTGTGACACGGTTACTAAGCAGGAGGTTCCTGTGCTCCAAAGCACTACCAAGGACCAGCAGACATTGGTGGAACTCGGATACGGAGATGGAGGCACCTAGGCCAAAGGCACTGGGGAGAACCAGTTGACGGTACTGGACCCCGGACGGGTAGAAGAACGCACCCATGAAAATGTAAGTTGACAGGACGCAAGCCGTCCGCAGTTACCGAATCACACAGTCCTACAGTGGGTGCTTGTCCTATTGTCACAATGGAAACCGCCTTTATTTACATATCCCACAGCACACATAGGAATCACCTAAACTGCAGGCACCATAGAGTCGGCTAACCCGAATGCAACACGACAGCACAACTTATTGGAGGATAATTGACGTTCACACTGCCAGGAAACAGCTGTCGTGCTGTAACCAGACTGGCCAGGAGTCAGTACCCCTGCCAATTACTTACGAGCAACAAATGGCGGTGTTGTAGCCCAGGGAGTAGAGTTCAGGTGGTAGAAAGATGAACATAACAGGAGACATGGAAAACGTTGCCAAACAGTTATTTAATCTGAAAACGGACAGGCAAATTCAGGTGAGATTCATGCCTTGTTCATTTTCAGAAAAGTAAGCCGGTCTACATTCTCTGAGGATAGTCGCATGCGACGGTCTGTTACTAAACCACCTGCAGCACTAAAGACACGCTCAGATAATACACTGGCAGCAGGGCAAGCCAGCACCTCCAATGCATACTGGCTAAGCTCTGGCCATGTATCCAACTTAGAGACCCAAAATTTGAAAGGGGAAGAGGCATCTGGGAGTACACTTAGAGGGAAAGCCAAGTAGTCTGTCACCATCTTACGGAAACGTTTCTTCCTGGTGACTGGAGCCGTCTCGGATGGTGTAGACCTTGCTGGCGCTGTCACAAAACTTTGCCACATTTGTAACATACAGCTCTTGCCCTGTGCAGAGGCGCTGCTTCTGCTCCCTCTTGTTGTAGAGGTGTCTACACTGCCTCGACGCACAGAGCTGCTTTGTAAAGCAGTAGCAGCAGCAGCAGCTCTCTCGGCTGGAATGTACAACAGTATGGATTGCACCAGTGTGTCTTGGTACTCCTGCATTTTACGGTCCCGGTTCACCGGTGTGATGAGGGTTTGTAAGTTGTCCCGGTAGCGAGGGTCTAGGAGGATGTACACCCAATAATCTGACGTGGTGAGAATGTGGGCGATGCGGCGGTCATTTCTCAGGCACTGAAGCATGAAATCAACCATGTGCTGCAGACTCCCAACTGGCCAACAAAGGCTGTCCTCTGGAAGAGGCGTCATCTCTGCCTCCTCTGCATCACCCCACCCTCGCTCTACATACTGACTAGAGCGTTGTGTACCTCCCTCTGTAGGGATTTCTTCCTCCTCCATTGACTCCTCCTCCTCCTCATCCTCCTCACAAAGTGAGCCCTGCCCAGCCCTTTGTGAGGAACCACGTTGCGCTGACTGTCCTGAAGGTAATTGAATTTGTGACTCCTCATCCTCCACCTCTTCCAAAACCTCTTCCTTTAGTGCTTTCAGTGATTTCTGAAGCAGGCAGATAAGGGGACAGTCATGCTGACTAGTGCATCATCTGCACTCGCCATCCGCGTTGAGACATCAAACGCATGCAAAACGTCGCAGATGTCCTTGATAGAGGCCCACTCAGTAGTGGTGAAGTGTGAACGGCGCAAATTGCGAGTTGATTGCGCCTGTTGCAGCTGATACTCCATTACTGCTGGCTGCTGCTCACACAACCGCTCCAACATATGTAACGTGGAATTCCACCTGGTGGGTACGTCACATATGATGCGATGTTAAGGAAGGCGAAATCTGACTTGCAGAGCTGCAATGCGCGATCTGGCCATGCTGGAACGTCGCAAGTGAGCGCACTCTAGGCGGACCTTGTGCAGCAGTGCATCAAGATCCGGATAGTCCCTCAAAAAACTCTGCACGACCAAGTTGAGCACATGTGCCAGACATGGTATGTGAGTGAGGTTGCCAAGGCCCAGAGCTGCCACCAGATTTCGGCCATTGTCACACACTACCAAGCCTGGCTGGAGATTAGCTGACAAAAACCACACGTCGCTCTCCTGCTTGATGGCATCCCAGAGCTCCTGCGCTGTGTGGCTTCGATTCCCCATGGAAATTAATTTCAGGACGGCCTGTTGACGTTTGGCCACGGCTGTGCTCATATCGGTCGCAACAGGTAAGCGTTCACGGGTCCATGTGGAGGTATACCGTGACGGCTCGTGCAGCGATGATTCTGAGGAACTGGAGTAGGAGGAGGAATCAATGTGTACAGACTGGATTCCTGCAATCCTTGGAGTTGGCAGAACACGTACAGCGCCACTGGCAAGATCTGTACCCGGCTCCACAACATTGACCCAATGGGCAGTGAGGGAAAGGTATCGTCCCTGGCCATGGGTACTGGTCCACGCATCGGTGGTCAGGTGGACCCTGCTACTGACGGCGTTTAGTAGCGCATGTTTAATGTTTCCCTCGACATGTTTTTGCAGAGCAGGGACAGCTTGCCTGCTGAAATAAAATCGGCTTGGCACATTATATTGTGGGACTGCCAATGCCATAAAGTTCCTGAAACTGTCAGTCTCCACCAGCCTGAATGACAGCATTTCAAGGGACAGGAGTTTTGCAATGCCAGCATTCAGAGCCTGTGCTCGTGGATGGTTTGCCGAGTATGGCCGTCTTTTATCCCATGCCTGTTGTACCGATGGCTGTTTTTTGTTCTGGGAGTGTGACGATGACTGTGAACTTGCTGCTGTGGGTGGAATAACAGTTTGTCTATGGACAACAGTGACCGAGGTTCTTCCATGGAGATCCTGTGAGGAAGCCGAACCAGGTGTGTGTGAGCTGGAGGTAGAGGCTCGAACACGACCTGAAGATGTAGGTGCTGCTGTAGGTTGGCCTACATCTCCAGTGTGTCTTTGTAACTCAGCTACGTGCTTTGTCCGTACATGTTTCCAATATTTGTGGTATTCAGGTTACTGATATTTTTACCTCTTTTAACTTTTTGCTTACACAGCTTGCATTGAACATAGCAAATATCATCTACAAGTCTGTCAAAAAAGGACCACGCAGTGCAAGTCATGGGAGCGCCAATTTTGACATTTCTAAGAGAACTGCTCCCAACAGGTGCCAAACTGGAGGCTACAGGCAAGCGAGTCTGCAGCCTACCTCTCCCTCCTCTTTGTACCGTTGGGACAATCTCTTCCTCAGAGCTGCTCCCACCACCTTCCTGTTGCTCACGCCATGTTGGGTCTCGGACTTCATCATCTCCACTACCCTCTTCCAACACCTGCTGCTGTTGGATGGTCTGGGCAGCACCATGCTCCACAAAACCTGGCACCTGAGTCTCATCATCATCATAAGATGCGTTCTGCGGTGTGCTGTCCATCGGCACTGGCTCACCCGCCTCTTCAGATTGAGAGAGACACAGCTGTTGCGCATCACTGCATATTCCCTCTTCTTCAAATTGCAGAATGCTGCTTGCCTGTGCCCGTGTTTGCGAGCCAACAGATTCTGAGAACAGAAGCAGAGACTCAGCTGGCTCCTGTACAGAACTCTCTGACTGCCTGGGCAATTTGACAGGCGGTGAACAGACAGATGGTTGCTCAACAGTGTTGTGTTCCTGAGAGGAGGTGGAAGGAATTGAAGTCGATGCATTGGCTGCCATCCAACCAACAACGGCTTCAATTTGTTCTTCCCGCAGCAGGGGGCACGCCGAGCTCCTACCAAAGTGCGCATAAAGGAACGCTCATGGGTAAAACTGGTGGATGCTGTGTCACTGAGGGCGGCAGCAGCCACAGAATCCCCACGTCCTCTCCCTGCTGAAACTCTACGGCCACGACCACGTGCCTTACTCACTGACTTCTTCATCTTGGTAGATTGATAAAGAAAGTCAGAAAAGTTATAAGGCCTAAGTGTGGTTACTACACAGAGACTGAAGTGAACACTGAAACACAACTGTTCACAATCTGTGAAAGGCTACTCCTTTGTCTACTTCTATAGTGTTTGCAACCAATGTATTGGATACGGATGGAAGCGCGTCACACTAATAGATTATATTTTAAATGGAATGGAGCAGAACCAATTGGAGATAAATGAAAAGGATGAGGCACTGAGACACGCTCAGCAGAGTACAAGCAGCAGTGCTTGAACAAGTAACTGGAGCGTGATGTGCACTCAAAAAATAAAAAACACAGACTGAAGTGAACACTGAAACACAACTGTTCACAATCTGTGAAAGGCTACTCCTTTGTCTACTTCTATAGTGTTTGCAACCAATGTATTGGATACGGATGGAAGCGCGTCACACTAATAGATTATATTTTAAATGGAATGGAGCAGAACCAATTGGAGATAAATGAAAAGGATGAGGCACTGAGACACGCTCAGCAGAGTACAAGCAGCAGTGCTTGAACAAGTAACTGGAGCGTGATGTGCATTCAAAAAATAAAAAACACAGACTGAAGTGAACACTGAAACACAACTGTTCACAATCTGTGAAAGGCTACTCCTTTGTCTACTTCTATAGTGTTTGCAACCAATGTATTGGATACGGATGGAAGCGCGTCACACTAATAGTTAAATTGCATGGAGCTGCAAGAATTACACTGAAGAAAAAAAAAAGAGTCTGCTAGTGACACGTGCAGATGCCTACAGACAGCGTTGCATGCAGAGCAAACTGCAGCGTCACCTGCACTCACACACACCTTGCAGAGCTGTTAAAACAACACTGCAGGCAAAAGGAAGCTTTACACAGCGGTTGGTGCTAGCCTGCCTACAGCACAGTACACTAAATCGCAATCTCTAACTGTCCCTCAGAGTCAGCACAGCAGCGTTCTGTCCCTTACTGAATTCACAGCACAGTGACGCTAAAATGGCGGCGGCGCCTTTTATAGTGCATTCTGACATCATTTCAGCATCCAATCACAGCCATGCCATTAGTTAACATGACCGCAGCAGTACAGGATGTGCCCACACTTCTTAGGATTCCTCATTGGCTGACTAAAATCACATTGCCTCTCAAAGAATTATGGGAACTTCCGATTCCGGTATACGATATACGGAAAATATCGAAACTAAGTATCGAAAGTCCGATACAGCTAATATCGGCCGATACCCGATACTTGCGGTATCGTATCGCTCAACACTAGCTAGGATCATCAGTTCCTATCACTTTTTGCCAGTCCACCAGCGTTCAAATAACTACGAATTTATTGCTGCATCTTGCCTGGACAATAATTTTGGGCATAGTAGCAGTGTGTGATACTCATTCTATTAGTCCATCTATACTAACCTCCACCAGCGTTGAAATTACTAATAATTTTTATCTGCATCTTGCCTGGACAATAATTTTGGGCATAGTAGCAGTGTGTGGTACTCATTCTATTAGGCCATCTATACTAAGCTCCACCAGCGTTCAAATAACTAACGAAATTTTTAGCTGCATCTTGCCTGTAGAATAATTGTGGGCTGAGTAGCAGTGTGTGGTACTCATTCTATTAGGCCATCTATACAAAGCTCCAGCAGCGTTCAAATAACTACGAATTTTTAGCTGCATCTTGCCTGTAAAATAATTTGGGGCATAATAGCAGTGTGTGGTACTCATTCTATTAGGTCATCTATAAAAAGCTCCACCACCTGTGTATCTAATAAAATTATTTACTGCTTCTAACCCAGCCAATCCTTTTGGGCTAGTACCACAATTTGGCCACTCAGCTCTGCTCGGTTTCCATCATTCGTTTTTTGTGCAATCAACTCCAGAGTTGTCAATTAGGAGGGTGGGGGAGAGGGATTAACCAGGGCGCATGGTAGCAGCCAAACTAATGAGGAAGGTGCAGGAGCCCAGGAAGAAGTGGAGGACGAACTGGCGATGGGCATGGAAGACTCATCAGATGAGGGAGACCTTGATCACATTTCTGTTGTGCGAGGTTGAGGGAGAGGGCAGAGGAATGAAGCATGATTCTTACCTCACCACCAACACAACACGGCCTTGGTGCTCCTGGATGCGCAAGACACATGAGTGCCTTCTTGCTGCACTACCTGCAACATGACCCTCGAAATGTCAGAATTCGAAATAATCCTGACTACTGGGTAGCCACACTCTTAGATCCCCGGGACAAAAGTAAATTTGCCGAAATAATTCCTGCCATAGAAAGGGATTCACACATGCAGGAGTATCAGTAGAGACTGTTGCATAATCTTACATGTGCTTTTCCACAAAACACCAGTGGTGCACATAGTGAATCTCACAGTTCTAACTTGCCAACCGTGGGACTGTCGAGTCTTCAGCACTCAAACCGTAACAGAAACACAGTATCTGCTGGTGTTAACAGCAATTTTGTGGAATTCTTTCACCACTTTTTTAGCCCATCCTTTGAAAGGCCACAAGAGACAAGAAGTCAGACACATAGTCAACGCCTAGAGACGATGGTACAGGAGTATCTCCAAGTGAACATCGAAGCCATGACTGCGTCACTGGACCCTTGCTCTTTTTGGGCTTCCAATCTGGATAAATGGCCGGAGCTCACCAGTCGCCACTCACGCCTTGGAGATCTTGTCATGCCCCGCAGCCAGCGTTCTCTCTGAACGTGTGTTCAGCGCTGCTGGTGGTGTGCAGACAGATAAGCGCACGCGGCTGTCTACTGACAATGTAGACAGACTCACGTTCATAAAGATGAACAAATCATGGATCCGCAAGGACTTTTCTACCCCTGTGTCATCCTGGGGAGAGTAAAAGCTCGAGGATTTGTTAAAATCACCTCACCAACCGTTTTAAGCAACTCTGGGCAATTGATGCCACTTAAGTGGTGTCTGTGCCCCAAATTTTTGGAAAAAATTGAGACTTTTTGGAGTCCCCTTGCTGTGTTTTACGTGACGTTACAAAAGCAAGACACATGCACATAAATGGGGCTCACCAAAAGAAATCAATCACAAAGGAATAAATATAGTATAACAATTTATTGAAGTACAAAAAAGAAAAAACACACACCTAATTAAAAACAGTTAAAAAACACACATAGTGTAAAGAAAGTCCAACACAAAAGAGAGTAAAATATTCTAAAAACTCATATGCCATTCTTAGTACCTAGCAATCAAAGATAACACCCCAATCAAAAATTAGCTGTGCACCTAGACTCCTGTTGTCACCATCATTAATTGCATGGAAAGAGGAAAATGATACATTGCCCTAAAATGCAAGTATGAATAACTGAGCAACCTAACATACCTATATCGATCATTAAATAACCTGACCATCTGGTGTAGAGATCTCAGAATAGCCCAGAAGGACGAATGCAACCAAAAGCAGATAGACAAATAAGGAGAAGGGCAGATCAAAGTATACCAACAGGAAGGAATGATAACCCCATTGAGGCCGGCATATGAGTACCAGGACCCTCTAGTATTTTCTCACATGCAAGGAGTGATCCCAATTATATTGATACTTTAGGTGGTGCCCGCTTATTACAATTGTTTCCGTTTATGCTACTCCTTTTACAATATACATAGTAAAAGGAGTAGTATTACTATAAATCTATGCATAACGACAGTACATTGGGGGGTACAGGCCAGGGAGGGTTTTCCATGAATATCCAGATCAAGCATGTATTTTTCCATATGAAAGATAGAGAGAGAGGGAGCGGACCACGGCAGACCACCAATCAATAGAGTGCGATTATGATCATTGTTGTGCCGACATCACGGATAACTTTAGTTGGGGGCTAGATGGTAGGCGTCAGAGTTTTGCAAATCAATCCAATCCCTCCAAATCACACAGTATCTATCAATATCAGCCAGTGAGATGGCAATCAGATGCTCCATCCTATTAAGGAGGGAGATCTGCGCAAACCATTCCTCCACAGTGGGTGGGTCTCTGCTTTTCCAGTGTCGTGGAATGACATTCTTAGCCACCTGTATTAGGTAGCCTATTGATGACCTTTTAGAACTACGTTTACTTATTGGTAAATTGATAAAAGGAGGGCTTCTGGCGTATTAGGGATAGTCAAACCAGTTATTTTCTCAATCATGGGAACCACCTTTGCCCAAAATGCATTTATTATAGGGCATGTCCACCATATGTGTGACATTGTCCCTTCCCCCTCTCCACATCTCCAACATCTATCGGAGACCACTGGATACCATCTATAAGGACTGCTGGTACCCGGTACCATCTAGAGATAATTTTGAAGGAGGTTTCCTGAGCTTTGGACCCTATTGAGGTTTTATGTGTTAGAAAGAAACATTTATCCCATTGTGAGTCACAGAAGGACTTCCGCAGTTCCCTTTCCCATGCAACGCAGAATCCTGGCCTATTGTCAGTTACCTGGGCAATGAGGAGATTATACAGTAGGGAGATGGAGTGTGTAGGGGGTGACAATGATAGGCTCAATTTTTCAAAGTTTGAGAGCTCTCTATGAAGATGTGTGTGCTTCTTCACAGTTGAATAGAAGTGTTGTAACTGGCTATATTCAAAATTTGCTTTGGGGGAACTGGCTCTTCCCTGTAACAAGTCATTGAGGGGAGCAGCAAAGTATTCGAGATGACATGAGAAAATAATATCGGATGGGATTTATTTGAACCGAGAAATCTATTTGCAGATAGTCCTGGTGGGAAATCTGGATTATCTGAAATCGGGAGCAAGGGGCCTTGGGGGTCGATTGAGGATAAGCTTTTTTTTTGGGATCTCAAAGCCAAAGCAGTGGCATAAGTACTATATGACATGAGGCCAAAGAGGGGACAATTAAATGGGCGCACCATGGAGAGTGCTAAGAGCTTTAGGACAAATGGATTGAGATATTTTAACCCACAATTTCCCCTCCGAATGATGGAAGAAGTAGAGGATTCTAGTGTGTACTGCTGCCATGTAATACCTTCTACAATCCAGAAGGCTAAGGCCCCCCCTTTTGTTTGTGTCTGATCAGAACGTCCCCCCAAATACATGGACGCCCACTTGTCCAGATAAATCTGCAAAAGCTACTGCGTAGTCTTTTCCAAAACTTTGAGGGAATTACCACGGGAATGGTTTGGAAGAGGTATAAGAGTTTAGGTTGGACGTTCATTTTTAGTATATTTATTCTGACGAACCAGGAAAAATCCTTCACAGTCCAAGAAGTAAGATCTCTATGGAGTTGTTCAATAAAGGGCCCAAAATTAAGAAAAAATAGACGGGAGAGGTCTATATGAATACGAATTCCTAATTATTTGATACCCTGTGAGGGCCAGGCAAAGGGAAAGTTGGACTGGATGGAATCCTGCATGCATTTGAGGAGGGAAACATCAAGGGCCTCAGACTTCACTGCATTGATTTTAAAATTTGACCATGTACCAAAGTGATCTATTTCAGCCATAACAGCAGTGATGGATATATGTTGTTGAGTGATATATACTAGGACATCATTCATCAGCAAATGCAGAGTACTTGTGTGCCTCCCACCTCAATCCCCCTAATATTGGGGTTATTGTGAATTGATGAGAGCAGGTGCTCCATCACTAGGATGTATAAGAGAGAGGACAGAGGACATCCCTGCCTTGTCCCATTGGTGAGTATGGAAGGTGATGATAATGTTCCATTTATCTTCAGCCTAGCTGACGGATTGCGATACAGGGCCATGATTTTGGCTATAAAAGGGTCCCCTACCCCAAGCTTTTTAAGAGAATAATATATGGCGCACCAGGAGACTCTATGGAATGCTTTCTCAGCATCCAACGAGAGTATCTAATTACAAATTTTTAACTGCATCTAGCCCAGACAATAATTTTGGGCCTAGTAGCAGTGTCTACTACTCAGCGGATTAACCCAGCTGTTAAACAAGCTACACCACCTGTACTTTGGACACTTAATTTTTTCAAAGGAAATGCTTCGGGCCCCCGGGACACTCAGTGAAGACTCAGAGCATCGGGGAGGCACCCCAAGGCACAGGGGCTGTGACTGGCGCAGGACGCCTTTCGGTGGACCGCCAAGCTCGATCCTTATAAAAGCTTTTTAACTGCAGCAGCTTTAGTGGACGCTACTGGAGCTGGAATTACCGCGGCTGCTTGCTTGAGACTTGCCCTCCAATAGATCCTTGTTAAAGGATTTAAAGTGTACTCATTCAAATTAGAGAGAAAATTTAATAAAAAAGATTAGACCTGCTTCCACCGCAGGGGGGCTCGCTCGACCCACCAGTGGACAGGCACCAGTATTGGGAGAGGGGGGCTGGCCATCAGGGTCCACCTCAGCTCTGGCACAAACCCGGCGACACGCAAGTTGCACGGGCAGGAATGGACCGGCCGTGTCGGCTTCGCACTTTTTTGGTTTTAGAAGGGCATGACATGCCTATATCTGTGTCTCCCCCTCCTTTTACTCCTCCACCTCTTTTCTTTTCGCATGACTATATGTACGTGTCACTTTTCCATGTGTTAGTTGTGTCTTCTGAGCAGTTTGTCAGCTTTTGGACAGCTTTGAAGTGTTTTCTATGTGTTTTCTATGTGTTTCTATGTGTTTTTGTTTGCCTGCCATTGGTTTTAACGGTGTTCTACAGTGTTTGACGAACGGTTCGGCGAACAGTTCGTCGAACACACGGGTGTTCGGCGAACCGAACCAAACTCGAACACTACGGGGGTGGCTCAACACTACTCATGTAATGCTCCATATATGATGCTCCAATGTATGATGGGCCCCATATATGATGCTCCAGTGTATGATGGGCCCCATGTAATGCTCCAGTGTATGATGGGCCTCATGCTACATATATGATGCTCCAGTGTATGATGGGCCCCATATATGATGCTCCAGTGTATGATGGGCCCCATATATGATGCTCCAGTGTATGATGGGCCCCATGTAATGCTCCATATATGATGATCCAGTGTATGATGGGCACCATATATGATGCTCCAAAGTATGATGGGTCCCATATGTAATACTCCAGTGTATGATGGGTCCCATATATGATACTCCAGTGTATGATGGGCCCCATATGATGGTCTCCATATATTGCAAACATAAAAAAAAAAAAAAAACTACTACTCACCTCTCCTCGCTGGCAGCTACTCTGCTCAAGGGACCGAGTGTTCCCGATTGTGAGTAGGCCCCCCGCCTGCTCAGGGCCCCAGCACTTGCCCGGGTGTGCGGGTGCTGACGCCGGCCCTGTGTGTCTGACTCCTGAAATATATAAGGAGATTTACAATATTTTCACTATACTATATATATCTGGTATCTGGTGATACAGAACTCTTTTTCAGCTTTTTATATTCTTGTCTAATCCATACTGAGCCTGAGAGCGTCTGTGTCTGACTCCTGAAATATATACGGAGATTTACAATATTTCACTATACTATATATACCTGGTATCTGGTGATACAGTACCCTGTTTCAGCTTTTTATATTCTTGTCTAATCCATACTGGGCCTGAGAGCGTCTGTGTCTGTCTCCTGAAATATATACAGAGATTTACAATTACCCCTAGAATGTATACAGCTGTACGCTTGTGATACAGTACCCTTTTTGGCAGAAAGTCCTCCTCCTCGCACCACTCTAAGTGCATAATTGACACCTGGAACATTGGCCCACATGTGTGATTATTTCTTGCAGATCTGCTTTTTATATTTTGGTCTAATCCATACTGAGCCTGAGAGCGTCTGTGTGTGACTACTGAAATATATACGAAAATTTACAATATTTTCACTATACTGTATATACCTGGTATCTGGTGATACAGTACCCTGTTTCAACTTTTTATATTCTTGTCTAATCCATACTGAGCCTGTGAGCGTCTGTGTGTTACACGGAAATATATACAGAGATTTAAAAATTACCCCAACACTGTATACACCTGTACGCTTCTGATACATTACCCTTTTTCTACTTTTTATATTCTGGTGTGATCCTTACTGAGCCTGTGAGAGTCTGTGTCTGACTCTGGAAAAATATACGGAGATTTAAAATTACCCAAACACTATATACATCTGTACGCTTCTAATACATTACCCTTTTTCTACTTTTTATATTGTGGTGTGATCCATACTGAGCCTGTGAGAGTCTGTGTCTGACTCTGGAAAAATAAACGGAAATTTAAAATTACCCAAACACTGTATACAGCTGTACGCTTCTAATACATTACCCTTTTTCTACTTTTTATATTCTTGTCTAATCCATAGTGAGCCTGTGAGCGTCTTTGTCCTCCTGAAATATATACGGAGATTTACATTATTTTCATTATTAGCCAAATAACCCCCAGTTTTCAATGCGTAACTATTATTATAAAGTAAATGAAGGTTGACAAGCTTAAGTAATAAGAATTGATGTCGTTGGCATTGAAATGGGCACTGTAGGTGTGTTTACTGTCCTCCACTGTCTGCCGACTTTGCTTCCCCATTGACTTGCATTGGATTTCGTGTTTCAGTTGGACCCCCGACTTTTCCGATAGTCGGACGATTTCGTTCGACTCGACTTTTGAGAAAGTCGGGTTTCATGAAACCTGACTCGACCCTAAAAAAGGCAAAGTCGCTCATCTCTAAAAGGTACCAAGAATATCATGTCTGTGGAATGTAATCCAGCAACATTTTTAAAGGCTTTTTTGGAGTTTTATATATCACAAAAATGTACCCAAGAACACGGAATAGTGTATGGGTAAGGTATGTGAAAAAACAAGCACATTTTTTTAACTACTGTTATATACCACCAAAATGTGACAGAAAGCACAGAATAATGTATAGATGAGTAATCGAATAACAAACTATTTCTCTATGCTTTGTGTACGATTTACAGACCACTTTAATGCAACAATAAAAACTGTATGGATGAGTCATTGAATCCATAACAACATTTTGAATGAAACTATTTGAAAATTGTGCTTGCTGTACTTATACAGTTATAAAGATTTGCAGAAAGTGCAAACCCAGGCAGAAAATATGATTAGAGTCTTCCATTGATCCCTGAAATTATAAGTATGGTCATCTGGTCATCCACAGACCTTTGAAGGCAACAACTGGCGTCCCTCATTAAAATATTGAATATTACAACCACTTTATGTGCTGCTGTCATCTGGTAAAGTGGAAAAGTGTGGCCTAAGTCAGGCTTTTTTCATTTTTATAAGAGTGAGCACGTCTGCATTCTCTGCTGACAGGCAAAAGCGCCTGTCTGTTATGACCCCCTAGTAGCACTAAAAATCCGCTCAGATAAACCCTAGCGGCAGTGCAGCACAACATCTCCAAGGAATAGAGGGACAGCTCGTGCCAGGTGTGCAGCTTTGAGACCCAATAGTTAAAAGTCGCAGCGGTATTAGGGAGTATGCTAATTTGGTCAGCCAAGTATTGCTTGACCATCTTTAAAAACTTTTGCCTCATTGTCAAAAAAGTTGGTCATCAGGCCCTGGGAGCATGACTTGCCCTCTGCCACTAGCGTTGCCTGCTGAGAATTTTTTTACATATTTTCCACAATGGAGTTTAGAAGGCATCTCCACCTAACGAAGAAGAGATTCAAAGTTCTTCTTATAGCGTGGGTCTAGCAGCGTGAACAACCAGTACTCTTTTTTGGCCTAGATAAATGTAACACAGGGGTCACAGGAAAGGCAGCACTACATAAAATTGGCCATATGTGCCAAGTGCCATACAGCTAACACATCCCTGTCTCCACCATGATGACTATCCATCTCCTCCTCCTCCCTCTCTTTCTCCTCATTGTCATCCTCAGCCCATCCATATAGGAGAGATGGGACAAAGTTGATGTGGCTACTACTCTGTTGGACTATCCACCAGCTCTTGTTCCTCCTCTTCCTCCTCTTCACCGTCAATTTCCTCATTGTTAGTCGATCTGCGCTGAGCAGATGAAATAAGACTTGACTGGCTACATTCTCTCTGTGTTATGTCTTCCTCCATCTCCACCTGGTCTGCATGAAAAGCTTCATATTTAATAATGAGCAGCGATTATTTAAGTAGGTAGAGACGCGGGATAGTTGTGCTAACTATGGCATCATTGCCGCTCACCATCTTTGTGGATTCCTCAAAGTCTTGGAGAACCAAACAAATGTCAGACATCCATGCCCACTCTTTAGCTGTAATGTGCAGAGGCAGAGGCTGACCAGAATACCAACGGATGTGTTGAAGCTTATACTGAGCCATTGGGCTCTTCTGCTCAAAAAACTTTGCCAGCATGTGCAGTTTGCAGTTCCCATGAGTGCCGATGTTGCACACCATTCGGTAAGTTGGCACTTGCATGCACTACTGCAGCACTATCAGAACGGCAGCAACTGTAGCAGACTTGTGCAAATGAGCAATGATGGGACTTACCTTGACCAGAAGCTGTGGCATATCTGTTTTTCCCTTTTTTATTATCCTTTCTGCATGCCAACCCATGTGGTTATCTCTCATATACAATGCTTTAATATCTGTGCTTACATTGGGTACTTAGCTATATATTGGCTATAATGTTAATTTATATTTATATTTTTTTTTATCTCTCACCCAGACCTATTGCTACCATATAACTCATGTTTCACACAAATTTATAAATATATCTTTTAAGATAGGTCCCTTATGATGAGGCACCTGTATATATCATATACTGTATACTTCTATATTTTAAGCATTTTCTGTGATACTTACACGTGTTCTCTTATAACCGATTTCTAAGTTAATGCTATGCTTTTTTAATCTTTATACACAGATATTAATATCTTGGAAAAGGCCACAAGGGGCCAAAATGCCCTTGAGCAGTTTTTCAGATGACAGTAATGTTCACAAGCCATGTAACACTGTATGTCAGAGAAATGGAAGCCTACAAAATTTTTAAAAGCTTTTGTTTACTTTTAGAAATCTCAGAAATATTCACAAACCACATAACACTGTGTCTGAAAAATGGACGCCTACAAATGTTTTTAAAGCTTTTGTTCAATTTTAGAGATCACTGAAATATTAAGAGAAAAAGTAACACTGCATGTCTAAAAAAAGGAGGCCTATAACATTTTTAAAAGCTTTTTAGCAGTTTTATAGATCATAGAAATGTTTACAGACCACATAATACTGTATGTTTGAGAAATACAACCCTACATTTTAAAATCTTTTGTTTACTTTCAGAGATCACAGAAATATTTACAGACCATGTAACACCGTATGTCTGAGAAATGGAAGCTAACAACATTTTTATAATCTTTTGGTCATTTTTAGAGATAGCAGAAATATTTACAGTCAAATTAACTCTGAAGGATGCAATGTTATAATTATTAGCAGTTTTATAATTCACAGAAATGTTCACAGACCATGTTACACTGTATGTTTGAAAAAGGAAGCCTACAACATTTTTAAAAGCTTTTTTTCACTTTTAGAGTTCACATAAATATTCATAAACCATGTAATACTGCAAGTCTGAGAAATGAAAGCCTACAAAATTTTTAAAAGCTTTTGATCACATTTAGAGATCACAGAAATGTTCACAGACCACGTAATACTGTGTGTCTTAAAAATGGAAGCCTATAAAATTTTTAAAAGCTTTTGTTTGGATGAATGCCATCCGATAAAAAATCATGTTGCACTTTCCCCAATGTTTCTCTATGGTGCAGCTCACATATGTAATTATTTTCTCATGCTGATTCAATATGCTAAAATAATAGCAGCATGCTGCAATTGCACCTAAGAATTGGATTGCACATACCCATATAAGTTTCTTGGTGCACTAGAAAATCACACGAGTGCAGTGCGATTGTCAGTGATGTCAACAGCAGAGGAGATGGAGTAATTACTTTCTCCATCTCCTCCACAGCTATGCTCCGATCCTCACATGTGAGAGGATGGGTGCACAGAGCACTGACACTCGGTTAAGCTCGCAGCAGAGCAGGAGCTGAGTGTCATTAGCATTAGAGTTGGCGAAACAGGTCGGTCAGATTAAAAAAAGACCGACTTTCGCGGCGAAACCCGACCATAGCGTGAGGTCGGCCATGCGTTCGGCGACCCGAGCGCTAAAGTCGGTTTTCCCTTAATGCTTGAAGTGCCTTTTCTCAGCCAATGAGCAAGAACGCAGACTGTGGGCGTGGGCAGCAGCCAGCACCATCTTAGAGAAGGGCATTGCAGTGATTGACTTGCTTTGTGTGGCGTCACAGTGCCCATAAAAGCCCTCACCGCCGACCACCATTTTACTTCTGCCGATCTTAGCATAGGAAAAGGTTGCTGGCGCTGGCTCTTAGTAGGGAGAGCGTTAAGCAGTAAAAAAAACAATAATTCTGTGCTTGTGCTGATAGCAATTAGCTGTACAGTTAGTGTGCAGTGACAGGGGATGATTTTGTTGCGTGCAGCAGCGCAGTTCCTTAGGCTGCCTGCCAGTGACAGGGGAGGAATTGCTTGTGTGGAGAAGCAGAGCTGAATATTAGGCTGCTGTTTACCAGTGAGAGGGAGGAATTTTTTGTGTGCAGCAGCAGAGCTGATTATTACGCTGTCTGCCAGTGACAGGAAAGGAATTGCTTGTGTGGAGCAGCAGAGCTGATTATTAGGCTGCTGTTTGCCAGTGAGAGGGGAGAAATTTTTTGTGTGAAGCAGCAGAGCTGATTATTAGGCTGCCTGCCAGTGATGGGGAGGAATTTTTTTTGCTGTGTACACTGCTGTGTAGAGTGCTTTTTAATATAGCACCTACACAGCATTAATACTTTTATTTTTTTCTGCACAGTTACTGAGCATTCTTTTTTTCCAACACCGTATAGAGCTGTACGCTCCTCACACTACCGTGTACCGGCTGGTATTACGGACGAATACATGCTGACTCTTTGTGTGTGACTCCGGAAATATATACGGAGATTTCCATTTTCCCCAAAAACGTATACAGCTGGTATCTTCTGATACAGTATCGTTTTTCTGCCTTGTGTATTACGGTCAAATCCATACTGAGAGAGCGCGTGTGTGTTACTCCTGAAATATATACGGAGATTTCAAATTACCCCAACACTGTATACACCTGTATGCTACTGATACAGTACACTTTTTATGCTTTTCATATTCTGGTCTACTCCATACTGAGCCTGTGAGCGTGTGTGTTACTCCTGAAATATATGTGGAGATTTAAAATGAACCCAACACTGTATACAGCTGTATGCTACTGATACATTACACTTTTTCTGCTTTTCATATTCTGGTGTAATCCATACTGAGCCTGTGTGTGTTAGGGATCAAGTTCCCACTGCTGCACAAAGGGAATCTCGAGCCATCCCTGCTGCAGTCCCCCATCCGTCTCCGGCCGCAGTGGAGTCTGCTCAGCAGAGACGTCGGTCCCATCGTCTCGCCCAGTCTAATACTGTGCAGAGGCTGACTGCTGCCTCCCCAGCTGCTGCCATTGTAACCAGTGCAGGTCAGCGGCAAGCAGACGTAGTTGGGACTAAGTCCTGTGTGTTCCCTTCTGAGCATGCTCAGGGTAAGATCTCTCTTTGGAGATCAGAGGTCGCATGGTCGGGTACTGCAGCGACTCCCATTGGTCCTCCAGGAAGGTCCTGACGCTGCTTTAGTTCTGGAGCAGCTTTCCCATTGGTCCTTTTCTGGAAGGTCCTGTGCTGCTACTATAAAAGGTGTGTATGACCGCACGGCGGAGCGCTAGTATCAAATCTGTTTCGTGCTTGCGCCAGTGTGGTCATGTATGCATGTGGTTAGGTCCGGCTGAAATAAGCCCCTAGAATACCAGTACCTCCGTGAGGAGATTTGTATGCACGTGTTCAGGGCCTGGCTGAAAACGCCATTAGAATACCGGCTACTCCGGTGAGGAGATTAATGCTTGTTTTCTGATTGCATGACCACAGACTGCAATCCGTTTAGCAGTCATCTGTGTCCCCTGTGAGTCTAAAAGGACACAGTCTTTGTCACAGCGGTTCTGTGAATTAACAGAGTCCGCTTATATCGCCATATAGCGCTACAGTATTTTAGTTAGCGACTCTGTGGAATAACAGAGTTCGCCCATAACACCATATAGTGCTACGGCGTTTACATCTGCGACTCTGCGGGATAACAGAGTTCGCTCATACTGCCTATTTGCGCCATCTTACTAGCAGCAGGCTCTGCCTGCACGGTGGACCCCGGGCTGCGAACGCACCTCTCCTTAATATCTATTAGGTGCATTCCGCAGGCCCTTATGTTATGTTTCAGTAGCTGAGGAGAGTGTTATGTTTCGGTAGCTGAGGAGTGCAGGCAAAAAAGGAAATACACCAGAGCAGTTGGAATCTATGAGATTGCAGTACCCTGACTAACCACCACAACTAGAGGCAGCCGTGGAGCGTTCCTACGTTGGTCCTAGACGCCTCGTCACAGCCTGAGAAACTAACTACACCTAAAGATAGATATAGGAAAGCTATCTGCCCCGGAGCAGAACCCCAAAGACAATAGAAAGCCCCCAAACATGTAATGGCGGTTAGACAAGATGAAATACTGACACAGAAAGAAAATAGTATGAGCAAACGCTGGGGCCCAAACTAACTAAATAGAAAAGGATAGGAAGGGTACTTACTGCAATCCCAGAAAACCCTGAAAAGCACCAACTCTACTAATTTCAAAAACACCTGAGATCACACGACCTCTACCACCTAAATTAGCTCTCTGGTGTAACAAAATCAAAACAGCAGCCACTGAAAAAACTGGAAAAAGCAAAAGTACAAACATCAGTGGCTGAACAAAACTGAGAGGGCAGAAGCCCCCAGAGGGGACCCTGAAGGCCCCCACAGAAGTGCAGGACAAAATGCAAAAATATAGCACAAACACAAAAGAAGAAAATGTCTTATCTGTAAGCAGGAGATGCAGACACGACACAGCAGGCTACAAGGGAAACTGGAATAAAGGATTCAGACCAGAACAATTGATCACCGGCAACCCTGATGGGAAGGTGACTCCTTATATAAGACCAGTCAGTAACACCTGATTCCCAGTCCTCACAATCTTCACTGGACAGACTAGCACCGCTTGTAACCACCAGAGGGAGCCTCTGCTCAGAACTCATCTCAAACCCATTCACAACAGTACCCCCCCCTTGAGGAGGGGTCACCGAACCCTCATTTGAGCAACCAGGTCGGTCAGGATGAGTTCTATGATACGCACGGATAAGTCTCCTAGCATGGATGTCCGAAGCAAACACCCAAGAATTGTCCTCCTGACCATAACCTCTCCATTTAACCAAATACTGGAGTTTCCGTCTAGAAAAACGAGAATCTAATATTTTCTCAACCACATACTCCAGATTGCCCTCAACCAAAACAGGGTCAGGAGGCACAGCAGCAGGAACCACTGGCTCAACAAACCTCTTCAACAAGGACTTGTGGAACACGTTATGGATCTTAAATGTCCCTGGAAGAAGCAAACGAAAAGAAACAGGATTAATAATCTCCATGATCTTATAAGGTCCAATGAACCTAGGCTTAAATTTAGGAGATGCTACTCTCATAGGAATATTCTTTGAGGACAACCAGACCAAGTCCCCCACTTTAAACCGAGCACCATCAGTCCTATGCCGGTTAGCAAACCGCTGGGCCCTCTCCTGAGAGAGGGACAACCTCTCCACTACCTGGTCCCAAATCAGTTGCATACGCTCCACAACAGAGTCAACACCTGGACAGACAGAAGCCTCCGTCTGTCCTGAAGAAAATCGAGGGTGAAATCCAGAATTACAGAAAAACGGAGACATCAAAGTAGCAGAGCTAGCCCTATTATTAAGAGCAAACTCAGCCAAAGGCAAAAAAGAGACCCAGTCATCCTTATCAGCAGACACAAAGCATTTTAGATAAGTCTCCAATGTCTGGTTTGTTCTCTCAGTTTGACCATTGGTCTGAGGATGAAATGCCGAGGAGAAAGACAATTGAACACCCAGTTTAGAACAAAAAGTCCTCCAAAATCTGGAAACAAACTGGACTCCTCTGTCAGACACAATGTTCTCAGGAATGCCGTGTAAACGAACCACGTGCTGAAGGAACAACGGCACCAATTCAGAGGAGGAAGGCAACTTAGGTAATGGCACAAGATGTATCATCTTGGAAAACCTATCACAAATTACCCAGATGGTGGTCATTCTCTGAGAAACAGGAAGGTCGGAAATGAAATCCATAGAGATATGGGTCCATGGTCTCTTGGGCACAGGCAATGGCATCAACAAACCACTAGAGCGAGAGCAAGGCTTGGAGCAAGAGCAAGTCCCGCAGGACTGCACAAATTCCCTGACATCACAGACAAGGTAGGCCACCAAAAGGACCGACTAACCAAGTCTCTGGTACCAAAAATTCCGGGATGCCCAGCCAACGCGGAACAATGAATCTCAGACATCACACTCTTTTTCCACTGGTCCGGGACAAACAATTTTCCAACAGGGCAGCACTCGGGCCTATCCTCCTGACACCCCTCCAGAGCAAGTCTCAAATTGGGCGAGATGGCGGAAAGAACTACACCCTCTTTCAAAATAACAGAAGGATCAGATAACTCAGGAGAGTCCGCAAGGAAAAACCTCGAGAAGGCATCCGCCTTAACATTCTTAGTGCCAGGAAGAAAGGAAACCACAAAATTAAAACGTGTGAAAAACAAGGCCCACCTGGCCTGTCTAGGATTGAGTCGCTTGGCAGATTCCAGATAGACCAGATTCTTATGGTCCGTAAGGACCACCACCTGATGTTTGGCTCCCTCCAGCCAATGTCTCCACTCTTCAAAAGCCCACTTCATGGCCAATAACTCCCGATTACCCACGTCATAATTACGTTCAGTAGGAGAAAATTTTCGAGAGAAAAAGGCACAAGGGTTACTTTTAGAGGTCTCTGGATCTTTTTGGGACAAAACGGCACCTGCCCCAATTTCAGAGGCATCAACCTCCACCTGAAATGGCAGAGAAACATCAGGCTGCCGTAGAACAGGAGCAGAAGTGAATCTCTGCTTAAGTTCCTGAAATGCAGAGACTGCCTCAGGAGGCCAGTTCACCACATCAGAACCCTTTCTGGTCAAATCAGTTAATGGTTTAACAATAACCGAGAAATTACCAATAAATTTACGATAAAAATTGGCAAAACCCAAAAATCTCTGAAGAGCCTTTAATGAAGTAGGTTGGACCCAATCACAGATGGCCTGAACCTTGACCGGGTCCATTTCAATAACAGATGGGGACAAAATGAATCCCAGAAATGAGATCCTCTGTATGCCAAAAAGACACTTTGATCCATTCACATACAGAGCATTCTCTCTCAAAATCTGGAATACAGTTCGAACATGTTTCACATGAGAGTCCCAGTCATTAGAAAAAATCAAGATATCATCCAAATAAACAATCAGAAATTTGTCCACAAAATCCCTGAAAATGTCATTCATGAAGGACTGGAAGACGGAAGGAGCATTAGTGAGCCCAAAGGGCATCACCAGGTACTCAAAATGCCCTTCAGGGGTATTGAAAGCCGTCTTCCATTCATCCCCGTGCTTAATGCGAATAAGGTTATACGCCCCCCTGAGGTCAAGCTTGGTAAACCAAGTAGCGTTTTTCACCCTGGAAAACAGGTCAGAAATCAAGGGTAACGGGTATTGATATTTCACAGTAATATTGTTCAAGAGACGATAATCAATACACGGCCTTAATGAACCATCCTTTTTGGCCACAAAGAAAAAACCGGCACCTAAGGGTGAAGAGGATGGTCTGATATGACCCTTCTCCAATGATTCCTTGATATAAGACCGCATAGCGTCATGTTCAGGTACAGACAAGTTAAAAAGGCGACCTTTAGGGAATTTACTACCAGGCACCAATTCAATAGCGCAGTCATAGCTCCTATGGGGAGGCAAGGATGCAGATTTACTTTCGCTAAACACATCAGAAAAATCAATCAAAAAGTCAGGAACATCCTGAGCCTGGGGGAGGCAGAAAAAACAGGAGTGTTGGTATTAACACATTGGCAGCCCCAACTGGTTATAGACACAGATTTCCAATCCAAAACAGGATTATGAGACTGTAACCAAGGAAAACCCAGCACGATAATGTCATGCAGATTATACAGAACCAAAAATTTGCAGCACTCCTGGTGATCAGGTTCAACCCTCATTATCACCTGAGTAGAAAACTGGGGTTTATTCTCAGCCAAAGGGGTAGAATCGATCCCCAGTAGGGGAATAGACTTCTGTAGGGGTACCAAGGGAAATCCACAATGTTTAGCAAAATCATAATCCATCAGGTTAATAGCTGCTCCAGAATCAACGAAAGCCTGAGCAGAAAATGAGGACAGAGAGCATATCAGAGTGACAGTTAATAAAAACTTAGTCTGAACACTACCCAAGACAACTGAGCGTGCAAAACGTCTTCCCTGCTTAGGGCAGACTGAAATAGCATGAGAGGCATCACCACATTAGAAACATAACCCATTGCGCTTTCGAAATTCATGACGCTGTGCCCCAGACACCACTCTATCACACTGCATGGGTTCAGAAGCTGGTTCACAAGGCAACACCATTCCACGCATACTTCTCTGCTCACGCAAACGTCTGTCAATTTGAATCGCTAATGACATAGAATCATTGAGACCAGAGGGGACAGGGAATCCCACCATAACATCCTTTACATTATCTGACAGACCCTTCCGGAAAAGGGCTGCCAAAGCGTCGTCATTCCATTTGGTCAGGACTGCCCACCTACAGAATCTCTGACAGTATAACTCAGCGTCATCAAGCCCCTGATTTAATGCCAACAAGGCTTTCTCAGCTTGATCAGTGACATTAGGCTCATCGTACAATAACCCCAAGGCCTGAAAAAATGCATCAACATCACTCAAAACAGGATCCCCAGGTATCAGGGGAAAAGCCCAATCCTGAGGATCGCCGCGCAGGAGAGAGATGATAATTTGAACCTGCTGCGCTGCGTTCCCTGAGGACTTAGATTTTAAGGCAAAAAATAATTTACAATTATTTTTGAAATTCTGAAACTTAGCTCGATCCCCTAAAAACAAATCTGGCATGGGAATCCTAGGTTCCACAACAGGCAACCCAGCAAGATAGATAGCAATACTCCGAACCTCAGTGGCAAGCTGATCCACACGGCCAGACAACTGTGCAAACTCCATTGAGAGAAAAGATCCTCCCCAGCACCCAGAGATACAGAGGGAAAAAAAAAATGCAACAAACAGAAAAATATCTCTGACACTATTTTTTCCCTTCTGTGAGTACCATACAATTTTCAATTTTTAGGCCGGTGATACTGTTATGTTTCGAAAGCTGAGGAGTGCAGGCAAAAAAGGCAATACACCAGAGCAGTTGGAATCTATGAGATTGCAGTACTCTGACTAACCACCACAACTAGAGGCAGCCGTGGAGCGTTCCTACGTTGGTCCTAGACGCCTCGTCACAGCCTGAGAAACTAACTACACCTAAAGATAGATATAGGAAAGCTATCTGCCCCGGAGCAGAACCCCAAAGACAATAGAAAGCCCCCAAACATGTAATGGCGGTTAGACAAGATGAAATACTGACACAGAAAGAAAATAGTATGAGCAAACGCTGGGGCCCAAACTAACTAAATAGAAAAGGATAGGAAGGGTACTTACTGCAATCCCAGAAAACCCTGAAAAGCACCAACTCTACTAATTTCAAAAACACCTGAGATCACACGACCTCTACCACCTAAATTAGCTCTCTGGTGTAACAAAATCAAAACAGCAGCCATTGAAAAAACTGGAAAAAGCAAAAGTACAAACATCAGTGGCTGAACAAAACTGAGAGGGTAGAAGCCCCCGGAGGGGACCCTGAAGGCCCCCACAGAAGTGCAGGACAAAATGCAAAAATATAGCACAAACACAAAAGAAGAAAATGTCTTATCTGTAAGCAGGAGATGCAGACACGACACAGCAGGCTACAAGGGAAACTGGAATAAAGGATTCAGACCAGAACAATTGATCACCGGCAACCCTGATGGAAGGTGACTCCCTTATATAAGACCAGTCAGTAACACCTGATTCCCAGTCCTCACAATCTTCACTGGACAGACTAGCACCACTTGTAACCACCAGAGGGAGCCTCTGCTCAGAACTCATCTCAAACCCATTCACAACAGGAGAGATTGCAAAAATAGCCAAAAAAGCAATTCACCAGAGAGGCTGGAAACCATTGGATTGCAGGACCCTCAACTAACAGCAACACTGGAAGTAGCCGTGGAGCGTACCTACGGTGATCCTAGACGCCTTGTCACAGCCGAGAGATAGCTACACCAAAAGGCAGAAAGATGAATGCTATCTGCCCCGAAGTAGAATCCCCAAAGAAATAGGAAGCCCCCAAACATGTAATGGCGGTTAGACCAGAAGAAAATACGAACACAGACAGAAAATAGAAAGAGCAAACGCTGAGGCCCAATCTGTCTAGATAGAAAAGTATAGGAAAGAATTCTGACTGCAACCCAAAAACACCCTGACAAAAATACCAACACTTCTGATTAACAAAAAACCTGGGATCACACGATCTCTACCACCTAAATCAGATCTCTGGTGTAACACACAGCAATTCATCAAATAAAAAGTGACATAGGAACAGAGAAAAAGTGCAAACACAAACTGAGCACAATTGCAGAGCCAGGCCCCAAAAGGGGACCAGGCTGAAGTCTACTGCAGCAAAGCAGAAAACCAGCAAGAAAATCCAACCAGAGGAAAAAAAACAGCAAATCACTTATCTGAATGAGAGCAGGAATGCAAGCTGAGCTCCAAGCAAGACGTGGAAGAACAATTGATTACCAGCAAGGCTGAAGGAGTTCAGGTCACTTATAATTTTCCCCCCCCTAAAAAACCACTGGGGGAGCCCCCCCCCAAAGTTTCCCCCCCCAATATTCACAACAGTACCCCCCCTGGAGGGGTCAGAAAACCCCCCTGCCAACCAACCATCGGATAGCTCAATGAAAAAGTTTATTTCCCAGCTGATGTCCGAAGCAAAAAACCCCCCAAAAAATTTCCCTTTCCCGACCCAAAAAACCCCCCCATTTAAAACCCCAAAAAGGGGGTTTCCTCTAAAAAACGAAACCCCTTTTCCCCCCAAACCCAACCCAAATTTCCCTCAACCAAAACAAAATCGGGGGGGACAGCATAAACCCCCGGGGTCACAAACCCTTTAAAAAAGGGGGTTTTGGGGAAAACGTTTTGGGCCTTAAATTCCCCGGAAGAAGCAAATGGGAAGGGAAAACCCATTTTAAAAATTTCCCGACCCCTTTAAAGGCCAAAGAAAAGGGCTTTAAATTTTTTGGGGATGCAACCTTTATGGGTTTTTCTTAGGGCAAACCCAAAACCCCAAAAACCCCCCCTTTTAAAAAGGGTCTCACCTTTTCGGTTTGCAAAAAACCCCTGGGGCCCCCTTTTTTGGAAAAAGACAAAACCCTCCACCCTGGGCCCAAAACTTCTGCATACGCCCGCACAAAAGCAAACCCCCCGACAAAAGAAGCCCCCGCCTGTCCCGAAAAAAATCAGGGGGAAACCCAAAATTGCAAAAAAAAGGGGCATCAAAGGGGGGAGAAACCCCCCCTTTTTTAAGAAAAACTCACCAAAAGGGAAAAAAACCCTCACTTGTCGCAGAACCCCCAAAATCTCAAAAAATTCCAAATCTGGGGGTTTTTCTCATTTTTTTTCCCTTTTGGGGGGAGGGGGAAATGCAGAGGAAAAAAATAACTGAACCCAAGTTTTGAACAAAATGTTTCCCCCAAAACGAAAAAAAGGACTCCTCTGCAGACACAATTTCCCCCAAAACCCCGTAACGAACCCCGGCTGAAAAAAAAAGGGGACCAATTTTGGGGGGGGGAAGGGAACTTGGGGAAAGGCAAAAAGGGTTTATTTTGGGGAAAACCCCATCACAATTAACCCAAAAACGGGCATTTCCCAAGACGGGGGGTCGGGAAAAAAAATCCATAAAAAGGGGGGCCATGGCCTTTAGTCGGGGAAGGCATTAACAAACCATTAGAAAAAGGGGAAAGGTTTGGGGAAAAAAAGAAGCCCCCAAAAAAACAAAAAGTCCCGCGCCGACAAATGGCCCCCCCAAAAAAAATGGGCCACCCAATTCCCTGGTACCAAAAATCCGGGGAAAACCCCTCAAGGGGAACTCTCTGTTCTGTGGGGGTTTTTTGGGGTTTGGCTACAATCATACTTCTTTAACCCTTTCCCTTTTCCCCCCCCTTGAGCGGGTTTCTTTTATCCGGTTTCCCGAAAAGGGGGATGCTCCCTTCCAACTCCCTCGTCTGTGCCTGCGGGGGTCTCCCTGCGCTCATGAAACCCCCCCTGTCGTCCCCGGCTATTTTGTGGAAAACAAAAACCCAGGTCAATTTTCCTGCATGGGGCATACTTTAAATGTTTTAGGGGGGGAGCCCTTTTCCCGGGGCCCCCCTTTTGTGCAATTGTGTTTTTCTGCATAGGGTGCGCAGGCCCCACCCCCCTCTTTTTTCAGGGTTTGTGGGGTGTAATTTTTAAAGCGTCCCCACCAATTTTTTTTAGGGGCTCAATAAAAGGCCCCCCCCTATGGGGGGCCTTAAATAAAACCCCAAAGCTTCTGAAACTTCCATTTTTTTGTGTTTCCGTTCCCGCCCTGCCCAACCTAAGGCGGGAATTTTTGGGAATCCCTGACCCCAATTCCCCCCCCTTTCCTAAGGGGGTAATTTTAGGCTTTAATCCCCGATCCTGTACCCGTCCCCGCCCTATCCGGGGCGGTAATACAGGGGGGCCCCCCCCTAAGGGGGGAAATTTTCCCGGGTTGAAACCCCTTTATCCCGGGACCCGTCCTGTACCGACTGCTAACCTTCTGTTGTGTTATGTTTTCCCGAAAATTCTTTTTTGTCCCCCCAAACCCCCTCCCCTGATGAATCCTTTGCTAACTTTAAATTCCTTTGATTTCAACCTGGGGCCTCTTGGGGAAAGGGGGGGTCCTGTGGGTTTGGGTTTTTTTTCCGTCTCAGCTTTTTTTGGTGCAATCCCCGGGGCTCCCTTGAGCCCGGCGGGGGGGCAAAAAAACCGTTGGGTTTTTTTTAAACCTTCCCAAATTTCCCCCCGATCCTTCCCCCGTGTCCAACCC
>JARQOD010000010.1:102795747-102967056 GCA_033576555.1 Oophaga sylvatica
TGACAAGAGAACTCGTCCTGTCAGGTTGGAAACAGATAAATTAGCCCCCATTAGCTACATCTGGAATCTTTTTATCAAGAACTGTACTAAGCATTACCATTCTAGTGACAATGTGACAGTGGATGAGCAACTTCTTGCATTTAGGGGACGTTGCAATTTCATTCAGTATATGCCCAGCAAACCTGCTAAATATGGTATTAAAATTTTCTAGGATGTCTGATTCTACAAGCTATTATGGAATGAATGGTCTGATTTACTGTGGCAAAGATGTTGACGCTCCAGTCCAGAAAGAGCTATATTCTGATGTAGTAAAAACACTTGCGAAACCAATTTTCCATTCTGTAAAAAATATAACAATGGACAACTACTTCACCAATCTTGAACTGGGCAATTTTTTGCTTCAGAAACAACTTACACTTGTTGGTACAATGAAGCAAAACCGCAGAGAAATTCCTCCAATCATGAAGCAAAATCAACATCGACAACTTTATGATAGTGTATTTGGTTTCTGCAATCAAGCGACAATGGTATCTTATAAAGCTAAGAAAGAAAAATCTGTGATATTACTGAGTACAATGCACCGTGATGTAAGTATAGACACCAATAACAGGAAACAGGAACCCGAAATCATCTTGTATTATAATAAAGCCAAAGGAGGAGTGGACAAGATGAACAAAATGATTGGAGAGTATACGTGCAAGAGGAAGACAAAACGTTGGCCTGTAGTTCTTTTTTATAATATGCTAGATGTGTCAGCCCTCAATACCTATATTGTTCATAGTGAGACTCATCCAGAATTCCATGCCAACAGAAAGGACAAGAGACGTCTATACTTGACAGAACTTTGCTATGAACTTTTAATGCCTAACATGATGGAGAGAAGCAGAACAAAATACTTACAAAGGCAAACAACAGAAGCTATGATCCAATGTGGTATACATTTTCAGGAACATCCAGAGCCAAGAGATAAAAATAGAAAGCGATGTTATATTTGTCCAGCAAAGAAGGACAGGAAAGCGTGTTTGTACAACTTGTGGACAAAAAGTCTGCAAGGAGCATTCTTCCGAACAGATAACGTGTGAAAGTTGTTGCGGTCATTAGTAAAGTAGAAAAGGAACCTTTGAAAAGAGAAATTCCTGCAGCATGTTTACTGCAACTTTTATACAAAAAAGCTTTTAGACAAAAAAACATTATTATAAACAGTTATATAGAATGAGTATATTGGGCGTTTTAAGCCCATTCAGTTACTGTTTTGTTTTTTTTGCACATAATAATGTTTTGAATTATTCACATCTTAGGCCGCGTTCCCACTGGCGCTGGGGTCTGCCAGGAGGTGATCCGTAATGGATCTGTTCTCTTGGCAACTCCAGTTAAGGCTGCTGGAATGCCGGGATTCTGCCAGCCTTAGCTAGGGTCACCAGGAGGTCAGATCCATTACAGATCTCCTCCTGGCAGACACCAGCGCTAATGGGAATGCATCCTTACTTTGCAATTTTCAAATAAACTTTGAAAATTACTTTTGTTGGAGTTAGTCCATGTTATTTGCACATGGGCCTAAAAGGCCCCAGGTATGTGAAAGTGTAGATTTTTATGGTCATGCGTTCTAGGGTTAAGGGATACCTCTGAAGATAAGAGGCATCCGGGAACCTGTGTGGCCAACACCAGCAGGTAACGGAAGGGAGTCTGCATTATACTAACCGGGGTCAAGAAGAAACTGAATTTTATGCTATGTTTACGGGATACCTCTGAAGGTAAGGGGCATCTGGGAACCTGTGTGGCTGACACCAACAGGTAACGGACAGAAGCCTGTGTTATAGAACTCCCGCTAACGATCACAATAACGACGCATACTAATGCGATCGTTTTTGTGATCGTTTTAATGTCGCTAGTAGCTGCCACACTTAGCGATCTCGTTAACGACTCATAAGCGGTTAGCGATCTCATTAACGACTTTAACAGTCATTGCGATGTAAAAAACAGCGCACATCGCTCACAAAAGGTGCCAGACACAGCGATATAGCGTCACCAGCGGGACGCCAACGATCTAAATACGGTCCAGAACTCTAGTGAACGATCAGCGAGATCACAGCAGGGGCCACGTCAGTTGCTACATGCCACACACAATACGTCACTAACGAGATCGCTAAATAGTGACGTTTTTTTAGCGATCTCGTTAGCAACCTTGTTCAGTGTGGCATACCCTTTATACTGATCGGGGTCAGTGAGAGACTGTGTTCATTTTGGTACAGCTGAATGTGTAACAGACAGTGTATTGGCTACTGAAACTGTTTTGTTAATAAACCAGATGGACTCGTTTTAACCCTGAGTGTGCCAGTGTTTACCTCCAAGACATGCAAAGTGAGTAATCCCCGTCCACAGACAGTGTGGAACGTTACAATATAGATCATTGCATACATCAAGAGGGTCCATTCCCTTCCTGTGTTCTGGTGCTTCCTCTGCTACCTGTAGGATATATTAGTCGTAAATACCTAGCCCTAGATGTAATTGGCTTTGAAAATTTTTTGGGCCAGGGCTAATATAAAGTTTTTTATTGCAAAGCAATCCAGAGCACTTGTTTTTTTTTTCCTTCATTTGCTTTTTGACATTGCACAATGCAGCCAGATCCTTTTCCTAGCATAGCATGAAAATCCAGACTTTTAAAGGGGTCCCAAACATCCCTTTTGAGTGAGCAGAGAAATATTTTATTTTTATGTGGTACGCTTGAGTGAATTTTTTTTTGAGTGTCTTACACAATTTCTTGACACTATTTTGCTGAATCCCCCCAAAAAATACATACAGGCCACATATTTTACAGTGTGGTATATCGGTGACACACCTCATTCATCCGTCTGCTAAAATTTTGGTCTTTTTAGCCCTAAATTCAATTTTGTTTTGCTGTCTGTCACTGTACTTATATACAGCACTTTTTAGCCAAAAAATAAAAAAAATACAGGCCATACATTTTTCGTAGTGCGTGCTCAAAGATCGGCCAATTTACTGCGGTTTTCTTTTTTTTGTCCTGGGTGTCACTATATGTACTTATATACAGCACTGTGTTGCATTTTTTAAAAAAGGCCACATTTTACAGTGCGATCTATCTCTGACATGCCTCATACATCCGTGTGCCAAAAATTGAGGCATTTCAGGCCTAAATTCCCTTTTTTTGGGCAGTCTGTTACTCTTGTTATATCTAGCACTCTTTTTTTATCCCCAAAAAAATAAATAAAAATATTTTTGCAGTGGGGTATGTCGGTAAAAAGATTTCTGTTTCAAGTTGTTATGGCAGCTTCATGACTGTGTTAAATGCTTCAACTACTACCACCATCATCATCTTCAGCCTAGAGGCAGATAGAAAGTCTGAGTAGCAGAGGGTGAATGCTTAGCCATTGTTGTACTCTGTATTGTACTGTGTCTCTGTATTATGAAGGCTAAATCTTCTTGATGAAATCATGCCTGGAAGAGCCATAGCAAGATAACGTTGAAGATCACGGGGACAGGACTCACAACTAGTGAAGCCTGATGTTCCTGGGCAGGATTCTGACAAGCCCTTACCTACTAATACTGAACTGTTTGGACAATGACATTTAAAAGGAGCCCATGCATTTTCTATAACTGAAGCTAGAGATTTTGACATTTCGGATGCATTTCCAGAGATGTCAATTGAAGAGCGTGGTGGTCGGAGATGTAACTTCTACACCACCACACGAGCTGCCGCCTCTCCACCACCCGAGGTGCCTCACCCGCAACCTTCTGTCTCTTTCCCATTCTCCCGCAGAATGAAAGTCGGCAAGGACAAGGTCTTCTCCCCTCTGTAAAAGTCTGTCATTGTAATTTTTTTTTTCTTGACAAAGAAACTAATAACATCAATGAGGTGAGTAGCTGCACACAGAATGGAGAATAGTAAAGATATAATTGACAAGTAGTTTCACATTTGAGGTAAAAATCACTTAAACAAGTTGCTTTAACTCTAACAACATTTATTCCAAAGCCTTGAAGAAAAAGATGAATATATTGTGAACCAAATAGGGATGAATAATTAATCACATAAATGATGTATCATAACTCTAAACATACACAAGCTATCAGTGGGGAAATTATTTTCCACCAAAAATTTTAAGTATGAGACTAGTGTCTTGTGGAATGATATGAGCCACAAGTCCTTCAAATTGAAACTGTTCTGGTTGTACTGTACAATTTTCTCTAGAAAATTGGAAGTACATGCCTTCTATGCTGCTTGCATTAAAGAACTGATTTATCTGATAAATACGGAGTCAGGATGACCGGGCTGCGGGTACCTGTGCTGCGCCGTGTCCGTAACTGTCAAGGCTGCGTCCCTGATTTCTGACGGAAGGAATAGGGTAACGGATAGGCCCCATTACACTGAAAGAGGGGTCGTGTTTAGACAGTGAACCTGGCCGGAAGCTGAGGGAAAAGAAAGCAAAGCAGGAGTGAGTCCCCATCTGTGACCATGTGAGCAGCAAGGGAGGCAGTGCACTATGCACCCGAATTGCCTGCGCTACCGCAAAATGCAGCAGACAGACCCTGTGACCTAGAGGCATGGGGCTAGCTTAAGAGAAAGGGGGCAAGACATCAAAGATTTGTGGCGTGGACAAGCAGCGCATATGAGGCTGAGTAGCTTGCTCCGTCCTTAGAGCAGTGGCGCTGCAAAGGACAGTTCCCATTGTCTCCTGCCACTAAAAGCGGTACTGCCATTTACCAAGGCGCCGGTTGCCCAGTAACTGCTAGAGAGCGAGGTGCCGTGTGCTCCTTTACTGTGACTACAGTGCATGTACACAGTAGAGAGAGCCATTTCGTGCCACATGTTCAGCGTGGATAACCAATAATTAGAAGGCACAGAATAATGACAGAGGACGTTGGTACGGTCAGCAAGGTACTCCCTCAGCATTTTCAAAAACTTTCACTCCATGTGAGAGTCCCCTGCGCCTCAGGGACAGGGCGATGGGAGGGTCTGAGAAAACTTTCCCCAAACTTTGCCAGTGTTCCACTGCCTTTGCTGGCTTGTAGTTGTGCCTCTCTCAGCTGTACTCCTTGCTTGGCCAACAAACTTTGACCTCTGCTACCAGCGTTTTCAGATGTGAATTTTTTTAATAATTCTGCAAGAAGTGCCCTCTGTTCCTCCAACATTTTAGTACACCTGTCTGCCTCTGGAATAAGAGATGTAAAGTTCTCCTTGTAGCGTGGGTCTAGAAGTGTCACCAATCAGTATTGCCCGTCACACAAAATTTTGGTAACCCAAAGGTGACGGGAAAGGCAGCATAACATAAACTTTGCCATGCGTGCAAGACTGCTAACAGTCAATACTTCCGTGTCCTCACCAAGAGGATGACTGACCATGCTCTCCTCCTCCTCCTTGTCCTCAGGCCTCCAACACTTAGAACTAACCTCAGTAATATCATTGTACAAACATCATTGTAATTACCTTCTTGTAAATACACCCTTGAATTTTTTATCTCTCCACCTCATTTTAGATTGTAAGCTGTCACCAGCAGGGTAGTTTTGTTATGGTTTAATTATTGGATTATTGTTATCATTGTTACTTAGGACTGTTGTGTTTGAAACTGTTAAACTGTAAATATTTTTTGCTCTATTATAACTTTAAATCTTCAAACTAGAACACAGATAAGCAGGATGGAGACGTTAATTATGGTGTCATTGACGCTTATCCTCTTTGTGGATTTGTCAAAGTTTTGGAGGATGTTACATATGTCAGACATCCATGTCCACTCCTCAGATGTTATGTATGAAGACAGAACTGAATACTGACAACCTTGTTGATGCTGGCAGACTATTCACAAACTGCCTTTTTCTGCTCACAAATCCTTTCCAACATCTGCAGTGTAGCGTTCCAAGGCCTGGGGGCATCACACACCAGACGTTAAGCCAGAAGCTTCAAGCACTGCTGAATCATGTCAAGGGCGGAAGAAGCTGTAGCTGACTTTCTAAAATGGGTATTTAGAGCGTTGCACTTTTCAGAGCAGATCTGCCAGCTCCGTGTCACTTTTCAAAAAACATTGACCAATTTGGTTAAGCGCATGAACCAGGCATGGCACGCGTCTGAGCTCGCCTCGCCACAGAGCAGCCACCAGGTTCCAGCCATTGTCACACACAACCATGCCTGGCTGTGGGTTCAGCCATCTCAACCACCGATCTGCCTGCTCTTTCAGAGCTGTCCATAACTCTTCAGCATTTTGGGGTTTGTCACAGAAGCATATTAGCTTCAACACAGCCTGTTCCTGCTTTAATTTGGCAGTGCTGCAGTGCTTCCATCTTGTGACTGATGTGCTACCTTTTGTAGATGGAGGATGAAGAGGAGGCGAAGGAGGAGGAGGAGGTGCAGGAGCTGTAAACTGTGGGGGCAACCCAGATTGACATAGGGCACACAATTCTCAGGGTTTGTGAAGACATGCACCATACCAAGGTCTGAGTGGGTCCCGTCTTCCACTATGTTAACCGAGTGTGCCCTCAGTGAGATGTACCATCCTTGACTACAAGCACTTGTCTACATGTTTGTGGTTAGATGGACTTTCCAAGTAACAGCATTGTCGAGGGCATCGGTATTGTTGTGGGACACGTGCCTGTGTAATGCCGGGACAGCACACTGGGATAAATATTCCCACATGTTCGTGCCCTCAGGGTGATACCTACTCACCTCGACACCTGTCTTTCAGTGTTCCTCAAGGCTCTGTTCAAGGACCCCTACTCTTCTCCATCTACACCTACGGCCTGGGACAGCTGATGTAATGGCACGGTTTGCAATATCATCACTACGCCAATGACACGCAAATCTACCTATCTGTACCTGACATCACCTCCTTACTGACCAAAATCACATGTGTTCCCGCTATATCATCCTTCTTTTCTGCTCGCTTTCAAAAAGTGGACAATGAACAAATCAGAATACATCTTCTTTCAAGCATCTCATGCTGAGTACACCTGAGAGCTGTGTATGCCTCATTCGGTACCACTTTAGTAAGAGGTAAACTTTGCCCTAGAGAAAATGATTTTCCAGACATTCACTGCTTTTTTGCACATTTTTTGCAGCTGTGATCTTCATCTTATTGGTTTGGATGTGGTAAATTTCTAAGTCATCATCAATACCATCATTGTCCATATGTTGTAAAGAGGAAATCAGGTGTTTTCAAGGGTCGTGGTTATGTACGTTTTGTGCCATTCCTTTAACAGTGTTCGTTACACTGGGACAATTAATTTTAGACTGGAACATTAGGATATCATTGGTAATATGTATGGGTGAAGATGTAGAAGCTTGGCCACGGGTGTGTTTATAGTTAGGACGGTGCACTCCTCTTTAAAATTAGTTTTTCACGAATATCCATTAGTTTGTTTGGTTTTCCTCCAACACTGATCTGCTTTCTCTAATTCTGCATCTCACGAACATGTTGCACTTCGCCCTTTATACAGACACGTGCATCTTTGGCGACATATTTTGGATGGGCATTTCTTAGGCCTAGTTTCACACGCGCATCTGTTACACTGATCTTCAAACGAGCATGAAACTGATTCTGGTAATTGATGGTGGCTAAACGACGAATCATTGTTGGCTCTATCTTGGATCTCATACCTCCAATAGCCACTGCTGTTATTAATCATGTACTTTCCCATTCCTGTCATCACCATGCCCCTTTTCCAGATCACTTCATCCAATGATTCATCCGCCATATTGTTACTGAAAACATGTACCTTCCCAGCAGCAACTGTGTAGGAAACCATGTTACAGTTTTGCAAGGTGTTTATGATGTACCTAAAAAATAATGTGCACACTATGTTGATATCTACCCACAGGGGAAATGTTTGCCAGGTCATACTCTTGGAGTATGAGCATTCCAAGTCTAGCAGACCCATTTCTTTAAATTGGGCCTATTTTTTAATCAGGTCTTCCTCCAAGTCTCATCATCCACCGCCACTAGATCAAAAGGGTTTACGTCTTCCATGCAGCTACAGCCAGTGTCGAATTATTAACAAGGGTGGGTGGTTATGCTGTGCGTAAAATACTTGTTCTGAAAATGCTTGAGGTGTACCCCACTGGGAAAAATTTTTGTCAGCCCAATACACTTAGTGTACGGGCATTCCAAGTCTAGGAGACCCGCTCCTTTAAATTGGGCATAGTTTTTAATCAGGCCTCCCTCCACGTCTCATCATCCGCCTCCACTAGATCACTAGCGTTAACGTGTTCCCTGCTGCTACAGCCAGTGTCAAAATTTTAACAAGAGTGGGGTTTTTTTTCTGGGCGTAAAATACTTGTTATGAAAAAGGTTGAGATGTACCCAACAGGGTAAAATGTTTTTCAGCCCAATACACTTATTGTATGGCCATTACAAGTCTAGGAGACCCACTCCTTTTTAATGGGACATTTTTTGTTAAGAGGTACTCCTACATGTTTTTTCCTTCAAGGAGGGATTGGGGTTATTGGGGTGCATATGACTTGGTAGCAGGACAGGCCTTGCAGTCAATGCATAAGAAAACAGAATGGGAGTACAAAATGAATAATGTGAAGTGTATTTTCCGGTGGCCATCCAGTATGTGGCTTGAAAAGCTTATTGGGGTGCATGAAACTTTGGTGTAAGCCAGGCCTTGCATTCAATGCAACAATTTTTATGGAAGCCCTCCTGTACCTCTCGTGAAAGGGGTATTGTGGTGCATCGTAATTGTTTGCAGCCCATCCACTCACTGCATAGGTAATAACAGTTTAGGAGACCCACTGTTTAATAATGGCCCTTTAAGAAGATTTATGCCGCCTGATGCACCGGTAAAAATAGGTTCTGTGACTTAGAGTCCCTCATTCACAAATGAAACAAGATGTGTCTGCTTATGTGTCACACACCACATGGTCAGCTAGGCTTCTTAAATGTTACAATGATATTTCCAAGTAAATGCATTTGTATTGGTTGAAAGCAATGTTAAAGTTGAAAAACGCTTCAAAAATGCTGCATCTGAACAAAGCCCAAGTGGGGGAGGAACATTTTGGTCTGGGGTTAATTATTTTGCCTTATATACAAGTCATTAACATGGAAAGGATGTACCTTTACATATTTCCCTGCAAAATCCTTTTTGGTTTTGTTTTGGTATGTTTTTGGCACATCGGTAAAAATGGCATGAAACTCTGCCAACATTGTTTAAAGCTGTGAACTAGGAGTCAGAAATACTTCCCGGGGCCATCAACATTATGTCCCCGTGTCATTTGAGCAGTGTTTCCATCATTTTCAGACATTTTTAAACCTTAAAATGACCCCCGGGTGGAATTGTGGTAAAAATGCTTGGGTCTCCCTTAGACTTACATTGAGCTCGTTGTTCTATCTGAGTACCCAAGTATTCCAATTTGCTCGATGCGAGCAATGAGCACCCGAGCATTAAAAAAGAGTCGAATAGCCTGTCCAGTAAAAGAAGTTTTCAAAATGTTGCAAAATTTGTCACTGCAGCAAAACAAAACTACTTCCCATTTCTCATATCATATCTGTCTCACAACACTAAACAGCTATTCATTACTTTGAATTCTCTCATCCGTCCAAGAGCTCCCCATTAGTGTTGAGCGATACGATAATGCAAATATCGGCTATCGGCCGATATTAGCTCTATCGGCCTTTCGATAATTTCGTTTCGATATTTTCGTCTTATCGAATACCGGAATCGGAAGTTCCATAATTCTTTGCGAGGCAATGTGATTTTAGTCAGCCAATGAGGAATCCTAAGAAGTGTGGGCACATCCTGTACTGCTGCGGTCATGTTAACTAATGGCATGGCTGTGATTGGATGCTGAAATGATGTCAGAATGCACTATAAAAGGCGCCGCTGCCATTTTAGCGTCACTGTGCTGTGAATTCAGTAAGGGACAGAACGCTGCTGTGCTGACTCTGAGGGACAGTTAGAGATTGCGATTTAGTGTAGTGTGCTTTAGGCAGGCTAGCACCAACCGCTGTGTAAAGCTTCCTTTTGCCTGCAGTGTTGTTTTAACAGCTCTGCAAGGTGTGTGTGAGTGCAGGTGACGCTGCAGTTTGCTCTGCATGCAACGCTGTCTGTAGGCATCTGCACGTGTCACTCACAGACTCTATTTTTTTTTTCTTCAGTGTAATTCTTGCTGCTCCATGCAATTTAACTATTAGTGTGACGCGCTTCCATCCGTATACAATACATTGGTTGCAAACACTATAGAAGTAGACAAAGGAGTAGCCTTTCACAGATTGTGAACAGTTGTGTTTCAGTGTTCACTTCAGTCTGTGTTTTTTATTTTTGAGTGCACATCACGCTCCAGTTACTTGTTCAAGCACTGCTGCTTGTACTCTGCTGAGCGTGTCTCAGTGCCTCATCCTTTTCATTTATCTCAAATTGTTTCTGCTCCATTCCATTTAAAATATAATCTATTAGTGTGACGCGCTTCCATCCGTATACAATACATTGGTTGCAAACACTATAGAAGTAGACAAAGGAGTAGCCTTTCACAGATTGTGAACAGTTGTGTTTCAGTGTTCACTTCAGTCTCTGCGTAATAACCACACTTAGGCCTTATAACTTTTCTGACTTTATCAATCTACCAAGATGAAGAAGTCAGTGAGTAAGGCACGTGGTCGTGGCCGTGGAGTTTCAGCAGGGAAAGGACGTGGGGATTCTGTGTCTGCTGCCGCCCTCAGTGACACAGCATCCACCATTTATCCCCGTGAGCGTTCCTTTATGCGCACTTTGGTAGGAGCTCGGCGTGCCCCCCTGCTGCGGGAAGAACAAATTGAAGCCGTTGTTGGTTGGATGGCAGCCAATGCATCGACTTCAATTCCTTCCACCTCCTCTCAGGAACACAACACTGTTGAGCAACCATCTGTCTGTTCACCGCCTGTCAAATTGCCAGGCAGTCAGAGAGTTCTGTACAGGAGCCAGCTGAGTCTCTGCTTCTGTTCTCAGAATCTGTTGGCTCGCAAACACGGGCACAGGCAAGCAGCATTCTGCAATTTGAAGAAGAGGGAGTATGCAGTGATGCGCAACAGCTGTGTCTCTCTCAATCTGAAGAGGCGGGTGAGCCAGTGCCGATGGACAGCACACCGCAGAACGCATCTTATGATGATGATGAGACTCAGGTGCCAGGTTTTGTGGAGCATGGTGCTGCACAGACCATCCAACAGCAGCAGGTGTTGGAAGAGGGTAGTGGAGATGATGAAGTCCGAGACCCAACATGGCGTGAGCAACAGGAAGGTGGTGGGAGCAGCTCTGAGGAAGAGATTGTCCCAACGGTACAAAGAGGAGGGAGAGGTAGGCTGCAGACTCGCTTGCCTGTAGCCTCCAGTTTGGCACCTGTTGGGAGCAGTTCTCTTAGAACTGTCAAAATTGGCGCTCCCATGACTTGCACTGCGTGGTCCTTTTTTGACAGACTTGTACATGATATTTGCTATGTTCAATGCAAGCTGTGTAAGCAAAAAGTTAAAAGAGGTAAAAATATCAGGAACCTGAATACCACAAATATGTGGACACATGTACGGACAAAGCACGTAGCTGAGTTCCAAAGACACACTGGAGATGTAGGTCAACCTACAGCAGCACCTACATCTTTAGGTCGTGTTCGAGCCTCTACCTCCAGCTCTCACACACCTGTTTCGGCTTCCTCACAGGATCTCCATGGAAGAACCTCGGTCACTGTTGTCCATAGAGAAACTGTTATTCCACCCACTGCAGCAAGTTCACAGTCATCGTCACACTCCCAGTACAAAAAACAGCCATCGGTAACACAGGCATGGGATAAAAGACGGCCATACTCGGCAAACCATCCACGAGCACAGGCTCTGAATGCTGGCCTTGCAAAACTCCTGTCCCTTGAAATGCTGTCATTCAGGCTGGTGGAGACTGACAGTTTCAGGAACTTTATGGCATTGGCAGTCCCACAATATAATGTGCCAAGCCGATTTTATTTCAGCAGGCAAGCTGTCCCTGCTCTGCAAAAACATGTCGAGGGAAACATTAAACATGCGCTACTAAACGCCGTCAGTAGCAGGGTCCACCTGACCACCGATGCGTGGACCAGTACCCATGGCCAGGGACGATACCTTTCCCTCACTGCCCATTGGGTCAATGTTGTGGAGCCGGGTACAGATCTTGCCAGTGGCGCTGTACGTGTTCTGCCAACTCCAAGGATTGCAGGAATCCAGTCTGTGCACATTGATTCCTCCTCCTACTCCAGTTCCTCAGAATCATCGCTGCACGAGCCGTCACGGTATACCTCCACATGGACCCGTGAACGCTTACCTGTTGCGACATATGAGCACAGC
This sequence comes from Oophaga sylvatica, assembly GCA_033576555.1. Lineage (NCBI taxonomy): Eukaryota > Metazoa > Chordata > Amphibia > Anura > Dendrobatidae > Oophaga > Oophaga sylvatica. The sequence continues at coordinate 102,808,029 of JARQOD010000010.1, forward strand.
CGTGGCCAAACGTCAACAGGCCGTACTGAAATTAATTCCCATGGGGAATCGAAGCCACACAGCGCAGTAGCTCTGGGATGCCATCAAGCAGGAGAGCGATGTGTGGTTTTTTGTCAGCTAATCTCCAGCCAGGCTTGGTAGTGTGTGACAATGGCTGAAATCTGGTGGCAGCGCTGGGCCTTGGCAACCTCACTCACATACCATGTCTGGCACATGTGCTCAACTTGGTCGTGCAGAGTTTTTTGCGGGACTATCCGGATCTTGATGCACTGCTGCACAAGGTCCGCCTAGAGTGCGCTCACTTGCGACGTTCCAGCATGGCCAGATCGCGCATTGCAGCTCTGCAAGTCAGATTTCGCCTTCCTGAACATCGCATCATATGTGACGTACCCACCAGGTGGAATTCCACGTTACATATGTTGGAGCGGTTGTGTGAGCAGCAGCCAGCAGTAATGGAGTATCAGCTGCAACAGGCGCAATCAACTCGCAATTTGCGCCGTTCACACTTCACCACTACTGAGTGGGCCTCTATGAAGGACATCTGCGACGTTTTGCGTACGTTTGATGTCTCAACGCGGATGGCGAGTGCAGATGATGCACTAGTCAGCATGACTGTCCCCCTTATCTGCCTGCTTCAGAAATCACTGAAAGCACTAAAGGAAGAGGTTTTGAAAGAGGTGGAGGATGAGGAGTCACAAATTCAATTACCTTAGGACAGTCAGCGCAACGTGGTTCCTCACAAAGGGCTGGGCAGGGCTCACTTTGTGAGGAGGAATGAGGAGGAGGAGGAGTCAATGGAGGAGGAAGAAATCCCTACAGAGGGAGGTACACAACGCTGTAGTCAGTATGTAGAGCGAGGGTGGGGTAATGCAGAGGAGACAGAGATGACGCCTCTTCCAGAGGACAGCCTTTGTTGGCCAGTTGGGAGTCTGCAGCACATGGTTGATTTCATGCTTCAGTGCCTGAGAAACGACCGCCGCATCGCCCACATTCTCAGCACGTCAGATTATTGGGTGTACACCCTCCTAGACCCTCGCTACCGGGACAACTTACAAACCCTCATCACACCGGTGAACCAGGACCGTAAAATGCAGGAGTACCAAGACACACTGGTGCAATCCATACTGTTGTACATTCCAGCCGAGAGAGCTGCTGCTGCTGCTGCTACTGCTTTACAAAGCAGCTCTGTGCGTCGAGGCAGTGTAGACACCTCTACAACAAGAGGGATCAGAAGCAGCGCCTCTGCACAGGGCAAGAACTGTATGTTACAAATGTGGCAAAGTTTTGTGACAGCGCCAGCAAAGTCTACACCATCCGAGACGGCTCCAGTCACCAGGAAGAAACGTTTCCGTAAGATGGTGACAGACTACTTGGCTTTCCCTCTAAGTGTACTCCCAGATGCCTCTTCCCCTTTCAAATTTTGGGTCTCTAAGTTGGATACATGGCCAGAGCTTAGCCAGTATGCATTGGAGGTGCTGGCTTGCCCTGCTGCCAGTGTATTATCTGAGCGTGTCTTTAGTGCTGCAGGTGGTGTAGTAACAGACCGTCGCATGCGACTATCCTCAGAGAATGTAGACCGGCTTACTTTTCTGAAAATGAACAAGGCATGGATCTCACCTGAATTTGCCTGTCCGTTTTCAGATTAAATAACTGTTTGGCAACTTTTTCCATGTCTCCTGTTATGTTCATCTTTCTACCACCTGAACTCTACTCCCTGGGCTACAACACCGCCATTTGTTGCTCGTAAGTAATTGGCAGGGGTACTGACTCCTGGCCAGCCTGGTTACAGCACGACAGCTGTTTCCTGGCAGTGTGAACGTCAATTATCCTCCAATAAGTTGTGCTGTCGTGTTGCATTCGGGTTAGCCGACTCTATGGTGCCTGCAGTTTAGGTGATTCCTATGTGTGCTGTGGGATATGTAAATAAAGGCGGTTTCCATTGTGACAATAGGATAAGCACCCACTGTAGGACTGTGTGATTCGGTAACTGCGGACGGCTTGCGTCCTGTCAACTTACATTTTCATCTCTTTTCCTTCTGCTACCCGTCCGGGGTCCAGTACCGTCAAGTGGTTCTCCCCAGTGCCTTTGGCCTAGGTGCCTCCATCTCCGTATCCGAGTTCCAGCAAAGTCTGCTGGTCCTTGGTAGTGCTTTGGAGCACAGGTACCTCCTGCTTAGTAACCGTGTCACAGTAACGTCAGCTGTTACTCGGTTGTGACATTGCCTCTTTTCCTTCTGCTACCCGTCCGGGGTCCAGCACAGTCAGCTGGTCCTCGTTACTTCCATTGTCTCTTGCTCCATCTGATACCCGTCAGGGTTCCAGTAACGTCAGCTGTTTCTCGGAAATTAGACGACATTAAAGACCACCCAGAAGAAGATGACGACAACAAGGACGACGAGCATGAAGCCAACCAGCCTGAACACCATCACAAAGAAAAAATAAAAGATTACCCAGAAGAAGATCACCAACAGGACAAAGAAGGTTAAGACAAACTACAAGATACAGAACAAGAGACAGAAGAACAATAAGCAAAAGATCAAAAAACAGAAGAACATGAAGTATAAGACCAAAATGAAGAGCAAAATATATGCTCTAAATTCTAAGCAGAAGAAGACTAAGCAGTGTATGGGGGTGAGTCCGTTCCTCCTCGTGGTGCCCCTGGAAAATGCCTGCTGCTGCAGGCTAAACTGAACACGGACAAATACTGTTGTAATTTAAATCTTTTGTGACAGCAAGAACGGAAGGATGAACAATTCATACTTTTACAGATTACAAGTACAGGAATCTCTGTCACAAATAAGAATATGATGAAGAAGATGAAGAGGAAGAAGATGAAGAATTTGAATATGAAGAAGATTAATTAGTTTAATAATAACAATATGAGTAATGTAAACAAAAACATGAATAGCAAGAAGTTTAAGAGAAGATTAAGAAGGTGAAGATGAAGAATAATTTGATGAGAAAGATGATGCTGCTGCTGAAGATTATGAAGGAGAAAGTGTGGCACTGGCAAAAGTTAAAAAGGTGAAGAGCATGGAAGTTGTGAAACATACATATTTGCCAAAATAGAAAAAAGGTTAACAACATTGTCAATTTGTTAGTCAATCCAAACGTATTTCCAAAAAAATATATTAATGCTATTCCAATGCATTGGGTTAAACATGTATGCCTTTATTGTCTCCTCAACCTCCCCCAATACATTCTACATTAGTCTTTGTTGTTTTCCTTCATGTACAATTAACCAACAAGGCAAGAATGTTTTTTTTTAATTTCGATATTTTGTTCCCATAGACTTACATGGGACTTCCGCTATCGAAATCGGATATCGACGATATTTAGTGCTATCGGCGATACAATTTCGATACGATATTTTTAGATATCGAGCAATATCGCTCAACACTACTCCCCATCCCTCTCCTCTCATCTCAGCTGAAGTCTTTGCCTCATTATTTAACCTTTCATGGCAAGCCTATTTTTTCCTTAAAGACCTTGCCATTTTTTGCAATTCTGACCAGTGTCCCTTTATGAGGTAATAACTCAGGAACGCTTCAATGGATCATAGCGATTCTGAGAATGTTTTTTCATGACATATTGGGCTTCATGTTAGTGGTAAATTTAGATCGATAATTTTTGTGTTTATTTGTGAAAAAAATGGAAATTTGGCAAAAATTTCGCAATTTTCAAATTTTTAATTTCTGTTCTGTTAAACCAGAGCGTTATGTGACACAAAATAGTTAATAAATAACATTTCCCACCTGTCTACTTTACATCAGCACAATTTTGGAAACACTTTTTTTTTGTTAGGAAGTTATAAAGGTTAAAAGTTGACCAGCGATTTCTCATTTTTACAGCAAAATTTACAAAACCATTTTTTTAGGGACCACCTCACATTTGAAGTCACTTTGAGGGGTCTATTGTTAGGGTCTGTGGACCGAAACCAAATATAAGATGTAGAGAGGTGCGTTCGCAGCCCGGGGTCCACCGTGCAGGCGGAGCCTGCTGCTAGTAAGATGGCGCAAGAAGCGAACTCTGTTATCCCGCAGAGTCGCCAAAATAAATGCAGTAACGCGCTGTGGCAATATGTGCAAACTATGTTATTCCACAGAGCCGCTAGAAGGAGTGCCGCAGCGCTATATGGCGATGTGTGCGAACTCAGTTAACACCACTGAGTCACAAAGTAAACACGCTAGGGCGCTGTCTAGCGTTGAAAGTGAACCCTGTTGCATCACAGAGCCGCTGAGACAAACTTCTGTGTCCTGTTAGGCACCCAGGTGCACAGTTGACTGCTAAGCAAACATAGAAAGTGATCATGTGCTAATGTCCTCGCGGGAGTCACCAGCAATCTATGGCGTCTGAACGCCAGGCCCTGAATATGGCAATCAAACTCCTCACCGGTTATGCGGTAATCTAAGGCATCTAAGACACCGACCCTGACCAGCTAGCATACCAAGCTCCTCACCGATTAGGTCGGTATTTTAATGGCGTATTTCAGCCGCCCTAACCACACACATGCATGACCATACTGGCGCAAAGCATATAACGGTTGATACTAGCGCACGGCCGTGCGGTAAGGACGGCCTTTTATAGCAGCCATGAGAAAAAGACCTTCCAGAAAGGACCAATGGAAAGCTGCTTCAGAACATCAACAGCCACAGGACCTTCCTGAAGGACCAATAGGAGTGGCAGCTGTATCTGAGCATGTGACCCCTGATCTCCAATGGGAGATCTTGCCCTGGGCATGCTCAGATGAAGCAACAAAGGACTTAGTCCTAAAGACGTCTGCACGCCGCTGACCAGTACTGGAGAGGCAGCAGCAAGTCTCTGCACAGTATTAGACCGGGGATACGCTGTGACTGACTGTCTTTGCTGAGCAGGCTCCACTGTGGCCGGAGATGGATGGGGGACTGCAGCGTGACTGGTTTGAGACTCCCCTTGTGCAGCAGTGGGAACTCGAACCCTAACATCTATATGGCAGAAAATACCCAAAAGTGACACCATTCTAAAAACTGCACCCCTCAAGCTACTCAAAACTACATTCAAGAAGATTATTAACCCTTCAGGTGCTTCACAGGAATTAAAGCAACGTGGACGGAAATAATGGACATTTTAATTTTTCCAACAAAAATTTTCTTTAGCATCAATTTTTTCATTTTTACATGGGCAACAGGATAAAATGGATCCTAAAATTTGTTGGGAAATTTCTCCTGAGTACACCGATACCTCATATGTGGTCATAAACCACTGTTTGGGCGCACGGCAGGGCTCAGAAGGGAAGGAGCGCCATTTGACTTTTTGAATGGAAAATATGTTGGAATATTTAGCGGTTGCCATGTCGCATTTGGAAAGTCCCTGTGTGCCTAAACATTGGAACTACCCCACAAGTGACCCCATTTTGGAAACTAGACCCCCAAGCAACTTATCTAGATGCAAAATGAGCACTTTGAACCCCCAGGTGCTTCATAAATTGATCCGTAAAAAAGAAAGTACTTTTTTTTCACAAAAATTTTCTTTTAGCTTCAGTTTTTTCATTTTCACATGGGCAACAGGATAAAATGGATCCTAACATTTGTTGGGCAATTTCTCCTACAATTTCTATTGCAGCATCGGCCATGGCTGGATTTTAATATTTCACCAAATTTCATTGGTGAAATATTACAAATCGCTCTGATTTGCTGTTTCACTTTTAACAGCCAATCAGAGCGATCGTAGCCACGGGGGGTTAAGCCACCCTCCCTGTGGTGAAGCACAAAGCCTCCTGTGCCTGCTGGTTGGGTGACCTTTCAGTGACCCCGGTAACCCGACCTGCAGGAACGGGATTTATACCATGACACCACATAGGCGTCATGGGTCGGGAAGGCACAGGTTTTCATGACCCTACGTAGGCATCATGGGTCAGGAAGGGGTTAAACAGAAGATTGACAACATAAGGAAAAGCTTTATCCTAAAGTCCCCACAGCACCTCCTCATAACTACACAACTCTCCTCCTCTAAAACCAACTTCACCATCATGCAAGATCAACTTTCCTTTTCACTCTCCAAATCACGTCTCACCACCTGTGAACTTGACCAAATTCCGTCCCACCTCTTTACAAACTTCACAACAGGCTTCTTCCCAAAACTAACCCACCACTTCATCCTATTACTTACAACTGTTGTCTTCCCCTCATGCTTCAGACATACGTCAATCACACCCATCCTCAAAAAGAACTCCCTTGACCCATCCTCTGAGTATCTCTATCGCCCCATATTTCTTTTCCTCTATGCCTCAAAATTAGTGGAACAACACGTCCGTTTTGAACTGTCCTCAAATCTATCCTCCTGTGCCGCTTACAATCTGGCTTATGACCGCACCAATTCACTGAAACTGCCCTGACTAAAGTCAACAATGACCTATTAACTGCCAAATCCAAGTGACACTACTTTGTCCTCCTCCTGAACCTGTCATCTGCCTCTGACATAGTGGACCATTCCCTCTTACTACAGACTCTCTCATCTCTTGGCATTACAGACTTGGCCCTATCTTGGATCTCCTCATATATAACAGACAGGACATAGTGTCTCACACTCACACACCACCTCCTTATCTAGCCCACTACCTGTCAGTGCCCCCCAAGGTTTAGTTTTAGAACCCCTGCTCCACTCCATCTACAACTTAGGCCTGGTTACAGCTCAGAGAGTCTCAATGCTTTCAGTATCACTTCTATCCTGACGACACACAGATTTACCTCTCTGGACCTGATATCACCTCCTTACTTACCAAAACCCACAATGTCAGTCCTCTATTTCATCTTTCTTCTCTGCTAGGTTTCTAAAACTTAACATGGATAAAACCAAATTCATCACCTTTCCACCATGTCATTCAAACCGCTCCCAACTGACCTATCCATCAAAATCAATGACTTGACAATGATCTTTCCTTCAAATCTAGGATCCTTCAATTCAAAGCTGTGAATGGGCGCCCAGACCCTGATACCACATGCATGGCTCATGGCTTACTGCTGCTTCATTATAATAGGTTCTACTGTGAGTCAATTGATCAGTCAACTACCTGTGTTACTATTCTTACATTTTTTTTCTATAAAACTGATGTCTGTGCAATCTGAGTATGGCTTGATTAAAAAAAAAATAAAAGTGGAGGTGTTGCATGAGGTATGAGGTCTCCCAGCTAAGAAGGCTTACACCCAGCCAGCTCCTCATTCAAACTTCAATTCCAAGCTCTAAATGCTGGGCCAGAGCTCATACCTCATGCATGACCCATGGCCAAACCCGAACCGAACCAAACCTTGAAAGGTCGCTCATCTCTACTCCTGACATACACTTTTTTACCTTGTTGCTGCTGATACATGTGGATCCTGTATTGCGAATTCTCTGCTAATAACTCATAACTTCCTTAACAGAAATTTGGAAATGGATTTTCTAATATCCAGAACCTTCTTTGAAAAGCAGCATGCAAAGGGTCAGAAATCATTGCCAGTTTTTCACTATCTGTTTGATCACTGTAGCTCAGTGGTTAGCACTGCAGCTATGCAACCCTGTGGTCCTGAGTTCAAATCCCACCAAGGACAACATCTGCAAGGAGTTTGTATGTTCTTCCCATGTTTGCATTGGTATTCTCCGGTTTCCTCCCACATTCCAAAGACAAACTGATTGGGAATTTAGATTATGAGCCCCAATGGGGACAGTGATATTGCCTTTAAAGCACTGTGGAAATAAATCCCGCTACAATGCCAATAAAATCAATAAATATAGAACTTTGAATATATTGGATTTGTCAATGGGTGCAATTATGGCGTAAAAACAGACACTTTTGTGTTTCGTTCACACAGCCATTGGAGGGAAAGTCAGAAACTTTGTGTTAAGGTCTGTGGAATTCACCTAATAGCAATAAATGAGAGTTGCGTTTGCAGCCCGGGGTCCACCGTGCAGGCAGAGCCTGCTGCTAGTAAGATGGCGCTAACTGGCGGTATGAGCGCGCACTGTTATTCCACAGAGTCACAGACATAGACGCTGTGGCACTATATGGCGGTATGAGCGGACTCTGTTACTCCACAGAGCTGCTGTGATAGAGACTGTATCCTGTTAACCTCACAGGAGACACAAATAACTGCTAAGCAAATTGCAGTCCGTGGTCATGCAGTCAGAAACGCAGACAACCAACTCCTCACCGGAGGTGCCGGTATTCTAGTGGCGTTTTACAGCCGAGCCCTAATCACACACGTACATGACCACACTGGCGCAAAGCACGTAACAGGATTGATACTAGCGCATGGCCGTGCGGTCATGCAAGCCTTTTATAGCAGCAGCAACTACAAGACCTTCCAGAAAGGACCAATGGGAAACTGCTCCAGAACACAAACAGCTTCAGGACCTTCCAGGAGGACCAATGGGAGTCGCTGCTGTAATCGAGCATGTGACCCCTGATCTCCAATGGGAGATCTTGTCCTGGGCATGCTCAGATGGAGTAACAGAGGACTTAGTCCCAGAGCTGCCTGCTCCAGCACTGGTTACAATAGAGGAACCAGGAGAGGCAGCAGCAAGCCTCTGCACAGTATTAAACCGGGCGAGACGCTGGGACCGACGTCTCTGCTGAGCAGGTTCCACTGCGGCCGGAGATGGATGGGGGACCGCAGAGGGACTGGCTTCAGATTCCCCTTGTGCAGCAGTGGGAACTCGATCCCTAATACTTTGTCAAATTTGACAGCGCGAATAGCAGTCCTATTTTTTCTTTCAAAATGATGAATGCTAGAAGGTAAAGTCAACATACCACATTGTCAGGTACGGACTGGAGCTGAAATTCAGCGCTGGCATTTGAAATCACACAAGCGCATGATGTCCACGCTCCAAAGCTTCAGATGAGATATATTACTACTATTACCCTGGATGGAGGAAAGCAAGATTTACTACAAGAACAAATATTTCTAATGATACCTTTGGGCCTGCTGGGGTAAGTAACAGAGTCAGTGACTTTGTGCTCCGTCACAACTCTTAACAGTATGGGTGTCTTGAGGACACCGATTTTGCTAATAACGTAGCAGACAATGCAGCCCATGACCAGACAGGCCCTTCTGGCATTTGCCACAATTGCCAGATGGCCAGTCCAGCCCTGCATATTATAATTCATTGGTGTCCTAAAGTTACCTTTGGGCTCCATTGTATGGATCTGGCATTGCATTGTGGCTTCAGTTGTGCATAAAGCCTATCAGAATGATGCATAATACTTACATGGAGATAGTCAGCAGCTGCAATCCCATGCCAGGTCATTTGCCCTTCTAACATAAAGGAGCCTTGTTGCAGATTTTTCATTTGTGCACCTACATTCAAAAGATTTAAGATTTTAGATGTAAAGGTACTGCCACACTGAGCTATCCCGCTAGCGATCTCGTTAGCGTTGCATACTAATGAGATCGCTAGCGGGATTGTTTCTATATCGCTAAATGCTGCCGCATTTAGCGATATAGTTAACGACGCTATCGCCGTTAGCGATCTTCTTAACGACTTTAGCGGTACAAAAGTACCGCTAAATCGCTAAGAAAAGGTGCCACACAGCGATTAGATACTTACCAGCGGGAGCGCCAGCGACGAGCGAGATCACAGCAGGAAGCTCGTCGCTGGAAGCTGCCGCACTGAACAATATCGCTAACGGGATCGCTAAATAGTGACGTTTTTTTAGCGATCCCGTTAGCGATATTGTTTAGTGTGGCATACCCTTAAAAGGCAACTCAATTTTCTACATGACAGATTTAATCTAGATTATTTGGTAACAAGAATATAATAGCTATCTGGAGATGACACCTTCCATTGCAAAGTAGATAGAGGAAATATCTGAAGTATTGTAGCATCTTTATTCTCTCTTCTAGCTTAACACCTAAGGGAAGAAAAACGTTGCAAATTATTCAGTGTGCTTTTGTTATGTAGTTTTTACATCAAGGATATCTATTTCGTACAGAAAAAGTTCTTTGTTAGAACTTAGTTATTTTTTGGATAAAGCTTTGGGGTTGAAATAATTTGATAATGATGAAGCAGGGAGAGTCAGTGACTCATAGGTCATATGTGGGTGGCAGGTGAAGCAAGGGTTGGCCTAAAGCAGAGGTCTTTAATGAGACTTGCTGTGCAAGTTTTCAAGTCTGTTATATTCATTTATTCCCTTTTCTATATAGAAGAATTCTCTTTTCAATGGAGTGCAAATAGGGACATGTTCAAGAAGGCAATTTGGATCTAATAATTTGTGAGTATTCAACACATTTATACTTAACTGTGTAAATAGTGGAACGTACAGCTGTGAAATAATGTATATTACTGTCATTTACGTCGACAGATGTCTCCAGTTTATGTTTAGCTTATAGTGAAATCAATGAGTGACAATAATAAAATAATAATAACTTAATGTAATAAATGTAAGAGTTAAATGTTAATAGAATTTCAATATTTTGGTATTTTTATATTGTGATGAAACAATAGACCCTATTTACTATTGTGACTTTTCCTTGGCCTTGTTGGATAATATTTTTCTACATTTTGCCCCAAATTGTAAATTTTAGAATTATTAATTGTTATCTAAAGTACAGTTTGTGCCACACTAAAGATTTTCATTGTTTAACTTGAAAAGGGGGAGGCTTAAGATACACCTACATGCATCAAACCTCTGGTGCAAAAAATTAGACTAAAAGTAAGCTAAGAGGTAGTGTAAAGTTGGAAAAAAGTGTCAATAATATGTTTAATCATAATTTATTATCGAGCATGAGCAACTATGATACATTTTATGATTAATGTACAGGTGTACAAATACGCTATATAGCCAAACTACAAACGTATACATACACGATGCATCAGCACACTGCGATTAATGAATATATGAACTCCAATATTCTAATCGTTAAAAACATTAGGTACTTAGGTAGCGTTTTTTTTTTAATCAAAGAGCACAAAAGCCATCCCACCACGTCAAAGAACTGGTTCCTAACCACTAAATGTCCTACCTCGCATGTGCCAAACGATGCTTCGCCCAAGGTGAGTGAAAGAAAATCCAGGCAACGCTCACAATTAAAACCTTGTGTTTTCCAACAACATTTACAAAACCATTTTTTTAACCCCTTCACCCCCAAGGGTGGTTTGCACGTTAATGACCGGGCCAATTTTTACAATTCTGACCACTGTCTCTTTATGAGGTTATAACTCTGGAACGCTTCAACGGATCTTCGCGATTCTGAGACTGTTTTCTCGTGACATATTGTACTTCATGTTAGTGGTAAAATTTCTTCGATATACCTTGCGTTTATTTTTGAAAAAAACGCAAATATGGCGAAAATTTTAAAAATTTTGCAATTTTCAAACTTTGAATTTTTTTTCCCTTAAAACAGAGAAATATGTCACACAAAATAGTTAAGAAATAACATTTCCCACATGTCTACTTTACATCAGCACAATTTTGGAACCAAAATTTTTCTTTGTTAGGAAATTAGAAGGGTTAAAAGTTGACCAGTGATTTCTCATTTTTACAACAAAATTTACAAAGCCATTTTTTTAGGGACCACCTCACATTTGAAGTCACTTTGACGGGTCTATATGGCAGAAAATACCCAAAAGTGACACCATTATAAAAACTGCACCCCTCAAGGTACTCAAAACTACATTCAAGAAGTTTATTAACCCTTCAGGTGCTTCACAGGAGCTGAAGCAACGTGGATGGAAAAAATTAATATTTAACTTTTTAGCCACAAAAATGATCTTTTACAAACTTTTTTTTATTTTCACAAGGGTAAAAGGAGAAAATGGACAGATAAAGTTGTTGTGCAATTTCTCCTGAGTACGCCAATACCCCATATGTGGGGGAAAACCACTGTTTGGGCACACGGCAGAGCTCGTAAGGGAAGGAGCGCCGTTTGACTTTTTCAAACTAAAATTGGCTGGAGTTGAGATTGGACGCCATGTCGTGTTTGGAGAGCCCCTGATACGCCTAAACAGTGGAAACCCCCCACAAGTGACACCATTTTGGAAACTAGACCCCCTAAGGAACTTATCTAGATCTGTTGTGAGCACTTTGAACCCCAAAGTGTTTCACAAAAGTTTATAATGCCTGGGTGTGAAAAAAAAAAAAAAATTTCTACAAAAATGATTTTTTAGTCCCAAATTTTTGATTTTTCCCAAGGAAATTGGACCCCAAAACTTGTTGTCCAATTTGTCCTGAGTACGCTGATACCCCATATGTGGGGGGGGAAACTGTTTGGGCGCACGGCAGGGCTTGGAAAAGAAGCAGTAACGTTTTGGAATGCAAACATTGATGGGGGTCATGTTCCGTTTGTAGTGCCCCAGATGAGCCTAAACAGTGGAAACCCCCCACAAGTGACCCCATTTTGGAAGCTAGACCCCCTAAGGTACTTATTAGATCTTTGGTGAGCACTTTGAACCCCCAAGTGCTTCACACAAGTTTATAATGCCCGGGCATGAAAATAAAAAATCCTATTTTTTTCCCACAAAAATTATCTCTTAGTCACTAATTTTTTATTTTCCCATAGGTAACAGGAGAAATTGGACCACAAAATTTGTTGTCCAATTTGTCCTGAGTACGCTGATACCCCATAGGTGGGGGGGAACCACTGTTTGGGCGCATGGCAGAGCTCGGAATGGAAGGAGCACTATTTGACTTTTTCCAACCAAAATTGGCTGGAATTGAGATTGGACGCCATGTTGCATTTGGAGAGCCCCTGATGTGCCTAAACAGTGGAAACCCCTCACAAAATACCCCATTTGGGAAACTAGACCCCCTAAGGAACTTATCTAGATCTTTGGTGAGCAATTTGAACCCCAAGTGCTTCACACAAGTTTATAACGTAGAGCCGTAAAATTAAAAAATTATATTTTTTCCACAAAATTGATCTTTTCACCCCAATTTTTATTTTCCCAAGGGAAACAAGACTCCAAAAGTTATTGTGCAATTTGTCCTGAGTGCGCTGATACCCCATATGTGGGGTTAAACCACTGTTTGGGTGCATGGCAGAGTTTGGAAGGGAAGGAGCGCCGTTTGACTTTTTCAACGCAGAATTGGCTGGATGCCATGTCGTGTTTGGAGAGCTCCTGATCTGCCTAAACAGTGGAAACCCCCCACAAATGACACCATTTTGGAAAATAGACCCCTCAAGGAACTTATCTAGATGTGTGGTGAGCACTTTGAACCCCGAAGTGCTTCACAGAAGTTTATAACGTACAGCCGTAAAAATAAAAAATCCTTTTTTTTTTTTACAAAAATGATTTTTTCGCCCCCAATATTTTATTTTCACAAGGGTAACAGGAGAAATTGGACCCCAAAAGTTGTTGTCCAATTTGTCCTGAGTACGCTGATACCCAATATGTGGGAGTAAACTACTGTATGGGCGCACGTCGGGGCTCGGAAGGGAAGTAGTGACGTTTTGGATTGCAGACTTTGATGGAATGGTCTGGGGGAGTCATGTCGCATTTGGAGAGCCCCTGATGCGCCTAAACAGTGGAAACCCCCCACAAGTGACCCCATTTTGGAAAATAGACCCCACAAGGAACTTATCTAGATGTGTGGTGAGCACTTGAACCCCGAAGTGCTTCACAGAAGTTTATAACGTACAGCCCGTAAAAATAAAAAATCCTTTTTTTTTTACAAAAATGATTTTTTCGCCCCCAATATTTTATTTTCACAAGGGTAACAGGAGAAATGGACCCCAAAGTTGTTGTCCAATTTGTCCTGAGTACGCTGATACCCAATATGTGGGAGTAAACTACTGTATGGGCGCACGTCAGGGCTCGAAGGGAAGTAGTGACGTTTTGGATTGCAGACTTTGATGGAATGGTCTGGGGCGTCCATGTCCATTTGGAGATCCCCTGATGCGCCTAAACAGCAGAAAACCCCCAATTCTAACTCCAACCCTAACCCCAAACACCAATAACCCTAGTCCCAACCCTAACCACAAACCTAACCCTAACACACCCATAACCCTAATCCCAACCCTAATCCTAACGTTAGCGCCAACCCTAACCCTAATACTAACGTTAGCGCCAACCCTAACCCTAACTTTAGCCGCAACCCTAACCCTAACGGGAAAATGGAAATAAATACATTTTTTTAATTTTATTATTTTTCCCTAACTAAGGGGGTGATAAAGGGGGTTTGATTTACTATTTATAGCGGGTTTTTGGGATTGGCAGCTGTCACCTAAAAGACGCTTTATATTGCAAAAAATAGTTTTTTGCATCACCACATTTTGAGAGCTATAATTTTTGCATATTTTGGCCCACAGAGTCATGTGAGGTCTTATTTTTTGCGGTACGAGTTGATGTTTTTATTTGTACCATTTTTGAGCACGTGACATTTTTTGATCGCTTTTTATTTTGATTTTTGGGAGGTTAGAATGAACAAAAATCAGCAATTCATGAATTTCTTTTGGGGGAGGCGTTTATACCGTTCCGCGTGTGGTAAAATTGATAAAGCAGTTTTATTCTTCGGGTCAGTACGATTATGGCGATACCTCATTTATATCATTTTTTTAGGTTTTGGCGCTTTTATAGAATGAAAACTATTTTATATAAAAAATCATTATTTTTGCATCGCTTTATTCTGCGAGCTATAACTTTTTATTTTTTCGCTCATGATGCTCTGTGATGGCTCGTTTTTTGCGGGACAAGATGACGTTTTCAGTGGTACCATGATTATTTATATCGGTCTTTTTGATCGCGTGTTATTTCACTTTTTGTTCGGCGGTATGATGATAAAGCATTGATTTTTTGCTTCGTTTTTTTTTTTTTTAAGGGGTTCACTAAAAGGGTTAACTAGTGGGACAGTTTTATAGGGGGGGTCGTTACGGACGCGGCGATACCAAATATGTGTACTTTTATTGTTTTGTTTTTTTTATTTACAGGAAAAAATGAATTTATTGGGGAATTTTTTTTTTTTTTTTTATGATTTTTTTTTACACTTTTTATTTTTACTTTTTTTACTTTTTTACTTTGTCCCAGGGTGGGACATCACAGTATTTTATCAGATCGCTGGTGTGACAGTGTGCACAGCACTCTGTCACACCAGCGATCGCTCTGGCATCGCTGCAGGCTTCCCCAGCGCCTGCTCTCAGCAGGCACTGAGGAAGCCGCCTCCCTGCAGGACCCCGGCGCCATCTTGGATCCGGGGACCTGGAGGGAGGACGGACCCTCGGAACAGCGCAACACATCGCGCTGCTCTGAGGGTCTCAGGGGAGCGCGCAGGGGGCCCCTGCCTGCGCGATCTCACCTGTGCCCGGGTACACCGCGATCATGTTGATCGCGGTGTGCCAAGGTTAATGTGCCGGGAGCGGTCCGTGACCACTCCTGACACACAGTCACGGGTGTCAGCTGTGATAATCAGCTGACACCCGCGCGATCACTGTGCTCCCCCGGGAGCGCAGCTGATCGCCATGACGTACTATTCCGTCCATGGGAATTGGTCAGGTCACATGGACGAATAGTACGTCTGATGGCAGAGAGGGGTTAAGGACCACATCACATTTGATGTCACTCTGAGTGGTCTATATGATAGATGATGCCCAAAAATGACACCATTCTAAAAGCTGCACCCCTCAAGGTGCTCAAAACCACATTCAAGAAGTTTCTTATTATTAACCCTTCAGGTGCTTCACAAGAAATTTTTGAAAAGAAAAGTTAACTTTTAACTTTTTTTTTCACAAAAAATTTACTTCAGATCCATTTTTTTTTAAATTTGACAAGGGTAACAGGAAAAACTGGACCTCAAAATTTGTTGTACAACTTCTCCTGAGCAAGGCAAAACCCTATATGAGGGAGAAAACCACTGTTTGGGCGCACGGCAGAGCTCAGAAGGGAAGGAGTGCCATTTGACTTTTTCAATGTAAAATTTCCTGGAATCATTATCGAACATCATGTCCCGCTTGGAGAGCTCTTGATGTGCCTAAACAGTGGAAAAAACCCCCATAAGTGACACCACTTTGGAAACTAGACCCTTCAAGGAATGTATTTAGATGCATGGTGAGCACCTTAAACCCCAAGGTTCTTTTGAGTTTATAAGGTTGAGCAATGAAAACAATAAACTCACATTTTCCTCAGAAAAATGTTGTTTTAGCCCTAAGTTTTTAATTATTCTAAGGGTTAATAAGATTTTTTTTACAACAAACTGAGGTCCAGTTTGTCCAGAATGCTCCAATACCCTATATGTAGTCAGGAAATATTTTTCAGGCACAGTGCAAAGCTGAAAAGGTAAGGAGCGCCAGATTTTACCGTTATGGTTTCCAGGTGCCATGACCCACTAGGAGAGCCCATGAGGTGTCAGAAAAGCAGAACCCCCGATAAGTTACCCCATTTTACAAACTACACCTCTCAATGAATACATCTAGTGGTGCAGTGATCATATTGACACTACGGGTGTGTCACAGAATTTTATACCATTGAGCAGTGAAAAAAAATTAACTACATTTTTCCTATCAAAAATAAGTTTTAGCCCCAGCTCTTACATTTTCACACAAGAAGTGGGTAAAAATGGCACTGAAATTTGTCCCACAATTTCTACTGAATGTGGCAATACCCTATATGTGGCTGTACCATACTACTTATCCATACTTAGAGACTCGGGATGAACTTAGTAATTTTTGCCTCCTGGAGCGCAGATTTTCCAAGAAGAGTTTGTAGACTCTTTACACAAAGCCCCTAATTGCTAGAAGAGAATAATTCCCCCTCAAGTTACCCCATTTTGGAAATTATACCCCTTTGGGAATTTATCTACAGGTGTAGTGCTGATTTTAACTCCACGGGTATTTTCCAGAAACAAGCAGCAGTGAATGTTGCTAAGTAAAAATTGCAAACTACATTTGTAGTGACCAGTACACTGTGTTGACCAGTACGTTGCAGTCACCAGTACGTTATGCCCAGCCCATGCTTCTGTATGCATGCACCCATAAGTTAGGTGGGCTCTCATCGCTTCAGATATGCCAAACATGTGGACGCTATATGTGGTTTAGGTACACTGTGGGGCTCAGAAGCGAAGTGGCATTTGGATTTGGGAGCACAGAATTTGCTGATTTTCTTTTGGAGGGTTATGGAGCCATTTTGCTTTCCCAGAGCCTTTGTACTATCAGTAATATGGAAGCCCCCTATATTTGCATTAACCCTAGAACGCATACTGGGGCCTCGCAGGCCTGCTAGTTTAATTGTTTTCAATTTTCTGCAAGATTACTATAGTTAGAATTCTGAAACTCTAGGTATTCCTCAAGTAAAAAATGGGAAGAAGCCAGCGCTGCCTATGGTCAGCATGCAATACATAAAGTGCATATGCACATATTGGTTTCTAACTGTATTTAAAAATGAGACATTTGGCAAATAATTGATTGATTCTTTGAGCCACCCCGCCACGACAAGGCGTTCTCATATGGAGCAGTTCTACTCTACGTTTTTTATATTCGCTGTGCCATTACGGTCTCTTAAATATATTAAAAGCAAGACTGCAAAAAAACTGCAAAAGTACCTGAAGCATAGCTGAATCACTCCCATGGTGCCAGTAAGGCAAGCGCAGGTAAAAGTCGACCAGGTCCGGAGATGGACATTTCAGATCTGACGTTTTAAGCCCGTGTACTTACTTTTTTTGTTGTTTTTTGCACATTATAATGTAGTGGGAATGTATCCTTACTTTGCAATTTTCAAATAAACTTTGAAAAGTATTTTTATTTGAGTTATTCCATGTTATTGCACACAGGCCTAAAAGGCCCCAGGTATGTGAAAGTGTAGATTTCTATGGGTATGCGTTCTAGGGTTAACAGATGACAAACTTTTGTGAGCGGTGGCTTTTTTGTGGATTGAGTTGAAGCTTTTATTGAGAACATGTTACGTAACGTTTTGGATCACATTTATCCGGCGCTCTACGCTGACCACTTACTTTGGAGTTTCCATCTAAATCTCCGAGTGATGTGATTGAAATGAACCCCCCGAGGGATCCATTCACTATGAGGGAGCAGAGTTACACTGCACTCCATCTGGCCTCTGTTCAGCGGTGTCCTTCTTTTCAGAAGTGCACAAAACTGTGGCCAGCAGCACTTTTATGCAATCTTAAAAAGATGGACACCGCCGGATCACAGGTCAGACAGCATCCACAATGCCTCCATCTGCCTCATTAAAGGAAATCTTCCGCTAGAGGTTCTATCTCAATCACATATTTCAGAGATTTAGACGGAAAACCCGGTGAAAGTGCTCAACTCAGAGCTCAGGATAATTGTGTGCTGAGCCTTACTGCTATCTTTGAGAGGCAGAATGAAAAATGAACAGTAGGTGAAGAATTGTTTTTATTAATTTTTTATGCCATTCCTTGTGCAGTATAAGTGATTAGGTGACTTTATTCTTCGGGTCTGTGCGATTACAGTGACACTAGATTTATACCAGGTTTTTGTTTTTGACAGCTGTCACATACTAAAAGATTCTTTCTATTGCAAAAAATTGTTTTTGCGTCACCATATTTTGAGAACTATTAATTTTCCATATTTTGCCCCACAGAGTCATGTGATTACTTCTGTTTTGTGGGACAAGTTGCCGTTTTTATTGGTACCATTTTCGGGAACTTGACATTTTTTTATTGCTTTCTATTCCGATTTTTGGGAGGCAGAGTGAACAAAAACCAGCAATTCAGACTTTTTTTGGGAGGGCGAAGGCAGGACTGAAACTTGCGTTGGGGCAGGTGCACAATCCCTGAGGCCATGGAGACTGTCATTGCTTCTCTGTAGAGGTATGACCCCTTATACCATATGCCTGTCAGCACAAGGCCATGGTGGCTACTCATTATAGTTGTATGATGTGTGGACTGGGTTGTGGGATGTAATAATCCCTATACAAAGTGTATGCTGGTTGATTGTTTTCTATCATGAGAGATGTATTTTTATACAAATTTTCATGTACATTTTTTAATGTCAAATCATGATATGTACTTGTTTAAATGCAGTTACACCCAGGGCTGTGTGCCCTAGTTTTTTGCAGTTGTTTTTGTGATATGTGCATTATCCCTTTTTCTTGCTCCCCTACACCTCATTTGTTATTGTACAACTAATAAATTTAAATTGTTTTAATATTTCTGGACCGCAGTATAGTTTATTTTCCTTTTGTCGTGTTTCCATTTTATATGACGATAGGTCCCTATAAAGTCCATATTATATTTATATGTTCCTAGGTGATATATATAGGTATTAGCAATTGGCATTTACCTTGTGTTTGGATCATAAAAGTTCTATTTATAGACACAATGCAGCCTATTAGTGGTGGGAATGGGGTATACAGAGCTCATGAATATGGAGGACAACAGGACAGCAGGTTTATTAGCCTCTAGTGATAATCTCCAGCTGTTAAAAAGTGATTTTTATCAAAACTACACTAAGCAGCCAAGTAAGTGACACATCACTGTAGTCTGGGTCCCTGTCTCCGCATCATGTTGATCTGGGATTAGGTAACAAAAACTTTGACAGATTATCTTTCAAATTTTGCGCATCTTTGAGCTGTCCATGTACAAGAAATTTAAATCTAAGAAAGCCATAAGGTGGCATAAATTTTAACAACATTATAAGTCAGTTTTCTGTTCAATTAATTAGGAGGTGATCTGCAGTATACAGGAACTACCCTGCAGTGTTCTTCTACATAAACTGTTTTCTTTCAGCCAGAGCTGGTGTCAACTGTTCCAATAGGATAACACTCAGTGTAGGACTCCCACCAGTCTGAAAATAAATGATAAATATAATAATGTAAAACCCATTTAATGTTTCTTTTACAGACAAGAAGGCATCTGTTGTTGGAGAATGACCTTTTGATTAAATCAATTTGTGTGATTGAAATATATATATATACATATAAATATTGTAATGGTTAAGTGCATAGCCTATGACATGGGAGGCTAGGGTTCAAATTCTGGCTCTGCCCTGTGGAGAATAAATTAAAATAAATTATATATCAAGGCTCCTAACACTATAATACTACCTTAGGTGGCTGTTATAGCTGTTAAAAAGTGCATAACCACGACATGGAAGACTGGGGGTTCAAATCCCTGTTGGAAATAATATACCAGTAGTGGTCCTTGGGCAAGACTACTAACACTATAGTGCCTAGCTCAATGAACATGAGAGTGTCACGAACAAAGAGTGTTTTGCCGGCTCAGACGTCGCCCGAATTACCAAGGTATGCGTCAGATGTCAAGGAACCAGGACAATCTGATGATAAATGGGCTACTGGAACAAACCATACATGGACAAGGCAAGATAAACTGGATCTGATGAAATGCTATTGTAACAGCAGACCAATTGAGAGAGGATATATAAAGTGTATGAGGAAACTCTGGATGGATACAAGACCTGCATGTCCACTAACTGAGAAGCAACTAGTCACCCAATGGTTCATTGAGATGGCTCAACTTCACTGCAGATCCACCCCACATGAAGACCTGAAAGAACAACATGTGTAACCCCCTGAAAATCCTGATCCAATCCTGCAATTAGAGAGCATTGCAGCTGATCTTAAACAGAATATCTTAGATAAACTAAATACCATCAATACCAGAGATCAACTACCAAGGCTCAGCAAAGAAACATCACCAGACAGTATGCTAGAAGATGCCAATAAAGCACTTGCATCAATAACTACCACCACCATAACTCAAACTAATAAACTGATCTATGCTACTGCCTCAGTAATCATGGAAATACTTGGCTTTACAATCAGCAAGAACAACAGAAGTACGAGATCCCTTGGAAAAGAAGACTGGAGACAAAGATCAAGGTGACATGGAGGGAAGTCAACCAACTAACAGAAATACAGAAGGGTGGAAAGATCAAGAATAAGACCAAGCTGGACAAGTATAAAGGCCTGACCCCAACTGAAGCCCTAGAGACTGCTAAACAAAGGCTCACAGCACTCGCTGCAAGACTAGGGAGATACACTAGAGAAGCTGAGGCTAAGAAGATAAATGCCCTCTTCTCCAAAGAACCATCCAAGGTGTACGCCCAAATTCAGAGTAACAGCACAAAGGCAGCAACTCCACCAATAGCAGAGCCTGAACAATAGTGGAGGAACATATGAGAGAAGGAAAAAACACAAAACAACAGTGCAATGTAGCTGCAAGATCTGAAAATGAAACACACAAACCACCCAGATCAAGAACCAGTCACCATTACAGAAGCAGACATCCAACAGCAGGTCAAGAACATGAAGAGCTGGACAGCACCTGGCCCAGATAAGATCCACACCTACTGGCTAAAGAAATTAACAGCGATACATGAATGCATGGCAAAGCAGATGAACCACTGCTAAAAGGAGGCCACCACTCACCTTGGCTAACACAAGGAAGAACAGTTCTGATCATGAAGGATCCTCAGAAAGGAACAGTTCCATCCAACTACCGCCCGATAACCTTCCTTACAACAACATGGAAACTCCTGTCAGGCATCATAGCCACCAAGCTACAGAACCATATGAACCAGTACATAAATCCAGCTCAGAAAAGCATTGGGACCAACACCAGAGGCTCAAAGCACCAGCTCCTAGTAGATAGAGCAGTCGCTCAAGACTCAAGATCCAGACAGACCAATCTCAGCACAGTCTGGATTGACTACAAGAAAGCCTATGACTCAATGCCACACACACATGTATCTGTGAATGCTTAGCTCTCTACAATGTAAACAGGAAATTAAGAACCTTCCTCAGAAACTCAATGGGACTATTGAGAACAACATTGGAAGTCAACTCAAGACAACTAGCACAAGTAACTATCAAATGCGGCATATACCAAGGTGATACACTGTCCCCATTGCTGTTCTGCATAGGTTTGAAGCCCCTCAGTCAGATAATTACAGAGTCTGGCTATGGCTACAAGTTCAAGAATGGAAACACTATCAGCCACCTCCTCTTCATGGATGACATCAAGCTGTTTGCAAAAAACGAATGCGACATCAATTCACTGATCCACCTGACAAGGATCTACAGCAAAGACATCGGGATGTCTTTCGGACTGGAGAAGTGCGGCCAGTTGGTAGTAAAGAGAGACAAGGTAGTCAACATTGATGGAGTGGAATTACCAGCATGGCACGTAGCAGATGTACAGACATGCTGCAAGTACCTCGGCATCCCACAGGGATACAGTAACCATGATGAGGAGGCAAGGAAAGCAGCAACATCCAAATACCATCAAAGGTTAAGACAGGTCCTGAAAAGCCAGCTCAATGGGAAGTATAAAATCTGCGCCATCAATACATATGCCCTGCCAGTTTTCAGATACCCTGCTGGCATTGTGTGCTGGCAAAAAAAAGAGATGGAAGCTGCAGATGTGAAGACACAAAAGCTCCTCACAGTGCATGGAGGTCTCCACCCTACGTCTAACACTCAAAGATTGTATACCAACAGAAAGGAGGGTGGTCGAGGCTTGATAAGCATCAAAGCCACCATCATAGATGAAGCATGGAGTACCCAGGAATACATCAGAAAAATGGCACCAAAAAAATGAGATGCTGAGAGAAAGCCTAAGGCAGCAAAAACAACAGATCTGGAAGGGAGAACAGGAACATGAAACGCCATGGCAAGACAAGCCGCTGTATGGGATGTACCATCAACAGATAATGGAGGTGGCTGACACAGAGAAATCCTACCAGTGGTTGGAGAAAGCTGGACTACGAGACAGCACAGAGGCACAAATCTTAACGGCACAAGATCAAGCACTAAGTACCAGATCCATAGAAGCAGGAATCTACCAAAAAAGATAAGACCCAAGGTGCAGACTATGCAAATAAACCACAGAAACAGTCCAACACATAGTGTTAGGATACAAAGTGCAAGCAGGAACAGTGTATACCGAATGCCATAATCAAGTAGCGGGAATTGTATACAGGAACATCTGCACAGCATGTGGGCTAAGTCCCCCTAATACAGGTGGGAGACCACAGAGAAAGTAGTGGATAATAAAAGGGTTAAAATCCTGTGGGACTTCAAGATCCAGATAGATAAGCAGGTGTTGGCTAATTAACCAGACATTGTGATAGTAGACAAGGATCAGAAGACTGCAATGATAATAGATGTGGCAGTGCCAAGTGACAGCAACATCAGAAAGAAGGAATATGAGAAGCTGGAGAAATACCAGCGCTTAAAAGGAGAACTGGAGAAGATGTGGAAGGTGAAAGCAATAGTGATGGGCAAGCACTAAAATGCTCGGGTGCTCGTTGTTCGAGTCGTGCAGATTGGAAAACTCGGGTACTCGGACAGAGCAGCTAGCCCAATGTAAGTCTTTGGGAGACCCGAGTATTTTTACCGCGATCCCCCCGGGGTCCTTTAAAGGTCTAAAAACGTCTGAAAATGATGGAATCACTGCTCAAATGACACAGGTACATCATGGGGATCGCCCCTGGAAGCATTCCTGACTCCTTGTTCACAGCTGTAAACAATGTTGTCAGAGTTTTCATGACATTTTTTCCGATGCACCCAAAAACATACTAAAGCGAAAGCAAAACTGATTTTGCAGGGAAATATGTTAAGGCACAGCCTTTCCAAGTTAATGACTTGAATATAAGGCAAAATAATTAACCCCAGACCAAAATATTCCTCCACCACTTGGGATATGTTCAGACGCAGAGTTTTTGAAGCGTTTTTCTACTTTAATATTGATTTCAACCAAAACAAATGCATTCACTGGGAAATGTCATTGTAACATTTAACAACCCTAGCTGGCCATGTGGTGTGTGACACATAAGCAGACACATCTTGTTTCATTTATGAAGGAGGGACTCTTAAAGTCACAGAGCCTATTTTTACAGGGGTATCAGGCAGCATTAATCTTCTTAAAGGGCCATTTTTAAACAGTGGGTTTCCTAAACTGTTATAGCCTATGCAGTGAGTGGATGGGCTGCCAAGAATTACACACACCACAATACCCCTTTCACGAGATGTCCAGGAGGCTTCCATAAAAAATGTTTAATTGAATGCAAGGACTGCCCTACATACTCAAGTCATATGCAACTCAATAAGCCTTTGAACCCACATACTGGATGGGCCCCGGAAAATCCACTTCAACTTCTTTATGTTGTCCTCCCATTCTTTTTTTTTTTTTTTACGACTGCAATGCCTGCCCTGCTTCCAAGTCATACGCACCCCAATAAGCTTTTGAACCCACATACTGGATGGGCCCAAGAAACTCCACTTCACCTTCTTCATGCTGTCCTCCCATTGTGTTTTTTGTGTCATTGCCTGCAAGGCCTGCCCTGCTACCAAGTCATATGCACCCCAATAAGCCTTTGAACCCACATACTGGATGGGCCCCGTAAACTCCACTTCACCTTCTTCTTCTTGTTCTCCCATGCTTTTTTTTGTCAGTGACTGCATGCCTGCCCTGCTAATAAGTCATATGCACCTCAATATGCCTTTGAACCCAACACACTGGATGGGCCCAGGAAAATCCACTTAAACTTCTTCATGTTGTCCACCCATTCTGTTTGTTTTGTCTGTGACTGCAAGTCCTGCGCTGCTACCAAATGTAAAGAAGAAGCAGCATCCATCCAGGTGAAGAAAAATAGAAAATCTTTATTCTGCCATAAGAAACAACGACGTTTCGGCCATTCAGTGGCCTTTTTCAAGTATACACAGGCGACCCTTATATAGTGTGGAGGAGCCAATCACTATAAAGGGAAACGCCTCCATGCTAATAGATATATATACAAATATAATAAAAATATAACAAAACAGTGATCAAATAACAACGTTTGTACATCGTGAAATGATATCCCATATACAGTACATAAACACCCAAAAGTAACAATTAATAACGGAGGTAAACAATAATATAACAACACCCCACCAATCATAATCTGGCTGCATCATATCCATGGTGACCATAGGCGAATCAAACGGGCCGGAACACCTAAGTAGTCCGCACCAATCAAAATATTTATATACCTTTGGCGCCTTCTCCGTCAGCCCATCATCGGTTTAATACCTTATACTTCATTCTAGTGGTTGTATAGTGACGCCATTGTCGCGCCAAGAAATGACGCGTAGGGCTGCGCCGAGGATTCTCCAATCAAAACCGCCTAATTCTCGTCACGTGTTTCAAAAGTCACATGATCCATCGCGTCATAGAGTCCGCGCATGCGCAGGACATATTAAAGTTGAAATCTCACAGAACAGACCTCCAGGCCATAGGTTTAATAGCGTAATATCGCGGTATTTCGGAACAAGATCTTAGATGGAAAAAAACATAAACCACAAGTGAATATACAGCAAATAATGGGCGAAAAAGCAAAACACCAGAATAACTCTTAAAAATGGGGTGAGATTTCCAAAATTAAACATATATGTTATAATTTTAACCACCGACCTAAAAAGACAAAAATAGGGAAGAGGGAAAGGAAAAATATTTAAATCAATAAAAACATCTAAAAGCAATATACAGAAGATGAGACTCGAACTAAAGGGGCTAATCATATACAAATCTGTAGATTATAGTCCAAATTAAGACCCTTCGGCTGTAACGTATCAAGAATAGATATCCAGCGAAGTTCTTTTCTCTTTAGTAACTTGGACCTATCGCCACCCCGTCTCAGATTGGGAACACCATCAATTACTCTGAATCTAAGCTGATTCACGGAGTGTCTGCAATCGACAAAATGTTTTGACACAGGTAAGTCTGTTAATTTGGTCCTAATGGTGCTCTTATGCTTGCTGATGCGTGCTCTCACCTCCATCGTGGTTTCCCCCACATACATCAACTCACATGGACAGGTGAGAACATACACAACAAAACTAGAGGAGCACGTATAGCGTTCCCTAATGGAAAATTTCTTCCCTGTTTGCGGGTGGTTAAAGCTATCACCACGTAGCATGTTACCGCAACATGCACAACCAAGGCAAGGAAAATTTCCCAACCTGGGTGGGCATAATGTGGTTTGTCTCAAATGTTTACTCATACCAATATCAGATCTAACTAGCATGTCTTTGAGATTACGCCCACGTCTGTAAGAGAGTAATGGTCTATCAGAAAATTCTGCAACATGTGGGAGGCCCATCCGCAATAAGTTCCAATGTTTGTTGAGAATACCACCTATTTTATCACTAGCAGGACAAAACGTAGAAACAAAAGGAACACGTTTGGAGGTATTTCTACGCACACGGTTAGTACTATCCAGTGTCAGAACCATGGCTTCCTGTTTATATCTCTGTACGCTCTTTGCTGGATAGCCTCTTTTAACCCCTCTCTGACATTAGACGTACTATCCCGTCCATAAAACCCGTGCCATTCTGACCATGGACGGGATAGTACGTCATAGGCGATTAGCTGCGCTCCCGGAGGGAGCGCAGCTAATCGCCGCCGGGTGTCAGCTGATTATCACAGCTGACACCCGTGACTGTGTGTCAGGAGCGGTCACGGACCGCTCCCGGCACATTAACCCCTTGCACACCGCGATCAAACATGATCGCGGTGTACTGGGGGCACAGGGGAGGATCGCGCAGGGTGGGGGCTCCCTGCGCGCCCCCCTGAGACCCTCAGAGCAGCGCGATGTGATCGCGCTGCTCTGAGGGCTTCCTCCTTCCCAGGACCCGGATCCAAGATGGCGCTGGGGTCCTGGAGGGAGGCGGCTTCCTCAGTGCCTGCCGAGAGCAGGCATGAGGAAGCGTCCTGCACTGCCTGTCACATCGCTGGTGTGACAGAGTGCTGTGCACACTGTCACACCAGCGATCTGATGAAATACAGTGATGTCCCACCCTGGGACAAAGTAAAAAAGTAAAAAAAAGTAAAAATAAACATGTGTAAAAAAAAATCCAAAAAAAAAAAAAATATTCCCCAATAAATTCATTACTTATTGTAAATAAAAAAAATAAAACAATAAAAGTACACATATATGGTATCGCCGCGTCCGTAACGACCCCCCCTATAAAACTGTCCCACTAGTTAACCCCTTTTGTGAACCCCTTAAAAAATAAAAAATAAAAACGAAGCAAAAAATCAGTGCTTTATCATCATACTGCTGAACAAAAAGTGGAATAACACGCAATCAAAAAGACGGATATAAATAAACATGGTACCGCTGAAAACATCATCTTGTCTCGCAAAAAACGAGCCATCACACAGCATCATCAGCAAAAAAATAAAAAAGTTATAGCTCGCAGAATAAAGCGATGCAAAAATAATTATTTTTTATATAAAATTGTTTTTATTCTATAAAAGCGCCAAAACATAAAAAAATTATATAAATGAGGTATAGCCATAATCGTACTGACCCGAAGAATAAAACTGCTTTATCGATTTTACCACACGCGGAACAATAAAAACGCCTCACCCAAAAGAAATTCATGAATTGCTGATTTTTGTTCATTCTAACCTCCCAAAAATCGAAATAAAAAGCGATCAAAAAATGTCACATGCTCAAAAATGGTACCAATAAAAGCGTCACCTCGTCCCGCAAAAATTAAGACCTCACATGACATTGTGGGCCAAAATATGCAAAATTTATAGCTCTCAAAATGTGGCGATGCAAAAAACTACTTTTTGCAATAAAAAGCGTCTTTTAGCGTGACAGCTGCCAATCATAAAAACCGCTATAAATAGTAAATCAAACCCCCCTTTATCACCCCCTTAGTTAGGGAAAAATAATAAAATAAAAAAAATGTATTTATTTCCATTTTCCCATTAGGGTTAGGGTTAGGGTTTCGGCTAAAGTTAGGGTTAGGGTTGGCGCTAAAGTTAGGATTAGGGTTAGAGTTAGGATTAGGGTTAGGGTTGGGATTAGGGTTGGGACTAGGGTTAGGGGTGTGTTGGGGTTAGGGTTGGAGTTAGAATTGGGGGGTTTCCGCTGTTTAGGCACATCAGGGGCTCTCCAAATGTGACATGGCGTCTGATCTCCATTCCAGCCAATTCTGCGTTGAAAAAGTCAAACGGTGTTCCTTCACTTCTGAGCTCTGCCATGCGTCCAAACAGTAGTTTATCCCCACATATGGGGTATCAGCGTACTCTGGACCCCAAGAGTTATTGTGAAATTTGTCCTATTTCTTCTGTTACCCTTGGGAAAATAAAAAACTGGGGGCGAAAATATTATTTTTGTAAAAAAAATAAGATTTTTTTGTTTTTACGGCTGTACATTATAAACTTCTGTGAAGCACTTGGGGCTTCATAGCGCTCACCACACATCTAAATAAGTTCCTTGTGGGGTCTATTTTCCAAAATGGGGTCACTTGTTGGGGATTTCCACTGTTTAGGGCATCAGGGGCTCTCCAAATGCGACATGACGCCCCCAGACCATTCCATCAAAGTCTGCAATCCAAAACGTCACTACTTCCCTTTCCGAGCCCTGACATGCGCCCATACAGTAGTTTTCTCCCACATATTGGGTATCAGCGTACTCAGGACAAATTGGACAACAACTTTTGGGGTCCAATTTCTCCTGTTGCCCTTGTGAAAATAAAATATTGGGGGCGAAAAAATCATTTTTGTAAAAAAAAAAAAGGATTTTTTATTTTTACGGCTGTGCGTTATAAACTTCTGTGAAGCACTTCGGGGTTCAAAGTGCTCACCACACATCTAGGTAAGTTCCTTGTGAGGTCTATTTTCCAAAATGGGGTCACTTGTGGGGGGTTTCCACTGTTTAGGCGCATCAGGGGCTCTCCAAATGCGACATGACGCCCCCAGACCATTCCATCAAAGTCTGCAATCCAAAACGTCACTACTTCCCTTTCCGAGCCCTGACATGCGCCCATACAGTAGTTTTCTCCCACATATTGGGTATCAGCGTACTCAGGACAAATTGGACAACAACTTTTGGGGTCCAATTTCTCCTGTTACCCTTGTGAAAATAAAATATTGGGGGCGAAAAAATCATTTTTGTAAAAAAAAAAGGATTTTTTATTTTTACGGCTGTGCGTTATAAACTTCTGTGAAGCACTTCGGGGTTCAAAGTGCTCACCACACATCTAGTAAGTTCCTTGTGAGGTCTATTTTCCAAAATGGGGTCACTTGTGGGGGGTTTCCACTGTTTAGGCGCATCAGGGGCTCTCCAAATGCGACATGACGCCCCCAGACCATTCCATCAAAGTCTGCAATCCAAAACGTCACTACTTCCCTTCCGAGCCCTGACATGCGCCCATACAGTAGTTTTCTCCCACATATTGGGTATCAGCGTACTCAGGACAAATTGGACAACAACTTTTGGGTCCAATTTCTCTGTTACCCTTGTGAAAATAAAATATTGGGGGCGAAAAAATCATTTTTGTAAAAAAAAAAAGGATTTTTTTTTTTACGGCTGTGCGTTATAAACTTCTGTGAAGCACTTCGGGGTTCAAAGTGCTCACCACACATCTAGATAAGTTCCTTGGGGGTCTATTTCCAAAATGGGGTCACTTGTGGGGGGTTTCCACTGTTTAGGCGTATCAGGGGCTCTCCAAATGCGACATGACGCCCCCAGACCATTCCATCAAAGTCTGCAATCCAAAACGTCACTACTTCCCTTCCGAGCCCTGACGTGCACCCATACGTAGTTTCTCCTACATATGGGTATCAGCGTACTCAGGACAAATTGTACAACAACTTTTGGGTCCAATTCTTCTGTTACCCTTGTGAAAATAAAATATTGGGGGCGAAAAAATCATTTTTGTAAAAAAAAAAAAAAGGATTTTTATTTTAGGCTGTACGTTATAAACTTTAGTGAAACACCTGGGGGTTCAAAGTTCTCACCACACATCTAGATAAGTTCCTTGAGGGGTCTAGTTTCCAAAATGGTGTCATTTGTGGGGGGTTTCCACTGTTTAGGCAGATCAGGAGCTCTCCAAACACGACATGGCTCCAGCCAATTCTGCGTTGGAAAAAGTGAGACGGCGCTCCTTCCCTTCCAAACTCTGCCATGCACCCAAACAGTGGTATACCCCCACATATGGGGTATCAGTGTACTCAGGACAAATTGCACAATAACTTTTGGGTCTTGTTACCCTTGGAAAAATAAAAATTCGGGTGAAAAGATCATTTTTGTGGAAAAAATATGATTTTTAAATTTTACGGCTCTACATTATAAACTTGTGTGAAGCACTTGGGGGTTCAAATTGCTCACCAAAGATCTAGAAAAGTTCCTTAGGCGGTCTAGTTTCCCAAATGGGGTCATTTGTGGGGGGTTTCCACTGTTTAGGCACATCAGGGGCTCTCCAAATGCAACATGGCATCCAATCTCAATTCCAGCCAATTTTGGTTGGAAAAAGTCAAATGGTGCTCCTTCCCTTCCGAGCTCTGCCGTGCGCCCAAACAGTGGTTCCCCCCCACATATGGGGCATCAGCGTACTCAGGACAAATTGGACAACAACTTATGTGGTCCAATTTCTCCTGATACCCTTGGGAAAATAAAAAATTAGTGACTAAAAGATAATTTTTGTGGGAAAAAAATAGGATTTTTTATTTTCATGCCCGGGCATTATAAACTTGTGTGAAGCACTTGGGGTTCAAAGTGCTCACCAAAGATCTAGATAAGTTCCTTAGGGGGTCTAGTTTCCAAAATGGGGTCACTTGTGGGGGATTTCCACTGTTTAGGCTCATCTGGGGCACTGCAAACGGAACATGACCCCCATCAACGTCTGCATTCCAAAACGTTACTACTTCCTTTCTAAGCCCTGCCGTGCGCCCAAACAGTTTTCCACCCCCACATATGGGGTATCAGCGTACTCAGGACAAATTGGACAACAACTTTTGGGGTCCAATTTCCTTGGGAAAATTCAAAAATTTAGGACTAAAAAATCATTTTTGTGGAATTTTTTTTTTTTTTTCACACCCAGGCATTATAAACTTTTGTGAAACACTTGGGGGTTCAAAGTGCTCACAACAGATCTAGATAAGTACCTTAGGGGGTCTAGTTTCCAAAATGGTGTCACTTGTGGGGGGTTTCCACTGTTTAGGGGCATCAGAGGTTCTCCAAGCGCGACATGGCGTCCAATCTCAACTCCAGCCAATTTTAGTTTGAAAAAGTCAAACGGCGCTCCTTCCCTTACGAGCTCTGCCGTGTGCCCAAACAGTGGTTTTCCCCCACATATGGGGTATTGGCGTACTCAGGAGAAATTGCATAACAACCTTATCTGTCCATTTTCTCCTTTTACCCTTGTGAAAATAAAAAAAAATTTTGTAAAAGATCATTTTTGTGGCTAAAAAGTTAAATATTCATTTTTTCCTTCCACGTTGCTTTAGTTCTGTGAAGCACCTGAAGGGTTAATAAACTTCTTGAATGTGGTTTTGAGTACCTTGAGGGGTGCAGTTTTTAGAATGGTGTCACTTTTGGGTATTTTCTGTCATGTAGACCCCTCAAAGTGACTTCAAATGTGAGGTGGTCCCTAAAAAAAATGGCTTTGTAAATTTTGTTGTAAAAATGAGAAATCGCTGGTCAACTTTTAACCCTTATAACTTCCTAACAAAAAAAAATTTTGATTCCAAAATTGTGCTGATGTAAAGTAGACATGTGGGAAATGTTATTTCTTAACTATTTTGTGTTACATATTTCTCTGTTTTAAGGGAATAAAAATTCAAAGTTTGAAAATTGCTAAATTTTCAAAATTTTCGCCATATTTGCGTATTTTTCAAAAATAAACGCAAGTTATATGGAAGAAATTTTACCACTAACATGAAGTACAATATGTCACGAGAAAACAATCTCAGAATCGCGAAGATCCGTTGAAGCGTTCCGGAGTTATAACCTCATAAAGAGACAGTGGTCAGAATTGTAAAAATTGTCCCGGTCATTAACGTGCAAACCACCCTTGGGGGTGAAGGGGTTAATAAACTTGCTGCACATTTCCTCAAGTCTCAGATTAAGCCTATCACTCTCTTTAACAATGCGTCGCACCCGCAACATTTGACTCCACGGAAGAGACTCTACCATCTTTCTGGGATGATTACTATCAAAAAGTAAAAGACTGTTCCTGTCTGTTTCCTTCGTATACAAGTCAGTCTTCAAAATCCCCTCTTTTTTGTAAACCAATGTGTCCAAAAATTGAATTTTATCCCTTGAGTAGGTAATCGTAAATTTTAATTCTGGATAAATTCCATTGAGGTATTCATGGAAGACCATTAGTGACTCCACATCACCATCTCACACACAGAAGATATCATCAATGTAGCGCCACCAGGCCCGGACATGGCTCCAGTGGCTGGATGTGTACACAAATTGTTCCTCGAATACCGCCTGAAGATGTTTGCATAAGTGGGCGCCACGTTAGACCCCATGGCGGTACCGCGCAACTGCAGGTAGAAATCATCCCCAAAAAGAAAAAAATTTCTTCTGAGGATGAAACCCAGCAGTGCCAGGACCCACTGTGCACACTCCGGAGCCATGTCCGAGCCCGATAGCACCACACCGACTGCCTCCAAACCTCTCTCATGTCAATGATGGTGTACAAGGATGTGACATCAAAAGAAACCAATATGGTCTCTGAGATTACATTCAGAATTTCAATTTTACTTAAGAAATCATTTGTATCCATAATGTAGGATCTGGCAGCAACAGCATGACAACGTAACACCTTATCAAGGAAGACTGAAACCTTGTTACAAAGGGATCCCCTACCGGACACAATTGGACGTCCGGGCGGATTCATCAGATCTTTGTGAATTTTTGGTAGTGTATATAATAGTGGAGTTACTGGGGACTCCACTATAAGAAATTGAGATAATTTATGGTCAATGAGGCCATCAATGTGGGCGTCATTTACCAAAAGGCGAAGCTCTGTAAGAAAAGGTACCGTGGGATCTGCTGTCAATTTGACGTATACCGTCTCATCGGCCAATTGGCTATGAATTTCAGCCACATATTTGTGAGTATCCATCACCACCAAAGCCCCACCTTTGTCGGCCGCCTTGATGGTGATGGCCTGATTGTTGGATAGTTTATCCAAAGCCTGTCTTTGAATATGTGTCAAATTACCCCTCTTGTTATTTGTTGTGAATACACGTTTGAGCTTGTTAACATCCCTTTCAACAAGTTGAATGTAAGATTCCACAAAATTATTTTTGACTGGGGGTTGAAAAGAGCTCTTGTTGTAAAGACCATATTTTTGTAATGTAAAGACATTAACCTCACCAACAGTTGTATTATCACACACGGTATCTTTATCGCTAAAGTAAGACGTTAATCTCAATCTCCTAAAAAAAGAAAAAAGATCACATTCAATACCAAACCAGTCCGGTGAATTAGTCGGGCAAAATGAAAGACCCTTTGTTAGTACTTCACAGTCAATATCAGACAAAACATGTGAGGAGATATTTACCACCAGATTTAACTGGTCTATATTGCTTTCCTCTTCGTTTCCATGTTCCGTGTCCTCATTGCCGGAATACGCATAGGGCCTGATGCCTGGGTTTCCAACGATCTTTCGCCGGTGCTTCCTGCCGCCCCTCCGGGTCCTTTTCTTATCTCTGCAGTGTCTGTCTTGCTTCTGCCTAAAAAATCAGATATTGGAGTCATCTGTGGAATCGGAATCACCTGTGGTGAAACCAAACTGTTGAGGTTCCTTCCTGGAGGGTCTCCATCTCTTTCTCTGCTGTGGAGCCCTATTTCTCCTATTGGGTGGAAATGTGCGTCTGTCACCCTGCCAAGAGAAAACTCGACCGGAGCCATAATCATCTGCATCACGAAACCATTTGGTTCTCTTAGTTTTCTCAATGTTAGCACGAAATTTCAATAGCTTTTCATCTAATTGGGATTTGAAGATATCCAGATCTTGTGCATTCATCTGGGTTAACAGTTGTTGCTCCAACTCAGATAACCTTTTATTCAATGATCCAACTTCTGCACGAAGGAACTCTATGTTTAACAACATCAAGTCAAACGCATATTTGTTGGTAATAGATTCAAACCTATTGCAGAATTGTAGATTGTCCGCCAGTAACGTAGGTCGTAAATGAGGTCTTAAACCCCGTGGTATTCTACGTATTTTATAATATTCGCATAGCGTAGTGGCATGTAATTCATATGAGATAATTTTTCTTTTCTCATTTTCATATTTTTTCTTTAGCATATCTGCAGTAGGCATATTTAAAAATGACATATCAGAAGGTGTCCCTGATAAAATTCTTCGAGCATCATCCTCTGTATAAGAAAAGGTACAGGCAGTCTCCAGCTCACCCACCTCTGGAATCATGGTTTCCATGTTCTCCATAATCGGTGCACGTCTACTTGGATCCAATACAGTACCAAACGACAATGTGCAGACAGCACTCAATGGATAAAGGATGCACGCTCAGGTCCATGGATCCCAATGGACCTCCAATGTCCAAATGTAAAGAAGAAGCAGCATCCATCCTGGTGAAGAAAAATAGAAAATCTTTATTCTGCCATAAGAAACAACGACGTTTCGGCCATTCAGTGGCCTTTTTCAAGTATGGAAAAACATACACAGGCGACCCATTCTGTTTTTTTTTGTCTGTGACTGCAAATCCTGCAGTGCTACCAAGTCATATGCAACTCAATAAGCCTTTGAACCCACATACTGGATGGGCCCCGGAAAATCCACTTCAACTTCTTTATGTTGTCCTCCCATTCTTTTTTTTTTTTTTTACGACTGCAATGCCTGCCCTGCTTCCAAGTCATACGCACCCCAATAAGCCTTTGAACCCACATACTGGATGGGCCCAGGAAACTCCACTTCACCTTCTTCATGCTGTCCTCCCATTGTGTTTTTTGTGTCATTGCCTGCAAGGCCTGCCCTGCTACCAAGTCATATGCACCCCAATAAGCCTTTGAACCCACATACTGGATGGGCCCCGTAAACTCCACTTCACCTTCTTCTTCTTGTTCTCCCATGCTTTTTTTTTGTCAGTGACTGCATGCCTGCCCTGCTAATAAGTCATATGCACCTCAATATGCCTTTGAACCCAACACACTGGATGGGCCCAGGAAAATCCACTTAAACTTCTTCATGTTGTCCACCCATTCTGTTTGTTTTGTCTGTGACTGCAAGTCCTGCACTGCTACCAAGTCATATGAACCCCAATAAGCCTTTGAACCCACATACTGGATGGACCCCGGAAAATCCACTTCACCTCCTTTATGTTGTCCTCCAATTCTGTTTATTTGGTCTTTGACTGCAAGGCCTGCACTGCTACCAAGTCATATGCACCCCAATAAGCCTTTGAACCCACATACTGGATGGGCCCAGGAAACTCCACTTCACCTTCTTCATGTTGTACTTCCATTCTGTTTTTTTTTTTAAATGAATGCAAGGCCTGCGCTCCTACCAAGTCATATGCACCTCAATAAGCCTTTGAACCCAGGCACTGGATGGGCCCAGGAAACTCCACTTCACCTTCTTCATGTTGTCCTCCCATTCTGTTTTATTTGTCTGTGACTGCAAGTCCTGCACTGCTACCAAGTCATATGCACCCCAATAAGCCTTTGAACCCACATACTGGATGGGCCCAGGACACTCCACTTCACCTTCTTCATGTTGTCCTCCCATTCTGTTTTATTTGTCTGTGACTGCAAGTCCTGCACTGCTACCAAGTCATATGCACCCCAATAAGCCTTTGAACCCACATACTGGATGGGCCCCGGAAACTCCACTTCACCTTCCTCATGTTGTCCTTCCATTCTTTTTTTTTAATAACTACAAGGCCTGCCCTTCCTCCAATTCATATGCACCCCAATAAGCCTCTGAACTCACATACTGGATGGGCCCCGGGAAACCCACTTCACCTTCATCATGTTGTCCTTCCATTCTTTTTTTTTTTTTAAATGACTGCAAGGCCTGCCCTGCTACCAAGTCATATGCACCTCAATACGCCTTTGTACCCAACATACTGGATGTGCCTAGGGAACTCCACTTCACTGTCTTCATATTGTCCTCCCATTCTTGTTTTTTTTAATGACTACAAGGCCTGCCCTGTTACCATGTCATATGAACCCCAATAAGCCTTTGAACCCACATACTGGATGGGCCCAGGAAGATCCACTTCACCTTCTTTATGTTGTCCTCCCATTCTGTTTTTTGTGTCATTGCCTGCAAGGCCTGCCCTTCCTCCAATTCATATGCACCCCAATAAACCTCTGAACCCACATACTGGATGGGCCCCGGAAAACCCACTTCACCTTCATCATGTTGTCCTTCCATTCTGTTTTTTTTTTAAATGACTGCAAGGCCTGCCCTGCTACCAAGTCATATACACCTCAATACGCCTTTGAACCCAACATACTGGATGTGCCTAGGGAACTCCACTTCACTGTCTTCATGTTGTCCTCCCATTCTTGTTTTTTTTAATGACTGCAAGGCCTGCCCTGCTACCATGTCATATGAACCCCAATAAGCCTTTGAACCCACATACTGGATGGGCCCAGGAAGATCCACTTCACCTTCTTTATGTTGTCCTCACATTCTGATTTTTTTGTCTGTGACTGCAAGTCCTGCTCACCTCCATGTTAAGTGTCAGTTTTCTCCCCATAAACCCTGGAATATCATTCTAGTTTTTCCAGTGTTATTATATCAGTTAAAGAAAATACTGTTCCTTCCCTGAAATTCGATTGCAAGAGCAACTGATGGGATTGATAATTTATTTTCTTGATTTGTCCAGTTGACTGTTCACGAGGAATTTCATCCTTCTCAATGTTCCTAACCCTCCACATCTATTTTGCCTCCCTCCACCAATCCAAATCTTTCCATCGCATTACCAATGGTGTAAATCGTTGAGCCTAGTGGTTCATTGAGGAATAACTTGGTGGACACTTGTCTTGTAGAGATGTTACCCTCACCATCTTCCTGCCTCAAAACCCCTTCAGAGCACTAAGATTAAGCATTTTTTTCATGTTGCCCCATGCCACCCCCAAAAAGAAAAAGAGAATACGAGGATGTAGGGGCAAAATCCAACTTCAAATGAAGCATCGGCTTGCCCCTAAGTCTTCTCCAAAGGAGACATCAACAACTTAATTTGTGGTAACACTGATTCCAGTCGTATTTTTAATTTGTCTAAGTATGATTTTACTGGTGATGAGCAAACACTACTGTAACATGGACTTGAATTTAGTCCTGATTCACCCCTCAATGTCTTTGACCTTTACCTTGACCTTAATGATTTCATCATGAAGCTGACTGTACTGTGTCACTTTCTGATTGAGGAAAAAGTAAATCTGATAGCTCTGAAACAAATATATTTGACCATGACACAGATCCCTGTTATGTTTAGGTAGCTGAGAAGAAAAAGCAAAAACGGCAATACACCAGAGAGGCTGGAACCTATTGGATTGCAGTAACCTGAACTAACCACACAACTAGAGGTAGCCATGGAGCGTTCCTACGTTGATCCTAGATGCCTCGTCACAGCCTGAGAGATAACTACACCTAAAGGCAGAAAGATGAAAGCTATCTGCCCTGGAGCAGATCCCCAAAGAAAATAGGAAGCCCCCAAACATGTAATGGCGGTTAGACAAGAAGAAGCACGTACACAGACAGAAAATAGAATGAGCAAACGCTGAGGCCCAATCTGTCTAGACAGAAAAGTTGAGGAAAGAATTCTGACTGCAATCCAACAAAAAACCCTAAAAATTACCAACTCTTCTGATTGCAAAAACGCCTGAGATCACACGATCTCCACCACCTAAATCAGATCTCTGGTGTAACAAAACTAAGCAGCAGCCACTGAAAAAACAGGAAAAAGCAAATGAACAAATAACAGTGGCTACAGATAAACTGAGAGGAGCACAGGCCCCAGGAGGGGAGCCGGCTGACCTCCACAAAAGTGCAGAAAATTATGCAAAAAGCAAGCACAAAAAGAAAAGCAGAAAATATCTTATCTGAAAGCAGCAGATGCATGCAAGACTCTAGCAACTTCCATATGAACCAGGAACCACAATTGAGGCAAGAACAATTGATCACCGGCGACCATCATGGGAGGGAACCTCCCTTATATCAGTCCAGTCAGTGATTCCAGATTTCCATTCCTCGCTGTAAGGTTCAGTACTGTCTGTAACCACCAGAGGGAGCCTCTGCTCAGAAACCATCTCTAGCACATTCATAACAGATCCCTTTGCACATGTTGATCCGAAGATTGCTTCAAGTAGCTTTTATCGCCTTCAGCACAAGGTTATCATATTGATACATTCCAGCAATTGATCTTTAAAGAACTTAGCTCATTTTCAGCCGTTCTCAAGAAGGTCGCTAATCAAAGCACTGGGAGATAGCAGCCATCAAGTCTTGGAGGGAGAACAGTGACATCATTATTCAAAATGCGTCTACGGGGGGTGGAGTTGTGGTAATAAACCAATGCTGGTACATCCAAGAGGGGCAGAGAATATTGGGGACTTTAGTTATTATCACAAGTTGGATCATGAATGATACATCCACTGAAATCTTTTTGTAATTTTGTTTATTGAGGGAGCACAGTCCTTGGACATTTTGAACACAAAAGAGTTAAAGTTCCTCAATATCTCCTGTTGCTGAACTCCATTTTTTTACTTCCTTCCTAAAGTTGATAAAAATCCCTGAAATTACCCGAGCTGTCCCATCATTTGAAAAATCAATTCTACCACCAGCAATCTGTCTCACTATTTGGACCTTTGTCTTCAAAAATATGTGATTAGCCTAGACTCATATTTGAGGGATTTTTCCCATCTTATTGATGTTTTCAAAATATACCTGCGGTGATTGTGTTCTCTTTACAATGGATGTTAAGGCCCTGTATTCTAATATCCCGCATGACCGTGTAATGGAGGCAATTAGCCAATTTCTATCAATAGATGATCAATTGCCTTTACCACAAAAGGACTTTATTAAGAAAGCTGTTATGATTCGGTAACCGAGGAGGATAATAGGGAAAAAGGCTAGGCAACCAGATACCCAGAGAGGTTGGTAACTTAGCGGATTGCAGACCCCTAAACTGACAACACAACTAGAATTAGCCGTGGGACGTACCTATGATGCCCTAGATGCCTTGACACAGCCAAACAGTTAACTAAGCCTAAAGAGAGAAAGAGGAAAGCTATACTGCCCCGGAGTAAAGCCCCAAAGGAATAGATAGCCCCCAATCATATATTGCTGGTGAGATAAGATGAGGCACAAATTACAGGCAGAAAATAGAATAAGCAAATGATGGGGCCAAAACTGTCTGAATAGAACAGGACAGGAAAGGATACTGTCTGCAATCCCGCAAACACCCTAAGAAAAATTCCATTACGTCTGATATGCAAAAATACTGAGGCAACACGACCTCTCCCCCACTAAATCAGAACTCTGGTGTGAACTGGACGCAAAAACAACAGATACTGAAGTGACAAGGGACTAGAAATACAGAAAAGACTGACATAAACTGCGGCAAATGCAAACAGAGTCCAGCACAGGTCCCAGCAGGGAACCCGGCTGAACTCACAGCAGCAAGGCAGAAATCAGATAAGGGCAAAAAGGGAACAAATGCCACGGATTAAAATAGACAAATAACTTATCTGAAAGATGCAGGACAAAGCAGGAAGCTAGCAGACTTCCAAAAGCCTCAGGAAGAAAACCAAATCACTGGCAACAACTAAGGGAAGGCTGCTCACTTAAATCTCTCCAGTTTGTAACACCTGACCTCCAATCATCTTCTTCAGGTGATTGACTTCTGTCAGCCAGACCAACTCCATTACCAGCAGCAACCACTAGAGGGAGCCCAATCTCAGAAGCCAAATCAAAAGTATTTACAACAGTACCCCCCTTGAGGAGGGGTCATCGAACCCTCACCCAAGCCACCAGGCTGATCAGGATGGGCCCGGTGAAAGGCGCAAACCAATCTCTCAGCATGAATGTCAGAAGCAAACACCCAAGAATTATCCTCCTGACCATAACCTTTCCACTTGACCAAGTACTGGAGTCTCCGTCTAGCCAGACAAGAATCCAATACCTTCTCTACTTCATACTCCAGATTGCCTTAACCAATACAGGATCAGGGGGCGCAGCCATGGGAACTACTGGCTCAACAAACCTTTTCAACAAAGATTTATGAAAGACGTTGTGAATCTTGAACGTTCCTGGAAGAGCCAAACGGAAAGAAACGGGATTAAGGATTTCCAAAATCTTATAAGGTCCAATAAACCTTGGCTTAAATTTTGGAGACGTAACTTTCATAGGAATATTTTTTGAGGACAACCAAACCATGTCACCTACTTTAAACCGGGGACCATCAGTCCTATGCCGGTTGGCAAACCATTAGGCATTCTCCTGAGAGTGAATGCCTAATGGTTATCCACTACCTGATTCCAAATCTGCTGCGTTCTCATTACCATAGAATCAACACCTGGACAGGCTGAAGCCTCCACCTGCCTTGAAGAAAACCGAGGATGAAACTCGAAGTTGCAGAAAAAAGGGCACTTCAAAGTGGCAGAACTAGCCCTATTATTTAGAGCAAATTCAGCCAATGGCAAAAAAAAGACCCAGTCATCTTGATCAGCAGACACAAAACATCTCAAATAAGTTTCCAAAGTCTGGTTTGCACTCTCAGTCTGCCCATTGGTCTGAGGGTGAAACGCAGAGGAGAAGGACAACTGAATTCCCAGTTTAGAGCAAAAGGCTCTCCAAAATCTGGAAACAAACTGGACTCCTCTGTCAGACACAATGTTCTTCGGAATGCGTGCAAACGAACCACCTGCTGAAAAAACAAGGGCACCAACTAGGAAGAGGATGGCAACTTTGGCAGTAGCACAAGATGGACCATCTTGGAAAATTTATCACAGATTACCCAGATAACAGTCATTCTCTGAAAGACAGGGATGTGGGAAATAAAATCCATTGAGATATGAGTCCAAGCCATCCTAGGCACTGGCACTGGCACTAACAATCCACTGGAGTGAGAACAGGGTTTGGACTGCACAAAATTCCTGACATCCCGAAATAACGCAGGCCACCAAAAAGACAGACTCACCAAATCTCTGGTACCAAAAATACCAGGATGACTAGTCAGCGCAGAGCAATGAATTTCAGACATTACTCTCCTCCTCCATTGGTCGGGGACATACAATTTACCATAGGGCATCGTTCAGGTTTATCCTCCTGAAATTCCTCCAGGGCAGGTCTCAAATCGGGTGAGATAGCGGAAAGAACCACACCCTCATTTAGAATGGTAGTAGGCTCAGTCACATCAAGAGAATCCGCAAAGAAACTCCTAGAGAGGGTATATGCCTTAATATTCTTAGTGCCCGGAAGAAAGTAGACCACAAAATTAAAATGCGTTAAAAACAAGGTCCACCTAGCCTGTCTAAGATTCAATTGCTTGGCTGATTCGAGATAGATCAAGTTCTTGTGGTCTGTGAGGACCACAACTTGATGTTTGGCTCCCTTCAACCAATGTCTCCACTCTTCAAACACCCACTTCATAGCCAATAATTCCCGATTCCCCACATCATAATTACGTTCAGCTGGGGAAAATTTTCGAGAAAAGAAGGCACAAGGGTTAATCTTAGAGGTTACCGGATCTCTTTGAGACAAAACGGCTCCTGCACCAATCTCAGAAGCATCTATCTCCACCTGAAATGTGAGAGAAACATCAGGTTGCCATAGAACAGGAGCAGAAGTGAATCTCTGCTTAAGCTCCTGAAACGCCGAAACTGCCTCTGGAGACCAATTCACCACATCAGTGCCCTTTTTGGTCAAATCCGTCAGTGGATTCACAATACCAGAAAAATTATTTATGAATTTACGGTAAAAATTAGCAAAACACAAAAATTTCTGAAGAGCCTTCAAGGAAGTGGGCTGAACCCAATCATAAATGGCCTGAACCTTGACCGGGTACATTTCAAAAGTCGACGGAGACAAAATGAATCCCAAAAACGAAATTTTTTGTACGTCAAAGAGATATTTCGATCCCTTAACATACAAGGCATTTTCTTTTAAATTCCGGAATACAATCCGAACATGTTCCAGATGAGAATCCCAGTCATTGCAAAAAATCAAAATATCGTCCAAATAAACAAAAACTTGTCCCCAAAATCCCGGAAAATATCGTTCATGAAAGATTGGAAGACGGAAGGGGCATTAGTGAGCCCAAAAGGCATCACTGGGTGCACAAAATGCCCTTCAGGAGTATTAAACGCCATCTTCCATTCATCACCATGCTTGATGCGAATAAGATTATACGCCCCCCTGAGGTCAAGCATGGTTAACCAACTAGCACCTTTCACTCTGGAGAACAAATCGGAAATCAGGGGTAATGGATACTGATATTTAACCGTGATTTTATTAAGGAGACGATAGTCAATACATGGCCTCAATGAGCCATCCTTCTTGGCCACAAAGAAAAATCCGGCACCTAACGGTGAAGAGGACGGTCTGATATGACCCTTCTCCAATGACTCTTTGATATAAGATCTCATAGCATCATGTTCAGGTACAGATAAATTGAAAAGCCGACCCTTGGGAAATTTACAGCCGGGCACTAGCTCGATCGCGCAATTATAACTCCCGCGAGGAGGCAAGGACACAGACTTACTCTCACTAAACACATCAGAGAAATCAGCCAAATAGTCAGGGACATCCTGAGACTGGGGAGAGGTAGAGAAAGCAGGAGTGTCACTAAGAACACATTGACAACCCCAACTAACCACAGATACAGACTTCCAATCCAAAACAGGATTATGGGTCTGTAACCAAGGAAACCCAGTACAATAATGTCATGTAAATTATGTAACACCAAAAATTTACAATTCTCTTGGTGGTCCGGGGCTACACGCATTATCACCAGAGTCCAAAACTGGGGTTTATTGTCCGTCAAAGGGGTAGCATCAATACCCCTCAAAGGAATAGGAGTCCTCAGGGGTACCCTGGGATAACCACAACGTTTAGCAAAATCAAAATTTATCAGGTTCAGGGCTGCTCCTAAATCAACAAAAGCCTTAGCAGAAAATGAAGATAATGAGCAGATCAAGGTAATCGTCAAAAGGAATTTA
Organism: Oophaga sylvatica; assembly: GCA_033576555.1. Taxonomy (NCBI): domain Eukaryota; kingdom Metazoa; phylum Chordata; class Amphibia; order Anura; family Dendrobatidae; genus Oophaga; species Oophaga sylvatica. The sequence goes on from JARQOD010000010.1 coordinate 102,850,901, forward strand.
GGCTGTACATTGCCCAAAACAAATGAGTGAGCAAAACGTTTTTTCCCCTTAGTGCAGACGGAAATAGTATGAGAGGCATCCCGACAAAAGAAGCACAACTTATTACACCTTCTAAATTTTTGACATTGAGTCCTAGAAACAACCCTATCACATTGCATGGGCTCAGAAGTTTGTTCGAAAGGCAACACCGCCTCTCGCATAGTTTTACGTTCACGTAAACGTCTGTCAATCTGCATGGCTAATTACATAGAGTCGTTGAGACCAGAGGGGACAGGAAATCCCACCATAACATCTTTTACTGTCTCTGACAGACCTTTCCGAAAAAGAGCCGCTAGGGCATCATCGTTCCATTTAGTAAGGACTGCCCACTATCAGAATTTCTGACTATCACGGTGAGGATTGCAAGAGAACTCACCAGTGCAATCTCCCGGAAGACGAGTGCAGAAGAAAGCTTCAGGCTCCTAGGAACTCAGGGTGAGCAAGGCAGGAGAGAGATGGTTTCAGGGCCTGAATCACCTGACATTTGAGGGCGTGGCTTCAGCTCCAGGGAGCTAGAAGCTGAGGGAAAACTCCTAGAAAGGTAACTACAGGACAAAGTTACCCAGGGGCATAGACAGAGACGTAAAACTGAACAAGCCAAGGTCAAAGCACGAGAAGACAGTACAGTACAAAGGATGAGACAGAACGGATAGTCGGGGCCAGGCAGAGGTCAAAACCAAACAGACAGCAAAGGTACAGAAACAGAATCCACAAGCAGTATCCAGAGAACAGACCGAGTCAAAACCAAAGTATCAGGCAAACCAGAACACAGCACAAACACACTCAGGGGTCAACACACTCTGCCAAGGGCGAAAGTATAACTGACAGGGATTGGAGCTTCCTAGGGCTATAAGAAGCTCTCCCCGAACCAAGGAGAGGCCACAATAATAAGCCCCAGGTGTGCAGGTAAGAGCTTGCACTGGGATCAAAACCTTAACCCCTAGCGTGCAGGTCAACCCTGCACTGGGATCATGACACTGACAATATAACTCTGCCGCTTCCTGACCCTGGTTCAATGCCAATAATGTTTTCTCAGCTTGATCAATAACATTGGGTTCATCATATAACAACCCCAGAACCTGAAAAAATGCATCCCCATTAGCCAAAACAGGATCCCCAGGTGTCAGGGAAAAAGCCCAGTCCTGAGGGTCGCCGCGCAACAGGGAGATGACAATTTTAACCTGCTGCACCGAGTTCCCCGAGGAATTAGGTTTCAAGGCAAAAAACAATTTAAAATTATTCTTAAAGTTCAAAAATTTAGACCGATCCCCAGAAAATAAATCAAGAATAGGGATCTTAGGTTCTACAGTAGACAACTGAGCGAGATAGGCAGAAATCCTCCGAACTTCAGCAGCGAGCTGCTCAACACGATAAGACAAATGCTTAGTCTCCATTAACGAAAAAATCCTCCTACGGCCCCCAGAGAAAAAGAGGAAAAAATATATAAAAAATTCTAACACCCTTTTTTTTTCATTCTTTAAAGTACCCTAGAATCTACAGTGAGGCCGGTGATTCTGTTATGATTCGGTAACCGAGGAGGATGAGAGGGAAAAAGGCTAGGCAACCAGATACCCAGAGAGGTTGGTAACTTAGCGGATTGCAGACCCCTAAACTGACAACACAACTAAAATTAGCTATGGGACATACCGACGATGCCCTAGATGCCTCGACACAGCCAAAAAGTTAACTAAGCCTAAAGAGAGAAAGAGGAAAGCTATACTGCCCCGGAGTAAAGCCCCAAAGGAATAGACAGCCCCCCAAAATATATTGCTGGTGAGACAAGATGAGGCGCAAAATACAGGCAGAAAATAGAATAAGCAAATGATGGGGCCCAAACTGTCTGGATAGAACAGGACAGTAAAGGATACTGTCTGCAATCCCGAAAAAAACATAAGAAAAATTCCAGCACGTCTGATATGCAAAAATACTGAGGCCACACGACTAGAGTTGAGCGAAACAGGTCGGACAGATTCAAAAATCAACGACTTTCGCCAAAGTCGGGTTTCGCTCGAGATCGGCCATGCGGTCGTTGACCCGAGCGCCAAAGTCGGTTTTCCCAGAATGCTTGCAGGCACCTTTTCTCAGCCAATGAGCAAGGACACACACTGTGGGCAACGCGATGACATGGGCAGCGCCCACCACCATCTTAGAGAATGGCATTGCAGTGATTGGCTTGCTTTGTGTGGCGTCACAGTGGCTATAAAAGCCCTGAGCGCCGACCACCATTTTACTTCTACCAATCATAGCGTAAGGAGAGGTTGCTGCCGCTGTTTCTCAGTAGGGAGAGAGTTAGGCAGGAAAAAAAAAGTTATTCTGTGCTTGTGCTGACAGCGATTGTGCGGTACAGTTAGTGTGCAGTGACAGGGGAGAATTTTGTTGTGTGCAGTAGCGCTGGTTATTAGGCTGCCTGCCAGTGACAGGGGAGGAATTTCTTTTGTGCAGCAGCAGAGCTGGTTAATAGGCTGCCTGCAAGCTGTATTGCTGTGTGTATACTGCTGTGCAGACTGCTTTTTACACAGCACAAAAACTTTTATTCTTTTTTCTGCACACTTACTGAGCGTTCATTTTTTTCACACACCGTATAGAGCTGTACGCTCCTCACACACTACCGTGTAGCGGCTGGTATCACGGACAAATACATGCTGACTATCTGTGACTCCGGAAATATATACGGAGATTTCAATTTTCCCCATAACCGTGTACAGCTGGTATCTTCTGATACAGTACCGTTTTTCTGCCTTCTGTATTACGATCAAATTCATACTGAGAGAGTGTCTGGGTGTTACTCCGGAAATATATACAGAGATTTACAATTTCCCCTACACTGTATGCGCCTGGTATCTTCGGATACATCAGCCTTTTTTGCTTTTCATATTCTGGTCTACTCCATACTGAGCCTGTGAGCGTCTGTGTGTTACTCCGGAAATATATACTGAGATTTATAATTACCCCAACACTGTATACAGCTTTACGCTTCTGATACAGTACACTTTTTGTGCTTTTCATATTCTGGTCTACTCCATACTGAGCCTGTGAGCGTCTGTGTGTTACTCCGGAAATATATACAGAGATTTAAAATTACCCCAACACTGTATACAGCTGTACGCTTTTCATACAGTACACTTTTTCTGCTTTTCATATTCTGGTCTAATCCATACTGAGCTTGTGAGCGTCTGTGTGTTACTCCGGAAATATATACGGAGATTTAAAATTACCCCAACACTGTATACAGCTGTATGCTTCTGATACAGTACACTTTTTCAGATTTTTATATTCTTGTCTAATCCATACTGAGCTTGTGAGCGTCTGTGTGTTACTCCGGAAATATATACGGAGATTTAAATTTTCCCCAAAACCGTATACAGCTGGTATCTTCTGATACAGTACAGTTTTCTGCCTTCTGTATTACGGTCAAATCCATACTGAGAGAGCGTCTGTGTGTTACTCCGGAAATATATACGGAGATTTACAATTACCCCAACACTTTATACGCCTGGTATCTCCGGATACATTAGACTTTTTTGCTTTTCATATTCTGGTCTACTCCATACTGAGCCTGTGAGCGTCTGTGTATTACTCCGGAAATATATACTGAGATTTAAAATTACCCCAACACTGTATACAGCTGTACGCTTCTGATACAGTACACTTTTTGTGCTTTTCATATTCTGGTCTACTCCATACTGAGCCTGTGAGCGTCTGTGTATTACTCCGGAAATATATACTGAGATTTAAAATTACCCCAACACTGTATACAGCTGTACGCTTCTGATACAGTACACTTTTTGTGCTTTTCCTATTCTGGTCTACTCCATACTGAGCCTGTGAGCGTCTGTGTGTTACTCCGGAAATATATACGGAGATTTAAAATTACCCCAACACTGTATACAGCTGTACGCTTTTCATACAGTACTCTTTTTCTGCTTTTCATATTCTGGTCTAATCCATACTGAGCCTGTGAGCATCTGTGTGTTACTCCGGAAATATATACGGAGATTTAAAATTACCCCAACACTGTATACAGCTGTACGCTTTTCATACAGTACACTTTTTCTGCTTTTCATATTCTGGTCTAATCCATACTGAGCCTGTGAGCGTCTGTGTGTTACTCCGGAAATATATACGGAGATTTAAAATTACCCCAACACTGTATACAGCTGTACGCTTTTCATACAGTACACTTTTTCTGCTTTTCATATTCTGGTCTAATCTATACTGAGCCTGTGAGCGTCTGTGTGTTACTCCGGAAATATATACGGAGATTTACAATGACCCCAACACTGTATACAGCTGTACGCTTCTGATACAGTACACTTTTTCTGCTTTTCATATTCTGGTCTAATCCATACTGAGCCTGTGAGCGTCTGTATGTTACTCCGGAAACATATACGGAGATTTAAAATTGCCCCAACACTGTATACAATTGTACGCTTCTAATACATTACCCTTTTTCTACTTTTTATAATCTGGTGTGATTCATACTGAGCCTGTGAGAGTCTGTCTCTGACTCTGGAAATATATACGGAGATTTACAATTACTCCAACACTGTATACAGCTGTATGCTTCAATTACATTACCCTTTTTCAGCTTTTTATATTCTTGTCTAATCCATACTGAGCCTGAGACCTTCTGTGTCTGACTCCAGAAATATATATGGAGATTTACAATATTTTCACTATACTATATATACCTGGTATCTGGTTATACAGTACCCTTTTTCAGCTTTTTATATTCTTGTCTAATCCAAACTGTTATGTTTTGGTAGCTGAGGAGGCAGGAGCAAAAAACCGCATAGGCAGCCAAACACCAGAGAGGTTGGAAACTAATAGGTTGCAGACCCCTAAACTAACCGCACATCTAGAAGCAGCCGTGGGACGCTCCTACGGTGCCCTAGACGCCTCGTCACAGCCGGAGAAATTATCTATCCCTGAAGATGGAAAGAGGAAAGCTAACTGCCCCGGAGTAGAGCCCCAAAAGAATAGGAAGCCCCCAAACATATAATGGCGGTTAGACAAGATGAAAACATGAACACAGACAGAAAATAGAGTGAGCAAACGCTGGGGCCCAAAACTGTCTAGATAGGACAGCACAGGAGAGAATACTGTCTGCAACCCAGAAAAACCCTAGAAAAACTCTAACACTTCTGAATCCAAAAATACTGAAACCACACGGTCTCAACCACCTATATGAGATCTCTGGTGTGGACACGTAGCTACCCAGCAGTAAAATATCACAAGAACTGAGCAAATGAACAAATACAAAAAGCGAACGGAGACCAGCCCAAGCCCCCCAAAGGGGACCCGACTGATCTCAAAAAGCAATGCAGCAAGAAACAAGGAAATTCAAACCACAGTAAAAAAAACTGAAACTGATGTATCTGAATGCAACCAGGACACAGCAGAAAAGCAAGCTGAATTCCAACCTAGACCAAGAAGAACAATTGATCACCGGCAAGAACCATGGGAGGTCAGCTCACTTATATCAGGCCAGTCCGTATCACCTGATAACCAATCGTCAGTTGCAGGTGGTGGATTTTTGCTGTTCAACATAGGTTCAATACCCTCAGCAACCACCAGAGGGAGCTTCAGCTCCGAAGTCATCTCCAACACGTTCACAACAGTACCCCCCCTTGAGGAGGAGTCACCGAACCCTCACGTGTGCACCCAGGCCGATCAGGATGAGCTCGGTAATAGGCACGGACCAGTCTCTCAGCATGAATGTCAGTAGCAAACACCCAAGAATTGTCCTCCTGACCATAGCCTTTCCACTTCACCAAGTACTGGAGTCTCCGCCTAGCCAAACGAGAATCCAATATCTTCTCAACTACATACTCCAAATTGCCCTCAACCAAAACAGGATCAGGAGGCGCAGCCACAGGAACCACTGGCTCTACAAACCTCTTCAATAAAGATTTGTGGAATACGTTGTGAATCTTGAATGTTCCTGGAAGAAGCAAATGGAAGGAAACGGGATTAAGAATTTTCACGATTTTATAAGGTCCAATGAACCGTGGCTTAAATTTTGGAGACGTGACCATCATAGGGATATTTTTTGAGGATAACCAAACTAAGTCACCCACTTTAAACCAAGGACCATCAGTCCTATGCCGGTTGGCAAACCGCTGGGCCTTCTCCTGAGAGAGAGACAACTTATCCACTACTTGATCCCAAATCTGATGCATTCTCTCCACAATAGAGTCAACACCAGGATAGACAGAAGCCTCCACCTGCCCTGAAGAAAATCGAGGATGAAACCCAAAATTGCAGAAAAATGGAGACATCAAGGTGGCAGAACTAGCCCTAATATTCAAAGCAAGCTCAGCCAAAGGCAAAAAAGAGACACAGTCATCTTGATCAGCAGACACAAAACATCTCAAATAAGTCTCCGAAGTCTCCGAAGTCTGGTTTGTTCTCTCAGTTTGTCCATTGGTCTGACGGTGGAACGCAGAGGAAAAAGACAGCTGAACTCCCAGTTTGGAAGAAAAATGTCCTCCAAAATCTGGAAACAAACTGGACTCCTCTGTCAGACACAATGTTCTCTGGAATGCCGTGCAACCGAACCACCTGTTGAATAAATAAGGGCACCAACTCGTAGGAGGATGGCAACTTAGGTAATGGCACAAGATGTATCATCTTGGAAAACCTATCACAGATCACACAAATAATGGTCATTCTCTGAGAGACAGGGAGGTCAGAAATAAAATCCATAGAGATATGGGTCCATGGCCTCTTGGGCACAGGCAATGGCATTAACAAACCACTAGAGCGAGAGCAAGGTTTGGAACGATAACAAGTCCCACAGGACTGCACAAAGTCCCTGACGTCACGAGACAAAGTGGCCACCAAAAGGACCGACTCATCAAATCTCTGGTACCAAAAATACCAGGATTGTCAGTCAACGTGGAGCAATGAATCTCAGACATCACATTCTTCCTCCACTGGTCTGGGACAAACAATTTCCAGCGAAGCGTTCAGGTTTATCCTCCTGAAATTCCTCCAAAGCCAGTCTCACATTGGGCGAGATACCGGAAAGAACCACACCCTCCTTCAGAATAACAGCAGGCTCAGTTACCTCAGGAGAATCCGCAAAGAAACTCCTCGAGAGGGCATCCGCCTTTACATTCTTAGTGCCCGGGAGAAAAGAAACCACAAAATTAAAAAGTGTGAACAACAAGGCCCACCTGGCCTGTCTAGGATTAAGTCGCTTGGCTGATTCAAGATAAACCAGGTTCTTATGGTCCGTGAGGACCACTACCTGATGTTTGGCTCCTTCCAGCCAATGTCTCCACTCTTCAAAGGCCCACTTCATAGCCAATAACTCTCGATTTCCCACATCATAATTACGTTCCGCTGGGGAAAATTTTATAAAGAAAAAGGTACAAGTGTTACTCTTAGAAGTCTCTGGATCCCTTTGGGACAAAATGGCTCCTGCACCAATCTCAGAAGCATCAACCTCCACCTGAAATGGTAGATAAACATTAGGTTGCCGTAGAACAGGAGCAGAAGTGAATCTCCGTTTAAGCTCCAGCAGAAACTGCCTCAGGAGACAGCAACCCAATAAACCCGGACAAAAATACCAACACTTCTGATTAACAAAAAACCTGAGATCACACGACCTGTACCACCTAAATCAGATCTCTGGTGTAACACACAGCAATTCAGTAAATAAAAAGTGACACAGGAACAGAGCAAAAGTGCAAACACAACTGAGCACAAATGCAGTGCCAGGCCCCAAAAGAGGACCAGGCTGAAGTCTACTGCAAAGCAGCAAACCAGCAAGAAAATCCCACCAGAGGAAAAAAAACAGCAATTCACTTATCTGAATGAAAGCAGGATTGCAAGCTGAGCTCCAAGCAAGACCTGAAGACCAATTGATTAGCTGCAAGGCTGCTGGGAGTTCAGGTCACTTATATCAGATCATTCGGACACAGCTGAAAGCCATTCAGCAATTGGTTCATTACCCTCAGCAACCACCGGAGGGAGCCCCAGCTCCGAAGTCGCATCCAACGTATTCACAACAGTACCCCCCTTGAGGAGGGGTCACCGAACCCTCACCTGCGCAACCAAGCCGATCAGGATGAGCTCGATGAAAGGCACGGATCAGTCTCCTAGCATGGATGTCCGAAGCAAACACCCAAGAATTGTCCTCCTGACCATAACCTCTCCACTTAACCAAATACTGGAGTTTCCGTCTAGAAAAACGAGAATCCAATATTTTCTCAACCACATACTCTAAATTGCCCTCAACCAAAACAGGGTCGGGAGGCACAGCCATAGGAACCACTGGCTCGACAAACCTCTTCAATAAGGACTTGTGGAACACGTTATGGATCTTAAATGTCCCTGGAAGAAGCAAACGGAAGGAAACCGGATTACCGGATAAACTGAAACTTAGTACATTTAGCTGTTTTAGGCCCGTTATGTTTTCGGACCTTGAAGCACAAGTTGCGTTCCACGAAGTCATAATTCCCTCTTCCTGTCTTTGGAATGCACTCGCCGGTTGATTAGCCTCCATCTGATTCACTTCCGACACCGAGTCATGTGACCGGGATTTGTGCGCTCCTCTCTATATGTGGAACATAGTTGCCGACTAATCCGCCCCTCTCTAAATCACTTCCGGTTGTTGTTGGTGCTTTACACTGACAGGATAACATAAGACCGGTAATCACGCTGCACATTTGGCAGCGAGAGTCTTTAAATAATGGCGTCAGAGGTACTTAGAACACGCCGCACATTGTACTATCCTTTCGGCCGGGGGAAGATGAGACCCCATCTGTTTGACCCCTGACGAACCCTCAACATTTTGGAGGGGGAAACGCGTCGGGAGTTCTTGACATCGATGGCTGATAAGTATTCACTTATATGTGCCTTCTTTTTTCTTTTGGCTGACAGACCCATCATATACTGCAACACGCATATTATTGTTAATGTGGGGCTAGTAATATGAATATCTGTGTACTTTACTCAAATACCATGGCTGTGTTGCAATGAATGTTAGTTGGACTATTAGGTCCTCACAGACTATTGACATCTTACTATGCTTTTGTGATTTATCCTACCTGGTGTGATCTGGTCTATACCTTGTATATACGGGTGCATTACTGGTTGCTGTTGCTTTGCATCATTTATCTGTTATTTCACTTTACAATGGGGTGTCTGGATTTCTTCATACCTCATTGACCTCATAGACATTTTTTGAAGTATGAAATATTTTTTTGGGGGGTATTTATCCCATGGTCTGTCCTCTTTGCAGCATATGTATTTTATACTAAGAGATAAGTTTATTAGAGCTGCATTATAAAGCTTTTTTTACTCCGAGATACAGTACAGACCAAAAGTTTGGACACACCTTCTCATTCAGAGATTCTTCTGTATTTTCATGACTATGAAAATTGTAGAATCACACTGAAGGCATCAAAACTATGAATTAACACATGTGGAATTATACATTACACTTTACAAAAAAAGTGTGAAACAACTGAAAATATGTCTTATATTCTAGGTTCTTCAAAGTAGCCACCTTTTGCTTTGATTACTGCTTTGCACGCAGAAAAGGTGAACGGATGGACTTTACATGCCTAGTTCCCACCGTGAAGCACGGAGGAGGTGGTGTGATGGTGTGGGGGTGCTTTGCTGGTGACACTGTTGGGGATTATTCAAAATTGAAGTGGTGAGCGGTCCAGCTCACCCCAAACCATCTCGATTGGGTTCAGGTCTGGGGACTGTGGAGGCCAGGTCATCTGGTATAGTACCCCAACACTCTCCTTCTTGGTCAAATAACCCTTACACAGCCAGGAGGTGTGTTTGGGGTCATTGCCCTGTTGAAAAATAAATGATGGTCCAACTAAATGCAAACCGGATGGAATAGCATGCTGCTGCAAGATGCTGTGGTAGCCATGCTGGTTCAATATGCCTTCAATTTTGAATAAATCCTCAACAGTGTCACCAGCAAAGCCCCCACACCATCACACCTCCTCCTCCATGCTTCACGGTGGGAACCAGGCATGTAGAGTCCATACGTTCACCTTTTCTGCGTGCAAAGCAGTAATCAAAGCAAAAGGTGGCTACTTTGAAGAACATAGAATTTAAGACATAATTTCTGTTGTTTCACACTTTTTTGTAAAGTGTAATGTATAATTCCACATGTGTTAATTCATAGTTTTGATGCCTTCAGTGTGATTCTACAATTTTCACAGTCATGAAAATACAGAAAAATCGTTGAATGAGAAGGTGTGTCCAAACTTTTGGTCTGTACTGTACTTCTATCTATGAGTCACTTCGAGATAAGTATACAGCACAATAGCACCTTCATGAGACAACTTGTCCACGCACTAGGGGGATTTTTTCGGGTGTACTTGTATGTGTGTGTTTTTTCTGTGTATCCTGTTTGTTGTTTTGCTTAGGGTGGTCTAGGGCTTTCGGGGCTACCGACGTTGAGCGCGGGTGCCACATCGTCTGCAACCAGGGTGCCAACCTCCGCTGCCAGGAAGGGACTTATTAGGGCGAGCTTACTCCCCCTTCCTTTTAATATTTATACTAATTTACTATTTATTTGCTTCTTTTGGGCAAAAAAGCCCTGAACCACCTATTGACATTTGGTTAAGTGTTCTAATCATTGAATTAAAAGGTATTTTATAGGGGTTTAAATTATTGTGCTTTCTTGGTTTTGTTGTACTGCTATGCTGTTAGCCTATGCACTGAAGGCAAGGCCCGCCCTGCCACAAAGTCAAATGCACCCCAATAAGCCTTTGAACCCAGGTACTGCATGGCCACAGGAAAACAAAGTTCACATTATTCATTTGGTATTGCCATACTGCTAGACTATGCATTGAAGGCAAGGCCCGCCCTGCACAAAGTAACATGCACCCCAATTAGCCTTTAAATCCTGGTACTGGATGGCCACAGGAAAACCAAGTTCACATAATTCATTTGGTACTACCATACCGTTAGCCTATGCATTGAATGCAAGGCACGCCCTGCCACAAAGTCACATGCACCCCAATAAGCTTTTGAACAAAGGTACTAGATGGCAACAGGAAAACCAAGTTCACATTATTCATTTGGTACTGCCATACTGTTAGCCTATGCATTGAATGCAAGGCCTGCCCTGCACCAAATTCAAATGCACCCCAATAAGCCTTTGAACCCACGTACTGGATGGCCACATGAAAACCAAATTCACATTTTTTGCATTTGTTACTGCCATACTGTTTGCTTATGCATTAAATGCAAGGCCTGCCCTGCACCAACGTAACACACACTCCAATAAGCCTTTGAACCCACTTACTGGATGGGCACCTGAAAGCATTTTTCCTATTAATTTGGTACTCCCATATTGTTCGGTTACACAGTGAATTGTTGAGCCTGAGGAACCTGCATTGGAGAATGTCAGTGTTGAGAATGAAGACCAGGCAGTGGAGAATGTCATTCTTGAGTCTGGAAAACCTGCAGTAGATAATTTCAGTGTTGAGGCTGGAGACCCAGCAGTGGACAATTGCAGTGTTGGTACTAAAGACCCAGCGGTGGACAACTGCAGTGTAGAGGCTGAATACACAGCAGTGAATAATTGCAGTTTTGAGGCTAAAGACCCAGCAGTGGACAATTGCAGTGTTGAGGCTAAATAACCGGCAGTGGACAATTGCAGTGTTGTTGATGCTAAAGACCCTGCTTTGAAAAAATGCAGTGTTGACGCTAAAGACCCAGCGGTGGACAATTGCAGAGTTGAGGCTGAAGACCTGTCAGTGGACAATTGCAGTGCTGAGGCTAAAGACCCAGCGTTAGACAATTGCAGTGTTGAGGCTTAATACACAGCAGTGGACAATTGCAGTGTTGAGGCTAAAGACCCAGCGGTGGACAATTGCAGTGTTGAGGCTGAATACACAGCAGTGGACAATTGCAGTGCTGTTGACTAGTGTTGAGCATTCCGATACTGCAAATATCGGGTATCGGCCGATATTCACTGTATCGGAATTCCGATTCTGAGATCCGAAATTTTTTGCATATCGGATACCGGAATCAGAATTTTCCTGTAAAGTCTATGGGGAATTCCTGAAGGAAGGAAGTACGTGACACAGGAACTTCCCGAAAGTGTCACTGTCAGTGTCGGTCGGGTCTGTCAGGAGTCAGGACTCAGCAGAGTCAGCACTTACCTGGCAGAAGATCCCCGGTGGTCACGTCCTCCTGGATGGCCGGCCATTACCCTCTCCCTGGCGGTCACGTATAGCTTCTCGCGATAACTGCATGTGCTGCCGGGTACTGGGTAATCTCGGCCAGTTGTACTCTCGCGACAGCCGGCCGTAAACCAGTCCGGATGACGTCACCGCCGGGGAATCACCTATGGTAAGCAGCTCTGCTGCGTCGGGATGTCAGGGTCAGCCTGGCATGCAGATGTAGCAGAGCTGGACTCGTCGTGGGACACTCGTGATTTTGGACTGTGTCGGACAGGGAGTATTTGTGTTGGTGTGTTATTTTTGTTTTTTTACAGGAGATCGATGGCGTTGCAGGATGAGCGTGAAATAAAAATAATGATAACTGTGTTGTTTTATTTCATTAAAAGACTTTATTCTAGCTGTGTATTTTTTAAAAAATTTACAAACTTTATGATTAATTATGGATCTGTGTCTTATTGACGCCTCTCCATTATTAACCGGGCTTATTGTCACCGTTCAATCAAAGGTGACATTAACGCCTTATTACCCCGCTTGCCACCGCTACAGGGCAAGTGGGAAGAGCCGGGTAAAGTGCCACAATTGGCGCATCTTTGGATGGGCCATTTGTGGTGCTGCTGCAGACTGGTATTTTTAGGCTGTTGAGGGCCAAACAAAACCCATGGGCCTTAACAGTCTTTTAATACCAGGCCGCAGCAGTCTGCTTTTTACTTGGCTGGTTAACAAAAATAGGGGGACCCCCACGCCATTTTTTTTTTAGGGGATCCCCTATTTTTGTTAACCAGCCAAGCTAAGCAGACTGCTGTGGCCTGGTATTATCAGGCTTGCAAGGTTCATGAATATTGGATCCTTACCAGCCTGAAATACCAGGCCTCAGTAGTCTGCTTCATCTGGCTGGTTAACAAAAATAGGGGGACCCCACGCCATTTTTTTTTCGAGGGGATCCCCTATTTTTGTTAACCAGCCAAGATAAGCAGACTGCTGTGGCCTGGTATCATCAGGCTTGCAAGGTTCATGGATCTTGGATCCTTAACTGCCTAAAATACCAGGCCTCAGTAGTCTGCTTCATCAGGCTGGTTAACAAAAATAGGGGGGACCCCACGCCATTTTTTTTTCGAGGGGATCCCCTATTTTTGTTAATCAGTTCACTTCAGGTCAGCCGGGATTCCCTCTGACGTCACTGATGCTGTGCGGTGTCCCTGGCTGACCTGAAGTGAAAGTGGGAAGCAATCAATTATGCTAACCACTTCCTCTCCTGTCAGCAAGGAGAGGAGATGATTCATTGGGGCTTTACTGCAAGGCTGGCAGCATTAACTGCGGTCCCTGCAGTAAACGTTAACCCTTTCAGAAGGATTACATCGGGGGATCTGACTGTGCGTCGGATAGGAAAGAATAATGTTGCTTTATTATTTTACTTTTCTTACAGGAGAACAAGGGATTCGGATTGAGTACCTGTACAATAAAACATGGTCAAAAACTGTGTATTTATTTCATTAAAATGATTTTTCATTAATGTGTGTGCGTTTTTTTTTTTATTTCATACAATAGTATTAATAATTGATAGTTGTCTAATTGACAGCTCTCAATTGTTAACCTGGCTTAAAGTCACCTTTCAATAGCAAGTTGGCTTTAACCCATTATTAACCCATTCGCCACCGCTACAGGGCAATGGGAATAGACGGGCTAAGTGCCAGAAAGGGCGAATCTAATTATAGATTTGCCTTTTCTGGGGTGTCTGGGGGCAGATGTTAGTAGCCGGGGGGGGGCAAAAATAATGGTCCCTCTCTGGGCTATTATTGTCTGCCCCCACTCGCTGGCTTTATCTGTCTGTTTGAGAAAATAGGGCGGGAGCCCATGCATTTTTTTCAACAATTTGACACCTCATATATATATATATATATATATATATAATGTCATTGTGACACACACATATATATATATATATATATATATATATATATATATTTATAGTACATACACTTCTACATAGTATAATAGCCTCTAATTCAATTGCCGGCTTTTGTGAACTTACAGACCCGACATGAAATGACACATGGTTTACATAGAGTTAACCATGTCATTTCATGTAGTTTGATATATGGTTTTCACTAACAATTACATGAGTGTATGTGTCCAAAATTTCACACATGTAGGGGTTAATTAAAGGTGTAAATTCGTAGAAAAAATGCGTTTTTTTTACAACGAATTTACACCTTTAATTAACCCCTACATGTGTGAAATTTTGCACACATACACTCATGTAATTGTTAGTGAAAAACATATATCAAACTACATGAAATGACATGGTTAACTCTATGTAAACCATGTGTCATTTCATGTAGGGTGGTTCTGTAATTTCACAAAAGCCAGCATTGCCCGGCAATTGAATCAGCGGCTATTTTACTATGTAGAAGTGTATGAACTATAAATATATGTATATATTTTATATATGTCACAATGACATATATATATATGTATTCTATGTGTGGATATCTAGTGTTTACAAGGAAAGAAAGTTTTTTTTTAATTATGATATTTCTGTCCCATTGACTTGCATTGGGTTTCCGGTATCGGAATCTGCGATACCCGATACTTTTTGGGTATCGGTCAAATCCAATCCGATCCAATACTTATGGATATCGGGCAGTATCGCTCAACACTACTGTTGATGCTAAAGACCCTGCATTGGAAAATTGCAGTGTTGACGCTAAAGACCCAGCGGTGGACAATTGCAGTGTTGAGGCTGAAGACCTGTCGGTGGACAATTGCAGTGTTGAGGCTGAAGACCCAGCAGTGGACAATTGCTATGTTGAGAATAAAGACCCAGCAGTGGTGCATTGTGGTATTGAGGCTGAAGATCCTTTATTGTAGCATTGCAGTGTTGAGGATGAATTGAACACACATAAGTGAAGCATTGCAATATTGAGCCCGAAGAACGTTCATTGTAGCATTGCAGCATTGAGGAAGAACAGCAGTGGAGCATTTCAGTGTTGAGCCTGAAGAACCATTAGTGGAGAATTGCACTGTTGAGGCTTAAGAACCTGCATTGGTGAATTGCAGTGGTGAAGCTGAAGAACTGGCAGTGAAAAATTGCATTGTTGAAGATGAACAACCAACAAAGTTCACATTATTAGGAAGTGGGTCTCCCATACTGTTTGCTTATGCAGTGAATGCAAGGCCTGCCCTAAATTTGGTCAAACCAAAGTACCACTTGGAAGATACGTGTATAATGTCCTCCTAGAAATCTGTTTCCATTACAAAGGAGCGGGTCTCCTATACTTGTACAGTAAGTGTATGTGCTGACAAAACAATTCCCCTGTGGGGTACACATGAACATACTGTCTCAGCATTTTTGTTACGGGCATCATACACACTAGAGTTGAGCAAAACAGGTCGGTCAGATTCAAAAGTCGCCGACTTTCGCCAAAGTCGGGTTTCGTTGTCCGAAACCCGACCATAGCGTGCAGTCAGCCATGCGGTCGGCAAAACGAGCTCCAAAGTTGGTTTTCCCAGAATGCTTTCAGGCGCCTTTTTTCAGCCAATGAGCAAGGACGTACACTGTGGGCAGCGAGATGGCATGTGCAGCGTTCCCCACCATCCTTAGATGGGCATTGCAGTGATTAGCTTGCTTTGGGGGGTCATAGTGTCTATAAAAGCCCTGAGCGCTGACCTCCATTTTATTTCTGCAGATCTTAACAATAGGGAGAGGTTGCTGATGCTGTTTATCAGTAGGGAGAGAGTTAAGGCTGGAAAGAGAAGTTCTTCTGTGCTTGTGCTGATAGCAATTGTGCTGTACAGTTAGTGCGCAGTGACAGGGAAGGATTTTCTTGTGTGCAGCAGCGCTGGTTATTAGGCTGCCTGATAGCTGTATTGCTATGTGTACACTGCTGTGCAGACTGATATTTACACAGCACTAATACTTTTATTCTTTTTTTCTGCACAGTTACCGAGCGTTCATTTTTTCCCACACCGTAAAGAGCTGTACGCTCCTCACACACAACCGTGTACCGGCTGGTATCACGGACAAAAACATGCTGACTATCTGTGTGTGACTCCAGAAATATATACGGAGTGTGAGACAGTGAGAGTATGTGTATTGAATGGGGTGTATATTTCACCTGGCTACTTTACTGACTGGTATAGGGGAGGTGTGTGGCTTTGTAGACCTAGTGGTAGAGAAAGGTCACTACACCTTACATTCAGTACACACTTGCAGCTCAGACCTGAAATCACTCAGGTGTTAATTAGGAGACCAGAAGTAGGTGTGTTGGAACACAGTCTGAGAGCTGGTTTAGTCTGGACACAGGAAGGGGTCCAGGCACAAGAAGCAGTCTCCAGGAGTGGGAGCACGCTTAATCTGGACAAGGGGTCCAGGCACAGAAGGTGTCTCCAGGAGTGTGAGCTATCTCAGTCGGGTGCAGGAAGTACCCCGGACACAGGAGTAGTCGCAGTGAGAATCCGTGCGAATAGCGGCTGAATAGGAGTGGATCTCTCTCAAGTCTGGACATTGAAGGTGCCTTCAGACACAAGGAGGAGTATCTGTGAAACTCCATACTGGTAACATATATCATATGTGTTGTTTTGGGCCAGGCTGGTAGAGCCGGGACCCGGATAGACAGGGCAATCTATCTATGTGTAATTAGTGGCTAGACAAGCCTAGGTTTTCTGTTTATGCTTTATTTTTATCTGTTTGCTGTGGACTTTAATAAAGCTGGTTGCGGCCAGTTTTCACCAGAACTGCTGTCTGAATGAACTGTTTTCGTGTCACTCTGTCTACCCAGACAGCGATCCTCGAGCTATATCCCCTGGAAATGTTACAATTGGTGGAGAATGCGGGCAGCGCAGTGGCTGATACAGTTAGTGCTGGAGTGTGCATGCAGCACAGCGGCTTAGAGACAGCAATAAAGGTGAAGTCTGTTGAAATAGCAGCAGAGAAAAAAAAAAAAAAGTGTGTCAAGAGAAACGTCTGATTGGAGCAGTCTTGGAGAGACAGTGGCCCTGATAGGGTCTCAGAGAGAAAATGTATGCACAGCAAAGCTGAACTTGTTGTGAAAATGACTGTGGAATGTGCAGCAGCAAAAGAAAAGTCTGTGGAGCAGTCTTAAAGAGACAGTAGCCCTAATAGACTTTGCAAAGGAAAAAAAAAAAAAAGTGTCTGCACAGCAGAGCTGAATTTTTCTATGGAAAAAGACTGTAGAGTGTGTATGTCTTGAGTGAAGACTGCCGTTGTTAAGACAGAGAAGTCTGACAGCATGGATGACAGCATGGAGGCGCTGTTTGAACAAATGGCGCAAGTTAATGTGCAACATAAGACTGCCGTGGTTGAGACAGATAAGTCCGGCAGTATGGAGGAGCTCATTGAGTACCTGGCCCAGGCCCAGCGAAGCATGCAGCAGAGCATGGAGCAGCAGCGCCTGCAGCACCAGCAGCGCATGCAGCAGGCCCAGCAGCAATTCCTGCAGCAGCAGCAGGAGAATAACCGGATGTTTTTTGAGCAGGTTGCAGCACAACAAAAGACTTGTGGAGCATCGTCCCAAAGTAATGTTGCAAAGTCACCTGCATTGTCCGCTGTAAAGAAGCGGTAAGACGGTCCCTGGAAAAAGATGACACCTCGTGATGATGTGGAGGTATATCTCACTAGGTTTGAGAGATTGGCAGAGAAGGAGAATCTGCCCCTATCTGAATGGGCCATGATGGTCGCACCCTATCTGATTGGAGAGCCCCAAAGGGCATATGCTGACCTGAGCAAGCAGGACAGCCAAGACTATGGCAAGCTGAAAGCGGAGATTCTTACCCGGCTGGGTGTTACGGTGACAGCCCGTGCCAGGGGAGTTCATGACTGGAGATGCGGTTGGGAGTCTGCAGTCAACAAACATGATTATGGAGTTTAAAAGGTGATAGTGAACCGCTACACCCGAGCATGTCCTCCTGAGGTACAGCCGTCTGAGAGGTCGTCACTTCAGAGTTCCCGGACGCTGAACTCTCGCGGTAAGAGCGTTCCAGCTGTAGGGGACATGTGGGGTTGGGGAGAGTGTGATGGACAGTGTTGGAGCTGGCGTGAAATTGCAGTCAACTGTCCAATAGAGGGGGAGCCTATGTGTTGTGATGTTGGCAGATCCCTCTCTCTCTGCGCAGAACCTGTGTGTGTGTCCACCTCAGCCGAAGAGACTGGACCACAGGGGTCCCCGGTGGTTGTAAATGACTGCCCAGCACAGGCCCTCTTGGACTCAGAGAGTCCAGTGACTTCCGTATGTGACAGCCTGATTGATAGGGACTTCATCCCTGATAACACCTGAGTGTGGTGTGCATCCATGGAGACAACAAAGTCTACCCAGAGACTGCCGTGGACTTGGTCCCTAAACTCGGGGAGGTTTCATGTGAAGTGGGGGTAGTGAAGACCTGGTGCACCCCGTCATATTGGGTAATGACTTTCCCCGATCTAAGGATCTCTGGGAAAAATGTTTCTGATGGACAGTGTGATGAAGCTCCTATTGAGGGTGCGCAGTCCCGAGGGGCGGAACACAATGCTACTGGGCCGTTAAACTTATGTGATGAGATGATAATGATAATGATGATGATGAATCAGATAATGATGATGACCATGATAATATGATGATAATGATGATGATGATGATGATCATGATAATGATGATGACCATGATAATGATGCTGATGCTGATAATGATAGTGATGATGATCATGATAGTGATGATGATACTGATCATAGTCATGATAATGGTATTGATAATAATGATGACTGTGATAGTGATGAAATTCCTTTGCAGGTGATGTTGGGAGACGAGGATGGTGGTTCTCGGGAACCGAGTGTCCCTGACTTACCTGGTCCTGTGACAATTTTGAGAGTGAGCAGTGGCGAGACCCCTCTCTTAAAACGGCCCAGGAAATATAAGTGTTCTAAATGAGGTTTCCCAAGAGCCTGGCTCTGAGTAGAGGTTTCCTCATGCTGCCATGAACAATAACCTATTGTATAGGGACACTGAAGTCCAGGGAGGGGTCGTGAGTCAGCTCCTAGTACCTGAGCTATATAGAAGTATAGTGCTGGGGTTGTCACATAGTCACATACTTGAGGGACCAGATGGTGAAGTTAATGTTGTGGATGACATGTTAACTAAGGTTCCAGATCAGGATGTGAATGAAAATGAAGTGTGTATAACCCTGACAGTGAGCAGGATGTGAATGAAAATGAAGGTATAACCCTGAAGTGACCCGGATGTGGCTGAGAAAAAGGGTCAGACAGGGATAGTGATAGTGATAGTGAATCATCTGATGACCATAAAGCAACCAGTGCAAATGAGGAAGGCATGGTAGCAGAGGAGGTTGAGAGTCCTGAGAAGAAAGCTGATGCTGACCTTACAGCCAGACAGAAGATGGCATCTGAAGATGTTTTACAGTTGGCCGGTTCCCTGGCGAAGACTAAGGTGAAAGGAGAGCTGAGCTTTAAAGGCAGGACTCTGAAACTGAACACAGCACAAGTGGATGCTGTTGTAGAGGAGAAGTTATCAATGTATGGTATGGAGCTGCATCATGCCCAGGACTCTGAAGGTAATGCTGCAGAGGTGGAAAAAGCCATGGAAGTGGTGGTCACCAAGCCAGATGCCTCATCAGAAGCTGAGGTTTCAAGTGAAGCTGTGAGGAACAAGACTGAAGATATGGGGACTGACTCTGTCCAGGAATCTGTTTCTGCCGAAGACAGCGGCGTGGACGGGTTACGGTCCGGATCAGTAGCTGGCATTGGTGAGCTCAAGCGCACTTTCATGGAGTCTACATCGGAGCCACGTCCCAATAAATGGGAAAAGCGGTGTGACACTCCGTTGCCGCTGCAGACACACGGGAGCTCAGACGGGATGCAGAACGTGGTGGAAGAGAAGAATCCGGCGGGTTCTGAGTATACAGATGCAGCTATCAAGGAGAACTTGAAAGCTGGAATAAATGGAGATATTGGTGACCATAATGATGTGAATGAAGAAGTAGAATGTAAGACTGACGGTGGGGCTTCTGAGCATGTCCTACCAGAAGAGCCTGAAGAAGGGGCTGAGGACATGAAGGACGTCCAACGGGTACAAGATGAATTGATTGCTTCTCGGAGAAAACTCCAAACTGTGATGAAGGAGCGTGATGAGAGCCATGAGCATCTTCTGGAGAAGCTCAATGAAGTAAAGAAGGTTCAAGGGGAACTGGAGAAAAGTGAAAAACCCCCTATACCTTCTGTGATAGTTGGTGACACATGGTCAGTGCACCAGGAACAGGAGGTACGTGAGTTTCTGAGGAAGAGTCAGCAGAAGTGTTCTGATGTGCCGGGTCGTACTTCTCTGGCCAGGCACTATATCGAAACTGAGCCCGGCCCTAAGGTCAAGATGAAACCGTGCAGGATACCCGAGGCCCGCAGAGAGCATAGGCCTGGGAGGGTACAGGGTAGTACGGATGCTTCAGATGAAGAGAAAGCTGATGTTGGCTATGACTCAGGTGAAGATACAAATGACAGTGGTGAAGATGAAGCTGATGAGGGCCATGACTGGTCCAGAGTTCACTGTCTCTGTTGGATTGTTAACCAGCCCTCCGGTCTGGATGACCAGCCCTCCGGTCTGGAGAAGAGGGGGGGGATATGTGAGACAGTGAGAGTATGTGTATTGAATGGGGTGTATATTTCACCTGGCTACTTTACTGACTGGTATAGGGGAGGTGTGTGGCTTTGTAGACCTAGTGGTAGAGAAAGGTCACTACACCTTACATTCAGTACACACTTGCAGCTCAGACCTGAAATCACTCAGGTGTTAATTAGGAGACCAGAAGTAGGTGTGTTGGAACACAGTCTGAGAGCTGGTTTAGTCTGGACACAGGAAGGGGTCCAGGCACAAGAAGCAGTCTCCAGGAGTGGGAGCACGCTTAATCTGGACAAGGGGTCCAGGCACAGAAGGTGTCTCCAGGAGTGTGAGCTATCTCAGTCTGGGTGCAGGAAGTACCCCGGACACAGGAGTAGTCGCAGTGAGAATCCGTGCGAATAGCGGCTGAATAGGAGTGGATCTCTCTCAAGTCTGGACATTGAAGGTGCCTTCAGACACAAGGAGGAGTATCTGTGAAACTCCATACTGGTAGCATATATCATATGTGTTTTTTGGGCCAGGCTGGTAGAGCCGGGACCCGGATAGACAGGGCAATCTATCTATGTGTAATTAGTGGCTAGACAAGCCTAGGTTTTCTGTTTATGCTTTATTTTTATCTGTTTGCTGTGGACTTTAATAAAGCTGGTTGCGGCCAGTTTTCACCAGAACTGCTGTCTGAATGAACTGTTTTCGTGTCACTCTGTCTACCCAGACAGCGATCCTCGAGCTATATCCCCTGGAAATGTTACAGGAGATTTCAATTTCCCCCTACTACGTATGCAGCTGTCCGCTTCTGATACAGTACCGCATATCTGCTCTTTGTATTACGGTCAAATCCATACTGAGTGAGCATCTGTGTGTGACTCCGGAAATATATATGGAGATTGAAATTTTCCCGTACACTGTATACAGCTGTCCGCTTCTGATACAGTACCGTATATCTGCTCTTTGTATTAAAGTGAAATTCATACTGAGAGAGCGTCTGTGTGTGACTCCGGAAATATATACGGAGATTTAAATTTTTCCCTACACCGTATACAGCTGTACGCTACTCATACAGTACTATATATCTGCTGGTATTTTGGGTACATTTTCCAAAACATGAAGAAGTATGGTGGAAGAGGCCTCGGACGTGGGGGGGGGGGGCACCTGGTACTGATGGTGGTGGTGGTGCATCTGCTGGTAGTGCCAAAAGCACAATAGCACCTAAGGCAGGAGGTCTTGAGCCTGCATCATCATCTGGCTCCAGAAGGCCTGGAAGGCTTCCTTTTCTAGGAGTAGGTAAACAGCTTTTAAAGCCGGAGCATCAGGAACAGGTTTTGGCTTACATTGCAGAAACAGCCTCCAGCTCTATCGCCTCCTCTTCTGAAGTTTCAAAAAATGCAAGCACTGAGTCTTCAGTGCAGGCTCCTGGTCAGGAACAACACCTTTCCTTGTGTCCTTCACCCCACCACATGTGAAGGATGCGGCAGGCCATACTTCAGATTACTCCCTGGAGCTCTTTTCACATACCTTGCCTGGGTTATCAAGTGAAATCCTGAATTCCCCAGTCCAAGATGAATATGACATGGAGTGCACTGATGCACATCAACTGCTATATGATTCTTCTGGTACATTCACAAAGAGCACTGCATTGCTTTTGCAATCTACTGAGCCAGATTCTAGCCCTGATGAAACTCAGGTGCCCCTTCCCGCATACTCTACCACCTTACACGGTCACACAGAGCAAGGTGCAGATGAAATTGAAGAGGAGGTGATGGATCACCCAGTTGTTGACCAAGATTGGCATCCATTGGGGGAAGAGGGTGCCGCTGGCAATAGCTCAGAAGAAGGAGGACGATCCGCAGCACGCATCGACATCGCAGCTGCGGTTATCTGGCAGACCCGTAGCAGTCCAAAAACGTGTTAAAAAAGCAGAAAGAGTTGCAGGACAGCTTGGCCAGACTGTTATGATTCGGTAGCTGAGGAGTGCAGGCAAAAAGGCAATACACCAGAGCAGTTGGAATCTATGAGATTGCAGTACCCTGACTAACCACCACAACTAGAGGCAGCCGTGGAGCGTTCCTACGTTGGTCCTAGACGCCTCGTCACAGCCTGAGAAACTAACTACACCTAAAGATAGAAATAGGAAAGCTATCTGCCCCGGAGCAGAACCCCAAAGATAATAGCAAGCCCCCAAACATGTAATGGCGGTTAGACAAGACGAAATACTGACACAGACAGAAAATAGTATGAGCAAACGTTGGGGCCCAAACTAACTAAATAGAAAAGGATAGGAAGGGTACTTACTGCAATCCCAAAAAAAACCCTGAAAGCACCAACTCTACTAATTTCAAAAACACCTGAGATCACACGACCTCTACCACCTAAATTAGCTCTCTGGTGTAACAAAATCAAAACAGCAGCCACTGAAAAAACTGGAAAAAGCAAAAGTACAAACATCAGTGGCTGAACTAAACAGAGAGGGCAAAAGCCCCCTGAGGGGACCCAGAAGGCCCCCACAGAAGTGCAGGACAAAATGCAAAAATCAAGCACAGAAACAAAAAGAAGAAAATGTCTTATCTGTTAGAAGGAGATGCAGACACGACACAGCAGGCTACAAGGGAAACTGGAATCAAGGATTCAGACCAGAACAATTGATCACCGGCAACCCTGATGGGAAGGTGACTCCCTTATATAAGACCAGTCAGTAACACCTGATTCCCAGTCCTCACAATCTTCACTGAACAGACCAGTACCGCTTGTAACCACCAGAGGGAGCCTCTGCTCAGAACTCATCTCAAGCCCATTCACAACACCAGACGGTCAAATTAGCAGCGTGCAAGCCTTGAAAATTTATCCCATAGTAGGAAGACTGCAGTGTGGCACTTTTTTGACCAAAATCCTATTGATGAGTCAAAGGTTATCTGTAAGAAGTGCGGAAGGACCTTTAGCCGAGAGAAAAATGTCCGAAAATTGAATACCAGTTGCATGCTTAGACATTTAAACACCATGCACTTGCAAGCGTGGACGGACTACAAAACCTCACTGGCTTTGAACGCCTACATTGCCAAACTGATCTCATTAGAGATGATGCCCTTCCGTTTGGTTGAAAGAGCAGCGTTCCGAGAGCTCATGGCCTACGCTGTCCCACACTATGACCTACCCAGTCTGCACTTCTTTTCTAGAAAAGACATCCTTGCCCTCCACCTGCATGTGAAAGACCACATTGTCCATGCACTCAAACAATCAGTGAGTGGAAAGGTGCACCTCACAACAGATCCATGGGCCATTAGGCATTAGGCCAGGGCCATTACGTGTCCATCACTGAGCACTGGGTTAATGTGGTGGATGCAGGGTCCACAGGGGACAGTGGCGGTGGGACAGTGATGCCTAGCTCACGGTATAGGCGACAGTTCCCTGTAGGCGTTCGACCCTCCTCCTCCTCCTACAGAAGCAAAAGCTCATCTACAGAGCGCAGTCGCATGAGCACTACATCCGCAGCTTCCAGTGTTGCACACGAGGTATCCCACTATCGAACAGCTAGTGGTAAGCGTCAGCAGGCTGTTTTAACCCCTTCCCGACCCATGACGCCTACGTTGGCGTCATGAAAACCAGTGGCATCCCAACCCATGACGCCAACGTAGGTGTCATGCTATAAATCATGTTCCTGCGGGTCGGGTGACCAGGGTCACTGAAAGGTCACCCGACTCGCAGGCACAAGACCCTTTGTGCATCACCACAGTGGGGGTGGCTTAACCCCCACGTGGCTACGATTGCTCTGATTGGCTGTTAAAAGTGAAACAGCCAATCAGAGCGATTAGTAATATTTCACCAATGAAATTTGGTGAAATATTACAATCCAGCCATGGCCGATGCTGCAATAGCATCGGCCATGGCTGGACACCGAGTTACGACACCCCCCCCACACCGAGTCACGGCGGTGATCGGCCGCTGCCATCGATTCATGGCGGCGATCGGTCACCGCCGTCACTATCTGCTCCCCTGCGCTCCGGTCCTCTCTCCCTCCTCCTTGCCTCCGCTCCCCCTCGCTTCCAATCCCCCCATAGGTCCCCTCACCTCCCCCGGTCTTCTGGCATCCTCGATCCGTCCCGGCGTCCGTGCGGGACTCTTCATGTGCGCCGTCATCTTGGAAAATGGCGGGCGCATTTGCAGTGCGACCTCCAGAGTACGTGAATTTATTTTGATCATTGTGATAAACTGTCACAGTGATCAAAATAAATAAAAAAGTAAATAAACGCACCCTTTATCACCCCCATAGGAAGGGACAAAAAATAAAATAAAGAAAATATATATATATATATTTTTTCCTGTTAGGCTAGGTTCACATTACGTTTTACCAGCCCGTTCAACACATAGCGATCGCGTTATACTATACCCGCTAGCGCAGATGAATCAGCAGATGATTCATCTGTGCTAGCGGTGACGGAGCTCAGACGCTGCAGGCCGTGTCCGAGGCTCCGTCACTGAATGACAGCACATCACGAACGCATGCCGCTTTACGGCATGCGTCGCGATGCGCCAAAGAGTGGGGTTCAATGGCAGCGTTAACGGACTGCGTTACACCGCGCTATAACGCGGTGTAACGCAGTCCGTCTAACGGACTGCATCAACGCAATGTGAAACCAGCCTAAAGGGTTAGAATTAGGCTGGGTTCACATTGCGTTATGGCAGTTCGTTGGACGGACTGCGTTACACCGCGGTATAACGCGGTGTAACGCAGTCCATTAACGCTGCCATTCACCCCATTTGTGTGCGCATTGCGACGCATGCCGTAAAGCGACATGCGTTCACGACGTGCCGTCATTCAGTGACGGAGCCTCGGACGCAGGCTGCAGCGTCTGGGCTCCATCACCGCTAGCACAGATGAATCATCTGCTGATTCATCTGCGCTAGAGGGTATAGCATAACGCGATCGCGTTATGCTATACCGTTACCAGCCCGTCAACGCTATGTGTTGAACGGGCTGGTAAAACGCAATATGATCTCAGCCTTAGGGTTAGGGTTAGAACTAGGGTTAGGGTTAGAACTAGGGTAAGGGTTAGCATTAGGGTTAGCATTAGGGTTAGGGTTAGCATTAGGGTTAGAATTAGGGTTAGGGTTATGGTTAGAATTTGAGTTAGGGTTGGAATTTGGGTCAGGGTTAGAATTAGGGTTAGGGTTGGAATTAGGGTTAGGGTTGAGATTAGGGTTAGGGTTGGGATTAGGGTTAGAGTTAGGATAAGTTTTAGGGGTGTTTTGGGGTTAGAGTCGGGATTAGGGTTAGGCTTGTGGTTAGGGTTATGGTTAGAGTTGGGATTAGGGAGGGGTGTGTTGAGGTTAGTGTTATGGTTAGGGTTTGGATTAGGGTTAGGCAATTTATACTGAGTACAAAGATACCTCATATGTGGTCATAAACCACTGTTTTGGAGCACAGCAGGGCCCAGAAGGGAAGGAGCACCATTTGACTTTTTGAATGGAAAATTAGCTCCAATCATTAGCGGACACCATGTCGTGTTTGGAGATCCCCTGTGTGCCTAAACTTTGGAGCTCCCCCACAAATGACCCCATTTTGGAAACTAGACCCCCTAAGGAACTTATCTAGATGCACAGTGAGAAGGCTCCTTGGGGGGTCTAGTTTCCAAAATGGGGTCACTTGTGGGGAGCTCCAATGTTTAGGTACACAGGGACTCTCCAAATGTGACATGGCAACCGCTAAATATTCCAGCATATTTTCCATTCAAAAAGTCAGATGGCGCTCCTTCCCTTCTGAGCCATGCCGTACACCCAAACAGTGGTTTATGACCATATATGAGGTATCTGTGTACTCAGGAGAAATTGCCCAACAAATTTTAGGATCCATTTTATCCTGCTGCCCATGTAAAAATGAAAAAATTGATGCTAAAAGAAAATTTTTGTTGGAAAAATTAAAATGTCCATTTTTTCCTTCCACGTTGCTTTAGTTCCTGTGAAGCACCTGAAGGGTTAATAATCTTCTTGAATGTAGTTTTGAATAGCTTGAGGGGTGCAGTTTTTATAATGTTGTCACTTTTGGGTATTTTTTGCCATATAGACCCCTTAAAGTGACTTCAAATGTGAGGTGGTCCGTAAAAAAAATGGCTTTGTAAATTTTGTTGTAAAAATGAGAAATCGCTGGTCAACTTTTAACCCTTATAACTTCCTAACAAAAAAAAAATTTGTTTCCAAAATTGTGCTGATCTAAAGTAGACATGTGGGAAATGTTATTTATTAACTATTTTGTGTCAGATTTTGCCAAATTTCCATTTTTTTTCACAAAAAAACGCAAAAATTATCGACCTATATTTACCACTATCATGAAGCCCAATATGTCACGAAAAAACAATCTCAGAATCGCTAGGATCCATTGAAGCGTTCCTGAGTTATTACCCCATAAAGGGACACTGGTCAGAATTGCAAAAAATGGCAAGGTCTTCATGGTCAAAATAGGCTGGGTCATGAAGGGGTTAAAGATGATGTCTTTGGGCGACAACGGACACATCGACGGAGGTACTGGCCGACTTCTTGCAGCGAGAAACTGAGTCATGGCTGGGCAGTCTATATCTTGTGCCAGGCAAGGTAGTCAGTGATAATGGCCTTAATTTTGTGGCTGCCATAGCCCTGGCAAAACTCAGACACATACCTTGCCTGGCTCACACCTTGAACCTGGTGGTGCACTGCTTCATATATAATTATCCAGAGTTACCAGCCCTGCTTCATAAGGTGCGAAGACTGTGCTTGCACATCCGTATCTCGCCCGTAGACTCCAGTCGTATGCAGAGGCTGCAGCGATCGCTCCACCTCCCCAAGCACCGCCTAATTATAGACGTTGCAACAAGGTAGGACTAAACCATGCACATGATTGAGATGCTGTGCAAACAGAGGCAGGCTGTAATGCATTTGTGGGAGGATACACAGGCAGGCAGTTTGAGGGCAGACATCAAGTTGTCGGGTGTGCAGTAGTCAAAGCTGAAAGACCTCTGTAAAGTCCTTCAGTGTTTTGAGGAATGCACACGGCTGGTAAGCGCAGATGACGCCATCATATGCATGAGCATCCCACTTTTGCATCTGGTCATGCAAATTTTGATGCACATTAAGGCTCAGGCGTCTGCAGTGGAGGAGGAGGACGAGGAGTAGGGAAGCCTTGATGACAGTCAGGCATTGTCTGCTCAGGGAACTGTCCTGGATGAGGTGAAGGAAGAAGAAGAAGAGGAGGAGGATGAGGAGGGTGATTATTTTGTGGAGGAGGATGCTTCTCAGGTGGCAAGAGAAAATGTTGGCTTGCCAGGGTCAGGTACAGGGTTTGTGCGTGACTGAAGGGATGTGGATTTGGCAGAAAGTGCTCCTCCACCTACCACTGGCAGTGCATCATTGACACCTGGAACACTGGCCCACATGTGTGATTATGTCTTGATGATCCTAAAAAGGGACCTCTGCATTGCCAAAATTATGAAGGATGACGACTACTGGTTGGCCAGCATCCTCGATCCACGCTATAAAGGCAAATTACAGAATGCCACAGGAGAACCTAGAGCTAATATTGGCGAACAAGCAAGCAACTGTGGTAAACCGTTTGTTAGAGGCATTCCCAGCACACAGCAGCGGTGCAGGTTCTACCACGAGCCGTACTGGGCCAAATGGAAGAGGTGTTAGTGGTGCACACAGCCAAAGTGGCGTTGGAGACAGGGGTTTCATGACCATGTTGTGGACTGATTTCTCAAGTAATGCTCACACGACTGGTAATACTGAATCGATTGCAACACACAGGAGAAAACAGTTGTCAACTATGGTTCAAAATTACCTCTCCTCCCCTATCGATGTTCTGCCTCACAGTTCATTCCTCTTTGACTACTGGGCCTGTAAACTTGACACCTGACCTGAATTGGCACAATATGCCTTACAGGAGCTCGCTTGCCCTACCAGTAGTGTGCTATCAGGAAGAGTCTTCAGTGCTGCTGGATCAATCCTGACAGAAAGAAGGACCCGGCTGTCGACCCAAAATGTAGGTGATCTCACCTTCATTAAAATGAACCATGCCTGAGTTTCAAAGGATTTTGTCCCACCTTCCCCTGATGACACATAGGTTGCCAGGAAAATGGCTCGCTTTGTCCTCCTCTTCCTCCGACTTCTCCAATTCCTCCATTTGCAGCTGCTGAACGTCCAGCCTACACCTCAACATATGCCAGTTTTTCCACCTCCCTAACAGGGCTGTAACCCCCCCCAGGGCCGGCGTCAGCACCTGGCGCACCCGGGCAAGTGCCAGGGCCCAGAGCAGGTGGGGGGCTCACTCGCCGTCAGAGACACCGGTGTACTATGAGGGGCCCTGTGCCAGTTCCCGGCGCTCACTAGTGTGCCCCCCCTGCTTGCTCAGGGCCCCAGCACTTGCAATACTTACCTCACCTGCTCCACCGCTGTGACGTCTTCCTCATTTCCTGACAGTCACATTCAGGTCAGAGAGCACGTCAACGTCACGTCTGTGCGCCCTCTGCCTGAACAGTCACAGTGCCGAGAGCTGGAAGATGGCGACGCTGAGGAGTCCAGAGTAGAGCAGTGCCCAGCGAGGAGAGGTATTTAATTTTTTTAATATTTGGAGCAATATATGTGGAGCATTATACACTGGAGAATTATATATGGGGCCTATTATACACTTGAGCATCATAGATAGGGCCCATTATACACTGGAGCATTATATATGGGGCCCATCATACACTGGATCATTATAAATGGGGCCCATCATATACTGGAGCATCATATACGGTGCCCATTATACACTGGAGCATCAAATGGGGCCCATTATATATGGAGCATTATATAGGCCCATCATACACTGGAGCATCATCCATGGGGCACATCATATACTGGAGCATCATATGGGGCCCATTTTATATGGCGCATCATATGGGGCACATTATATATGAAGCATCACATGGAGCCCATTATATATTGAGCATTATATATGGGGACCATTATATTTGGAGCATTATATGGGGCTCATCATACACTGGAGCATCATATATGAGGCCCATCATATACTAGAGCATCATATGGGGTTGATTATTTATGGGGCATTATATAGGGCCCTTTATATATGGAGCATCATATGGAGCACATATGGGGCCTATTCTGTATGGAACAATATATGGGCTCATTATTCTGTATAGAGCAATATATGGGGCTCATTATTCTGTATGGCGCACTATGTGGTGCCCATAATACTGTATGGAGGACTTTACTGTCCGTTTTTTGAGCTATTGTAGAATTTACAATAGATATCACTCATGTAATATAAGAAGTGAAGTATTTGGCATTGTACTATACCTATATTTCTCTGCCGTATCGGAGTATCATGAATTGTGGTATGTGTTAAAGGGGCCCACTGAGACTCTTTCGCCCGGGGCCCACGAAAACCTGGAGCCAGCCCTACCCCCCACAACTTTAGCCAAATAACCCCCAGTTTTCAATTCGTTAATATTATATAAAGTAAATTAAGGTTGACAAGCTTAACCCCTTTACCACCAAGGGTGGTTTGCACGTTAATGAACGGGCCAATTTTTACAATTCTGACCACTGTCTCTTTATAAGGTTATAACTCTGGAATGCTTCAATGGATCATCGCGATTCTGAGATTGTTTTCTCGTGACATATTGTACTTCATGTTAGTGGTAAAATTTCTTCTTTATAACTTGAGTTTATTTTTGAAAAAAACGGAAATATGGCGAAAATTTTGAAAATTTTGCAATTTTCAAACTTTGAATTTTTATTCCCTTAAAACAGAGAATTATGTCACACAGAATAGTTCATAAATAACATTTCCCTCATGTCTACTTTATATCAGCACAATTTTGGAAACAAAATTTTTTTTGTTAGGAAATTATAAGGTTTAAAATTTGACCAGCGATTTCTCATTTTTACAACAAAATTTACAAAGCCATTTTTTTTAATGACCACCTCACATTTGAAGTCACTTTGAGGGGTCTATATGGCAGAAAATATCAAAAAGTGACACCATTCTTAAAACTGCACCCCTCAATGTACTCAAAACCACATTCAAGAAGTTTATTAACCCGTCAGGTGCTTCACAGGAGCAGAAGCAACATGGAAGGAAAAAATGAACATTTAACTTTTTTGTCACAAAAATGATCTTTTACAAACTTTTTTTTAATTTCACAAGGGTAAAAGGAGAAAATGGACAGATAAAGTTGTTGTGCAATTTCTCCTGAGTACGCCAATACCCCATATGTGAGGGAAAAACACTGTTTGGGAGCACGGCAGAGCTCGTAAGGGAAGGAGCGCCGTTCGACTTTTTCAAACCAAAATTGGCTGGAATTGAGATTGGATGCCATATCACGTTTGGAGAGCCCCTGATGCACCTAAACAGTGGAAACCCCCCACAAGTGACACCATTTTGGAAACTAGACCCCCTATTGAACTTATCTAGATCTGTTGTGAGCACTTTGAACCCCCAAGTGTTTCACAAAAGTTTATAATGCTTGGGTGTGAAAAAAAAATTCCACAAAAATGATTTTTTAGTCCCCAATTTTTGATTTTTCCCAAGGAAATTGGACCCAAAAGTTGTTGTCCAATTTGTCCTGAGTACGCTGACACCCCATATGTGCGGGGGAAGCTGTTTGGGCACACGGCAGGGCTTGGAAAGGAAGTAATAACGTTTTGGAATGCAGACATTGATGTGTGTCATGTTCAGTTTGCAGAGCCCAAGATGTGCCTAAACAGTGGAAACCCCCCACAAGTGACCCCATTTTGGAAACTAGACCCCCTAAGGAACTTATCTAGGTCTGTGGTGAGCACTTTTAACTCCCAAGTGCTTCACACAAGTTTATAATGCCCGGACATGAAAATAAAAAATCCTATTTTTTTTCCCACAAAAAGGATCTTTTAGTCACCAATTTTTTATTTTCCCAAGGGAAATAGGAGAAATTGGGCCACAAACGTTGTTGTCCAATTTGTCCTGAGTACTCTGATAACTCATATGTGGGGGGAAATACTGTTTGGGCGCACGGCAGAGCTCGGAATGGAAGGAACGCCATTTGACTTTTTCAAACCAAAATTGGCTGGAATTGAGATTGGACGCCATGTTGCATTTGGAGAGCTCCAGATGTGCCTAGACAGTGGAAACCCCCCACAAGTGACCCCATTTTGGAAACTAGACCCCTAAGGAACTTATCTAGATCTGTGGTGAGCAATTTGAACCCCCAAGAGCTTCACACAAGTTTATAACGAAGATCCGTAAAATTAAAAAAATCATATTTTTTCCGCAAAAATGATCTTTTCACCCCAACTTTTGTTTTCCCAAGGATAACAAAACCCCAAAAGTTATTGTGCAATTTGTCCTGGGTACGCTGATACCCAATATGTGGGGATAAACCACTGTTTGGATGCATGGCAGAGCTCGGAAGGAAAGGAGCGCCATTTGACTTTTTCAACGCAGAATTGGCTGAACTCCATGTCGTGTTTGGAGAGCCCCTGAGGTGCCTAAACAGTGGAAACACCCACAAATGACACCATTTTGGAAACTAGACTCCTCAGGGAACTTATCTAGATGTGTGGTGACAATTTTGAACCCCCAGGTGTTTCACTAAAGTTTATAACGTCCGAGCATGAAAATAAAAAAATCATATTTTTTCCACAAACATGATTTTTTAGTCCCCAATTTTTTATTTTCCTAAGGGTATCGGGAGAAATTGGACCCCAAAAGTTGTTGAGCAATTTGTCCTGAGTACGCTGATACCCCACATGTGGGAGAAAACTACTGTATGGGCACATGTAGGGGCTCGGAAGGGAAGTAGTGATGTTTTGGATTGCAGACTTTGATGGAATGGTCTGCGGGCATCATGTCGCATTTGGAGAGCCCCTGATGTGCTAAACAGTGAAACCCCCCACAAATGACCCCATTTTGGAAAATAAACCCCCAAAGGAACTTATGTAGATGTGTGGTGAGCACTTTGAACCCCCAAGTGCTTCACAGAAGTTTATAACGTACAGCCGTAAAAACAAAAAATTCATTTTGTTTTGCAAAAATGATTTTTTCGCCCCCAATATTTTATTTTCACAAGGGTAACAGGAGAAATTGGACGCTAAAAGTTGTTGTCCAATTTGTCCTGAGAGTGCGCTGATACCCTATATGTGGGAGAAAACTACTGTATGGGCACACGTTGTGGCTCGAAAGGGAAGTAGTGACATTTTGGATTGCAGACTTTGATGGAATGGTCTGCGGGCGTCATGTCGCGTTTGGAGAGCCCCTGATGTGCCTAAACAGTAGAAACCCCCCACAAGTGACCCCATTTTGGAAACTAGACCACCCAAAGAACTTGTCTAGATGTGTGTGGAGAAGTTTGACCCCCCAAGTGCTTCACAGAAGTTTATAATGTACAGCCATAAAAATAAAAAATCATAATTTTTTTCCACAAATATGATATTTTCGCCCCCAATTTTTTATTTTCCCAAGGGTAACAGAAGAAATTAGACCCCAAGAGTTATTGTGCAATTTGTCCTGAGTATGGTGATACCCCATATGTGGGGGAAAACTACTGTTTGGGCACATGGCAGAGCTCAGAAGGGAAGGAGCACCGTTTGACTTTTTCAATGCAGAATTGGCTGGAATTGAGATCAGATGCCATGTCACATTTGGAGAGCCCCTGATGTGCCTAAACAGTGGAAATCCCCAATTCTAATTCCAACCCTAACCCCAACAC
Organism: Oophaga sylvatica; assembly: GCA_033576555.1. Classification (NCBI taxonomy): domain Eukaryota; kingdom Metazoa; phylum Chordata; class Amphibia; order Anura; family Dendrobatidae; genus Oophaga; species Oophaga sylvatica. Next base: position 102,884,435 of record JARQOD010000010.1, read on the forward strand.
ACCCCTTACCATAGTCCCAACCCTAACCATAACCCTAACCACAAACCTAACACTAACGCACGCCTAACCCTAATCCCAACCCTAACCCTAATTCTAACTTTAGCCCCAATCCTAACCCTAACTTTAGCCTCAACCCTAACCCTAACCCTAACTCTAATGGGAAAATGGAAATAAATTCATTTTTTAAATTTTATTATTTTTCCCTAACTAAGGGGATGATAAAGGGGGGTTTGATTTACTATTTATAGCGGGTTTTGTTTGGCAGCTGTTACACGCTAAAAGACGCTTTTTATTGCAAAAAATAGTTTTTGCATCACAACATTTTGAGAGATAGAATTTTTGCATATTTTGGCCCACAGAGTCAAGTGAGGTCTTATTTTTTGCGGGACGAGTTGACGTTTTTATTGTTACCATTTTTAGGCACATGACATTTTTTGATCGCTTTTGATTACGATTTTTGGGAGGTTAGAATGAACAAAAACCAGCAATTCATGAATTTGTTTTGGGGGGGCGTTTATACCGTTCCACGTGTGGTAAAATTGATAACGCAGTTTTATTCTTCTGTTTAGTATGATTACAGCAATACTTAATTTATATTATTTTTTAATGTTTTGGCTCTTTTATACAATAAAAACAATTTTATATAAAAAATTATTATTTTTGCATCGCTTTATTCAGCGAGCTATAACTTTTTTATTTTTTCACTCATAATGCTGTATCATGGCTCATTTTTTGCGGGACAAGATGACGTTTTCAGCGGTATCACGGTTATTTATATCCTTCTTTTTGATCGGTGGTATGATGATAAAGCATTGTTTTTTGCTTTGTTTTTTTTTTAAGGTGTTCACTAAAGGGGTTAACTAGTGGGACAGGTTTATAGAGCGGGTCGTTACGGACGCGGCAATACTAAATATGTGTTTTTTTTATTTTCATACAGATATGATTTTATTGGGGAATGTTTTTATTTTTTTTCATTATTTAGGAATTTTTTTTACATGTTTATTTTTTTTTTTTTACATTTTTACTTTGTCCCAGGGTGTGACATCACTGTATAATGTCAGATCGCTGGTCTGACAGTGTGCACAGCACTCTGTCAGACCAGCGATGTGACAGGCAGTGCTGCAGGCTTTCTTAGTGCCTGCTGTCAGCAGGCACTGAGGAAGCCGCCTCCCTGCAGGACCTGGAAGGAGCACGCTGCCATCTTGGATCCGGGGTCCTGCAGGGAGGATGGTACCTCAGAACAGCGCAATACATCACGCTGTTCTGAGGGTCTCAGGGAAGCACGCCGGGAGCCCCCTCCCTGCTCTATGCTTCCCTAAACCCCTGGAACACTGCGATCATGTTCCAGCCATTGTCACACACGACTGTGTCTGGCTGTAGGTTCAGAGGTGTCAGCCACATATCTACCTGCTCTTTTAGAGCTGTCCACAACTCTTCAGCATTGTGCAGTTTGTCATCTAAGCATATTAGCTTCAGCACAGCCTGTTGCCGCTTGGCAGAGGTAGTGCTGCAGTGCTTCCACCTTGCGACTGATGAGGTCATTTTGGAGATGCAGGCTGAAGAGGAGAAGGAGGAGGACGTGCTGGAGCTGTAGACTGTGGGGGCAACTCTGATTGACCTTGCACTGATATGTATATACGCACATACCTAGCACTGCAATCTATATACCCTGTAATTAGTCCTTAGAAGGACTGTTACTTAAGCTGGATTTGTGTCTTCTTTGATGGTATACCTACACTACCTTCTAAACCCCTAATTTGACCCTATCTCAGCAGCAGTTCTCCCTACACTCGCTAATTCCGGAGCAGACTAAGCCAAGCATGGCGGCGCCAGGTCTCTTATACACCTGATGATGCTGTGCGGCCTGCCAATCACTGTAATACCACAACAAAGATGGCTGTGGCATTACAGTGCATGGCAGACAATCCCTGCATGTTGATTCATGCTCTAAAGAGAGCCAAAAATGCAGGGCGTGCACTAGAATTCCCGCCAAGCAAATACGGAAATGCTCGGTGCTTGCCGAGTACCGCGAGTACATAGATGCTTGTGCAAGTAACGAGTATTATCTAGCATGTTCGCTCATCACTAAAACTTAAGTCTTTTCCCACCACCAACACATTTTGTACTTAGACCTCATGGAAGCTGCTGACACATGAGAACTTTCGTGTTGCACTATCTGCAACATGATTGTTGGCCGTATTCTTAGAATTAGAAATAATGCAGATTACTAGGTTGCCACTCTATTAGATCCATGATACAAGAGTAAATTTAGGCAGATGCTTCACCCCGTCAAAAGGGATGTGCGCATGCTGGAGTATTGAAACACACATGTAGACAATCTTAAGAGTGATTTTTCACAAGAAAGCAGTGAGACACACAGTCACTGCTCACATGTTTTAGACAAGCCAGTGCACCAACGGAACAGAGTACAAGTCTGACACGTAAAGAACAACTGGAGAAGATAGTGCAGGAGTATTTTGAGCTCAATATAAATGCCATCGCAGGTGGGACTAGGTTTTCCCAACGACCGCAGAGGTCGTTATACAGATTGCTGATGAGTTGTGTTTGGAATCTAACTAGCGATCACATAGCGACCGCACCAGCGATCTCGCCAGGTCGTGTCGTTGTCGTGATCGCTGGTGCGATCGCTAAGTGTGACAGTGCCTTTAAAGGGAAAATGTCTGGAAAATCCTTTCTTAAAATAAGCACCACTAGATCTGCACAGCCTATGGATCTGATACATACAGATATATGTGGTGCAATGAGTGTTCAAACTCCTAGCAAGAAGAGATATTTTCTCACATTTATTGATGACTACTAGTGTTGAGCGATACGATACCGCAAGTATCGGTTATCGGCCGATATTAGCTGTATCGGACTTTCGATATTGACTTTCGATATTCCCATATATCGTATACCGGAATCGGAATTGTCATTGTCACTGTGAGTGTCCGTCGGTCGGGTCTGTCAGGAGTCAGCGGCACTTACCTGGCAGAAGATCTCCGGTGGTCACGGCCTGGACTAGTTGATGGCCGCCATCATCTTTCCCCGGCGGTCACATGCAGTTTCTCGCGATAACTGCAGTGACTGCTGGGTAATCCCGGCCGTAAAGCAGTCAGTCCGATGACGTCACCGTCGGGGAAGCAGGTAATCAGCTGTGCTGCGCCGGGATGACAGCCTCTGCCTGTCATTCCGATGTAGCAGAGCTGGATCGTCGTGGGACACTCGTTACTATGGACTGCGTCGGACAGGTGGTATACTGTTGGTTTGTTTTTTTTCCTTTTTTTACAGGAGATCGATGGCGTCGCAGGAATGAGAGTATAATAAAAGAAATGAAAACTGTGTTGTCTCTTTTATTTCATTAAAATACTTTTTTCTTGCTGTGTCTTTTTTTTTATACATTTAAAAACTTTGGGATTAATAATGGATCGGTGTCTTATTGACACCTCTCCATTATTAACCGGGCTTATTGTCACCGTGCAATCAACGGTGACATTAACCCCCTATTACCCCACTTGCCACCGCTACAGGGCAGTGGGAAGAGCCGGGTAAAGTGCCACAATTGGCACATCTTTTGATGCACCAAATGTGGGGCTGCTGTAGCCTGGTATTATCAGGCTGTTGAGGGCCAAAATCCATGGGCCTTGACAGTCTTTTAATACCAGGCCGCAGCAGTCTGCATTTTACTTGGCTGGTTAACAAAAATAGGGGGACCCCTACGCCGTTTTTTTTTTCGAGGGGATCCCCTATTTTTGTTAACCAGCCAAGCTAAGCAGACTGCTGTGGCCTGGTATTATCAGGCTGGCAAGGTCCATGGATATTGGCTCATTACCAGCCTGAAAAACCAGGCCTCAGCAGTCTGCTTCATCTGGCTGGTTAACAAAAATAGGGTGGACCCCACGCCAATTTTTTTTCGAAGGGATCCCCTATTTTTGTTAACCAGCAAAGATAAGCAGACTGCTGTGGCCTGGTATTATCAGGCTGGCAAGCAGGGTCGGACTGAGGCACCGGGACACCGGAGAAACCTACGGTGGGCCCCAGCTCCTGCGTGGTGGGCCCTGATTTGAAAGGATAGGTCGCGGGGCAGAGGGGGCGGTGGCCCCGGGGCCCGCGCTCTGAGGGGGCCCACCCGGAGCTACGATACAGTTACATTCTGCGGCAGAGCAGGGAGAATCGCTCTCCCTGCTCTGCCGCCCGGAAGCTATGGGGCCTGAACAGGCGTTGGGGGGGCCCGGTGCCAGCAGTGGGCCCCCCACCCATCATCGGAGGGTCAGCTGTATCGGCATCCAGCCGATAAAGCTGACCGCATAGAGAGAGAAGGAGCGAGCGCTCCTTCTCTCCCATAATCCCCCTCTCAGCGTATGACAGCGGGCGCAATAACATCACCTGCCGGCGCCCGCTGTCAGACGCTGAGAGGGAGAACAGTGAGCAGGGAGGTGAGTATTTTTTTTATTTTTTTTTTAATGGGGTGCAGTCGAGTCCTGGCTGGAGAAGTCGTCATGTCGGTGTGGGCCAGATGGAAAAGACATGAAAAGTGAACAATTCCATTAGAAAGAACATCAGCGGTAAGTCATTATCTGTACCTGTGCTGTAATCTATATGTTCTGTAGGACTGGTATTATTTAACACAGACCATATGGCGGTAATATCAATATTGGTCTTTTTATATATAGATTATTTTGGCCAACAGCGCGGTCATTTGCTGAGGTTCTCTGATGATGGGCCCACTCAGAAGTTTTGCCCCCACTAAACCAAAACCCTAGCTACGCCTATGGCTCTCTCTCTAGTCTTTCTTTCTCGCTCTCTGTTCTTTCCTTCTCGCTCTCTGTTCTTTTTTCTCTCTGTTCTTTCTTTCTCTCATTTCTTTCTTTCCTCTCTTTCTTTCTCTGTTTGTTCTTTCTCTCTCGCTGCTCTTTCTTTCTTTTCCTCAGTACCAGCCACTGTGCCCTCATTACCAGTCAGTGTGATCAGCAGTGCTAAATGGTTACGCTTGGGGCGAGGATATGGGTGTGATTAGCTGTGAAATGGGTGTTGTCGGGGCGTGGCCTAAAATTTTCAGCGGCGCGCAACACGCGCCGCAGCCTTTAATCCTCTTTCCTGTCTTCCAAATTTGGGAGGTATGCTGTATGACCTCCCTACAACTTCTGGCCATGCTCCTGATGAGCGCGACGGATGGTCTCGTGAGGGATCTCCTCCCACACCTGGACTAAAGTATCCACCAACTCCTGGACAGTCTGTGGTGCAACGTGGCATGGCCTAAAATTTTCTGCAGCATGCACAGCGTGCCACAGCCTTTGTCCCTCTTTCCCTTATTCAAAGGTTGGGAAGTATGATGTTGGGCCGCAAGAATATATTTTCTCTGGTGGGCCCAAGGTACTCCAGTCCGGTCCATGTATGTTGGCTCCTTAACAGCCTTAAATACCATGCCTCAGCAGCAGGGGCGTACATATAAATCATGGGGCCCCATAGCAAAAGTCTGAATGTTCCCCACCCCCCCAAAAAAAAAACCCAGAGGCATTGTAAATGTAAAGTGCCAGCACAGTGAGGGAAGTTGAGTCGCACAGAGACAGGGGTTTTGGGGGTACTCGGCACCGATCACGTCGACTTCTATGGGGGATGTCACGAGTAGCACAGCTCGGTCCGTGACCTGGGCGATCACTGGAATGTGGGATATTTCCAGGGGATGATAGAATGTTCGTTTAGTTTGTCGTGACGCCACCTGTAGTACCTGGTCAGGGTGTCCAGCGCTGCTGTGCAGGTCCTCTGGAAGGGATGGTGTAGTGCAGGTAGGTGATAAGTCTTCTACAGGTAACACGCTATCCTTCCAGGGCAGATAGATGTGAGATAGAGCAATGGTGCAGAGTGATGTAGCAGAGTGGAGTATGCGACGTAGTAAGAAAGCAGGAAAGGAAACAATTCTTACTACAAAGACATGCAGCATAAGGCTGCCTCAACCCCTCCCATCCAACTAGCTACACCCTGTTCTAACCAGCCTGAGCTAGACCATCCCATTGGGTCCGCCTACACTCAGCTGGCATAGTGTACTGTTGAATGCAGTGGTTGGAGTCAATGGGGTGTTTCCTCCTTACACCGCTGGGTGCGATGCAACATCTCTGTGGCGACTGGACCCTCGGGTGCTTCTGTCTTTTCACAAATGCCGGCTTTACCCGGCAATTGAATCAGAGGCTATTTTACTATGTAGAAGTGAATAAACTATAAATATATGTATATATATGTCACAATGACATGTATATATATATATATATATATATATATATATATGTATTCTATGTGTGTATATTTTGTGTTTACAAGGAAAGAAAGTGTTTTTTTAGTTGCGATATTTTGTTCCCATAGACTTACATGGGACTTCCGGTATCGGTATCGGGTATCGCCGATATTTTAGTGATATCGGCGATACCATTCCGATCCGATATTTTTGGATATCGGAAAGTATCGCTCAACTCTAATGACTACTCCAGATATACAGTTGCCTACCTTCTTCACAGTAAGGATGAAATTCCACAGAAACTTGAAGATTATCTTGCTGCAGTGTTTAATAAATTTGGAAGAATGCCAAAAGCCCTACGTGCAGATAATGGAACCGAATATACAAGTGGTAAGGTACACAAACCATTTTGAAAAACAATGTAATCGTGTTCCACACTACCATTCCATACAACCCAGAACAAAATGGCATTGCAGAGAGAAAGAACCGTACTCTCTATGAAAGTGGAAGAAGTATGTTGTTTGATGCGAATCTACCTACAATGTATTGGGGAGAAGCAATCATGACAGCTTGCTATCTTCAAAACAGTCTGCCAGGTAAAGCCACAATAAAACTCCATATGAGCTATGGAACTGCAAGAAGCCTAACCTGAAGCACCTCAGATATTGAGCAAAATGTTTGTGTATGTTTCCAAGAAAAACGTTGTAAGTAGGAATCACATGCAAAGCAAGGTCCTGGTGGGCTATATCGAAACTCAAAAAGGATACAGAATCCTGCACCCAGAGACCAACACAGTAGCAATCAGCAGAGATGTAGTGATTGATGAAAACTCTGTGTCGCTAAAATTCCATGACGTTACACCAGTTATTCAACCTAAGAAGCAAGAACAAGAATCTCAATCACCAAACCCAGACACCGAAATGGAAAACACTGAAGTGTGGATAAGCTCTGAAGCTACCAAGGAAGACACAGAAGAACCAAGTCAACCTCCAGTCAGGAGATCAGAAAGACCAAACAAAGGTATCCCAGCTAGATGCCTTTCTTATGTGGTCAGAACACTTCCTGAACCAGAGCCACAGTCATGGCAAGAGATGCAAAAACTGCCTGTTCATGAGAAACAGAAGTGGAAAAATGCCGCTAATGAAGAGATGGAGTCCCTTCACCAACTACAGACATGGGAGCTAACTGAGCTACCACAAGGAAAAAGCTAGTGGATGTAAGTGGGTCTTCAAAAACAAATATGACTCAGAAGGTATAGTTCTCCGGTTTAAGGCAAGATTGGTTGCAAAGGGTACTCTCAAAAGTATGGTGAAGATTATGATGCTACATTTTCTCCAGTTCAGAAGCAAACCACATTCAGAACTTTAATATCTGTAGCTGCAGTTCAACAGATGACAATGAGACATTTTGACATCAAAACAGCTTTCCTACATTGAAGAAGAGTTGTACATGAGCCAATTCGAGGTATATATTAAAAAAAGGTGAAAAGCACCTTGCTTGTAAAATGCAAAAATCTTTCTATTGACTTAAGCAGTCAGCAAGAGCTTGGAACTCAAAAATGAACAAAAGTTTTGATGGATGAAGGATTTGAAATATCTCAAGCTGATCTATGTTTGTATACGAAAAATGCAGCGAAGTAGTGGATGTATGTTCTCCTATATGTAGATGATGTAATCGTGTCTCATCAATATGAAAAAGAATTTGCAAAGCTAGGTGAAATTCTCAACCAGCACTTTGAGACTAAGGACCTTGGAAATGTGACATATTATTTGGGAATCCAAATCCAGAGAGAGGAAGATGGGAGTTTTCTTCTCAACCAAAGTTCTAAAATTTTCGCAATACTAAACCAGTTTGGAATGTCAGAAGTCAAAGGTGCATCAACACCAATGGTTCTGTCCTACATAAAGTTGGAAGGAGAAGAAGATCTGCTACCCAGCAATGAGATTTACAGACAAGCAGTGGGGGTGCTTCTGTAAATAGCAATCTCACAACTCATCCTGTTATCATAGCCACAGTCAGAATTCTCTGCCAACGTGTATGCAAGCCACACCAAAGAGACTGGAATACAAATAAGAAAATTCTTCAATAACAACTAAACTCAAAGGCTAAATCTTAAGATATCTGCATCAGGAGATCTCACTCTCAGAGCTTATATGGATGCAGGTTGGGCTGTAGATTCAAGTGATCTGAAATCAACAAGTGGTTACTTGTTCAAGTTAGGAGAAAATTCAGTTTCTTGGTCCAGCAGAAAACAAGAGTTAGTCGCATTATCTGCTACAGAAGCAGAATATATGTCTGCTGCTTATGCAACTCAAGAAGTAATTTGGTTAAAACAACATTTGGAAGATTTCGGCAAGACATTAGCTCAACCGACAGTTATCTATGAGGACAACCAAGGATCTATTAAAATTACCAGAAGTGAGAAGATTAGTGCAAGGACTAAGCACATTGATATAAAATATCACCACTTGCGTGACTTGTGGAACGTGGTGTACTCGAGTTTGTTTATTGTGAGTCTGACAAGATGATAGCTGATGGTATGACAAAGCCATTATCAAGAGCCAAGTTTGTGGACTTCAGAACCGCAATGGGACTAACAGGATAAGTACCGTATATACTCATGTATAAGCCGACCTGTGTATAAGCCGACCCCCCTAATTTTGCCACAAAAAACTGGGAAAACTTATTGACTCGCATGTAAGCCTAGGGTGGAAAATGCAGCAGCTGCTGGTAAATTGCAAAAATAAAAATAGATACCAATAAAAGTAAAACTAATTGAGACATCAGTAGGTTAAATGTTTTTGAACATCCATATTGAATAAGGAGCACCATGTAATGCTCCATACAGTTAAAGATGGGCCCCATAAGATGCTCCATACAAAATATGCCACATATAATGCTCCATAAAGGTTAATAATGGCCCCATAAGATGCTCCATAGAATAATATGCCCCATCTGCTGCTCCATAAAAGTTATGCCCGCATAAGATGCTCCATATATTTAATGCCCCACAAGATGCTCCATAGATTATGCCCCCATATGATGCTCCATAGATTATGCCCCCATATGATGCTCCATAGATTATGCCCCCATAAGATGCTCCATAGATTATGCCCCCAAATGATGCTCCATAGATTATGCCCCATATGATGCTCCATAGATTATGTCGCTATGTGATGCTCCATAGATTATACCGCCATATGATGCTCCATAGATTATACCGTCATATGATGCTCCATAAATTATGCCCCCATATGATACTCCATAGATTATACCGCCATATGATGCTCCATAGATTATACCGCCATATGAAGCTCCATAGATTATGCCCCATATGATGCTCCATAGATTATGCCCCATATGATGCTCCATAGATTATGCCGCAATATGATGCTCCATAGATTATGCCACTATATGATGCTCCATAGATTTTATGCCCCCATATGATGCTCCATAGATTTTATGCCCCATATGATGCTCCATATATTTTTGCCCCCATATGATACCCCATAGATTTTATGCCCCATATGATGCTCCATAGATTTTATGCCCATATGATGCTCCATAGATTTTATGCCCCCATATGATGCTCCATAGATTTTTGCCCCATATGATGCCCCATAGATTTTATGCCCCCATATGATGCTCCATAGATTTTATGCCCCATATGATGCTCCATAGATTTTATGCCCCCATATGATGCCCCATATATTTTATGCCCCCATATGATTCTCCATAGATTAAATGCCCCATATGATGCTCCATAGATTTTATGCCCCCATATGATGCTCCATAGTATAGGTCCCTTATGCTGCCGCTGCTGCTTCTTAAAAAAAAAATGACATACTCACCTCTTGTCGCTGGGGGCTAGGTGCTGGTGTCCTGAGCAGGTGGGGACACCGGAACGCTATGGGGGACTGGTGCCGGTGTCACTGCTGGCTCAGGGCCCCAGCACCTGAGATATTCACCTGTCTCTGGTCCACCGCTGCGCGCCACTGTCTTCCGGGTCTGTCAGTGAGCACTCAGGCAGAGGGCGAGGCGCGCACTAACTACGTCATCGCACCCTCTGCCTGAACGTCACAGCCAGAGGATGAGGAGGTCAGAGCGGCGCACAGCTGTGGACTGGGGACAGGTGAATATCGCATATACTCACCCTCTCCCGGTGCGGTCTGTTAGGGTTCGAGTTCCCTCTCCTGCACAGGGGGAATCTTGAGCTGTTCCTGCTGCGGTCCCCCATCCGTCTCCGGCCACAGTGGTTCCTGCTCAGCAGAGACATCGGTCCCAGCGTCTTGCCCAGCCCAGTACTGTGCAGAGACTTGCTGCTGCAACCAATGTTGGAGCAGGCAGATTTGGGTTTTAAGTCCTTTGTTGCTTCATCTGAGCATGCCCAGGGCAAGATCTCCCATTGGAGATCAGGGGTCACATGCTCAGATACTGCTGCCACTCCTATTGGTCCTTCAGGAAGGTCCTGTGGCTGTTGATGTTCTGAAGCAGCTTCCCATTGGTCCTTCCTGGAAGGTCTTTTTCTCGTGGCTGCTATAAAAGGCTGTCCTTACCACACGGCCGTGCTAGTATCAACCGTTATATGCTTTGTGCCAGTATGGACATGCGTGTGTGTAGTTAGGGCGGCTGAAATACGCCATTACAATACCGACCTAATCGGTGAGGAGCTTGGTATGCTAGCTGGTCAGGGTCGGTGTCTTAGATGCCTTAGATTACCAGCATAACCGGTGAGGAGTTTGATTGCCGTATTCAGGGCCTGGCGTTCAGACGCCATAGATTGCGGGTGACTCCTGCAAGGACATTAGCGCATGATCACTTTCTATGTTCGCTTAGCAGTCAACTGTGTACCTGGGTGCCTAACAGGACACAGAAGTTTGTCTCAGCGGCTCTGTGATGCAACAGGGTTCACGTTCAACGCTAGACAGCACCCTAGCGTGTTTACTTTGCGACTCAGTGGTGTTAACTGAGTTCGCACACATCGCCATATAGCGCTGTGGCACTCCTTCTAGCGGCTCTGTGGAATAACAGAGTTCGCACATATTGCCACAGCGCGTTACAGCGTCTATTTTGGCAACTCTGCGGGATAACAGAGTTTGCTTCTTACTAGCAGCAGGCTCTGCCTGCACGGTGGACCACGGGCTGCGAACGCACCTCTCTACATCTTATATTTGGTGCGTTCCGCAGACCCTAACATACTACTAGTGCCAAGGTCTGGCTAGTAAAATGGCGGATGAACAGCATTTACAGCTGTACATCCAGCATCTGGAGGGTAGGTTGGCGGCTCTTGAGCGCACAGCCTCAGCTGTGGATGTTACCGCAGTCGCTGTTCAGGCTGCTAGCGTAGCTGCAGCCAGTTTGTCCTCTGCCACCTCTGCCCCTACATTGTCCCACCTCCCGCTTCCAGACAAGTTTGCTGGTGACAGCAAGCAATGTCGGGGATTCGTGAGTCCGTGCTCCATACACCTCAATCTTCTGGCTGCACGTTTCCCCACGGATCGGGCACAAGTGGGCTTTGTGATAGCTCTTCTGTCGGGCAGAGCGTTGGAGTGGGCAACGCCGCTGTGGGAGCGCGATGACCGTGTGGTGCAGAGCGCTTCTTGTTTTCTGGAGGCTCTGAAAAAGGTTTTTCTAGAACCTCAGGTCACCCACGATACGGCGCTCCAACTGCTGGCAAGTACCCAGGGTTCGGCTTTGGTCAGCCATTTTGCTGTCCAATTTGACTCTGGCCTCGTAATTAGAGTGGCCAGATAAAGTCCTCATTCCCATGTTCTGGAGAGGACTGGCGGGTCATGTCAAAGATGCCTTGGCTACCAGGGAGATTCCTGCCACACTGGAGAAGCTTATCGCTATTTCCACCCGCGTCGAACTCCATTTCCACGAGCGGAGGCTGGAACGTGCCCAGTGTAGGCAGAGGGTTCGGTTGGCTCCTACCTTCGCCACCCCTCTGGAGTCGCCCGTTCAGGTGCCCGACCTTCAGGAGGTTGCTCCTGTGGGATCTAAATCTCGGGTCACTCGTCCATCCCCGATTTGTTATATTTGCCAGAAGCAGGGACATTTTGCCAACCAATATCCACAGCGGCTGAATAAACGGTCGCGCCCAGTAACCGTAGGAGCAGGGTCACTGGATGGCATGAGTTTTGCCCCTAAAGTGCTCCTCAAGGGGATAATTACTCACGGTTCTACCACACTACCCGTCAAGCTGTGTGTGGATTCTGGGGCAGAGGGGAATTTTATGTCGTCCTCCTTTGCTTCTCGCCACACCATGCCTTTGGTGTTGCTGGCTGAACCAGTGTGGGTCCGGGTGTTGAACGGAGCAATTCTGCCCACACAAATCACCCATCAGTCTGTCCCACTCAACTTGTCTATGTCTCCTTCCCATCAGGAGAATAGTCTTAGTTACTTACCGTTAACGGTATTTTTCGAAGACCATGACAGCACCCAACGAGAGAGGGGATCCGCCCTTCAGGAACAGGAAACCTACAGATACATAAGGGCGGCACCTCTCCCACGCATCAGTTGGTTTACAGAGCACAAGAGGACCACCAAGGTTAATGACAATCACAAGCTCCATACAACACTATTGCGTTTCAGTATTTTATCCTATGTGAAACTTGTAAGAGGAAGAAGTGTGCGCCGATAAGATAAAAGGGAGGGAATACAAGGATGCTGTCATGGTCTTCAAAAAATACCGTTAACGGTAAGTAACTAAGACTTTATTCGAAGCACATGACAGCACCCAACAAGAGAATTACAGAGAGTAATAACTTCTCAGGGAGGGACTACAGCCTGCAGCGCCCTTACCCCAAAGGAGGGATCAGAGGAAGCACCCAGGTCTAATTTGTAATGATTAAAGAATGTGCTTGGAGAGGACCAAGTGGCGGCCTTACATATCTGGTCGATGGAGACTTCCGACCTTTCTGCCCACGAGGTTGCCACGGCTCGAGTGGAATGTGCCCTCAGTTTTCCTGGTGCCGGCTTGCCTTTTGAGGTGTATGCTAATGCAATGGCCTCCCTGATCCATCTAGCTAGTGTGGCCCTTGATACTCTAAGGCCCTTCCTGGGGCCTTGGAAGGAAACAAATAAGGTGTTATCTTTTTTCCAGGGGTCAGTTATAGCTAGATACTCCAAGAGACATCTACTCACATCTAAGGTATGGAGTTTTTTCTCTTTTTGGTTACTAGGATTGGGCAGGAATGATGGAAGGATTATCTCCTGAGTTCTATGGAAGGTGGAAACCACCTTAGGTAGGTATGCCGGATCAGTCCTGAGTATCACTCTATCGTCCTGAATTTGTGTATAAGGAGGAAGCCTAGAGAGCGCCTGAATATCACTCACCCTTCGTGCTGATGTTAGAGCCACTAAGAAGGCTACTTTGATGGAGAGGGTTTTAACCAAGGCAACTGAGATGGGTTCAAATGGGGCCTCCGTCATGGCTATGAGCACTAGGTTTAAATCCCAAGGCATAAACATATTCTTGACCATAGGCCTGGACTTTGCTGCTGCTTTAATTAATCTACTGACCCAATAGTTTCTGGCTATGTCACAGTTAAAAAGGGCTCCCAGGGCAGAAACCTGCACTTTAAGGGTACTGGTGGAAAGACCCATATTTAAGCCTTTTTGTAGAAACTCTAGGATTTGAGCTATTGGGAATGGTTCCCTAGCTACAATTTTTGAGTCCTGTAAAAATTTCTTCCAGGTCCTGGCATAAATCTTTGTTGTAATTTCCTTCCTGCTCTTAAGGAGGGTACTTATCAAACCTGGAGAAAACCCCTTATCTATCAATAGCGACCGCTCAAATTCCACGCTGTCAGATGCAGGCCAGCCACCTGAGGATGGTACACTGGACCCTGGGATAGGAGATCCGGAACCCATGGGTTGGTTACTGACATGGCCCTGAGGCTCGAGAACCACGCCCTCTTGGGCCAAAAGGGTGCTATCAAAATCACTTTTGCTTTGTCCTTTCTGATCTTCCTGACTACCAGAGGAATCAGAGACAAGGGAGGAAAGGCGTAAGCTAGTGCAAAGTCCCATTGTATCAGAAAGGCATCTACCGCCAGCAGACTTTCTTTGGGGTTTAGAGAACAGAACTGTTTCACCTTTCGGTTCCTTCTGGTGGCGAAGAGATCTACGTCTGGTTGCCCCCATTTCTGTACAATCAGTTCGAAGATGACACTTTTTAGTGACCACTCCCCCTGTCTTAGAAGGTGGCGGCTTAAAAAAATCTGCGGTGGTGTTTTCCTCTCCCTTTATATGTAGTGCTGTTAAAGATAGACAATGTCTTTCTGTCAGATGGAACAGGCGCTCTGTTACTTGCATGAGAGGTCTGGATCGAGTGCCACCCTGGTGGTTGATATAGGCTACTGCGACCTGATTGTCGGATAGAACTCGTACGTGATGACCCTGTAGATAAATGAGGAGTCTTTTTACTGCCAGTTCTACCGCTGAAAGTTCCTTCATGTTAGAGGACATGTCTATCTGATGATCTTGCCATAAGCCCTGCACTACAGAATCACCCATATGAGCACCCCAACCAGTGGGACTAGCATCTGTGGTGACCACTCGGGTTACATTATACTCCCAGGGCACCCCTAAGGATAGGTTACGACCATCCAGCCTCCATTCTAGGGATTTTATTGTGGCCTGGGATAAGGTTAGTCGGCTTTCCAAGCAACTCTTGTGATATCGCAAGACTTCAGCTTGCAAAGTCCTAGCATGCAACCGTGCCCATTGCACCGCAGGGATGCAGGAAGAAAGAGAGCCTAACAAGGACATGGCTTTCATGAGGGACATGGTGGGGTTATTGGAAGCATTTAGGATCTGATAGCGCAGGCGTATTAGTTTGTCGGGTGGAAGCCGGCATTCTTGTTTTTGGGAATCTAAGGTTAGGCCTAAAAACTGTTGTACTCTGATGGGCCGCAACCGAGATTTCGCGACATTTAGCAGCCACCCCAACTGTTGTAGGACAGATATTGTTTTATTTAACTGTTCCCGACAATGGTCCGCTGTTCTACCTATTATCAGGAAGTCATCGAGGTAGGGAATTATCAGGATATGAAATTCTCGCAGGTGGGCCATCACTTCTGCTACAATCTTTGTGAATACCCGAGGGGCAACTGCAAGACCAAACGGAAGGGCCTTATATTGAAAATGTTGGAGCGAACCTTTCAGCCAAACTGCAACTCTAAGAAAGCGCTGATGGGTTACATGGATAGGGACATGGTAATAGGCGTCTTTCAAGTCCAATACCACCATGAAACAGTTTTCAAACAATAATTTTATTGTGGAATTGATGGTCTCAGGAATTTTTTCAAGGCTTTTAAGTTAATTATTGTCCTGAAGGAGCCGTCTGGCTTCCGGACTAAAAATAGAGGGGAGTAGAAGCCTCTACCCCTTTCCATTGCAGGTACCTGCACCAGGACTCCCTTAAGCATAAATCAAGAATTTCTGCCCCAGTACCGCCTGTTCTGATGAAGAAGACCGGGTGGGAGTGATTTTAAAGGTATCTCGGGGTAGCTCAGAAAACTCTAACCCGAGTCCTGAAGCCACTAGGCCCAGAATCCATCTGCTGTTGGATATTCGGGACCAGGCCGGGTAGAAAGCTGACAATCTACCTCCCACCGGAGCCGCTAGTCATTTGGAAGTCTTCTTGGTTTCTCGAGACGGGCCCCTGAACATATATCCTGTACCTTTCCTCTTTCCTCTTTCTATTGTCCCATGTGCCTCTTTCCCTGGACGACCTTCTACGGTTAAATCTCTTCCTGCCGAAGGAACGTCTATATGAGGGATTCGGAATACTGGGGAATTTTTTCTTATCATCCCCTGCCTTTTCCAAAAGTTCGTCTAGGACAGGGCCAAACAAGTATTCGCCCTCACAAGGGATAGAACAGAGACGGGATCTGGCCTGGATATCTCCCGGCCAACACTTCAGCCATAGTGCTCTTCGCGCTGCATTTGATAGTCCAGCAGCCCTGGCAGCCATCCTTACAGAGTCGGCCGAAGAATCCGCCAAAAAAGCTGTTGCACTCAGAATTATTGGAAGGGACCTTAGCATGGACTCCCGGGAGGCACCTTTTTCCAACTGTGATTTTAGCTGGTCCAGCCAGACCATCACGGATCTAGCCGTGCAAGTGGCAGCCACCGCTGGTCTCAAGGCCCCGCTGACATCTCCCAAGTACCTTTCAGAAACGAGTCTGCTTTTTTATCTAGCGGATCTTTTAAGCTCCCCATGTCCTCAAAGGGTATGGAGGACTTCTTGGAGGCTTTAGCTACCGCAGCATCTAGTTTTGGAGCTTTGTCCCATCTATCCACTGATGGATCTTCAAAGGGGTATCTACGCTTGAATGCCGGGGCAAATGAACCCCTTTTTTCTGGCTTTTTCCACTCTATCTATCAGGTTCTGAATTGTATTATTTAAGGGAAAAGACCTACGTTTCTTTGGGTCTAACCCCTAAACATAAAGTCCTGCACAGAACGCTCAGGTCTCGAGTCTTCTATCCCATGGTGGATCTGATTGCCTTGACTAATCTACCCATCTGATCTAGGGGAAAGCAAAACCTGGTAGAATCCTCCTCTGATGAGGAAGATGAGTGGGAAGGAGATGATGAAGAAGTGGACCTCAGGGAATCTTCGCCTCTCCTAGGCCCAGGGGTTTCTTCAGCTACCTGTAGGGAGTGTGGGGGAAGATTTGTAAGGCACTGTCCTGTTTCAGTCAGGGACCATCGGCCCCCCCTTTTTTCCGACCCCTACCGTCTGCTGTACACAAGGCTGACACAACCTTTTAGGGTAGGCATCAGGCAGGGGCTGACCGCAGAGGGCACATTCCCTATGTTTCGATTTTCCAGCACACTTCTTTCCCTGATAAATGGAAACATAAGGGAGGAAAAAACTGCATCATCGGGTGTACTTTCACGGAGATCTCTTACCCGCCAGCAGCAATAGGTACCAGATCACGGGGGGACCAGGTGATGATGATGCCTCCACCGCCCTGGAGGAACCTTTACGGTTGGACTGACCATGTCCTTTGGTCTTCAGCTGAGGCCTTGTGCGAGTTTCCTGCTCGTCATGCAGACCCTGCTGCTCTGCGGGAGCTTCTGACCCCTCCATAGTGGATCAGAAGCGTCTGTGCAGCAGGTCAGGCCCCTTTTATCCCCGGATATCCGGACGAGCAGCATCGAGGCCAGGGGTCCGCCCCCACCGACGGGTCTAACCCGCCCCCTCCGACGCAGCCCTCACACCCCCAGCGCCCGCCGGCATAGCTGCTCCGCATACCGGAGCCGGGCCATGACACCCAGTGGCACAGATGATAAAAAAGCCGGCGCCCCAACCCCGCCCCCCGCAATGCATCACCTCCGCCTTACAGGAAGACCACAGGGACGCGCAGGGGGAAAATGCAGACGCGCTGAACCAGGCCCGCATACCCCCAGAAGCCTGCCACCTGCAGGCCAGGCGCCGCAGGACGCAAGGCCACGAAGGAGGACCGAGCACCCAGGAGGGGATGGAGCCAATACTTACCATCACGCTGGCTAGAAGACGGGATCCTCCGGACACCGCTCCCTGCTGCTCCGCACACTGCCGTGGAGCCCTGCCCGCACCCACCGTGGCGCCTCCAGGGGTCCCCGCAGCAGGTCGAGGTAGGAGACTACTCGCTACCTGGGTCGACCGGCCGGCCTGGGAAAGAAAGATTTTCATTCTGTAGGATTTCCGTCCTCCGGGAACAGGAAACCAACTGATGCGTGGGAGAGTTGCCGCCCTTATGTATCTGTAGGTTTCCTGTTCCTGAAGGGCGGATCCCGTCCCTCGTTGGGTGCTGTCATGTGCTTCGAATAAATATAATTTTTTATCCTCCCTGAGGGTATAGATGAGGTTTTGTTGGGATTACCCTTGCTCCGCCACCACTCTCCCCATATTGAGTGGTCTTCAGGGAGAATTCTGAGTTGGGGTAATTTATGTAAAGGCAGATGCATTAGGAACAGTGTGCAGGTCACCACCACTGAGATATCCATAGACCTCTCTCCTCTTTCCAAGGTCTATTGGTCCTATGCCGACGTTTTCTCGAAAAAGGCTGCGAAGACTCTTCCGCCTCATCGCCCCTATGACTGTCCTATCGACCTCTTGCCTGGAGCTGAGCCTCCTAGAGGAAGGGTTTATTCCCTCTCTCTTCCTGAGACAGAGGCCATGTTCCAATATATTCAGGAGAACTTGGCAAGGGGATTCATTAGGAAGTCGGTGTCACCAGCGGGAGCGGGGCTCTTCTTTGTGCAGAAGAAGAATGGAGAATTAAGTCTGTGCATTGATTATAGGGGTCTCAACGCTATCACCGTGAAAAATAATTATCCTTTGCCGCTAATCTCTGAGCTCTTTGACAGGCTTCGGGGAGCAAGGGTATTTACTAAGCTAGACCTGCGGGGTGCGTATCACTTGATTCGCATCCGTGAAGGGGACGAATGGAAGATGGCATTTAACACCAGGGATGGGCATTACAAATATCTGGTAATGCCCTTTGGGCTCTGTAATGCCCCAGCTGTCTTCCAAGACTTTGTGAACGACATCTTCCGGGATATGTTTACCACCTCGGTGGTAGTTTATCTGGATGACATTATCATCTTTTTTCCAGATACGGCCTCCCACCGGAGAGATGTCTGCAAGGTCTTCGACCTCTTGCGAGCAAATTCCCTATATGCGAAGTTGGAGAAGTGCATGTTTGAGCAGGAGTCTCTACCTTTCCTGGGCTATATCATCTCCGCCAAGGGATTGGCTATGGATCCTGCCAAACTACAGGCTGTAATGGATTGGCAAGAACCCCACTCCCTTAAAGCGGTGCAGCGCTTTATGGGGTTCATTAACTACTATCACCAATTCAATCCCCACTTCTCTACTTTGGTAGCTCCCTTGGTAGCCCTCACCAAGAAGGGAGCTAATCCCAAGTTGTGGTCAGAGGAGGTCACCAAGGCGTTCTCCTCCATCAAGTCGCATTTCGCCAGTGCTCCCATCTTACATCATCCCTATGTCGATAAAACATTTATTTTAGAGGTGGATGCCTCTTCTGTTGGTGCTGGAGCAGTCCCTTTTTCAAAAGGATGCCCAGGGTCGGAAGCATCCCTGCTTCTTCTTTTCCAAGACCTTTACACCAGCAGAGAGGAATTATTCCATCGGGACAGGGAGTTACTGGCTATGAAGTTGGCCTTCTCCAAGTAAAGACATCTTCTGGAGGGGGCTCGCTTCCCCTTCCAAGTATTCACAGACCACAAGAACTTGGTGTATTTGCAGACAGCCCAGCGGCTAAATTCCCATCAGGCCAGATGGTCCTTGTTCTTCTCCCGGTTCCAATTCACCCTCCATTTTCTCTCCGGTGAGAAGAACATTCACGCCGACGTTCTATCTCGCTCCGTAGTGTCCTCTGAGGAGGTGGAGGAGGAGCCTCGGCTTATTGTCCCCACAGAGAGCCTAAGAAAGGTGGCTCAGGTTTCGCTTGAGTCTGTGCCTCTGGGCAAGACTTTTGTGCCCACCAATTTACGACCGGAAGTACTCTCTTGGGCACATTCATCCAGGGTGGGTGGACATTTTGGGACAAAAAGGACTTCTGAGTTGCTGCCGAGGACATACTGGTGTGTTGTGAATGTGTTAGAAATGAATTCTGAGCAGAAGCTCCCTCTGGTGGTTACAAACAGTGCTGAACCATTCAATGAGGATTGGCAATCAGGAGTTACAGACTGGTCTTATATAGGGGAGGTTCCCTCCCATCATGGTTGCCGGTGATTAATTGTTCTTGTCTCAACTGTGGTTCCTGGTTCACTTGGAAGCTTGCTGAGTTTTGCCTGCATATTCTGCTATCAGATAAGATATTTTCTGCTTTTATTTTTGTGCTTGCTTTTTGCATTGTTCCCTGCACTTCTATGGAGGTCGCCAGGTCCCCTCCGGGGGCTTGTGCTCCTCTCAGTTTATCTGAGCCACTGTTATTTGTTCATTTGCCTTTTCCAGTTTTTCTGTGGCTGCGGCTTAGTTTTGTGACACCAGAGAACTAATTTAGGTGGTAGAGGTCGTGTGATCTCAGGTGTTTTCGGCTGATGCCCATCGGCGCCCCGCACCTACATTTGCTCCGGGTGACTTAGTGTGGCTCTCTGCCCGAAACATCAGGCTATGTGTAGAGTCCACTAAGTTGGCACCTCACTTTTTGGGTCCCTTTAAAGTTTTGAGCAGGTGAACCCGGTGGTTTACCGCCTAGCCCTTCCACCTCGCCTTGGTATCACCGACACCTTTCACGTGTCCCTCCTGAAACCCATGGCCATTTACCGGCTTTCAGAGTCATCTGCCGGGACGTCGGGTTCATCTACCGACAATCATGAGGTGAACGCCATTGTTGGGTGCAAGGTGGTACGAGGCAAAAAATTTTTTTGGGTGGATTGGAGGGATTATGGGCCTGAGGATAGGTCCTGGGAGCCTGCCGAGCATGTTCATGCTCCGCAGCTCATCGCTGCCTATGAGCGCAGCAAGGCCCAAAGAAGGGGGGGCCCTAGGAGGGGTGGTAATGTTAGGGTTCGATTTCTCACTCCTGCACAGGGGGAATCTCGAGGCTGTTCCCGCTGCGGTCCTCCATCTGTCTCTGGCCGCAGTGGTTCCTGCTCAGCAAGACGTCGGTCCCAGCGTCTTGCCCGGCCCAGTACTGTGCAGAGACTTGCTGCTGCAACCAGTGTTGGAGCAGGCACATTTGGGACTAAGTCCTTTGTTGCTTCATCTGAGCATGCCCATGGCAAGATCTCCCATTGGAGATCAGGGGTCACATGCTCAGATACAGCTGCCACTCCTATTGGTCCTTCAGGAAGGTCCTGTGGCTGTTGATGTTCTGAAGCAGCTTCCCATTGGTCCTTCCTGGAAAGTCTTTTTCTCTGGCTGCTATAAAAGGCTGTCCTTACCGCACGACCGTGCGCTAGTATCAACCGTTATTTGCTTTGCGCCAGTATGGTCATGCGTGTGTGTGGTTAGGGCGGCTGAAATACGCCATTTCATTACCGACCTAATCGGTGAGGAGCTTGGTATGCTAGCTGGTCAGGGTCGGTGTCTTAGATGCCTTAGATTACCGGCATAACCGGTGAGGAGTTTGATTGCTGTACAGTCATGGCCAAAAGTTTTGAGAATGACACAAATATTAAATTTTCACATGATCTACTGCCTCTTGGTTTTTATGTGTGTGTTTGACAGATGTTTTTATCACAGACAGAAATATAATTGCAAACATATGAATTACAAAAGCTTATATTGACAGTTAGAATGAGTTAATGCAGCAAGTCAATATTTGCAGTGTTGACCCTTCTTCTTCAGGACCTCTGCAATTCTCCCTAGCATGCTCTCAATCAACTTCTGGACCAAATCCTGACTGATAGCAGTCCATTCTTGCACAATCAATGCTTTCATTTTGTCAGAATTTTTAGGTTTTTGTTTGTCCACCCGTCTCTTGATGATTGACCACAAGTTCTCAATGGGATTAAGATCTGGGGAGTTTCCAGGCCATGGACCCAAAATCTCTATGTTTTGTTCACTGAGCCATTTAGTTATCACCTTTGCTTTATGGCAAGGTGCTCCATCATGCTGGAAAAGGCATTGTTGATCGCCAAACTGCTCTTGGAGGGTTGGGAGAAGTTGCTCTTGGAGGACATTCTGGTACCATTCTTTATTATGGCTGTGTTTTTAGGCAAGACTGTGAGAGAGCCGATTCCCTTGGCTGAGAAGCAACCCCACACATGAATGGTTTCAGGATGCTTAACAGTTGGCATGAGACAAGACTGGTGGTAGCGCTCACCTTGTCTTCTCCGAATGAGGCGTTTTCCTGATGTCCCAAACAATCGAAAAGGGGATTCATCAGAGAAAATAACTTTACCCCAGTCCTCAGCAGTCCACTGCCTGTACCTTTTGCAGAATATCAGTCTGTCCATGATGTTTTTTCTGGAGAGAAGTGGCTTCTTTGCTGCCCTCCTTGAGACCAGGCCTTGACCAAGAGTCTCCGCCTCACAGTGCGTGCAGATGCACTCACACCTGCCCGCTGTCATTCCTGAGCAAGCTCTGCACTGCTGGTAGCCCGATCCCACAGCTGAAACACTTTTAAGAGACGGTCCTGGCGCTTGCTGGTCTTTCTTGGGCGCCCTGGAGCCTTTTTGGCAACAATGGAACCTCTCTCCTTGAAGTTCTTGATGATGCGATAGATTGTTGACTGAGGTGCAATCTTTCTAGCTGCGATACTCTTCCCTGTTAGGCCATTTTTGTGCATTGCAATGATGACTGCACGTGTTTCTTTAGAGATAACCATGATTAACAGAAGAGAAACAATGATGCCAAGCACCAGCCTCCTTTTAAAGTGTCCAGTGGTCTCATTCTTACTTAATCATGATAGATTGATCTCCAGCCATGTCCTCATCAACACCCACACCTGTGTTATGGAGCAATCACTGAAAAGAGGTTAGCTGGTCCCTTTAAG
Source organism: Oophaga sylvatica (assembly GCA_033576555.1). Classification (NCBI taxonomy): domain Eukaryota; kingdom Metazoa; phylum Chordata; class Amphibia; order Anura; family Dendrobatidae; genus Oophaga; species Oophaga sylvatica. The sequence continues at coordinate 102,907,132 of JARQOD010000010.1, forward strand.
GCAGGGCTGCAATGATGTTGAAATGTGTTTTGGGGGATAAAGTTCATTTTCTAGCCAAATATTGACTTTGCAAGTAATTGCTGTTAAGCTGATCACTCTTTATAACATTCTGGAGTATATGCAAATTGCCATTAGAAAAAGTGAAGCAGTAGACTTTGTAAAAATTAATATTTGTGTCATTCTCAAAACTTTTGGCCATGACTGTATTCAGGGCCTTGCGTTCAGACGCCATAGATTGCGGGTGACTCCTGCGAGGACATTAGTGCATGATCACTTTCTATGTTTGCTTAGCAGTCAACTGTGTACCTGGGTGCCTAACAGGACACAGAAGTTTGTCTCAGCGGCTCTGTGATGCAACAGGGTTTGCTTTCAACGCTAGACAGCGCCCTAGCGCATGGGTGTACCCAGGATCAAAACTAGGGGGGGGCAAGCCATGGTGGTTGTTCAGGTTGTAAAATTTTAGAACGAAAAAGGGAATGAAACTGCTCTATACAGTATAATGAGCCCCATACCTGTATATACATCATCACCAGCCCCCACCCACTGAGCCCAGCACCTGTATATACATCATCCCCATCCCACAGAGCCCAGCACCTGTATATACATCCTCACCAGCACCAGCCCACTGAGCCCAGCACCACCTGTATATATCATCACCAGCCCACTAAGCCCAACTCCTGTATATACATCTTCACCAGCACCAGCCCACTAAGACTAGCACCTGTATATACATCCTCACCAGCACCAGCCCACTAAGCCCAGCACCTGTATATACATCATCACCAGCCCCATCCCACTGAGCCCAGCAACACCTGTATATATCATTACCAGCCCACTGAGCCCAGCACCTGTATATACATCACCAGCCCACTAAGCCCAGCACCTGTATATACATCAACAGCCCACTAAGCCCAGCACCTATATATACATCAACTCAGCCAGCCCCTGTATATACATCAACCCAGCCAGCCCCTGTATATACATCAGCCACAGCCAGCCCTCTGTATATACATCAGCCCAGCCAGCCCATGTATACATCAGCCCAGCCAGCCCCTGTATACATCAGCCCAGCCAGCCCCTGTATACATCAGCCCAGCCAGCCCCTGTATATACATCAGCCCCCAGCCCCTGTATACGTCAGCCCAGCCAGCCCCTGTATACTTAAGCCCAGCCAGCCCCTGTATACTTCAGCCCAGCCAGACCCTGTATACTTCAGCCCAGCCAGAATCTGTATACTCATCTCAGCCAGACACTGTATACTTCAGCCCAGCCAGACCCTGTATACTTCAGCCCAGCCAGAATCTGTATACTTCAGCCCAGCCAGCCCCTGTATACTTCAGCTCAGCCAGCCTCTGTATACTTCAGCCCAGCCAGAACCTGTATACATCAGCAGAGCGAGTGCATTGCTTTCCTGGCGGAGGGCTTCAGGAAGATGAATGCCATAGGCGGCGCATGAGCAGACTTAGATCTTTGCTGGACCAAAATCCAAATCTTCGGTGGCCCACGGCTTCAGGAACATGGCCGCCAGGAAAGCAATGCACTCCGCTTTGCTCACCGCCAACACCAGACCCACAGCATTGCACCACTGGAACACCCCCTCATCCCTCTCACGCCCGCAGCATTGCCCCACTTCTGCCACTGCAGACTTCCTGAGGAAGGGACCCGGCCTCCTGTGATCCCGCTTACAAGACTGTTATTACAGAACAGGAGGCAATTATTACAGGACAGGGGATGTTATTACAGGAAGGGGGATGTAATTACAGGATGAGGGATGTTATTACAGGACAAGGGATATTATTACAAGACGAGGAATGTTATTGCAGGACAAGGGATGTTCTTTATAGGATGAGTGATGTTATTATAGGATGAGGGATGTTATTACAGGATGGAAGACTATTATTACAGGATGGGGGACTTTTTACGTGACAGGGGAAGTTATTACAGGTCAGGGGACGATATTACAGGACGGGTGATTTTATAACAGGTTTGAGGACGTTATTACAGGACTGGGACGTTATTACAGGACGGGGGATGTTATTACAGGATGGGGATGTTATTACAGGTTTGAGGACGTTATTACAGGACTGGGGACGTTATTACAGGACAGGGGATTTTATAACAGGTTTGAGGACGTTATTACAGGACTGGGACGTTATTACAGGACGGGGGATGTTATTACAGGATGGGGGATGTTATTACAGGTTTGAGGACGTTATTACAGTACTGGGGACGTTATTACAGATCCGTGAACGATATTACAGGACAAGGCACGTTATTGCAGAACAGGAGACGATATTCCGGGAAGGGGTTATTTTGTTACGGGACGGGGGATGTTATTACAGGATGGGGGACGTTATTACAGGACGGGGACGTTATTACAGGGCCCATAGTTCCAACCAACATACTAGTAGGGGCATTGGTCAAAATTTTGCACCTGGGCCCATAGGATTCTAGTTATGTCATTTTTCATCTGACGTCTGTGCACAAAGTACAGCACAGACAGTATACAGATTAGTATATAATATACTGGGCTACAGATATCAGATGATATATAACAATATTGGGTGTTATACTGTGTACAGATATGCATTATAATATGCACTGACTGATCCTCAGCCTACAGAACCTCACATGCTATAATATATGGTCCTATAAATACTATATGATGTCCTGTAGGCCTAGGATCAGTCAGAGCAGGGTGCTGTATACAGGGCCTGCAGTCTCTATCTGACCCCCTCAGTGATTTATTACTGCAGACTGAACTTCTATAAAGATGGGGTGAAAGTTCAGGCTGCTGCAATAAATCAGCCACAGACAGCGGGACTGCAGATAGACATCCTCCTGTCACCTCCTCATTCTTCTCTCTGAGTCCTGCTTCTCCTCCGCCTCATGATCTCCATCCTGCTCCTCACTCCTGTCCAGCCAGAAGCAGCCCCAGAGCTGGTGAGGTTAGTTCAGCAGGCAGATGCTGACTGCACATGCACACAGTGTGGGCGTGTCTGCGGTGCTGGAATGGGGCTGCTGCCGGCACTTATACACATTATTTAAAAGAACAGTGCTGGCACCCGACTTCTGAGACAGCGGCCTGACACTGCTTCTAGAGGGGGGCAGTTGCCCCCCTCTGCCCCACGGTGGGTACGCCCATGCCCTAGCGTGTTTACTTTGAGACTCAGTGGTGTTAACTGAGTTCACACACATCGCCATATAGCGCTGCAGCACTCCTTCTAGTGGCTCTGTGGAATAACAGAGTTCGCACATATTGCCACAGCGCGTTACGGCGTTTATTTTGGCGACTCTGCGGGATAACAGAGTTCGCTTCTTGTGCCATCTTACTAGCAGCAGGCTCCGCCTGCACGGTGGACCCCGGGCTGCGAACGCACCTCTCTACATCTTATATTTGGTGCGTTCCGCAGACCCTAACACGGTCTCTGCAGCCCCCCTGCTTCTCCCGCTGTCTCCGGCAGCTATTCAATCCTGCAGCGGTCACTTGGTACCGCTCATTAAAGCCATGAATATGCGCATAGTCATGACTTTAATGAGCGGTACCACGTGACCGCTGAAGGAAGGAGTCTGAAACCGTGGGTGAAGCAGGGGGGCTGTAGAGACGCGTCGGGGGGGTAAGTATGATCTGACACCCCCGCTCCCTATCCCCGTCGACCCCCCCAGTATATGACTCACGTATAAGCCTTAAAAAATGGCATGAAAATCTCGGCTTATACGTGAGTATATACAGTAGTTGTTGAGTGGGTGTGTTGGAATATGTTTGGTGCAGCAACTCCATTCCTGTCCATGAGTGTTTATTTGCTAGATTTGTATGATGTTTATAAAGTTAAAAAAAACTCCCAGAGGCTCACACAGGAAGAGGATGTGACTGTATTTCCTGTTTTCCTGTGTCTGTGTATGAGAGAAGCAGCCTTCTGTAGATGCTGCACAAATAGAGACACGCAAATGATTTAGTCCTAATCCGTTAAGCTTATCATATATTGTTCCTGATTGTTCCTGAATAAAGAAGTTCTGTTGTCACACGCTTGGAGAGTATCGTGAGCAATCCGCTGCCAACAGCCCCTATTTTTTAAAATATTTGGACTCCAAGTTGGGTCTCCTTCATGTATCTTGCCTTAATTTGGCAGGGTTCTCAGACCACAAGGCCTACACCTGTTATTCATCCACCTATTACTGATCAATGTTTAAGCTACAAATACTGCTCCAAGCTCTGTCTCAGGCCCTGTCCCATGCTGAAATGTGGCCTGCTGGCTGGAGTATACAATTAGTACAAAGGATTTCTTTACTGAATTGTAGCTTGCTTTCTGTACCACGCTATTAGTCAGAACAATTTATGTTCAGAAATGTGGACTCCTGGCTGGAGAAAACTTAGTAGCATTAAATGTTTATATACTTAAATATAGCTTTGTTTCAGGAAAAAAATATTACCAGCACAAAATATTTTTCTGGAGAAATGTGGCCTTACTTGTGGACCACAGTATTGCCACGAAGAATTTATATTTTGAAATTTGGACGTCTGCCCACTCCAAAATATTACCAGCACAACATATTATTCTGCCAAAATGTGGATTTTTTTCAGGAAAACTGTATAAGCAAAATTTTGATATAGGAAAGATGTGTATCTTCGTACCGTGTTAGCCAGTAGATAGAAAAATATTTAGACTTGAGAGTCCTCAGTGGTTGATACCTTTTAATGGCTAACTGAAAAGATGGTAACAAATTGCAAGCTTTCGAGACTACTCAGGTCTCTTCATCAGGCATAGACTAATACAACATCTGAAGAATCACATATTTATACACAAAATAGCACAGAAAAAATGCAATAGGTAGGACAAGTGACATGAAGCAGAACTGTCATTATGGCAGAGGGATTAACATAAATATGACTAGTTCATAGATAAGGAGTGAAGGTTTTATTACCCTTGATTGGGGTCTGGTATTGTGTTGTGATGACCCTAAAAGGTCAGGGAGGCAGATTCCTTAATTGTTGTAGAACGACATAAAACTCTGGGATATATTCATCCCAGCACTAAGAGTGTCAAAGGTCATCATAAGTTTATATTCCCAGACTTTTCTATCCTTCTCAGATTTGAAGTTAGATTTTAATACAAGTAATTCCATATCTGTCATGCTATGACCGGGCATACAAAAGTGTTTGGCCACAGGTAAATCCATTCTTTTTTCTCTTATCGTGTGGCGATGAGAATTCATCCTTGTTCTCAGTTTTTGCCCGGTCTCCCCCACATACAGACCCCCAGTTGGACATTTAGTACATATAATTAGGTACACCACATTAGATGTGATGCAGCTGAAAGTACCTGGTATCTTGTAGTCCTGATGGGAGTTGGGGATCTTTATCCTGTCCGTGGTCATTATAGATGTACAGGTTTTGCATTTCTTTTGTCTGCAAGGAAAGGTTCCTGCAGCTGTTGGGGAGGACAGGGAGCTTCTGACAATGATGCTTCTTAGATTTGGGGGCTGCCTAAAACATAGTAGTGGGGGGTCTGGAAATATGGATTGTAATCGGGCATCTTTTTGTAGTAAAGGTTGTAGTTTCCGTGCAGCTCCCCTTAGCATCTCCAGACTTGGATTGTAGGTGACCACTAGAGGCACCCGGTTATTTTCTTCTTTAGCTTTGTAATGTAGCAGGTGATTCCTTGATATTCTGGTGGCTCTTGTAATTTGGTTTTCAATTGTTCTTGGATGGTAGCCCTGGTTCAAAAAAGTCTTTCTGAGGCGACCAAGGTGTTCATCTCTATCCATGGGGTTGGAACATATACGGTTGTATCTGATGGCTTGGCTGTAGACAATAGAGTTTTTTATGTGTTTAGGATGGACAATACCAGACCCCAATCAGAGGGTAATAAAACCTTCACTCCTTATCTATGAACTAGTCATATTTATGTTAATCCCTCTGCCATAATGACAGTTCTGCTTCATGTCACTTGTCCTACCTATTGCATTTTTTCTGTGCTATTTTGTGTATAAATATGTGATTCTTCAGATGTTGTATTAGTCTATGCCTGATGAAGAGACCTGAGTAGTCTCGAAAGCTTGCAATTTGTTACCATCTTTTCAGTTAGCCATTAAAAGGTATCAACCACTGAGGACTCTCAAGTCTAAATATTTTTGTATAAGCAAAAGAAATTTATATTTTGAAATCTGGCCTTCTGATTTGCCACTGAAACAAGTTTTAGCACAAACGATTCGGAGTAGCTAATTGGGCCTCATGGCTGCACCACTTTATAAAGCTTAACAATTTTTAAGTGAAAATCTGGTCTTTCAATTTGCCACTGAAGCACAGTTTTAGCACAAAGCGATTTGGAGTAGCTAATGGGACTTTCAGAGACTGCCACACAGTTTTTGCACAACCTACTTCGATGCTGGAAGATCGATTTCACACAGGACAAGTTCACCTTCAGCAGCATCAGCACTAGTGCAGGAGAAACCTCTCTGCACTGTGACATTAAGCAAATGGCGCCACCAAAACAAGATGTCCACTTTTTATATGGCCAGGGGCTTGTGACTTCGGCAATCAATCACAGAAGACTGTATCATGACGTTATGGATGGTTTCTGCGCCCTGATTGGTTGCCGGAATCTTGTCAGACTCTCCTTTAACCTCTTCACATCCCCTCCCCTCATCAAATATGTCCCCCTATACACCCTGCTCATGATTCAGCATCACTATCCTAGCCAAAGTAATACAAAAGCATTAGTGGAAACTATTTATCAAACTGTATCCGACTTTTGCCGACTTGAAGTAAAAATACTTGTGAAAGCGAACACGAATCCGAATGTGTTACGTTTGCACCAATTTTGAGATTGGCGAATGTTTTCAGAACACATTCACTCATCTCCAGTCAGGAGGACCCAGCATTACATGCACAGTCCATACATTTTGATGGGACCTATGTAATAATTCATTTCTCCTGTGGTAACACTGCAGGGAAAGTAAGCACATGCTGTTAGATTTCTCTGCAAATTACACCTAATTATTAGGAGCCACATTACTGGTAAACCTATGATCGACAAATCATTTGTGGATACTTGTAACACAAAGTTAGTATCCAGAACAGGCTATCCTTTTAATATTTAGCCAGATATAATGTGAAAAAAAATGGAAAAATTAATACAATAGCCAATTTTCACCTACGGTAGAAGGCAAGAACCCAAAATATCCATAGGGGTGAGCGCTGCGCCAATGAGCATACATCTTGCAGGTACATTACTTATATATATTATAATTTTTGTGCACTGTGACTATAGCACAACTTCAATTTTGCTCAGGACTACCCTAGTATTACTCTAAGGCTTTATTTTTTTCACACGAGTGATATCCGTGTTTTTCACGGACAACACTCACACTCTTCTAAGGGGCTGTTCACATGTCCAACTTTTGGCTTGGACTTAGTGGTCTGTGCAAAATCACAGAGATATTTCCTACATACATTTGAGTGTCGGATCAAAATCGGAAATGCCAGTGTATGGGTCAGTGAATAAATAGGACTACATTCAGACTAGTTGTTTATGCATAATATTCTCTGGGGTCTATCAATCACAAAATTTGTATAGAAGCATTGTGTCCTTGCCTTCAGTATGGAACTTTATATTGAGTTACTTTGACATGAAATTTATTGAGTGGGTGACTACTTTAACATTTGGGGCCTGAAACCACACTGGGACAAGTAATAGGTTTTATCAGAGACCTAAAAGGTTTTCCCAATGCTTTTATATCTTTTGGATAGGTCTTTAATAAGAATCTCTACCAATCAGCCGTTGTCAGTGTCAGATGTTGAGCACTCACTAGTAACGACTTCACAGTGGACAAATCTGTGCTCCTCAGACCACAATTGATAACATTCAACTGCAACTGCCACCAGCACTGAGAAATGCTGATTGGTAAAGGTGCCTGGTGTCAGACCCCATCAATCTGATATTAATATGCTATCCTATAGATATGTCCTCAATATATAGGGAGTGGAACAATCCTATAAATTATAGCAGATCTGCTGATACGATAATGTGTCCTCTAATTTTACATAATATTTTTTTGTATAAAAAGAAATCAAATTATGTCACAAAATTGGGAAACAAATCATACATTATGTTTTGCTTAAGTTAGATGAGCAAAATAGAAACCTCAGCCTGTGCATGTACCTAGTCAACATGGTAGAAGCGCTGCTAGGGTATTTTTTTTAATAATTATCTTGAAAGGTCAAAAATAATTTATGGACATGTTATGTAGATTAGATAATATAAATTCATCCACACTTCGGATAATATAGATCAACTGAAGGTTAACCTTCAAAAGACCACATTTGACGTCATGTATGATAGTTCATTTCTCACTGAGATACCAAATAGGCAATGCAAAGTTTAATTTCTCAAATTGGGTATGTCCTAGGACTGGATTCTATTAATCTCAGAAATCAACTGTTTTTCAGGGTATTTTATATAAATAATTACCGTATATACTCATGTATAAGCTGACCCATGTATAAGCCGAGCTCCCTAATTTTGCCACAAAAAACTGGGAAAACTTATTGACTCGCGTATAAGCCTAGGGTGGAAAATGAGGCAGCTACTGGTAAATTACAAAAAAAAAATAGATACCAATAAAAGTAAAATTAATTGCGACATCAGTAGGGTAAAGGTTTTGAATATCCATATTGAATCAGGAGCCCCATAAAATGCTCCATACAAAATACTCCCCATATGCTGTTCCATAAAGGTTATGCCCCCAGAAGATGATCCATAGAATGGGCCCCATATGGTGCTCCACAGATAATGCCCCCATATGCTCCACAGATTATGCCCCCATATGCTCCACAGATTATGCCCCCATATGCTCCACAGTTTATGCCCCCATATACTCCACAGATTATGTCCCCATATGCTCCACAGATTATGCCCCCATATGCTCCACGGATTATGCCCCATGTGTTCCACAGATTATGCCCCCATATGCTCCACAGATTATGCCCCATATGCTCCACAGATTATGCCCCCATATACTCCACAGATTATGTCCCCATATGATCCACGGATTATGCCCCATGTGTTCCACAGATTATGCCCCCATATGCTCCACAGATTATGCCCCCATATGCTCCACGGATTATGCCCCATGTGTTCCACAGATTATGTCCCCATATGCTCCACAGATTATGTCCCCATATGCTCCACAGATTATGCCCCCATATGCTCCACAGATTATGCCCCTATATACTCCACAGATTATGTCCCCATATGCTCCACAGATTATGCCCCCATATGCTCCATGGATTATGCCCCATGTGTTCCACAGATTATGCCCCCATATGCTCCACAGATTATGCCCCATATGCTCCACAGATTATGCCCCTATATACTCCACAGATTATGTCCCCATATGCTCCACAGATTATGCCCCCATATATGCTCCGCAGATTATGCCCCATATGTTCCACAGATTATGCCCCCATATATTCCACAGATTATTCCCCCATATGTTCCACAGGTTATGCCCCCATATGCTCCACAGATTATGCCCTATAGTATACGTCCCTTATGATGCCGTGCTGCTGCAAAAAAAAAAATCACATACTCACCTCTCGTCGCTGGGGTCCAGGTGCCAGTGTCCTGAGCAGGCGGTGACTCCAGCGCACTATGGGGGCCAGGTGCCAGTGTCACCGCTCGTTCAGGACCCCGGCACTTGCAATATTTACCGATCCCCGGTCCACCGCTACGTGCTGCTCCCTCCTTCCGGGTCCTCGGCAGTGAATGATCAGGCAGAGGGCGTGGCACGCACCAATGACATCATCGCGCCCTCTGTCTGATCATAACAGCAAGAGAACGTGAGGACACAGAGGGTTGCAGCAGTGGCACGGGGACAGGTAAATATCGGTATACTCACCCCTCCGCCGGCGCGTTCTCTGCAGCCTCTCCTCTTCTCCTGCTATCTCCGGCAGCTCTTCCTTCCTACAGCGGTCACGTGGTACCGCTCATTAAAGTCATGAATATGTGCATATTCATGACTTTAATGAGCGGTACCACGTGACCGCTGCAGGAAGGAGCCGGAGATTGTCAGAGAAGCAGGGGGGGCTACAGAGACGCCCCTGCGGAGGGGTAAGTATGATCTGACACCCCCGCCGTATATGACTCACGTATAAGCCGAGAGGGGGACTTTCAGCCCTAAAAAATGGGCTAAAAATCTCGTCTTATACACGAGTATATACGGTAATCCCCTGATCTATTTTAGGCATGGGTGTAAAAAGTTATGTAACAGGTATATGAGCTGCTACGGGGACCAATTAGTGAATAGAATGCAGATCACAGGGAGATCAAGGAGTTGTGTGTCTTTACATTATTGCTATGCTTCATTTTTTTGCAGGACAAGTTTTACATCTCATTTTATCATGTGATGCACGGAAAAGCAGGAAAAGTGCGTTGAAATTGCAAACAAAAGTGCAATTCCACAATTCCACATTGTTTTTTCTGTTTTTTTTTTTACGATATTAACTTTACAGTAAAACTGATCTGGCAATACCATTCTCCAGGTCAGCATGGGTATAGAGATACAGTACAATACATGTATAGATTTTTTATTTAAGTGGTGAAAAAAATTCCAAAATTTGTCAAAAAAAAAAAACAAAAACAAAATTGATTGTGTAACCATTTTCTGAGACCCATAACGTTTTCATTGTCCTGGATATGGATATGCCCTGAGCTGATATTTTTACTGATACCATTTTGGGGTAGATATCATGTCTTGTCTACCTGTTATTACTTTTTATTGCAATGTGGTGAGGACAAAAAACGCAATTCTGTTGCTTTGATTTTTTTTTGTTACACCATTTACTGATAGGATTAATTTATTTTATATTTTGATAAATCGGACTTTTACAAATGCAGTGAGACCAAATATGTGTACTTTCTATTTTTTTAAATTATTTTATTTTTCATGGGGCAAAAGGGGAGTGATTTGAACGTTTGTTTTGTTTTTTATTTTTTTGTATTTATAAAAAGTTAGCCTTTCACTTTTTATTGTATTTAATAGTCCCCTCAGGGGGCTTGTATCGGACATCATCTGATCACTCATGCTTCAGCACTCCTATGTATATGAAAAAATCACAATCTCCTATTAAGACCAACTAAACAAGAACTTTCACAGGAGATTCATCATGACAAAAACAGAGGTCTTCAGCAGACCTCCAGCTGTCATGGTAACCTATAGGCGCTCTATGATCACGACATGGGTGCGCCGATGGGCGCATGTAATGACGCGCTCTCTGCCTGCGCATGTTATATAGTGCTGTCAGACATTTTCAGTGGCATTAACAGATTTACAGCAGTGGGCACAGCTCCACTCCTCAAGTGCTCAAGCTCCATGGTTATCTCAAAGATTCCAGGGATGTCCTAAGCGCTTTCAAAGAGAGAAACTGGTCAGATAAATTATCTTGGCTAAGCTGTGACGTGATCTCCCTTTATACATGTATACCACATAAGTTAGCGCTAGAAGCATTGCACTACGTTTTGGAGAACCACAGCAACTTTGAGATCGAGCTTATAGAATACCTGCTCGATGTGATTTGTTTCCTCTTAGGGCACAATTATTTTTCTTTCGATGGAACCATATATTTACAAAAATCGGGAGTCCCCATGGGAGTGAAGTATTCACCGTCTCTGGCAAATCTTGCTATGGCATACTGGGAGATTAAATACATCTATTCAGACCTTAATCCATTTCTGCAACATATCAGCTGGTACGGCAGATACATCGACGATACCCTCATTATATGGGAGGGCGATGTGTCTGCCGTACCGGCTTTTATTGATTACATCAATTCTAATGACATGAATATCTGTTTCACCTTTAAGCATGACATGCAAAGAATTTTCTTTTTTGATTTGGAATTGATTGGTATTGCAGGCAAGAGAATTGTTACAAAAACGTACATAAAACCGATCAGTGGGAACACACTACTGCATGCGAATAGCGGTCACCCAGGCATGTAATCAAGTCCATACCAGTTGGGGAACACATTAGGCATAGCAGAAACTGCTCAGATTCAGCTCATTTGAGTTGTGAATTTGATCAGCTTCAAGAAAAATTGAAAAAATGTAAATATCCTGACTGGACAATTAAGAAAGCTAAAGCCATAGCTAGTAATAGAGATAGAGAGGAGTTATTGCAATCGGCACCAAGAACTAATAACTCCAATACTAAAAAATCTTTTGTCAGCCTGCGGTACAGCAGACAGTTTAATAAAATCAAAGAAATTGTACACAAATGGAGCATTTGGAAAAGATCTTACGACCAGGAGTGAACGTGATAGCAAGACGAGCACCCACAATAGGAGATTAGCAATTGGTTGAAAACTACTGGATTTTTTAAATGCGGGGCTCAGAAGTGCAGAACCTGTAAAGTAGTAAAAAATCAAAAAAATTTCACCAACTCAGATAAAACTCAGACGTACAACATCACACAATTTATTAATTGTAATACCGATAATGTTGTATATCTTATTCATTGTAATGAGTGTAATCTAACATATGTGGGTTGCACCACCAGGAAGCTAAAAGTATGCATCACTGTGCACCTTCGTGACATAGAAAATAATAACATTGATATTAGAAACATCTCTATGACCTCAAAACACTATCAATTGTCATCAGGGGAATTTAAAATCCATGCAAATAATGGGTATAGAGCAAGTCCAGAATTCTGCTCAAGGGGGAGATTCAAAGAGACGTCTCCTTACTCGAGAAGCATTTTGGATCTTCAACCTGGGGACACGGTACCCCAAAGGTTTAAATAAAAGAAGCGAAATCATGTATCATTATTAGATTAAATAATCCATGTTCTTTTTTATTTAAATTAATATAATCTAGTTTTCATCCGTGTCATAACAGGTCTTTTTCAGTTTCATAGCGACTTATACATATGTATGACCTGTTAGATGTTTAAGAGCTTAACAAATGATGCTATATACAAGCATCAGATAAAGCGGAATGTGCAATTTTTGCCTCAATTTATACACCTATGCCTTATCTGCTTAGATATATTTACATTGCTAGAACTCAGATGAATACTATCGAAAGATGAAGATAATATGCTATTATAAAATCCAACATAATTAATTGAACAAATAGCATGCCTAGATTACAAGTACCTTTTTGTTTCATTGTGAATGAATCACACAGTTAGTCTCTCAAACATTTGTTTTAGATATTTAGGAAATTGCAAGGATCTGAAATGCTGGAGTGAAATACACACTGCTATCATGTCTATTGTTGTATATATTTGTGTGTCCAAGTTTATTCATGAATTTTTTCTCTGTTATCATATATTATTTTATTATGTGATTGTATTATTTTCCTCATAACTGTTAGGGATCGAGTTCCCGCTGCTACACAAGGGGAATCTCGAACCAGTCCCGCTGCGGTCCCCCATCCATCTCCGGCCGCAGTGGAGCCTGCTCAGCAGAGACGTCGGTCCCAGCGTCTCGCTCGGTCTAATACTGTGCAGAGGCTTGTTGCTGCCTCTCCTGGTTCCTCTATTATAACCAGTGCTGGAGCAGGCAGCTCTGGGACTAAGTCCTCGCTTTTTCCATCTGAGCATGCCCAGGGCAAGAACTCCCATTGGAGATCAGGGGTCACATGCTCGATTACAGCAGCGACTCCATTTGGTCCTCCAGGAAGGTCCTGAAGCTGTTTGTGTTCTGGAAGCAGTTTCCCATTGGTCTTTTTCTGGCAGGTCCTGTAGCTGCTTCTATAAAAGGCCATGCGCTACTATCAATCCTGTTATGTGCTTTGCGCCAGTGTGGTCATGTACGCATGCGGTTAGGGCTCGGCTGAAATAAGCCCCTAGAATACCGGCACCTCCTGTGAGGAGTTTTGTATGCACGTTGTTGTGAATGGGTTTGAGATGAGTTCTGAGCAGAGGCTCCCTCTGGTGGTTACAAGCGGTACTAGTGAGGATTGGGAATCAGGTGTTACTGATTGGTCTTATTTAAGGGAATCATTTTCCCATCAGGGTTGCCGGTGATCAATTGTTCTGGTCTGAATCCTTCTTTCCAGTTTCCCTTGTAGCCTGCTGTGTCGTGTCTGCATCTCCTGCTATCAGATAAGACAATTTCTTATTTTGTGTTTTTGCTATATTTTTGCATTTTGTCCTGCACTTCTGTGGGGGCCTTCTGGGTCCCCTCCGGGGGCTTTTGCCCTCTCAGTTTAGTCCAGCCACTGTGTTTTGTACTTTTGCTTTTTGCAGTTTTTTCAGTGGCTGCTGTTTTTGTTACACCAGAGAACTAATTTAGGTGGTAGAGGTCGTGTGATCTCAGGTGATTTTGAAATTAGTAGAGTTGGTGTTTTTCAGGGTTTTCTGGGATTGCAGTAAGTACCCTTCCTGTCCTTTTCTATTTAGATAGTTTGGGCCCCAGCGTTTGCTCATACTATTTTCTTTCTGTGTCAGTATTTCCTCTTGTCTAACCGCCATTACATGTTTGGGGGCTTTCTATTATCTTTGGGGTTCTGCTCCGGGGCAGATAGCTTTCCTATTTCTATCTAAATAGAAAAGGACAGGAAGGGTACTTACTGCAATCCCAGAAAACCCTGAAAAACACCAACTCTACTAATTTCAAAATCACCTGAGATCACACGACCTCTACCACCTAAATTAGTTCTCTGGTGTAACAAAAACAGCAGCCACTGAAAAAACTGCAAAAAGCAAAAGTACAAAACACAGTGGCTGGACTAAACTGAGAGGGCAAAAGCCCCGGAGGGGACCCAGAAGGCCCCCACAGAAGTGCAGGACAAAATGCAAAAATATAGCAAAAAACACAAAATAAGAAATTGTCTTATCTGATAGCAGGAGATGCAGACACGACACAGCAGGCTACAAGGGAAACTGGAAAGAAGGATTCAGACCAGAACAATTGATCACCGGCAACCCTGATGGGAAAATGATTCCCTTAAATAAGACCAATCAGTAACACCTGATTCCCAATCCTCACTAGTACCGCTTGTAACCACCAGAGGGAGCCTCTGCTCAGAACTCATCTCAAACCCATTCACAACAGCACGTATTCTGGGCTTGGCTGAAATAGCCTCTAGTATACCGGCTACTCCGGCGAGGAGTTGGTTGTTTGCTTTTCTGTCTGCATGACCACGGACTGCTATCCGCTCTGCAGTTATTTGTGTACCCTTGTAGGGTAAACAGGACACAGTCTCTACCACAGCGACTCTGTGGAGTAACAGAGTTCACTTATACCGCCATGTAGTGCCATCTTACTAGCAGCAGGCTCTGCCTGCACGGTGGTCCCCGGGTTGCAAACGCACCTAGTATTTATATTTATTTGGTGCGTTCCGCAATCCTTAACAATAATTTGTTGCTTTTTAGTACCATTGGGGGTCCCGACAGATACGGTCATGTGGTAAAATCGAATGTTACTCCTGGTTAAATTCATTTAATCTTAGCATTTGCTCTTTATGGTTCTTAAGGACCTTTGAAAAAGACCACATGACGTTCTGAAGGCTCACCCATTGGTCATGAATAGCCTTAAATACGCTGGCTACTAGCCATTATAAAGCTTTGACAAAGACCTTGAGTGGTCGAAACGCGTTGCTGTTTAGCTATCAGTGCTAATTTTCCATCTGTTGCGTTGAGGAGGACACCTCTTTGTAAAGTTTTATCGTTTGACCGAATAAAAGAAAATTTTATTGGAAGCTGGAATGTCTCTCGTTAATCCACAGTTCCACTCCACCTGTGGCTATTAAAAGCACATGATGGCTTATTATATCAGCCATCATCTGCTGGGAGAGATGTGGGCTTAGTGTGTGAGTTCAGCATCAATGACAGGGACATGACATATGACGTACATATACGTCATATGTCATGAAGGGGTAAATGTATGGCTAAAGTTATTAAAGTTTTGCAAGAAAAAATATCTCCCTCCATGCTTATTATAGTCCCGTGTAGCCTTGGTTTCCTTTCTTTCGGAGACTATTTTCTTAAACTTTAATGTCTTATTCAGGGTTTGTGACTAGAGATGAGCGACTTTGGCTCCGGGAGGGTCGAGTTGTGTTTCGGTCGGCTCGACTTTTCCAAAAGTATTACGTTGAGACGCGGTGTCCACCGCTCGTCTAACCATGGACACCGCGTCTCCATCACAGCACTGGACGGTATCACATCCTCCATAAGATCTCCACAGACGACATTCCATCTCTCATAAGATCTCAACGTAATACTGTTACTTACCTGTGCCTAAGGAATGACAAGCCGACATTGGTCTATCTATATCCAATTGAATCTAAGATGACGGTTATTACTCTACAGGGTAGCTGATGAAGGTCGTGTGACCGAAACGTCCCTACCTGCAAACTATTTTGGATAATAAACATTATTTCATCCCAAGTTGAGTGCAGAGTTTTCTAATATATATAGTGGTTTGGGCACCTACTCTGGCACCTCCTTAAGGGCTGTGCATACGTTTCTACTACTACTATGTTGTTGCCCAAAGACATCATCTTTAAAAAAGCCTACTGACGCTTACCACTAGCTGTTTGATAGTGGGACACCTCGTGTGCAACACTGACAGCTGTGGATGGAGTGCTCATGCGACTACACTCTGTCGACAAGCTTTTGCTTCTGGAGGAGGAGGATGGTCATACGCCTACAGCCAACTGTTGCCTATACCATGGGCTAGGCAGCACTGTCCCACCACCGCTGTCCCTGTGGACCCTGCATCCACCACAATAACCCGTTGCTCAGTGATGGACACGTAACGGCCCTGGCCATGCCTACTGGCCCATGCATCTGTTGTGAGGTGTACATTTCCAGTCACTGATTGTTTGAGTGCATGGACAATGCGGTCTTTCACATGCAGGTGGAGGGCAGGGAAAAAAGAAATGCTGACTGGGTAGGTCATAGTGGGGGACAGCGTAGGCCATGAGCTCTCAGAACGCTGTGCTTTCAACCAAACGGAAGGGCATCATCTCTAATGAGATCAGTTTGGCAATGTGGCCGTTCAAAGCCAGTGACGTTTTGTAGTCCGTCCACGCTTGCAAGTGCATGGTGCTTACATGTCTAAGCATGCAATTGGTATTCAAATTTCAGAGATTTTTCCAATGGCTAAAGGTCCTTCGGCACTTCTTACAGATAACCTCTGCCTCATCAATAGGATTTTTGTCAAAAAGTACCACACTGCACTCTTCCTACTATGGGCATACTTTCAGGGCTTGCACGCTGTGCTAATTTTGCCGTCTGGCCAAGCTGTGGCTGTGTATCAGTACACTCCATATCAGATTCATCTTGGACTGGGGAATTCAGGATTTGACTTGATAACCCAGGCACGGTATGTGAAAAGAGCTCCATGGAGTAATCTGAAGTGTGGCCTGCCGCATCCTTTACTTTTGGTGGGGGTGAAGGACACAAGTAAAGGTGTTGTTCCTGACCAGGAGCCTGCACTGACGACTCAGTGCTTGCATTGTTTGAAACTTCAGAAGAGGAGGCGATAGAGCTGGAGGCTGTTTCAGCAATGTAAGCCAAAACCTGTTCATGATGCTCCGGCTTTAAAAGCGCTTTACCTACTCCCAGAAAAGGGAGCCTTCCAGGCCTTCTGGAGCCAGACTCTTCCCACTATGGGATAAATTTTCAGGGCTTGCACGCTGCTAATTTGACCGTCTGGCCAAGCTGTCCTGCAACTCTTTTTGTTTTTTTAACACGTTTTTGGACTGCTACGGGCCTGCCAGATAACCGCAGCTGCGATGTCGATGCGTGCTGCGGATCATCCTCCTTCTTCTGAGCTATTGCCAGTGGCACCCTCTTCCCTCAATGGATGCGAATCCGGGTCAACAACTGGGTCATCCATCACCTCCTCTTCAATTTCATCTGCACCTTCCTCTGTGTCACCGTGTAAGGTGGTATAGTATGCGGGAAGGGGCACCTGAGTTTCATCAGGGTTAGAATCAGGCTCAGTAGATTGCAAAAGCAATGCAGTGCTCTTTGTGAATGTACCAGCAGAATCATATAGCAGTTGATGTGCATCAGTGCACTCCATGTCATATTCATCTTGGACTGGGGAATTCAGGATTTCACTTGATAACTCAGGCAAGGTATGTGAAAAGAGCTCCAGGGAGCAATCTGAAGTATGGCCTGCCGCATCCTTCACATGTGGTGGGGGTGAAGGACACAAGGAAAGGTGTTGTTCCTGACCAGGAGCCTGCACTGAAGACTCAGTGCTTGCATTTTTTGAAACTTCAGAAGAGGAGGCGATAGAGCTGGAGGCTGTGTCTGCAATGTAAGCCAAAACCTGTTCCTGATGCTCCGGCTTTAAAAGCTGTTTACCTACTCCCAGAAAAGGAAGCCTTCCAGGCCTTCTGGAGCCAGATGATGATGCAGGCTCAACACCTCCTGCCTTAGGTGCTATTGTGCTTTTGGCACTTCCAGCAGATGCACCACCACCACCATCAGTACTAGCTGGCCCCGCTGCCCACGTCCGTGGCCTCTTCCACCATACTTCCTCATGTTTGGGAAAATGTACCAAAAATACCAGCAGATACATGGTATTGTATGAGGAGCGTACAGCTGTATATGGTGTAGGGGAAAATTTAAATGTCCGTATATATTTCCGGAGTCACACACAGACGCTCTCTCAGTATGGATTTCACCATAATACAAACAGCAGATATACGGTACTGTATCATAAGCGTACAGCTGTATACGATGTAGGGAAATATTTAAATCCCAGTATATATTTCCGGAATCACACACAGATGCTCACTCAGTATGGATTTGACCGTAATACAAAGAGCAGATATACGGTACTGTATCAGAAGTGGACAGCTGTATACGGTTTTGGTGAAAATTGAATTCTCCGTAAACATTTCCGGAGTCACACACAGACGCTCAACTAGTATGGATTTGACCGTAATACAAAGAGCAGATAAACGGTACTGTATCAGAAGTGGGCAGCTGCATACGGTTTTGGTGAAAATTGAATTCTCCGTATATATTTCTTGAGTCACACATAGATAGTCAGCATGTATTTGTCCGTGATACCAGCCGGTACACGGTAGTGTGTGAGGAGCGTAGAGCTCTATACGGTGTGGGAAAAAATGAACGCTCGGTAACTGTGCAGAAAAAAATAAAAGTATTAGTGCTGTGTAAAAAGCAGTCTGCACAACAGTGTACACACAGCAATACAACTAGCAGGCAGCCTATTAACCAGCGCTGTTGCACACAAGAAAATCCTCCCCTGTCACTGCACACTAACTGTACAGCACAATTGCTATCAGCACAATCACATAAGAAATTCTCTTTACAGCCCTAAAGGGTATGCCACACTAAACAACATCGCTAATGGGATCGCTAAAAAACGTCACTATTTAGCGATCCCGTTAGCGATGTTGTTGTGTGCGGCATCTACCAGCGACGTGGCCCCTGCTGAGATCCTGCTGTGATCTCGCTCGTCGCTCTCATCGTTCCGGACCCTATTTTTCTCGTTGGCGCCCCGCTGGTAAGTAGATATCGCTGAGTGTGGCACCTTTTGTTAGCGATTTAGCGGTACTTTTGTACCGCTAAAGTCGTTAAGGAGATCGCTAACCGCAATAGCGTCCTTAACGACATCGCTAAATTAGGCTGCTACTAGCGATATAGGAACAATCCCGCTAGCGATCGCATTAGTATGCGTCGTTATCGTGATCGCTAGCGGGATTGTTTAGTGTGGCAGTACCTTAACTCGCTCCCTACTGATAAACAGCGTCAGCAACCTCTCCCTACTGTTACGATTAGCAGAAGTAAATGGCGGTCGGCGGTCAGGGCTTTTATAGCCACTATGATACCCCCCAAAGCAAGCCAATCACTGCAATGCCCTTCTCTAAGATGGTAGTGGATGCTGCTCATGTCATCTCGTTGCCCACAGTGTATGTCCTTGATCATTGGCTAAAAAAAGGCGCCTGCAAGCATTATGGGAAAACTGACTTTGGCGCTCGGGTCGACAACCGCATGGCCTACTGCAGCGAAACCTGACTTTGGCGAGAGTCGGCGACTTTTGAATCTGACCGACCTGTTTCGCTCAACTTTAGTTGTGACCCATTTCTGTCCATGGGTCTCCTGCTTTTGTCTTTATGGGTGAGACTGACAAAAAATGAAACAAGGTTCATTCATCCCACTTTGTGAGTTTGTGTAGATTTATTTGGGCACTTAAATATATTGAACATATACTAGAAAACAAAAATACTAAAATACTTGTCTTAAATAACTTTCCTGTCTGTCTATCTAAGACTGGGGAGACCTGTGTGTCCTAAACAGTGCCTTCACCCCCCCTCTCCCCACCAATCCCGTAAAGAATACACAATCAGGCCTGGATGGGTTGAACAGGTCGGTCACAGTTTATTACATTACCAAAGCAGAGAAAGGCAATTACATTTCGTAACGGGGGCTCATGGCAGAGTTCCTTGTCCGCGATCGACAGGAGATTATGCCTACGAGCGGTCACGAACCTTTGCCCTCCTCTACTAATCCGCTCTGACTTAGTTTTTGCTAATACAGAAAACTTTTTTTTTTTTTTTTTTTACTTGTACATATTACACGTATATACATATCTCCGAAGTACATAAAATGACAGTTCTCTTTATTGAATTATGTAAGGGAGGGAGGGTGGGACAACAAAAGCTTCCAGTGACTGCCGGAGGGGAAAGGAAGTTGCTGACCAAAACACCTAAATTTAACCCCTGTAGGAGTGGTCCCAGGTACCTTCCCCTCCGAGGTCACTGGACAGCTGGACATCCCCAATTAGTACATCACCACTGGGAGTGGTGTGGTAGGGAGGGGTGAATTGGGCACGGACAGTATCACCTAGCATCCACCTTATAGGCTCTCCAGTCAGAGGCCCTTTCCTTATTCAGTACAGGGCCTACCAGACTGGGGAGACCTGTGTGTCCTAAACAGTGCCTTCACCCCCCCTCTCCCCACCAATCCCGTAAAGAATACACAATCAGGCCTGGATGGGTTGAACAGGTCGGTCACAGTTTATTAAATTACCAAAGCAGAGAAAGGCAATTATATTTCGTAACGGGGGCTCATGGCAGAGTTCCTTGTCCGCGATCGACAGGAGATTATGCCTACGAGCGGTCACGAACCTTTGCCCTCCTCTACTAATCCGCCACGGAGGATCCGGTGTATGACCTACACAGGACTCCGACCCCCACCCATCACCATTAGGGCCTGTTCAACCCCATCCTGCAGGCCGGACAAAAATATATCTAGGCCAATGTCCGTCAGGTGAACGCCATCCGGTCTGAGTAATGCTGTGTTGTCTCCTTCCAACTGATAATGATGCACCACAATACCACATTTTTTCCGTACAAATTTCGCCATCCGAGCATTAAACTTTTTTCTTATCTGCTCAATGGCTTTTTGGTCTCTCGCCCCCCACCATATGGCTCGAGGAGTTATTTGTGACCACACCAGTACCATATCCTCAAACAAACAAGTAAAACGCTCGATGTCCGTTGTCATCCAATTGTACAGTTCCGTGATCTTACTTTTGCCAAGATCATTACCGCCAACATGTAACACGATTATCACCGGGCGTGTCGCCCTCCTGGAGATGTAAACCAACTCTTGAAACACCTGCCGCCATTGAAGGCCTCTTATCCCTCTCCAGTTGACTTCCAAACCCGGGAAGCCTAGACTTTTTCCGCCTGGCCGCCGTTCGGCCCTTTTTTCCGCCCAATAGACATATGAATGTCCTACAACCCAAACTTCAACTCCTGAAAGAGACAAAATGTGTTACTTGAGCAGATCAGGTCTTATGTATCTAGCGAAGCACGCGGATTTCCATCGTCCCATCCTCTGCACCTCGGCCTCTGATACCCCGGCCCTAGCTGCCTCGGTAGCTGCCCCTATTCGAAAGGAATGCGTCCCGTATTCTTTTGGATTAGCACCGATTATTTTTAAACATGATGTGAAAATAGCCTGAAATTGATACCTGGTAAGAGGGGACTCATCTATGTGAGATAGAAAAAATCTGCCTTTGTGTCTTATTGATACATAACTTTTGACTATGTTAAGGGGGCATACTGGGCCATCTGTTGATTTAACCAGCACCCATGTGCCCCTCCCAGTTGGATCACACTTGGATTTTCGCACTCGGATGCGCAGGGCGTCGCTACATACAACTATGTCCTCGGTAATTAAACCGCCTTCCAATGCGTTTTTTGAACGAGGTAATAACTCACTGATACGCAGTGCACCGAAAAAAGCGATAGCGAAAGCTGCTGAGATGAGGGTCGCCTCGTATTGTGATCTGCAGACCGATGGGGATATTGATATAATGTTGTGTAATACCGTAAGTGAAATGGGGCGACGACATTCTAGCCTTGGTTGAAGCCTTTTCCATCCTTTAATGGCTTGTCTGATAAAAAAGAGTTTTGTTACGTCGGCCCACCCCATTAGTTGAAAAAAGAAGGCTAATCCCGATAATTTCATTTGTGCCGATGTGCCAGACGCCCCCGCATTTCTCAGCCGAACCAAAAATTCTGCAGTCACTACTAGAGTTGAGCGATACTTTCCGATATCCAAAAGTATCGGAATCGGAATGGTATCGCCGATACCATTAAAATATCGGCGATACCCGATACCGATACCGGAAATCCAATGTAAGTCTATGGGAACAAAATATCGTAACTAAAAAAACCTCTTTCTTTCCTTGTAAACATACATAGAATACACACATAGAATACATATATATATATATATATATATATATACATGTCATTGTGACATATATATATACATATATTTATAGTTTATACACTTCTACATAGTAAAATAGCCTCTGATTCAATTGCTGGGTAAAGTCGGCTTTTGTGAAAAGACAGAAGCACCCGACATGAAATGACACTTGGTTTACATAGAGTTAACCATGTCTTTTCATGTAGTTTGATATCTGATTTGCACAACAATTACATGAGTGTAAGTGTGCAAAATTTCACACCTGTAGGGGTTAATTAAAGGTGTAAATTCGTTGTAAAAAAAACAGACTTTTTTGCTACGAATTTACACCTTTAATTAACCACTACAGGTGTGAAATTTTGCACACTTACACTCATGTAATTGTTTGTGCAAATCAGATATCAAACTACATGAAAAGACATGGTTAACTCTATGTAAACCAAGTGTCATTTCATGTCGGGTTCTGCATTTTCACAAAAGCCGGCAATTGAATTAGCGGCTATTATACTATGTAGAAGTGTATGAACTATAAATATAAATATATATATATATATATATATATATATATGTGTCACAAATTCAATGACATGTATATATATATATATATATATGAGGTGTAAAATTGCTGAAAAAAAATGCGTGGGCTCCCGCCCTATTTTCGCAACCAGACAGACAAAGCCAGTGAGTGGGGGCAGATAATAATAGCCCAGAGAGGGACCATTATTTTTGCCCCCCCCCGGCTACTAACATCTGCCCCAGACACCCCAGAAAGGGCAAATCTCTAATTATATTTGCCCTTTCTGGCACTTTGCCCGTCTATTCCCATTGCCCTGTAGCGGTGGCGAATGGGTTAATAAGGGGTTAAAATGACCTTGCAATTGAAAGGTCACTTTAAGCCAGGTTAATAATTGAGAGCTGTCAATTAGACAACTATCAATTATTAATCCTATTGTATGAAAGAAAAATCAAACACACACACTTTAATAAAAAGAAGTTTAATGAAATAATCACACAGTTTTTGACCATATTTTATTTACCTGCTAAAACCATTTCCTGTAATAAAAATAAAATAATAAAGCAAAATTATTCTTACCTATCCCATGCACAGTCAGGTCCCACGGTGTAATCCTTCAGAAAGGGTTAATGTTTACTGCAGGGACCGCAGCTAATGCTGCAGCCTCACAGTAAACCCCCAAATGAATGAGTTCCTCTCCTGGCTCACAGGAGAGGAAGGGGAAAGCTTAATTGATTGCTTTCCACTTTCACTTCAGGTCAGCCAGGGACACAATCAGTGACGTCAGAGGGAACTGGTTAACAAAAATAGGGGATCCCCTCGAAAAAAATTGGCGTGGGGTCCCCCCTATTTTTGTTAACCAGCCAGATGAAGCAGATCGCTGAGGCCTGGATTTTCAGGCTGTTAAGGAGCCAAGATCCATGGACCTTGCCAGCCTGATAATACCAGGCCACAGCAGTCTGCATATCTTGGCTGATTAACAAAAATAGGGGATCCCCTCGAAAAAAATTGGCGTGGGGTCCCCCCTATTTTTGTTAACCAGCCAGATGAAGCAGACCGCTGAGGCCTGGTTTTTCAGGCTGGTAAGGATCCAATATCCATGGACCTTGCAAGCCTGATAATACCAGGCCACAGCAGTCTGCTTAGCTTGGCTGGTTAACAAAAATAGGGGATCCCCTCGAAAAAAAAACGGCGTGGGGATCCCCCTATTTTTGTTAACCAGCCAAGTAAAATGCAGACTGCTGCGGCCTGGTATTAAAAGACTGTCAAGGCCCATGGATTTTGGCCCTCAACAGCCTGATAATACCAGGCTACAGCAGCCCCACATTTGGCGCATCAAAAGATGTGCCAATTGTGGCACTTTACCCGGCTCTTCCCACTTGCCCTGTAGCGGTGGCAAGCGGGGTAATAAGGGGTTAATGTCACTGTTGATTGCACGGTGACAATAAGCCCGGTTAATAATGGAGAGGCGTCAATAAGACACCGATCCATTATTAATCCCAAAGTTTTTAAATGTTTAAAAAAAAGACACAGCAAGAAAAAAGTCTTTTAATGAAATAAAAGAGACAACACAGTTTTCATTTATTTTATTACTCTCTCATTCCTGCGACGCCATCGATCTCCTGTAAAAAAAGAAAAAAAACAAACCAACAGTATACCACCTGTCCGACGCAGTCCATAGTAACGAGTGTCCCACGACGATCCAGCTCTGCTACATCGGAATGCCAGGCAGAGCCTGACATCCCGGCGCAGCACAGCTGATTACCTGCTTCTCCGGCGGTGACGTCATCGGACTGCTTTACGGCCGCGATTACCCAGCAATCACTGCAGTTATCGCGAGAAACTGCATGTGACCGCCAGGGAGAAGAGGATGGCGGCCATCAAGCAGTCCGGGATGTGACCGCCGGAGATCTTCTGCCGGGTAAGTGCCGCTGACTCCTGACAGACCCGACCGACAGACACTGACAGTGACAGTGACATTCCGATTCCGGTATCCGATATGACGAAAATATCGGAACTCGGAATCGGAATTCCGATACAGCCAATATCGGCCGATACCCGATATTTGCAGTATCGGAATGCTCAACCCTAGTCACTACCCCTCTAGCGCGATCACACTTATCTACTGGCCTATCCTGAACTAAGGAGCACCATTCCTCCCAAGCCTTACCATAAACCTGCCAGGTAGCCTGAGGCTGACACTGAGGCACGGATTAAGGGCATTAATGATTGGCCACTATGTCCCATAGGGAGAGCGGACACTGAATACCCGTCGGTTGCGCGCTGGGAAGCTGGATTCTGAAAGCCTGCCAATCGGAAGATAAAAGTGGGTTAATCAAATTGTCATCAACCTCCGCCACCACTGTGGCTCGACACCAGATATTGTTTTCCAAGCATAGAAGAGCTAAATGACGTAACAGAGCGAGTATAGGCAAGGATGACGTTGACATGTGGTTCAAGCTCTTAGCGGTTATAATATTTCCAGTATGAAACCGGATATTGGCATTTGTCAGCAGCTTGGCCCAAATCTCAATGGCTGCTACAATTGTGAAAATTTCCCACAGAGCAGGATCTCGACCCCAGCTCGACGCAGCCCAAAGCTCTGGCCAATTACTTCTGCACAACTGGTCTTTGTAGACCACTGCGAAACCGTGTTCTTTGCTCCACCCAACTGAGAGCCCAATGTCTGTATTTGACGTTTCGTTAAACATGACATATGT
Organism: Oophaga sylvatica; assembly: GCA_033576555.1. Classification (NCBI taxonomy): domain Eukaryota; kingdom Metazoa; phylum Chordata; class Amphibia; order Anura; family Dendrobatidae; genus Oophaga; species Oophaga sylvatica. Next base: position 102,933,088 of record JARQOD010000010.1, read on the forward strand.
ATGACCATTGTATGATTCCAAACTGTCAAGTCAGCTTTTAACGAGCGAGTTAATCTGATTCTATGGCCGGGCTGAGAAACGCCCTTTGTTGCCAACGATAATCGGCGAGAGAAGGCTCTGCCGACTGGCATTACGCGGCTGGCGAATGTCAGTAGGCCCAGTAGTATCTGCATCTGCTGAAGGGTGACTTTTTTAACTGTGCAGAAGCTTTCCAGCATCTAAAGTGTCTTTTGTATTTTTTCTGAAGGTAACCGGAAAATCATCGAATTGGTGTCTATTTCAATGCCCAAAAAGGATAATACGTTACACGGTCCGATTGTTTTTTCTGGTGATAGGGGGACACCGAAATGACGCGATTAGTGTTGAGCGATACGATACCGCAAGTATCGGGTATCGGCCGATATTAGCTCTATCGGCCTTTCGATACTTAGTTCCGATGTTTTCGTCTTATCGGATACCGGAATCGGGATTGTCACTGTCACTGTCAGTGTCCGTCGGTCGGGTCTGTCAGGAGTCAGCGGAACTTACCTGGCAGAAGATCTCCGGCGGTCACGGGCTGGACTGCTTCATGGCCGCCATCATCTTTCCCCGGCGGTCACATGCAGTTTCTCGCGATAACTGCAGTGACTGCTGGGTAATCCCGGCCGTAAAGCAGTCAGTCCGATGACGTCACCGCCGGGGAAGCAGGTAATCAGCTGTGCTGCGTCGTGATGACAGGCTCTGCCTGTCATTGCGATGTAGCAGAGCTGGATCGTCGTGGGACTGTCGTTACTATGGACTGCGTCGGACAGGTGGTATACTGTTGGTTTGTTTTTTTTCTTTTTTTACAGGAGATCGATGGCGTCGCAGGAATGAGTGTATAATAAAATTAATGAAAACTGTGTTGTCTCTTTTATTTCATTAAAAGACTTTTTTCTTGCTTTGTCTTTTTTTTATACATTTAATAACTTTGGGATTAATAATGGATCGGTGTCTTATTGACACCTCTCCATTATTAACCGGGCTTATTGTCACCGTGCAATCAACGGTGACATTAACCCCTTATTACCCCACTTGCCACCGCTACAGGGCAAGTGGGAAGAGCCGGGTAAAGTGCCACAATTGGCACATCTTTTGATGCGCCAAATGTGGGGCTGCTGTAGCCTGGTATTATCAGGCTGTTGAGGGCCAAAATCCATGGGCCTTGACAGTCTTTTAATACCAGGCCGCAGCAGTCTGCATTTTACTTGGCTGGTTAACAAAAATAGGGGGACCCCTACACCGTTTTTTTTTTCGAGGGGATCCCCTATTTTTGTTAACCAGCCAAGCTAAGCAGACTGCTGTGGCCTGGTATTATCAGGCTTGCAAGGTCCATGGATATTGGATCCTTACCAGCCTGAAAAACCAGGCCTCAGCGGTCTGCTTCATCTGGCTGGTTAACAAAAATAGGGGGGACCCCACGCCAATTTTTTTCGAGGGGATCCCCTATTTTTGTTAATCAGCCAAGATATGCAGACTGCTGTCAAGATATGCAGACTGCTGTGGCCTGGTATTATCAGGCTGGCAAGGTCCATGGATCTTGGCTCCTTAACAGCCTGAAAATCCAGGCCTCAGCGGTCTGCTTCATCTGGCTGGTTAACAAAAATAGGGGGGACCCGACGCCATTTTTTATTCGAAGGGAACCCCTATTTTTGTTAATCAGTTCCCTCTGACGTCACTGATTGTGTCCCTGGCTGACCTGAAGTGAAAGTGGAAAGCAATCAATTAAGCTTTCCACTTCCTCTCCTGTCAGCCAGGAGAGGAACTCATTCATTTGGGGGTTTACTGTGAGGCTGCAGCATTAGCTGCGGTCCCTGCAGTAAACATTAACCCTTTCTGAAGGATTACACCGTGGGACCTGACTGTGCATGGGATAGGTAAGAATAATTTTGCTTTTTTATTTTATTTTTATTACAGGAAATGGTTTTTGCAGTCAAATAAAAGATGGTCAAAAACATGTGTCTTTATTTCATTAAAATGATTTTTAATTAAAGTGTGTGTGTTTTATTTTTATTTCATGCAATAGGATTAATAATTGATAGTTGTCTAATTGACAGCTCTCAATTATTAACCTGGCTTAAGGTCACCTTTCAATTGCAATGTGGCTTTAACCCCATATTAACCCATTCGCCACCGCTACAGAGCAATGGGAATAGACGGGCAAAGTGCCAGAAAGGGCGAATCTAATTATAGATTTGTCTTTTCTGGGGTGTCTGGGGGCAGATGTTAGTAGCCAGGGGGGGCCAAAAATAATGGTCCCTCTCTGGGCTATTATCTGCCCCCATTCGCTGGCTTTGTCTGTCTGGTTGCGAAAATAGGGCGGGAGCCCACGCATTTTTTTTAAACAATTTTACACCTCATATATATATATATATATATATACATGTCATTGAATTTGTGACACAAATATATATATTTATAGTTCACACACTTCTACATAGTATAATAGCCGCTAATTCAATTGACGGCTTTTGTGAAAATGCAGAACCCGACATGAAATGACACTTGGTGTACATAGGGTTAACCATGTCTTTTCATGTCCTTTGCTATCTGATTTGCACAAACAATTACATCAGTCTATGTGTGCAAAATTTCACACCTGTAGGGGTTAATTAAAGGTGTAAATTCGTAGCAAAAAGTCCGTTTTTTTTACAACGAATTTACACCTTTAATTAACCCCTACAGGTGTGAAATTTTGCACACATAGACTGATGTAATTGTTTGTGCAAATCAGATTGCAAACGACATGAAAAGACATGGTTAACCCTATGTACACCAAGTGTCATTTCATGTCGGGTGCTTCTGGCTTTACCCGGCAATTGAATCAGAGGATATTTTACTATGTAGAAGTGTATAAACTATACATATATGTATATGTATATGTATATGTATGTATATATATATGTCACAATGACATGTATATATATATATGTATTCTATGTGTGTATATTTAGTGTTTACAAGGAAATAAAGGTTTTTTTTAGTTGCGATATTTTGTTCCCATAGACTTACATGGGACTTCCGGTATCGGAATCGGATATCGCCGATATTTAGTGATCTCGGCGATACCATTCCAATCCGATATTTTTAGATATCGAGCAGTATCGCTCAACACTAGACGCGATATAAGTTTAAATTTTGTCAGCAGGAAAGAACAGAGTTTGGAATTTCTTGGACCGACGAACAAAAAATCGTCGAGGTAATGAAGCAATGAATTACTGCCTGTTTCATGGCGGACGACCCAATCCAGAAACGTACTGAATAACTCAAAATAGTGACACGAGATTGAACACCCCATCGGCAGGCACATATCGAAATACTAGTGTTGGTCTACTTTGCATCCTAATAGGTGGTAACATTCGGGATGGACGGGTAAAAGGCGAAATGCCGATTCTATATCCGATTTAGCTAGCAGAGCGCCGGGCCCTGCAGCACGGACTAAATCTACAGCTTTGTCAAAAGACGTGTATGTGACAGAGGCTTCCTCGGGGGGGATCGCGTCATTAACAGATTGGCCCTTTGGGTGAGAAAGGTGATGGATTTAAACGATATTTGCCGGGTTCTTTTTTCGGAATAATGCCTAGAGGCGAAATTTTAATGTTTTTGAAGGGCAGGGACTGAAATGGACCCGCCATTCTACCAAGTTCGACTTCCTGTATTATTTTTTGGTTTAAGATTTCGGGGAATTCTCGCGCCGATTTTAGGTTATTGGCGACTGTCGATGTTTTGTTTGGTTTGTAGGGGATAAAGAAACCGTCTGTAAAGCCGGAGTGTAGTAGCTGCGCCGCTTCCTTATTGGGGTAAAGATTTAACCAGGGGCCCATCGCGGCTACGCTCACCGGGGTTTTGCCTTGTGGGCGCTCTGTTCTTTTGACGAGTACACCTTGCGGCTGGGTGTTCTCCCCCGCAGGCTGAGCAGTCGTGTCTAAACTTACAAAGTGTTTGGAAGCGGCAGTTCCCCTCATTAAATAGCCAGCAGGCCCCGGGTTTTCTAACGACCACCGAGTGTTGACCTGCGGAGTAATTAGTGGTCGTTGATGAAAAGGGGGACTTTTTTTGGTCTAACATCAATCGTAACCACACCTCTGTCGCTTTTACCCCCCATCCTAGATCGGGCTGTAGGGCCAGCCGCTTGCGGAAGTCTTCATCGTATTGTCGCCAAGCGAATCCGCCATGCGACTTATATGTGTTATATATCATATCCTGATATATGAATAATTCGGAGCATCGTTCCGGATGCTTCTGGCCCATAACACAGCCCAATACTGCAAACGCCTGTAGCCAATTGTTCATGTTTCTTGCTATTTTCGGTTTGTTTCTATCATATATCCCACTCCCATTCTCCTTTCTATATCCACGTTCTGTTGATCGATGGACAATAGTGACCATATGTCAACGTAATCATTACTCCAAATTTTTACTTTAATCTCCTGGTCTAAATGTGCACCTAGCGTGCTGATCCCGCAGTAAAAACCTTCTTTGTGCAAACTTGCTGACTGAAGCGTAGTGTTGCTTTCCGCTGTTCCGCTTGGTTGCGGTAAGCGTTGCCTCAGCTCGTTGATCGCTGTGGATAGCTCTTTTTCTTTTAAAATCAAATCATTTAACGTAATATAGTCCTTGTTATTAGAACACTCACCGTTTTGTGCTGTAGGAGGAGTGATGACCTATGCGGGTGGAACCCTGGCTCCGCTGGTGCAGGAGGGGTGACAACCAGCGCTGGAGTTACTCCGGCTCCTGCTTGGGTGAAAGATGGGTTAACATGTTGGCTGGACGGCCCGGGGGAAGGAGAAGCGTCTTCCCGGCTGAAAGCCATATTTGAGGCATGTAATGTATTATCCTGCGCAAGAACCGGAGTGAAGCCCGATGATGGGGGAACTCCGGTTCCGGGTTGCGCAAGAGCAGGAGTGTTATACCAGTATTGGTGTAACTCCTGCTCTGTGTTGGTTGGTGGTCTGCTGGTTGTTGAGGCTGGAAGCCCTGGGGGATGGGTGTCCCAGGCTGATAGCCACCGAAGGAGCACGTGATGGTTGACGTGCACTGCGTGACCGATGGCGCCGATTTTGCCGCAGCGACGTCTCAGATTCTCCCGACGTCGAGGGCGATTGTGATGCGCGACATCTTCGCTGATTAGTTTGGGAACTACGCGGGCGACTCTTATAGGGGTGGTGAAAATGATCACGGGAATCTTCGGAGGAGGATTGGGAAGACGTATAGCGTGTAGACAAACGTCTGTTGCAGCTATGGGTGGCCCTCAGGGCTTGCGAATACGCAGCCAGAGGCAGGGGGGGGTTACTGGCCATAGCGGGTAGTGGTGTGCTGTTAGTCAGGGGAGGGTAAATTGAGTTATAGGTATACGGGGTGGCGGGGGTTAATACGGGATCTTTAGTCAGGGGAGGGTTAATAGTGTTATAGTTATATGGGGTGGAGGGGGTTAATAAGGGATCTTTATTAGGTATTAGGGCGGGGGGGGCGGCTATATATGTAATGTCAGTGTTTGGTGCTATTACTGTATTACTGTACCCCTGCTGAACGCTCTGATCGGTCATATCAGTCCGAGCAGAGCGTTCTACAGTGGGATTATGTGCTGTAGAACCGATCTCCAGGCTCCCCCCAGCAGGCATTACAGCTGCGCCTGCCTGGGAATGTGTGGGGACCGGTCCCTGGATGCTGCTGCGATCTCCTATGTTTCCCTGATAGTCCTGGCATTGTTGTGGCCGAGACCGGAAGTGACGCTGAGAAGGGGGCGGAGTCTGAACAGGAAGTTCCTGTGCCTGGGCCCTGCGTGTCCCGGCGCGCTGCCTGCTCCCACGAGCAGGCCTAGAAGAACCCTCCCCCACCTGCAGCCTCTCAGGATGCCGAGTGCCTCTACCCGACCGCCGGGCCGTCCGCATCAGCGGCACAACGCCCCCAGGGTCGGCAGCATTAGGGGCCTGTAAAGGAACACCAGGCTGGGGCGCCAGCGATGCTCCCTGGGTTCGGGGTAACACATCGCCCCAGCAGCTGTAGCCGGCTCTTGTGGAAGAACGGCCGACACCAAGAGTGTAACTGGAGCCCGGGTTAACGGTAAGACACCAGAGGGGCCCGGAGGGGGGCAGGGGTTAAACTGCTGAGCAGGCGGCGCGGGGACCTCTGAGTGATTAGGGGGACCCTGGACCGCTGGGCCCAAAGGGGGGACATGAGGCAGGCTGGATTCACTCACAGGCCCTGCTGGGATTAGGGGGTGAGGAGACGGCGCAGGGAGATGAGCATGGAGGGTGCTAATCATCGCTAGAATCCAGGGCTCACCTTCCTGCGCCGCTCTCCTATGCAGGGCCTCACTCCAATCGTCTGCCATGGCTACTAGGGATGACAACAAAAGCTTCCAGTGACTGCCGGAGGGGAAAGGAAGTTGCTGACCAAAACACCTAAATTTAACCCCTGTAGGAGTGGTCCCAGGTAGCTTCCCCTCCGAGGTCACTGGACAGCTGGACATCCCCAATTAGTACATCACCACTGGGAGTGGTGTGGTAGGGAGGGGTGAATTGGGCACGGACAGTATCACCTAGCATCCACCTTATAGGCTCTCCAGTCAGAGGCCCTTTACTTATTCAGTACAGGGCCTACCAATGATTTGTTTTTTTTACACTTTAACACCCAACTAGTTTCCTTAAAATACAACCCATAAATTAACAAAAAACAGCACGTCCAACATCTGTCCAACATCCTACACAATAGCACCTTCAAGAGTTCTTATCTTAAGAAAACATCTTCAGATTTTATGCGCTTTATTTAATTCCTATTCATCTATTTATCTTAACTGTTTCTTTTTGTATCAACCATTATCCCATCTCTATTGAAATACACTTCTAAGCACCTGTTCTGACTTCATTTCTGCCTCTATATTTATATTCTTTTGATGTGTTGTAAGCTTCTGTTCCATGTAACCTGAGTCTTTTGTTCATTTTTTATTTTTTACAATGAACTTTATTCTTTTTGTACCTTTCGCTTTTCGTGATGTATATCAACATTCCTTGGCTATTATTTCACTTTCAAATAAATCCCACGGAACGGGTGGATGGAATATAATCCGAAGAACGGGGAAAGAGTGTAGTACATATTTGAACAACCTTCACTGTGAACTACACACAGTAAAATATATTTTTTTCCTTATCCCTGAAATTAGATTCAAGCAGTACATGAATCAAAACCACCTATAATGGTCATACATGGATATACACTACAGCTGGATGTGATTAAAGGGATTTTCCTTTGGTAGAAGCGCATGGACGATTAATACCACATCTGTGCTCAGGTTGTGTGTATTACAGTTAGGTCTGTTACCCTGCAATAGCACTTAGCTGCTGTACCAGACAAAATCCATGGACAGGTGTATCACTGCTTTTGAATGTATGTTAAAGTGGATGTCCAATAAGCAACATTTGCCATGTATCTACAGATTAGATGATGAATTTACAATACTGGGGGTCTGGCTACTAAGAACAGGGGCTAAAGTTCTCTGTACAAATGGGGTGGTAAACCTCCATTCAGGCAGGGAGTCTGCCCCCATTCTTGTGATCGATGACAGTTACACCAACTGGACCCCTATTGATCATACATCATCCACCTTTCCCATGCACTGGTAATACATCTTGTTTATAGGATGTACCCCTTCTAATATGGAAATATTTTTTCAGTTTGAGAAAATTGTACTGTATGATTCTAAACTGGATGCAAAGTAATTCCCAACAATTTAGAAATGTTATAGTCTGTGCCCCTCTATGGGTATGTACCCACGATCAGTAATTGCTGCGGGTTTGAGACTGCATATTTATGCCAGATATTACAGCATAGTGGATGGGACTTCAAGAAATCCCATGTCCACTATGCGTCACAGACGTCTGTGGATCACCCAAGCAGACAGACATGTGGTGCATCTTTCCAGACTGCAGCATGTCAATTTCTCTTGCTGTAGCATGTCTCTTTCTCTTGTACAATTCCACCACAGTAGAAATAGTATAATTGGGACCGATGAGTCTTCCACTGCACCCAGCCACATCTGTTGGTGCAGTGGAGGAAGAGGAGCAGAGGCCAGATGAAGCTGCGCTTGTCATAATAATAGTAATAATAATAATTTTATTTCGATAGCGCCAACATATTCCGCAGCACTTTACATTTTAGAGGGGACTTGTACAGACAATAGACATTACAGCAAAACAATAAACACATAGATCAAAACATATACCAAGAGGAATGAGGGCCCTGCTCCCAAGCTTACAATCTATGAGGAAAAGGGAAGACACGAAAGGTGGATGGTAACAATTGCTTTCATTGTTCGGACCAGCCATAGTGTAAGAATCGTGTGTTCATGTAATGCTGTATGAACCGGTTATTAGCCTAAGTATGTAAAGTACAGAAACAGAGGGCTATTAAATGCATAAAGCATGTGAGAACATGATACGAGGAACAAGGTTATGGTGAAAATTTTGAATGTGCAACACAGGGATAGTTAGGTTAATGCGTTGAGGCGGTAGGCCAATCTGAAGAAATGCATTTTTAGGGCATGATTAAAACTGTGAGTATTGGGGATTAATCAAATTAATCTGGCTAGTGCATTCCAAAAAACTGGCGCAGCACGTGAAAAGTCTGGGAGATGGGAGTGGGAGGTTCTGATTATTGAGGATGTTAACCTCAGGTCATAAGCAGAAAGGAGGGCACGGCTAGGGTGGTAGACTGAGAAAAGGGAGGAGATGTAGGGTGGTGCTGAGCCATTTAGTGCTTTGTGGGTGAGGATCATAAGTTTAAACTGGATTCTGGAGTGGATGGGTAACCAGTGTAATGGCTGGCACAAGGTAGAGGCATCCGTGTAATGGTTGGTGAGGAATATGATCCTGGCTGCAGCATTCAAGACAGATTGGAGAGGGGACAGTTTGGTAAGAGGGAGACAGATTAGTAGAGAGTTACAGTAGTCCAGATGAGAATGAAAAAGAATTTTGTAGTCGAAAGTAAGAAAGGGTCGAATTCTAGAAAGGTTTTTGAGGTGCAGATAGCAAGAGCAAGCCAGTGATTGGATGTGGGGGGTGAATGATAGCTCGGAATCAAGTATGACCCCAAGAGAGTGGGCATGTTGCTGGGGAGTAATGGTGGAACCACACACGGAAATGGCAATGTCAGGCATAGGAAGGTTAGTAGAGGGAGGAAATACAAGGAGTTGAATTTTTGACAGGTTCAGTTTCAGATAGAGGGAGGACATGATGTTAGAGACAGCGGTAAGACAATCACTGGTGTTTTCTAAAAAGGCAGGTGTGATGTCAGTAGAAGTGTATAATTGGATGTCATCAGCATACAGATGGTACTGGAAACAAATCTACTGATTGTTTGTCCAATAGTGGCAGTATAAAAAGAGAAGAGGAGGGGGCCTAGGACTGATCCTTGAGGAACCCCAACAGTAAAGGGAAGATGAGATGAGGAGGAGCCAGCAAAAGATACACTGAAGGAGCGGTCAGAGAGATAGGAGGAGAACCAGGAGAGAACGCTGTCCTTGAGGCCGATGGAGTAGAGCATAGTGAGGAGGAGCTGATGATCCACAGTGTCGAATGCTGCGGAGAGATCCAGGAGAATTAGCATTGCCATCCACTCGAGCACATGCTCTTTCTGTGCCTCATCAGCAAGGTGTACCGCTGTGCATCTGCCAAAAAAAGGTAGTGGAGTAGCCAATCCAGTAAAAGAAGTTGTCAGGTTTCTTTGTATAGGACATGACTTTGTTGGTTCTCTAGTGCTTTCACAAACATTATGACCTACCCCACGTATACCTTGAACACCAAGCCTAATCCTCCCTCCACCATGTCATCGCTTTTTCAAGTCATGTTTCTCAGATAGTGTGGTAGGAGCACTGTGTTATCAACAAAAATTAGATTTTTAAACTCTGCACCAGCTCTGCAAACAGCTGAATTTCAGCACCAGTAAATTACAAGGTGAAATATGGCGTACTGAATCGCATTAGTCACAGAGTTTGAGTGTGAATGAGACCTGTATGACAAAGAAGATATGCTCAAAGCAATTTTTAAATTAGATCTCCCTTACTGTATGACGTTAGTAACACAAGATTTTTTGGGGGGCCCTTTTGGATGAGGCCTCTATAACACAGATAAGGTGCTACAAACAATTTCAAAGTGAGATGTCCGTTACTGTATGATGTTAGTAACAGAAGAATTTTTGGGGGGCCTGTGGATGAGCCCTCTATAACATAGACTAGATGCTACAAACAATTTCAAAGTGAGATGTTCCCTACTGTACAACGTTAGTAACTGAACAATTTTTTTGTTATTGTGGGTGACACCTGTATAACCTAGAAGATATGCTCCAAACAATTTCAAAATCGTATTTAGCCTTCTGTATCATGTTTGTAAAACCCCAAAAATGTTCTACATACACAACAATTTCACCACCACAAAATTACAATGTGGGATATCACAGACTTTAACAAGTTTAGTAACAGAAAAAAGTATTTTTTTATGTGCGTGAGGTCTGCAGACAGCTTAATTTCAACACCAAAAAATTACAATGTGGGATACGGTGAGCTGTATCACATTTACCAACAGAAAAAAATAGTTTTTTCCTAATGTGCGTTAGGTCTGCAGACACCTTCATATCACCGCAGCAAATTGAAAACGTGGAATACGGCGGGCTGTATGACATTTAGCAACAGAAAAAAAAATATTTTTTTAATGTGCATGAGCTGTGCACACTGTGGAATTTCACTGCCACTAAATAGCAAGGTGAGATATGGCATGTGAATCATGCTAGCAACTGACCCTCAAAAATATTTGTTCGTGCACAACAGCTCAAATCACAGAACAATTTCACAACAGCACTAAATGACAAAGTGCGATATATCATGCTGTTTCACATTTAGCTAGTGAAAAACATAAGATTTAGAACACTATACTCGTGCAGGGCGCACAATAGAAGCAGTGCACAACACACTTGTATGACATGTGCCCTGCTGGGTTTTTCTCCGGACCTTGTAATGGCAAAGAACAAATACTGCTGGAAGGTTGATTTCACAGCCACACAGGACACAGCCTAGCTAAACTGTCTGAGTAAGGAACAACCGCCTTGCTAACTACATAAAATCTAGCTGCTAACACTGCCAGCATCAGGAGCAGCCTCTCTTTGCTGTTTCAATCTCAAAGTGGCATTAAAAGAAGATGTCCGTTTTTTGAATGGAGAGGGACATGTGATTTCAGCAGCCAATGACACAGGACATTGTGGATGTCTCCTGCACCCTGATTGGCTAGCCGCAATGTGCAGACATAAAGTTAAAAAAAAAAATGACTGTTTACAAGAACGCCACACCTCTGAGCTCTGCAAACCCCCTGCTCATCATACATGTGCCAAACGCTCATGATACAACACTATTATCGCAGCCAAAGTGCTGAAAATTAGTGTTGAGCGATACAATAATGCAAATATCGGCTATCGGCCGATATTAGCTCTATCGGCCTTTCGATAATTCGTTTCGATATTTTCGTCTTATCGAATACCGGAATCGGATTTGTCACTGTCACTGTGAGTGTCCGTCGGTCGGGTCTGTCAGGAGTCAGCGGCACTTACCTGGCAGAAGATCTCCGGCGGTCACGTCCTGGACTGCTTGATGGCCGCCATTATCTTCTCCCTGGCGGTCACATGCAGTTTTTCGCAATAACTGCAGTGACTGCAGGGTAATCCCGGCCGTAAAGCAGTCAGTCCGATGACGTCACCGCCGGGGAAGCAGGTAATCAGCTGTGCTGCGCCGGGATGACAGGCTCTGCCTGTCATTCTGATGTAGCAGAGCTGGATCGTCGTGGGACACTCGTTACTATGGACTGCGTCGGTCAGGTGGTATACTTTTTTTTTTTTTTCATTTTTTTACAGGAGATCGATGGCGTCGCAGGATGAGACAGTAATAAAAGAAATGAAAACTGTGTTTTTTTTTTTTTTATTAAATTAAAAAACTTTTTTAGGAACATTCACCCGTCCGGGTACATAAACAAGTTAACTATTTACATACAGGGACCCTGTCCGGGTTATTTAGACTTCTTTGGCTGGCCTCTTCCAGGTACCACCTGGTACTCTTCTTGAGATTGCCAAACATCCGAGGCACCAAGGACCACCAGGACCTGATGACGTCGTGTGGCCTGTACAGTGACGTCGTGACCCGCTATCTGGGTCTGTGTGGCCACCTCTTTCATCTCCCTCCGGGTCTGGAGCCCTATGTCCCGGACTGTACGAACCCCAGGGTGCCTAACAGGCGCCGGGTACGGGCCAGCTATACTTATCATGTCCATAGCTGGGGCTGCTGAGGAGACCACTGAGGGAGGCTGGGGAGATTTACGGCGTGGGGTGGGCACTTTTGCAGAGGCCTGGATGTGGGAGGCTGAAGGCTTCGAGGGTCTCACAGGTTCCTGACACACTGGGGAGTAGGGGTCGCACCTGGTAACATTTAGGGCGTACCACCCATTGTAACCCCAGTGTCGGGTGTAAGTCACCAAGTCTCCTGGCAACAGGTCCCTCCCGGGTGTCCTTCTGGGAGGTGAGCCTCCACATCCCGCCGGGTCACAAAGACTTCTAAATAAAGTCCAGGCTCCTTGATGAAGCCCCAACCACCTTTCAATTTAAAGCTCCGTACTGCACCCTTACGCCGCGGCTCACTCAGGGTTCCTTTATCCTTTCTCATCCGGTCCTTATCTGCCCGGTCCTTCTCCAGGTGACGTTGGCGAAGTTTTAGGGTTTCTCGCTGCTCCCTTTGTCGCTCTGCTTCCCGCTCCCAACGTCTCCACTCTTCATCCTGACGCCGGTTGTAATTCTCCTCCACCAGTTGCTCCATGTCTCCACCACTCCACTGCAGCTTACAGTATCCGGTTTGCGGCAGCTCTCCTGTCGCCCCCCAGTCCTGGCGGCGCTCCCCTGCGGAGGAAGCAGACGGCTCTAAATCAGATGACAGTCGGGGCTCCGGTACAGGCAGGTAGTGCTCTGGTGCCTGCGCGGCCTCCTCCATGAGGACGGGTGTCGCTTCTTCTGTCTCAGCGACGGGGGCAGACAGCGGGATCTGGGGTGCTGCTGACGGTGCTGCGGTTTTTGCAGGAATGGGTGCCTCCACTGTGACAACGTCAACCGGATCACATTGCAAGGACTCCTCTACTAGAACGGGTGCCTCACCTTCCGGTACAGACACTTCAGGTAAGAGGGATTGGCGCCGCTCCAAGTTTATTTTTAGGGCACGCCAGCTGGCTTCCATCCTGGCGACCTCCTCCCGGTGCCGGGCCAGGCCTCTTAGGGTATCCGCCGCTTCTTGCAGCGTAGGAGGGTTTACAGGCCGGGTGCCCAACGGTGATTCTGTGGCGATCGGGTCGCTTCCGTGGGGGGAGAGCTCTGACTGCTCCATCCCTTCCCACTTCTGCTCGTCGTGTCCATTAGCCATCTCTGCCAAGTCACATGTGTCATATCTGGAGAGGGCCCCTCTTTTGTAGGGAGGCGGGACCTTCGTGTTAGTTTCCGCACACTGAGGAGGATGAGGAGGCGGAACTCCAGAGCTGTGGGGCACGATGTTACATTGCAGTACCATTTACAGTGGGCGGCCATCGTTTTCACGCCACTGAGTGAGTGACACCCACGAAGAGCACGCCCTTCTTCTTCACCAGTGCCTCGTCGTGACGCAGATATGGCGGAAAAATGGCAAATTCATTCTCTGATGATTTTAGCAATTCTCAAGCACAAAACCAGTGCAATTCAGGCACACAGGACTCGCTTATAGCGAGCTACAGAATCCTGTTCGTGACACTCAAGTTGAGTCGCACAGAGCCAGAGGTTTTCGGGGTACTCGGCACCGAGCCCGTCGACTTCTATGGGGTATGTCACGTCTTTACCCGGCAATTGAATTAGAGTCGATTTTACTATGTAGAAGTGTATAAACTATAAATATATGTATATATATGTCACAATGACATGTATATATATATATATATGTATTCTATGTGTGTATATTTTGTGTTTACAACGAAAGAAAGGGGTTTTTTTGTTGCGATATTTTGTTCCCATAGACTTACATGGGACTTCCGGTATCGAAATCGGATATCGACGATATTTAGTGCTATCGGTGATACAATTTCGATACGATATTTTTAGATATCGAGCAATATCGCTCAACACTACTGAAAATACTTTATTGGCAATGCTAATATTTTCCTGCACTTTTTACCGAATGTCACTTTTTTCCGATTTTATAAAATTTCCTCTTGTTTCCGATCACGAATCCGAATGTGCCATAATTGTGCCGAATTTATGTTTGGTGATCGTTTTTCAAACAAATTCACTCATGACTAGTAGAAAGTATGTTCTGTTTGCAATCTGTGCTCTCATTCTTTCATTTATTTCACACACGTGTTCTATCCATGTTTTTGTGGCTGTTCAAACATCCGTGTTTTTGTGCGAACTGGGTATCTGCAAGAAAAGAAAAGAAAATCTTAATTGAAATCATGGATCAAACTTGCCCATTCAAATCAATGATTCAATGAAAATAAAAATGTCACCCAGATGCCATCCATATGTCATCCACGTGTTACTCATTTTTTCTGTTTAATGAGTAGGAGAGCCTTGAAAATGTAATTATTTTTTTTTAACAAAAAAATCTGAAGCCACACTTATGTTAAAGGAAATCTGTCACCCTTTTGAGGTATTTGAGTAATTAACATGGACATATTGGTTTTATACAGTTAAAATTAGACATACCTGTACGCCTCCTGGATGATGCCTTGTTCAGTAAAAATCATATTTTATAGCAGGGATCTCAAACTCGTGGCCGCGGGCCAACTGCGGCCCTTGGGACACTAGTTTGCGGCCCTCATATAATGGGCCCTCGGTACAGTACTTTGCGGCCCTCACTTCGGCTAGGATCACACATGTGAGAAATACCGCATGTGAAATCCCAGTCACTCGTAGTACCGCTCATTAAGGTCATGAATATGGACGCCACTCCACTCTCATGGACGTGGCGCCCATATTCATGAGCTTAATGAGCGGTACCACAGAAAGATGTCAGTGCTCCGGACGCTGGACCAAAGGAGCTGCAGCAGGAGATGAGGTAAGTATGATGATGGTGGTGGGCAGGGAGCGATCTCAGCAGCTCCACTGACTGCAAGAGAAAATAGCAAGGATCCTTCCTGCCCGGAGCCCTCGCTTCCTGTCTCTGACACAGAGAGCAGCGCAGCCTGATGACTTCATCATTCAGCGGCCTGCTCTGTCAGAGTGAGGAAGCGCGGGCACCGGTAATGCTGCGGACAGGTGAGAGGTGGTGTGTGTGTGTAATGTGTGTGTGTAGTGTGTGTAGTGTGTGTAAACTAGGTCGAGGAGAATTATGGGGAAAAGCAATGGGAAAAAGTAGTGATGGGGAGAAGGCAATGATGGGAGTGATGGGGAAAAGCAATGATGGGAGTTATGGGGAAAAGCAGTGATGGGGAAAAACAATGATGGGAGTGATGAGGAAAAGCAATGATGGGAGTGATGGGGAAAAGCAATGATGGGAGTGATGAGGAAAAGCAATGATGGGAGTGATGGGGAAAAGCAATGATGGGAGTAATGGGAAAAGCAATGATGGGGGAAAAGCAATGATGGGAGTGATGGGGAAAAGCAATGATGGGGAAAAGCAATGATAGGATTGATAGGGGAAAAGCAATGATGGGGAAAAGCAGTGATGGGGAAAAGCAACGATGGAGTGATGGGGAAAAAGCAATGAGGGAGAATGAGCGCTGGGGGGAATGAGCACTGGGGAGGATGAGCACTGAGGGGAATGAGTGCTGGGGAAAAATGAACACTGGGGAAGAATGAGCGCTGGGGAGAAAGTGCTGGGGAGAATGAGCGCTGGGGAGAATGAGCGCTGGGGAGGATGAGCTCTGGGGAAGAATGAGCGCTGGGGAGAATGAGCGCTGGGGAGAATGAGCGCTGGGGGAGAATGAGCGCTGGGGAGAATGAGCGCTGGGGAGGTTGAGCGCTGGGGAAGAATGAGCGCTGGTGAAGAATGAGCGCTGAGGGAGAATGAGCGCTGGGGAGAATGAGCGCTGGGGAGAATGAGCGCTGGGGAAGAATGAGCACTGGGGAGAAAGTGCTGGGGAGAATGAGCGCTGGGGAGAATGAGCGCTGGGGAGGATGAGCGCTGGGGAAGAATGAGCGCTGGTGAAGAATGAGCGCTGAGGGAGAATGAGCGCTGAGGAAGAATGAGCGCTGGGGAGAATGAGCGCTGGGGAGAAAGTGCTGGGGAGAATGAGCGCTGGGGAGAATGAGCGCTGGGGAGGATGAGCTCTGGGGAAGAATGAGCACTGGGGAAGAATGAGCGCTGAGGAGAATGAGCGCTGGGGGAGAATGAGCGCTGGGGAGAATGAGCGGTGGGGAGGATGAGCGCTGGGGAAGAATGAGCGCTGGTGAAGAATGAGCGCTGAGGAGAATGAGCGCTGGGGAGAATGAGCGCTGGGGAGGATGAGCGCTGGGGAGAATGAGCGCTGAGTGGAATGTTTTTGTAAGAGCTTTTCTTGTGGAAAACCTGATGCGGCCCAGCCTCACCCAGATTTTACCTCCAGCGGCCCCCGGGTAAATTGAGTTTGAGACCCCTGTTTTATAGCTTCGATTTTCCAGGCTATGGGGCATACGCTGCCCGGAAGATTAGACTGCCTCTGGTCTTCATTATACAAGATTTCTCCTCCTCTTCTCTTCAGTTTGCATTTGACGTCATGTACGCAGGTGGAAATCCAAAGCCTGCGCATTCTGCCTGCCGACTCTCCTCATGTCTCCCTTCTGCGGGCACTATCTTCAATTTTTATGAGCGCAGTTATTTTCACCTTTGAGAAAAAAATAAAAGTTTGAAGGAGACCTAAGTGAATGAAAATAGATAAACTTTTTGCAGTTGCACCCACATCACAAGGCAAAGTTTGTATATAGGAAGCAGATGCAGTTTTACAAAATCATGTGAATGTTGTGATACTTACTGCAAAAAGTCACAAAACTGACATGGACTGAAGAAATCTGGAAAACTGAAATAAAAAAAATCATATATGGAGATTCAGGAAGGTGTTTTTGCCAGAACTCTGGTGTAAAACAACTTTAAGTGTCAGAAAATTTTTTGCAACTTTTAGTGTTTTTACCTGAAAATCACTCAGCTGCACCAAAGTTAGTGAAGCTAGGATGGGATCGGATGTGTCTAAGCCATCTAATTAATAAAATATTACACCACTATAGGGCAGGTGCTAACAACCGTATTTTCAGTCCAATTGCAATCTGAGAAAATATTGGATCGCACTTGGGCGAATATTAATTTATGGGGCATGCACAAGTCCAATTTTTTGCTTGGAAAGAGTCTGTCCAAGAAAAAAGGTCGTCCGAGATTTATCCAATATACAGAATGCACTTGACCATGAAAGTGAATGAATCTGTGGAAATCATTCAGCTGCACTCGGATGTCCTTTTAATGCAGTCTGATTTCCACAGATTGACAGAATGGAGAAGATGGACAAATTTTTTCTACAATTTCTACAACTTCTCCTGATCTGAGAGAATCGGATCACACTATGATCATTCTCTGATCAGAGTGTGATTCGCATAAATGGTCAGATTCCTTATGTGACGACACAGCGTTTACTGTTCATTGCGCCAGACGTATTCTTCAGTAGGTCAGCCATTGTTCATATGAACCTGTACGTTGACTCTTGTTGTAAGTTAAGGGTATGCCACACTAAACGAGATCGCTAACGAGATCGCTAACGAGATCGCTAAAAAGTCACTATTTAGCGATCTCATTAGCGACCTCGTTGTGTGTGGCATGTAGCAACGATGTGGCCCCTGCTGTGATGTCGCTGATCGTTCACTAGCGTTCTGGACCGTTTTTTGATCGTTGGCGTCCCGCTGGTGAGCCTATATCGCTGTGTTTGGCACCTTTTGCGAACGACCTCGTTTGTGACGCATATGGGTTTAGCGTCACGGAATGGATCGCAATATCTGTAAGTTCTCTTTTGCGTCACAGAGAGGATCGCAGAAGTTGCAAAGCAGGCTAGCAGGACGCAGAGAGCAGGAGCGATGCTGGAAATTCCTATGAATCAGAAGCGCTCAGTACATGCTAATGACAGATCCTAACGACCGCCAAAGTCGTTAAAGAGATCGCTGACCGCTGATGAGTCGTTTATGAGATCTCCTGTTTGGCAGCTACTAGCGACCTAAAAGCGATCACACCAACGATCTCGTTAGCTTGCGTCGTTATCGTGATCGCTAACGAGATTACTAAGTGTGGCAGTACCTTTAAGCTGTGGAATGCTTGCTGATTACATATTGCATCTTCCACTTGCAGTTTACTAGTCTACACAGCTTACAATAAAATGAAAGTTAAACATAGAAGAGGCACAAAAAGAAAATTTGGGAAAAGCTTCACAGTGTGGTAAATGTAGCGTTGCTCTTTCTTAAACAGCATGGATCCAATATTGTTGACCACCAGAGAAAATTGACAAAAAAAGGAAGAAAACGATCCACATGGCCGTATGGATAAAAAATACGCAACTTTTTTTCAAATGGTTAAAAAAAAGTTGTCCAGACATTTAAAAACATTGCCCATTCTGAGATACGTTTCTGGCCAAAGCCCTTAGTCATAGAATGTGATGTACAGTACGTCAGGGCACTTGGCCACAGTCTTCTAAGCATACCGCTACTTCTAATCTGTTGGTGCCCACCAAAAGCGAGGTGCTACTGATTGGGGTACTTGGCTCTGGATCCTCCAAATCCAGTGGTTCTAGTTCCTAGCGAGCCAGCTGTAGGGTTAGACTCTGCCATTTGCACCATGTGATGTACTTGCTGAGACAGTAATAGGCTGGAGCTGGATGCACTTTCTTGAGTCTCGGTATCCGTCGTATGGAGGCGCATAGATTGTGACTACAGACTATACTGGTGGGAGATGCAAAAGCTGTGGGCCAACAAAAGTTGAGAGACAGTAGGTATCGCCTAGTGAGGGGGCAGTGGACCACCAGTCCCAGGTTGGGTTCTTGTGGACTGGAGGCATTGCATTTTGGCCATCTACCTGGAGTTGCTGTAATACTATAGATGTAAGGAATAAATATAGTCGCATTGTTAACCTGCCTAGGTGATTATTACAACCCACAACCTCAGATCTTTACACTCCCAGATCAGAAAAAAAAAGTTGGTTTGACCCTAGCTTTAGTGTCAAAATGTACACAGTAAATGTAACTAGAGTACATGACTGTAGTAATATTTGTGGTGGAGGCACATGCCAGTTGGAAGATGTGCCTTACCCACCTTTAAAATCTAAAATTGCCATTGTCATCTTTGTTTTTTTTCACAATGATGTTTTCAGTCAACATAGTTGTTTTCCCCAAGTGGAGGAAGCCTGGAATTTTGGAGAAATCGTGTAGAAAAGAGCCTTTCTTTGGCAATTTATTGTCTGCTATCCCAGCTCATGTCCTCTAAAGTGAAAATGCCTATGTTGCAAAACCAGATACAGCCCATGAACAAGAGTGGTGTGTTAGCCCATGAACAAGAGTGGTGTTCTTTTGGAAAAAAAATCAATACTTTTTTTTAAATTCCTAGAGAATCTCTTCAAGAATAATTACGATACTGGCCTATGGCAAAATATTTGATCTGTAAAAACATGACTAAAATAGTAATTCTGGAGTTATAGTATTATAGTATCATCATAAAACTTCTAAACAGAGTTTAAATCCGTTATAAAAATGAAAGCTAGTGTCTGTACTTCATGACTGCCCCTGAATTCCAATTATTGGCATAAGCACAAACCAGACGTATATTTATCTGATGTCTGTAGCACTCTTCCAGGGAAATTATCTACTAGCATCTTTTGATGACCACATTGCGCATCTAATCACATCAGAACTGCCAGCATTGGAATATCACCAAAACCACCCACGGATTAACAGGGTGACTTATGTCTGTGGAAGCCTTCGAGATTTTGCGGTTATTGCCTCTAATGTCTATAGAAAACTACACATGCTGTCTATGAGCTTGATTTATTAAAGCTAACAAAATGGTTGTTTCATGTAATTTATGTCTGGAAAAGATTGAGATAATGTGCCTAAAAATCAACACTGCCAAAGACTTATGAGATGTCCTAATATTAGAGCTTTAAGTTAATGATTTTTTTTTTAAGTATTAGAAAATATGATTCACCCTCCCGTATTGCTTTTTTCGAAGCGCAAACAGTCAAAGATAGACTATAGAAAAGGTTGCAGACCAAAAAATATTTTTTTTGCATTTAACCCATTCAATTAATGCAGACTCTGTGAGTCATTGCCCTGCAACTCTTTTGCTTAGTTAAAAAATATACTGCATGCATTATACATCAAACGACAGAGCGGTGCTACCTTTGAATATATCTACAAAGACTCTCGTTAGTTGTTCCCAGTGTATGTTGTATAACCTTCCATGAAAATGTAATGATGACACTAATTAACGTGGCTGCTGTTTACTTCTTAATTGCATTAAAATGAGTTCTGTAAAAATTCCATCATCTGGTCAGCATTGCACGAGTTTTCCAAATGTTGGTTCATACACCTCGGGTTATTTTAATACTTCATGTGCCATTGCATTTGTAGAGATATGAACTGTTTTACCCTGTTCATGCCCTTGAAGACAACAGATGCACTATGTGAATACCGTTGTTTGGTTTTGTATGTGAAGTAACGTGTGTCTGATGAAATGTGATATAATGTGTAATGGAGATGTAAAGTGTATAAAGTGTAATAATTTGAGAGTATAGCATAAGGATAAGCTTAGGACAGTATAAGCTATAGAACAGGTTAGCATGTAGATATGAAATGGTTAAGTTTAGGATTAGCCCAGTGGGAGGGCACTAATGCTGATAAGAAGGGGGGAACTTCCTTGTTAGAGGGATGTCTGTGTTAGGCTGGGTTCAGACTTGTGTTTGGCTGGTCTGCGTATGGCTGCGTACTTCCTCCCTTAAGCTCCGCCTATGCTCTGCCTACTTCCACATGCATACTGCGTCGTCATGTGTACCTATCTTTAACATTGGGTATGCAGGGACATGCGGAAGAATGCGGATGCGTCCGCATGTGGCGTTTTGACGTGCATGGGAACGCTAAATGTTTAGTTCGGCGGCACGTCAAAACACCACATGCGGATGAATCCGCATAATTCTGCATGTCCCTGCGTACCCAATCTTAAATTAGGTATGCAGTATGACGCAGGACGCCCAATGGGCATCCAAGGATGCACGCTCAGTTACTTAATTGTCTGAACCCTTCCCTTGAGGCCCTGTGAGCAGAAGCAAAGAGAAAGGGACCTGGACCTGGACCGGGCCCCACTCCTTGCTTCTGCTCACTGTGTCCCATACGCCAATAATGATAGTAAAGCCCAAATATTTACCTTGCCCATGCGTCTCAGGGCAGCATCGTCCAAAAATTTTTCAAGGCAGTGGCCAGCCAAGTGGAGATCCCTGATGGACATTCCAACAATGTTTGGGCCTAGGGCTCGGACCAAGTACCATGGTGCCTCCCTAGTCTTCCGATTTTTAACGAGGTTGGTAGACAGAGAGTTACATGAGTGGCAGGTGGTTGGTCCCAACTGCACTGCCAGAGTGGATAATGAATCCCTGGGGCTGATGGAGTCAGCGGGCTAGGAGTTAGTCCAGAATGAATGTGTGGCATAACAAAAAAAGTGCTAAGGAGCAAGGAAGTGTGAATTACTGAGCCCTATCTCACCTGTTTCCACCTGATTAAACTTGGCCTGTTTAGCAAAAAGTTTGACACTGCAGTAGCAATTATGCTTTTGTGTCAATGTATTCCGGCCAGCAAATAAGTTAAAAAAAAAGGTGTCAGTTTATTTCTTTCAATTAAATTATTTTATTCTGGCTGTGTCTTTTTTGCAATCTAACTATGGGGTTAGCAATGGGGGTATCTTTTAGACTCCTCTCCTTTGCTAACCTGTGGGCTTGATGTTTTAATGGCTGACATCTAACGCACAAAGTATTACCCACTTGTCACTGCACCAGGGCAAGTGGGAAGAGCCGGGCAAAGCGCCAGAATTGGCGCATCTAATAGATGCGCCTTTTGGGGTAGCTGAGGGTTGTTATTTTTAGGTTTATGGGGCAAAAATCCATGGCCCCTTACCAGTCTGAGAATACCAGCCCCCAGTTTGCTTTAGTTTGGCTGGTTGTCAAAAATGGTGGGGACCCCACACTGTTTTTTAAATTATTTATTTAAATAATTTTAATAAAGTCTTGGGACCCCTCTATTCTTGATAACCAGCCATGATAAAGCAGACATATGACGGTTTCAGCCCGCAGCTGTCAGTTTTGCCTGCTCTGGTTATCATAAAGAGACTCCATATCATTTTTTTTTAAATTAATTATTTATTTATTGGACAGGCACTGGCTGATGAATACTCCCCTCAGTGCTGCTTGTCTCGCTGTTATCAGCGACTGCAGGTGCACTATAATGAGAGCAGTACACTCTTACCAGCCGACAACTGTGACCAGCATTAACCTTTTTACCACCGGTCACAGCTGCTGGCTTATGCTGTCATCTGACAGCATGGGAGCCACAGCTCTCTGACCGGCTGTAATGATCTTAGCCCATGTTTTTTCGTGCTATCATTCAGATTACAGCATGGAAAATAATGGATGTTTGGGCCCAAGATCAGAGCTGCTGATGTTTCTCATGAGAAACAGACCGTTTTCGGGTACTGAACCTGAACAGTGACACAGACTTCCTGGAAAAGTCTGTGTTTTCACCCATTTCTATTTTTAACTATAATGGCCTCTCCTGCTTCCTTACTTGTACACTCACTATACTACATCATAGTCTGTTGCCACGGCCTCCAAGGGATCAATACTAATAGTGTGAGGGAAGACATTGTCTTATTGTATATCACATGTTTCACTGGTGTGAGGGGTTTCAAATCAAACTTGGCCAAAGGAAACCTTACAGATACTGTTATTTCATAGTCTATGTGAATTTTTTACCTCATACTCACAAATATTTAAAGATGTTTAAGGATCTAATAACAATAACTATTAACCCTATACACCCGAAGTAGTTTCACGTTAATGACCAGGCCTGTTTTAACAATTCTGAACACTGTCACTTTTTACGCTATTAAAATTCTGGAATGCATCAACAGATCCCGGATATTCTTTAGAATATTTTTTCGCGACAGATTGTACTTCAAGATAATGGTAAAATTTCTTCTATATAACTTGAGTTTAGTTGAGATAAAAACAGAAATTTGGCAAAAAATTTTGAAAATTTCACAATTTTTAATCTTTGAATTTTCTGCCCTTAAATCACAGAAATGTGCCACACAAAATAGTTAATAAAAACATTTTCCACATGTCTACTTTACATTAGCACAATTTTGGAACCAATTTTTTGTTAAGAAGTTTATAAGGGTTAAAAGTTGACCAGCAATTTTTAATTTTTCAAACAAAATTTACAAAACCATTTTTTTAGGAACCACATCACATTTGAAGTCACTTTGAGAGGGCTATATGACAGAAGATACCCCAAAGTGACATCATTCTAAACACTGAACCCCTCAAGGTACTCAAAACCACATTCAATAAGTTTATTAACCCCTTTAGGTGCTTCACAGGAATTTTTGGAATGTGAAAATTTACTTCAGATACAATTTTTTATTTTGACTAGAGTAACAGGAAAAAATAGACCCAAAATTTGTTGTTTAATTTCTACTGAGCATGATGATACCCATATGAGGGAGAAAAACATTGTTGTGGCGCACGTCAGAATAGGAAGGAAAGGAGTGTCATTTGACTTTTTGAATTTAAAATTTCCTGGCAATTATAAGCGGACATCAGTCCCGTTTGGAGAGCCCCTGAGTGCCTAGACAGTGGAAACTCCCCACAAAGAACCCATTTTGAAAACTAGACCACTCAAGGAATATATTTAGATGTGTGGTGAGCACCTTGAACCACCTGGTGCTTCACAGAAGTTTATACCATTGAGCCCTGAAAAAAATAAAAATCATATTTTCCCCACAAAAATGTTATTTTAAGCCCCACATTTTGCATTTTCAAAGGGTAACAGAACATACATACCGTAATTTTTCGGACTATAAGACGCACCGGACTATAAACGCACTCAGGTTTAAGAGGTGGAAAATAGGGAAAAATATAATTGAAGCAAAAAATGTGGTAAAATATTTAATAACATAAATAACATACTATTATATGTGGTGTTATTATATATAATAGCATGTTATTATGTAGGAAGCTACGGGTAGGAGATGGTGCTGCGGGACCAGTGTGGTGTCTGTAAACTACTATGTGAAGACGCTGGAGGGTGAGTATAAGGCGGATCACACATGCGAGAAACTCACACGATTTTGTGTGAGTCTCTCGCATGAACACCCCCCACTGCCGCTGGCACTCAGACTGGAGCGTTGCGGCTGCATAGAAATAGAGACAGATGATAGAAACAGAGATGATAGAGACAAATGATAGAGACAAATGATAGAGACAGATGATAGAGACAGAGATGATAGAGACAGAGATGATAGAAACAGAGATGATAGAGACAATGATAGAGACAAATGATAGAGACAGATGATAGAGACAGAGATGATAGAGACAGAGATGATAGAAACAGATATGATAGACAGAGATGATAGAGACAGAGATGATGGAGACAGAGATGATAGAGACAGAGATATAGAGACAGATGATAGAGACAGAGATGTAAGACAGAGATGATAGAGACAGATGATAGAGACAGAGATGATAGAGACAGAGATGATAGAGACAGATATGATAGAGACAGATGATAGAGACAGAGATGACAGAGACAGAGATGATGAGCCAGAGATGATAGAGACAGGATGATAGAGACGATGAAGAGACAGATATATAAGAAAGATGATAGAGACAGAGATGATAGAGACAGATGATAGAGACAGAGATGAAGAGGTCGAGATGATAGAGACAGAGATATAGAGACAGATGATAGAGACAGAGATGTGTTGTGAAGTGTTAGAAATGAATTCTGAGCAGAAGCTCCCCTGGTGGTTACAAACAGTACTGAACATTCATGAAGATTGTGAAATTGGCAATCAGGTTACAGACTGGTCTTATAAGGGAGGTTCCCTCCCATGGGTTGCCGGTGATCAATTGTTTTTGCCCCCAAATTTGGTTCCTGGTTCACTTAAAAGCTTGCTGTGTCTTGCCTGCATCTTGTGCAACAGATAAATATTTTCTCTTTTATTTTTTGTGCTTGCTTTTTGTTTTGTCTGCTTTTCGTGGAGTCGCCAGGCCCCCTGGGGGTTGTGCCCCTCATTTTTTGGGGCCCACGTTATTTGTTATTTGCCTTTTTCCAGTTTTTTTCATGGGGGCTTAGTTTTTACACAAGAACAATTTTTGGGGGGTAAGGTGTGAAAATTCGGGTTTTTTTTGCAATTAGGGGTTGGTTTTTTTTTGGGTTTTTTGGATTGCAAAAAGTGTCTCCTACCTTTCTTTCTAGAAAATTGGGCCCCAACGTTTGCTCATACTATTTTCTGTCTGTGTCTGTTTTTCCCTTTTTGTCAACCGCCTACATTTGGGGGCTTTTATGTCTTTGGGGATTGCCCCGGGGGCAGATAGTTTTCCTTTTCTATCTTGGGTGTATTTAGCTTCTGGGGCTGTGACAAGGGCTGGGCCCCAACGGGGGTACGCTCCACGCTGCTTTATTGTGGTGGTAGTCGGGTACTAAAATTCCAATAGTTTCCAACCCCGGTGATTCCCCTTTTTTTGCCTGCCCCTCAGCTACCAATCAAAAAGTTCACCGCCCAAAAAAAAATTATAGGGAAACTCACAGAAGGGAAAAAAAGTGTAAAAAAAAAAAAAAAAAAAGTTGTAGAGTTGTTAGAAAATTTTTTTTTTTCCCTTTTTCCCTTTTTTTCTCTGGGGTGCGGGGTTTTTTTTTTTTCTCTCAATGGTTTTTGCACAGCCCCCTTTTTAAAACTTGTCTGGGCCTGACATGACGCTATGCGGTTTATATAAGGGACTCAGGGGAAAGGGGGTAAAGACCATCCTCTTCACCCTTGGGTGCGTTTTTTTCTTTGTGCAAAAAGGATGGTTCTTAAGGGGGTTTTTGATTACCCCTTGAACAATTCACGTGAAAATCAATACCGTTACCCTTTTTTTCTCCCCTTTTTCCGGGGGTGAAAGTCTCTTTTTACCAAGTTGACCTCAGGGGGGGAAAACCCTTTTTTCGCTTAAAAGGGGATGAATGGAAGACGCTTTAATCCCCGGGGGGGCATTTTAGTACCTAGTGATCCCTTTGGGGCTCACTAATGCCCTTTCTTCCCATCCTTCAGAATGACTTTTCGGGATTTTGTGGATACTTTCGATTGTTTTTTGGGTTTTGTATCTTTTTTTTTTCCAATGACGGACCTCATGGAAAATTTTCGACTTTTCCCAGATTTGAGAGAGAATGCTCTGTAGTGAGGGATAAAGGTCTTTTTGGCGTACAGGGTCTCATTTTTTGGATTCTTTTGTCCCCTTGTTATTGAAATGGACCCGGGCAAGTTCACCCCCTCTGTGATTGGTCCAATCACTTCTTAAAGGGTTTTCAGAGATTCTTGGGGTTTGCCAATTTTTTATCGTAAATTTTTGCTTTTCCTGTTATTTTAAAACCCCCCTGACTATTTGCCAAAAGGGTTCGATTTTAAATTTGGGCCCGGGCAGTCTCTCTTTCGGAACTTAAGCGAGATTCACTTTGCCCTGTTTCTAGGGGGCCGAGTTCCGCCTTTTTAGGGGTTTGATCCCCCTAAAAAAGGGCAGGTGCCGTTTGTTCCAAAGAGTCAAAAATCAAAAGAACCCTTGTCTTTTTTCTCTCAAAATTTTCCCCCCAAATGAACAAAAATTTTGCGGGGAATGGGGTTATGGCCAGAAGGGGCTTTTTAAGAGTGGAGAAAGGGGGGAGGGACCAAACATCAGGTGGTGGTCCCCCGGACCATAAGAATGGTTTTTTCTGAATCACCAACGACTTAATTCAGACAGGCCAGGGGGCCTTGTTTTTCACACGTTTTAATTTTGTGGTTTTCCTTTTTTCCCCGGCCAAGAAGTTAAAGGGATGCCCTTTGGGGTTTTTTTTGCGGACCCCTGATTACTGATCCTCTTTTATTTGAAAGGGTTAGTTTCTTTCCGCTCCCCCCCTTTGAACTGCCGGAAAAAAAGGAGGATAAACCCGAGCGCTCCCCCATTGGGGAAATTTTTGTCCCAACCGGGGGAAAAAAAAAGTGGATTCTGAGATTCATTTTCCGCTTGGCCGGTATCCCGGAATTTTTTTCCAGAGTTGGGGTCGCCTTTTGGGGGGCCTCCTTTGTCTCTGATGTCAGGAATTTTTGCAGCCTGTAACTTCTCTCGCCCAAGCCTTCTCTCGCCTAGTGGTTTGTTAATGCCATTACTTCCCAAGAGCCCCAAAGGCCCCCATCCATGGATTTTTTTCCGCCTTTCCCCTTTTTTTCAGGAAGTTTTTTAACTGGTTTTTGGAAGTTTTCCCCAAAATTTAAATTTTTTCCTTACTAATTTTTTTTCCTCCTCCGAATTGGTCCTTTTTCCCCTTTAGCACGGTTGGGGACACCATTCTGAGAACATTTTTGTCTGACGAGGTCCTTTGTTCCGATTTTGGGGGACTTTTTTTTTAATTTTTTGTTAATTGTCTTTCCCCGGTTTTTTACCCAAACCAAGGGAAAAAAGAAGAAAAACCCCAAAATTGGAGACTTATCTGAGATGCTTTGGTCTGCTACAGGTTAGGTCTCTTTTTTGCCCTTTTGGGGAGTTTGCTCTTAACAAAGGGTACCCTCCACTTTGATGTCTTCCATTTTTCTGCTTTTTTTTTCACCCCGTTTTTTTCAACAGACGGAGGCTTCTTCTGTCCGGGGTGTTGACTCGTTGTGGACGTATGCAAATTTTTTGGCCCCGTAGGGAGAGATTGCCCCTCTCAGGGGGCCCCCAGCGGTTTCCCAACCGGCATAGAATGATGGTCCGGGGTTTGGAAGGGGGGGACTTGGCTTTTTCCTAAAAAATATCCCATGAGAGCTGCACCCTAAGTTTAAGCCTGTTCTTGGGGCCTTTTAAAGATCAAGGGTTAAAAATCCGTTTCCTTAGTTTACTTTTCCAGGGAATTTTTAAGATCCATAAGTGTTCCAAAGTCCTTATTAAGATTGTCGAGCCGGGTTTCCCCCTGGGGGCGCGCACCGACCCTTTTTTGGTTAGGGCAATCTGGAGTATGTGGTTGAAAATATTGGATTTCTTTTTCAGGGGGAAACCCAGTTTTTGGTTAAGTGGAGAGGTTAGGTGGGGGAGGAAATTTTCTTGGGTTTTGCTTAGGACTCCATTTGGAGACTGCCCCGTGCGTATCATAAGCTCTCCTGATCGCCGGTTCCCAAATTAGGGGGGGTGACCCCCCCCAAGGGGGGGGAAAATTTTGGAAGTGTTAGAAATGAATTCTGACAGAAGCCCCTCTGGTTTTTTCAAACAAAAAAATTTTTAAAAAAATTTGGAAGAGGGGAATCAGGGGTTCAGAGGTCTTTAAAAGGGGGGTTCCTCCCTCGGGGTTTCCGGTGATCAATTGTTCTTTTCTCAACTTTGGTTCCTGTTCACTTGGAAGCTTTCGTGTTTTGGGGTGAATTTTGCTAAAATAAAAATTTCTCTTTTATTTTTTGTGCTTTTTTTTGCTTTTTGGGGCCGCACTTTTTGTGGGGTCAGCCGGGTCCCCTCCGGGCTTTGCCCTCTAAATTATCTAGCCACTTTATTTTTTCATTTCCCTTTTCCTTTTTTTTCAGGGCTGCTCTTTTTTTGTTACACCGAGAACTAATTTAGGGGTAGAGGTCGTGTGATCTCGGGGGTTTTTTTGCAATTAGTGTGTTTATTTTTTGGGGTTTTTTTGGGGTTGCAAAGGCCCTTTCCCCATCCTTTTTTTCTAGGAAGAGGGGGCCCCAAGTTTGCTCATACTATTTTCTTCGGCTTATTTTCCCTCGTCTAACCCCATTCATGTTGGGGCTTTTATGTTCTTTGGGGGCTGCCCGGGCAGATGTTTTCCTCTTTCTATCTTTAGGTGTATTAGCTTCTCGGGCTGGACGGGCATTAGGACCCCAAAAGGTACCTCCCCCCTGCCTTTATTTTTGGGGAGTCAGGGTACTGAATCCTAGATCCAACCCTCTGGGTATTGCCTTTTTTGCCTCTCCCCACTACCAAATCATAAAAGATATGAGACGATATAGAGCAAGATATAAGACAGTGAAAGACAAATGGAGAGACGAGTGACAGAACAGATGATAGGACAGAGAATAGGACAGATGAATTAAAAAATGTAGAGACAAAAGAAGAGACAGAGATGATAGAGACAGAGATGATAGAACGAGATGAAGAGCCCCCAAAAAAAGAACAGAGAGTTAGGACAGAGAAGAGACAGAGAAAGAACAGATATGAAAGATGAAAAAAAAGATGAAGAGACAGAATGATAGAACAGAGATAATAGGCCAAAGATGATAGGACAGAGATGTTAGGACAATGATGAACAAGATATAGAGACAAAAATAAACAGAGATGATAGGACAGAGATATGAGACAGTTATAAGACAAGATGATAGAGACAGATGAGAGACAGATATAGGACGAGATATAGAGACAGAGATAGAGACAGAAATAGAGACAGAGATATTAACAGAGATGATAGAGACAGAGATATAGAACAAGATAGAGACAGAGAAGAAGAGACAGAGATGAAGAGACAGAAGAAAGCCAAAATGATGGACGGATTTTAGAGACAATGAAAGACAGAGGTGTAGAACAGATTAAAAGACAGAATGAGACAAGATGATAAGACAGAGATGATAAGACAAGTTAGAGCCAAAGATATAGGAAAAAAGATGTTAAACAGATGTAGAACAGAGATTAGAGACGAGATATAGGACAATGTGAGACAGAATGATAGAGACAGATGATAGGACAAGATGATAGAGACAAGATATAGAGACAGATGATGAGACAGAGTATAGAGACAATGATAGAGACAGAGTAGAACAGAATGATAGAGACAGATGAAGAGACAGAAGAAGAGACAAGAGATAGAGACGAGATGATAAAAAAGGATGAAGAGACAAGATGATAAGACGTATAGGACATAGATGATAAGGGGAATGATAAGACAGAGATATGGACAGAGATGAAAGAGACAGGATGATAGAACGTGAAGAGCAGAGATGAAGAGACAGAGATGAAGAGACGATGATAAGACAGAGACTTTTTTTTTGCGTTTCATGTGCGCACGTGCGCTGCCAAAAAAACGCAAGTGTTACGTAGCCAACCTTTTAAATTTAATTTCTTTATACAGTTGTCTAAAGGGACCTGTGATGACATCATAAAAGGCAGGGTTTTGGGTCATGTGTGCTCCATCCACCCTCTTCTGCCTCAAAAAGGTCCTCCACAGGGGCATTCAGCAGATCAGCACAGCCCCCTGTCAGTACGATGCCCCTGCTCACTCTGCCCGCTGCCTCCTTTTACTTCAGACACCGATCTGACCAGCTGCGCAGAAACAGGGGCGGGGGGCCTGGGCTCGCTTTAGCGCTCCCCCGTCACTGCTCAGCTGATATGTGGGCGGGGCCCGGGGTTAATATTCATGCACTTAATATCAAACCGGGGTTTCCCCCCTGCTTTTTCCTGTAGCGGAGGGATTTTTCCCCGCCCCTGAGATCTCAAACCACCGCTACCCTGCCCCCCCCCCCCATGTTACTTCCGCCATAAACACCCCACACTTTCCCCCAAAATTTGGGAAAAAAAAATGCTCTTATGGTCAGAAAAAACGGTCATACTTTTGTTGTAAAAATTTTTTTTATACTTTTCCCCATATGGGGGGGGAAACAAATTTTTTAGGCAAGTGCAAAGCCAAAAGGGGGAGCGCTATATTGCTTTTTAGATTTTGCTGGAAATTTTTTAGGGTGCCAAATCACATTTGCAAAGATCCAGGGGCCAGAACAACAAAATCCCCCTAAAGGAACAAATTTTTTCAAATACACTCCCAAAATTTATTTAGGGTCAGGGGTCAATTGACACCACCTGTGTCTCACAGAAATACCATTGCCCTACTTTTTTTTTTACACTGCCGTTTCAGGCTTTTAAATTTTAAGGTTACGGTTTATTACTTAGCCGCTTTTAAAATTCCTGCACTTATTTTTTGGAAGCGGCTTTTCGGCACAAGATAGCATTTGCATTTGCATTTCTCTATTTGCCTCTAAGCATATGGTTTTTTTACCCATGTTTTTGCCTTTTTCTAAAAGACAGTAAAAAATTAGGGCGCGTTTATCTAATTTCCCTACTTTTCGGGGAAGGGCTTTTCCCGCAAGACTGCTTTTGAATTTCTTTATTTGCCTCTTAGCATAGATCTGGTACCCATGTCTTTTTTGCCTTACTCAAGGGGCAAAATAACAAATCAAGCCCTTTTTTACACTACTTTTTAAAATTTTTTTGGGGAAAATTTGGGGCATTTTTCAGCAACAGTGTAGGGGTTCCTTTTAATATAGCTTGTTTTGGGGTATAGGGTTTTTTTTACACTAGGGGGCCCTTTTGAGTTCTGTTCGGGGGTTTTGGGGCCCTTTTTTTGAGCCTATGATGAGGCCCAAATTTAACGCAGGGGGTTTTTTTTGAATATGTACTTTTTTAAAAATTTTGCTGGGCTGTATATAGAGGTGCTGCTGTGTAATGGGGGTGCTGTACGGGGTGTATAGGGCGCTGTTGGGGGGGTATAAAGGGGCTGGGGTGTTAAATAAAAGCGCTGGTGGGGGTTAAGAGGCCTGCTGCTGGGGTGTATATAGAGGTGGGGGTTTTTTAAAAGAGGCCCGTTGGGGGGTATGTGGGCTGCGCGGGGGTTTCCCCAAATTAGCTGGGTCGTGGTTCAAATCCTGCGCCAATTCGCGCCGGGGCTGCGCCTGTCGGTGTTGGGTCTGTCCACCCGGGGGGGGCCAATCCGAACAGGTTTCCTTTTCAACGACAAATTGACGTTATAAAAAGAGCTGGGTGTAATAGGGCTGGGGTTAAAAAAGTGCGCGGGGGGGAAAAAGGGAGGCGCTTTGAATATATGGGAGGCTGTTAGAGTTCATGTGGACTGCGCGGGGGGAATGGGGAGGCTGCTGCTGCGGGGGATATTTGGTTTCGCTGCTGGATTCATGTGGGGGCACTCGGGGAAAAAAGGGGGGCTGCTGCGAGTTCATGTGGGGGCTCGCGGGGATATGTGGAGGTTTTCTGTGGGGGGTAAAGTTGGTTTCGGCTGGGAGTTTATTTGGGGGGCGCGGGGTTAAAAAAGGCTACTGTGGGGGGACGTGGGGGCTGCTGTGGGTTTCGTGGGGCTCTGTCGGGGTATTCCTCCAGCACCGGAAAAGGCTGGCGCCGGTCATCCCCCGGGTGCGTCGCCGGATCTTTGGGAGGAAATGACCCACAGCTACCGCAGGAGATCAGTGGCAAGCGCCACCACCCTGACGATAGTGGTGGCGTGCGGTTTAAAAAACTGCCCAAATTCGCTGGGGGATGCGCTATCGCTGATTTATCAAAGCGACGGGATTTCCTTACGACAGAATTAACGATTATATATGATTGATTTTTAAAAACCATGTCCGTGTGACTATTTTTAAATTTTTTTTAAAAAATTTCCCTTGTGTTTTTCTGTGTAAATTTTCAGTAAAATTTTTAGTCCCTATCCCTGCCTTTTGGGGACCCCTCCAGGGGCCCATTTTTTTTTCCCCTTTTTTATTATGTGACATTGTCTATAGGGCCCGGTTTTTGGTCCCTTACATTTGTCTGGGTACCCCCTCAATTCTTATTTTTTAGAAATACCTTTTTGCATGAGAAGAAAAATTACATTTCTTCCAAAAAAATTGTTGTTTGACCCCCAATTTTTTTAATTTTTAAAGGGGTTTAATATGAATTTTCTTTAAACCCAAACTGAGGTCCATTTACTTCTGAGTTTCTCAAAATATTTTTCATCACAGTGAAAAGTTCAGAAGGAAAGGAGGTGATTTTTTGTTTTGGTTTGCGGGTGCATAACCCACGGAGGGCCCATGAGGGCCAAACAGCGTCCCCCCAAAAGTGACCCATTTACAAACTACTGTCTCAGTGAATTCTTCAGGAGGACAGTGATAATTGACAAAAAGGGGGTTCACGAATTTTTTTAAACCATTGGGCAAAGAGAAAAAATAACTACTTTTTACCCCGAAAATTTAATTTATCCCCGATTTTACATTTTCATGGGTAAAAAAGGGGACCAAAATTTTTTACCATTTTTAATGAATTTGGCAAAAACCCCATTTTGGCGTACAACACTTACCATATGGAGAGACTTGGAGGGAAAAAAGTGCTATTTGCCTCCCCGAGGGGAGATTTTCCTAGAAGAGTTTGCCGACTCCAATACAGAGCCCCCCCAATGCTAAAGAGCAGAATCCCCCCCCAATAACCCCCCTTTTGGAAAAAATCCCTTTGGGAATTTTCTCGGTGTAGTGACGTTTTGAATCCTGGGGATTTTTCAGAAACACGCGCAGTAATGTTGCTGAGGCAATTGAAAAACAACCTTGACTGACCAGTCACTGGTGACCAGTATGTTGCATTCACAAGTCGTTTTTGCCAGTCCTTTCCTCTGGAGACATTCTCCGTAAAAGGGGGGGCTCCACACTTAGAAAATTTCCAAAAAGGAATGAATTTTTTTATACACTGTGGGGGTCGAAAGGGAGGGGGGGCATTTGAA
The DNA here is from genome assembly GCA_033576555.1 of Oophaga sylvatica. NCBI lineage: Eukaryota > Metazoa > Chordata > Amphibia > Anura > Dendrobatidae > Oophaga > Oophaga sylvatica. Next base: position 102,966,867 of record JARQOD010000010.1, read on the forward strand.
TCTAGGCGGAGAATTTGCTGAATTTCTTTTTGGGGAGGAGGGTCGGAAACATTTCGCTTTTTCCCGAATTTGGCACCAGTAACATGGAAGCCCCCATATTTCCTTAACGATGCAATCTAATTGGGGACTTGCTTTTTTTTTTGGATTGATTGAAACTTTCATTGGGGGAAAATTTTATTAATTTTGGACA